>CM067359.1:25602705-26157705 GCA_034401795.1 Chaetoderma sp. LZ-2023a | reverse complement strand
GGTTGTGACTGTGGTTCTGAGTGTGCGTGTGTAGGTGGTGATAGTGGGAGTGTCTGTTTGTCATGTTTGCAGTGGTCGCGTTGATCGTATTATAGGCTATTATCTAGCTGTGTTGCTTCAACGGGACCATAATATATATTTTTAAATATTGATAAAGCTTTGAAGTAGTGCATCAAAACTGAAATACCACCATCGCCATCAGCTGAACAAACAGTTACCGCTAAACAAATTACGCAACTCTGACCTTATGTATTCACATTGACATATTAATCAATTTCCAACAACGTCACCTAAAGGGGGTGGCTGGAAAACGGATGTATAGTATTCATTACTATAATACGAATCAAATTTAATGTTCATTTTGCCTGTTCTACAGTGTGGAAGTGAAGTTGTGAACTTATTATTACGACCATCGACTACGTGGTGTCTTAAACCAGGCTGAACTGTACGGAGTACATGCAAAAACTAAATATTTCATTTCATAACTCGTGCGCACGACTTAATTACCCGTGCGCACGACTCAGTAGCTCGTACGCAGCACCAGTTATTACGTCCCGTGCACGAGTTACAAAAACGAAATATTTTTCTTTTTCATGCCCCTTATGTGCAAATTTTCTTCATTATCGTAATTCGTTATTAAGTCGCTCGCACGAGTTATTAAGTCGTGCGCACGAGTCATTAAGTCGCGCACACGAGGTATTAAGTCGTGGCTACAGCTGTGGCTGCGGCTACAAAATTGGATTGGAAGACATTGCTGCATAAGGCAGCAATATCTTGCAATCCAACTCACCTTTCCAGAGTATTCATCCACCATCTGACCTCGTATGGCGTCATAATCAGCTCGGCCAGTGTATGATGACGTCACGATCATTACGTCACAAAGGGTTCTATATAGACCGTGATAAAATCTCAAACAGTCCGACACATTGTATGAATTGTATGTCTTTGTAATTCTTTGCTATTTAATAAACATGCTGTTGAATATTTTGAAACTAATTTGGCTTCGGCAGCAACAGCACCCAGTCAAATTAGTTTCAAAATATTCAATAGCTTACACGTGTAGTTTTTTGGAAATTGATAGTCAAGGTGTTCAGAGATCGATCGGATCTGTGTGTGGAGCTTAGCTAGAGATGGGCGGGGCATAGCTAAAACCGGAAAGGTCCATTATTTACAAAATATTCAACAGAACATTTCTTGATAACTAACCAGTTTCTGAGATTGTTTTGGAACCATGTTAGCTTATTTAAGATAGCTGATAAAATATAATAATATGATAATACGATGAATCTTTAGTACTTAGAATGCAGGAGATGCTATATGTGTCCAGTCAGCTAGATTTTAAACATTTCCGGCGGAACGCCACCTGGGATCCCCCACCTCTCACCACACCACACCACGCATACAGCACCACTACCACCGCATCCTGGCCAGCGATACCACACCCACATCGCTAACCCACCGTACATACTATAGCCCTAAATCCGGCCTCGTACAGACAATAGCGAAATAATCTACAAATCAGAAATATCACTCACCCGAAATATGCATAAGATCCTGGCAGCACTAAAGAAATTCCCAGAAGAATAAGTATCGTCACTTCCGTATCAAACGTTAACATTTTGAACAAACAATAATATCGATAAACACGTCCCTTTGAACATCTTTTGGCTGTTCTGACCATTTCGTAAATAATTTCATTTTTACGATCCGTTTTCTTATTAAATCTTAAGTTTTTTCCCAAGTCAACTTCTTAAGATTCGCACACGTATCATTTAATTAGCATAGCCGTCAATCATTACTAACTATTAACCAATCAAAATAGTCGAGAGATCCGTCTTTCGGGTGGGAATATGTCTTCTTTTATAGCCTATGCGCGCTACCCAGAATCCATCGGGACGACTTGGCATGATAATATATTTTCCCGTTATCCAAACACACGTCATCTTGGGGGTTGTTCGTAAATTGGTTTCGGGTATATAAACGCGAAAACCATTCATGATTTGCGCGTGATATTGAACCCGCTAATTATCGCGCATATACTCTATGTTTACATCTAGATGACTACGTTGTTGCTACCCACTGCCGACCTATTATTGTTGTTGCGAAGGTTTTTATTTAAAAAATTGAGAAAATTCATTTTTTTCAACGAACCTACTCACCGTTTCATCGCTAATTGAATCAATTTGAATTCAAACAAATCTGTTCTAGAGCACCACATTAGTACAGTGTGGCTCAGAAATAACATAACACGTTTGGAAAATAAAAACATAAACGTGTTAGTGTAGTACACTTTTGAACCCGATTAAGAAGTGTTCTGTTGAATATTTTGAACTTTATTTGATTGGAAGACATTGCTTCCCTAGGCAGCAATAACTTCCAATCAAATTAAGTTCACAATTCACGGCCTACTTTTCATTTTGTCTTGGAAATATACTATGTTATTTCTGAGCGATACTGTAAGTTGTGAAAAAAATATAGATTAACCCTTCAATCACTAAATTTGTTCAAGAATAAATAAATTTTCTAGCCCAAGAGAAGATAATTTTTGAAAATTTAGCACTGGAATGACTGGCTGGGTTATCGAGCCAGTCATTGCAGTGGTAAATAGTGAAAAATCATCTTCTGTTGGGTTGCCAATGAACATTTCTCAAAACGTTGTAGAAGCCGGGTTTTTTTTGCCAGCTTCAGCGTTTAAAGGGTTATGGAGTGGTGGTCATTTCAGCCTAATATATGTCGGTTGACAGACAAATTCATTGGGTTCCATAAGCCTTTCGGCCATCCATCTTAATGCTTTGAATCCAGAATCCCATACTTAACACAATAGGGATAAGTTGAACCGCTCCAATAGACCTCTCCGGTTTTAACTATGCCCCGCCCATCTCTAGCTAAGCTCCACCCACACCTTGCTCGTGTTGGGATCGATCGACCTCCGAACACCCTGACTATCAATTAAAAAAACCAAACTACACAGGTAAGATGCTGAATATTTTGAAACTAATTTGACTGGGTGTTGTTGTTGCTGCCTTAGCCAGCAACAACAACGCCCAGTCAAATTAGTTCCAAAATATTCAACAGCATGTTTCTTAAATAGCAAAGAATTACAAAGACATACAATTCATACAACGTGTCGGACTCTTTGAGACTTGATGGCGGTCTATATGGAACCCTCTATGACGTAATGATTGTGATGTCATCGTACATGCGCTGAGATGGTTATGACGTCATACAAGGTCAGATGATGGATGAAAGGTGAATTGGAATTAGTATCACCATGGTCAGCAGGTTGGTTCTGACCATACAAATGTCTTCTCATTATTGTTAACTCAGTAGCACTCATATCAGCCACATTGCCTTCTTTTTTCAGGAAAATTTCACTTTTCTTATTTAAAAAATGTCCATTTGCAGACCTAGAGGAGACTATTTTTGAAAATTTACTACCGGAATGACTGGTTCGATAACAGAGCCAGTCAATACAGTAGTAATTTTTTTTTAATAGTCTTCTCTTGGGTCTGCAAATGGACGGTTTTATAAGAAAAGTGAAATTTTCTTGGAAGAATTTAAGTGTTGAAGGTGAATAAAGTATGGCTTATTGACCTCCATATTGACACAGTTAACTCTAGCATGACTAAATGTTGCCAAGAAAATTTTAATATTTGCTTATTCAATGTCCACGCGCAGGCCAAGAGAAAACTAGATTTTTGAAATTTTACCACTTGAATGACTGGTTCTGTTATGAAGTCAGTCTTTCCAGTGGTAATATTTTTTAAGTAGTCTTTTCTTGGCCTGCAAATGGACATTTCTCAAGACAACTACGGAAGCCGGTTTTGGCTCGCTTCGTCATGTAAGGGTTAATGTGCATTTCCATCATAGCTTACACATAAAGACGACGCTGAAATAATGGAATCATCATAATTTAACATTAAAGTCGAAAATCTAATTCTAACAAGCGCACGTTTAAACACAAATATCTCTATGTAGCTGTATCTTGCGGGGAGATAAAATATTTGAACATAGAAAAATTATAAAAACAATCTTTAAATACCAAGAAAAATCAGCCTTAAAAACTCAAGCACAATTTAATACAGACACATTTCTATGTAAAAATTGAAACTTGAAAAAGCACCTTCATCGTCTTAGCCCATAAACCTTCTTGGTGTCATCACGGATCTTCCTCGTGTGAAATTATGAAGCACCGTTTTGTGAATGGGTTTACGCTAGCCTCTGAACACATTAACTCAGGGTGAGCCAGAGAAATGCCTTTCTCAGCCACGCTTCCCACACACTTATACAGCCAAAATGAATTATTATCTCCCCTTAACGTAAATGAATGTTTACTTTATTATTTATAAATGCAGGGTGTGTACGCTGGTGCTGTCTATGATATGACCAGCCTACGGCAACGTTGTTGTCAAAATAACCGCTAGGATTCGTTCAGTAATTATTGAAAAACATTACCATTTGGTTGCCAATGTTAATTAGCCCGGGAAAAGCGCGGTATGGTGGTGGGTTAGGGAGGTTTGTCAGTGAATTTTATGAAAAATTGTTTTTCAATTCGTTGGTAAACATAACTTGGGCGGCGAGGCGACTATAAGTACGGCCTTTACTTCAGAGGTGTTAGAATGAAAATATACGCCAGTACAACGTAGGGAAAACGGTATTCAGTCTACACCGTACACACTTGATGGAATTCCACGCATTGATAAATCACATAAGCCTGCTGCTATGTAGAGCATTACTACGAGCCCGCCGCGCATGAAACTGACTGATTGAGAGAGAGGATTATTAAACAACGCACATACAATCACAACAACAACGACGACGAGGAAGACAACAATAACGACAACACTAACGTCGAGGACAACAACGATGACAATGACGACGACGACGACGACGACGACGACGACGAAAACTGCCGCTGATATTGCTGCTGCTGCTGCTGCTCCTACTACTACTACTACTACTACTGCTGCTGCTGCTGATCCTACTACTACTACTACTACTACTGCTGCTGCTGCTGCTGCTGCTGCTGCTGCTGCTACTACTACTACTACTACTACTACTACTACTACTACTACTACTACTACTACTACTACTACTACTACTACTACTGCTACTACCCCAATCATTGCGGAGATGATGTATAAATGAGAAACCATAATTATGTAATCCAGTTTTAGCTATGCCCCGCCCATTCCAGCCAAGCTCCGCCCACGCTGTGTCCGTGTTGTGATCTATCGAATCCTGAACTCCCTGAATATCAATATCCTTAAAACTAAACAGGTAAGCTGTTGAATATTTTGAAACTTTTTGACTAGGTGTTGTTGCTGCATATGGCAGCAACAGCGTCCAGTCAAATTAGTTTCAAAATAATCAACAGAACGCTTATTAAATATTAAAGACATACAATTCGTACAATTTGACGGATTATTAAGCGTTTGCGTCGGACTTATATCCGCCATTAATTACGTAATTGATTGTGACGTCAACCTACATGCCACGTATTTCATTATGATGCCATATATTTGACTGACAGACTAGATTCTACTATTTCCGACTGAGAAATCTGTTCAGCAGATGCTTTATAAAGAATAGAAAGCAAACACCTTGATGAGTTTCAAACAATGACGTCAACAATGGCAAAAATGTGGATGCTGTGCAAGAAACTTATAGGCCTGCCCATGGGCGCTAACAACTATTCAATTATCCCCCTAGAAAAAAGGGTGAGAGCTAAGCATATCTTTAGCCCCCCCCCCCACACCCCAAACACCCACCCCTCCCCATCCCCACCCCATCCACCCCCACACACCCCAGAATTTGGGCAGATTTATTTATCTTTTTCTGGGCCAAGTGCCTTTGTTGATTCCTCTGCCCGGCTATTGTCATTTTATATGGGTGGCAAAAGCAATTGTTCACAAGTGCCGTTAAATAGGTTTGAATATTTAACAGCTGAGATCTGTACCATACTTCAGACAGCATAGTTATCTAAAATTGATTCTTTCACCCCTGTTCTGACATCTGACATTTATGACAGGTATGCCTGTTAGATAAACGTTTTCACTTCAAATTATTCACACTTAGAAACTTGTTTTAGTTTTCAATGAAACATTTGATGAAAACGGCTCAATGTTTTGAGAATGATTTGGTTGAAAGGTGTTGCTGTCAATGGACCTTTCCGGTTTTAGCCATGACACGCCCATCTCTAGCTAAGATCCACCCACACCTCGCTCGTGTTGGGATCGATCGATCTCTGAACACCCTGACTATCAATTTCCATAAAAAACCTACACAGGTAAGCTGTTGAATATTTTGAAACTAATTTCTCTGGGTGTTGTTGCTGTCATTGTCAGTGTTCATGGCTTGTCAAATTAGTTTTAAAATGTTCAAAACTTACCTGTATTGTTATCTTGAGATTGACATTCTGGGAATTCAGGTTTTGATCGATCACAAAAAGGGCAAACAAAACATGAGGGGAGCTTTGCTTGAACAAGGAGGAGGGGCAAATCTAGAAATAGATCCCTATATTGCAGGGTTTAGTATAAAAGCACATCTAGTCATATATAGAGTAGTCATATTTGTACTTATATTATCTCATTGTTAGTGTTGCAGTTTGTGTAATGATTCCTTGTGAATCTCTTACAATAATATTACACTAATATTTCTTAGTGTACAACGTTATACTATTATTTCTGCCTTGTATACATATTGAAAATTAATAATACATAGTAATTTTATAACCAAATGAGTGCCAATATTTACCTGTAAAATGGCGTGAGGTGCCTTCTGAGAGCATCTAGATTTCATAATTTTTCGGGCCAGGGCCCCACGGACTTCCCGGCTTAAACCCACCCCCCTCCCCACCCCAAGAGAAAATCTCGTATTTGCGCCCATGGTCATGGCTCGCAAAATTCTAAAGACTGGAATCTAGACATTACACCGACAACTAGACGGTAATATGCGCCCGTAATTTGCTGCATCCGGGCCTCTCCCGTGGGGATATATCTACCTATATATCTACCTAGAGATCATGATCGAACTACCGAAAAGCAGAAATATTAAGATGGCGTTCACACAATAGACGAACCCACTGTTAGCTATGCCCCGCTCATCTTTAGCTAAGCTCCACCCACACTTCGCCCGAGTTGGGGCCGACCAGAACCATCTGTCTATCAATTTCTAGAAAACTATACAGGAAAGTTGTCGAATATTTTGAAAATAATTTGACTGGGGTTGCTGTTACTGCCATAGGCAGCAACAGCGCCCAGTCAACCAGTCAAATTAGTTTCAAATTATTCAACAGCATATTATTAAATCTCACTGCTGCAGCATAAATGATTTTGTATGTCTCACTTAGACAGAATCTATGTGTGCATACTGGTCATTAGTGTCCATCAAACCTCGTGTGTGTGTGTGTGTGTGTGTGTGTGTGTGTGTGTGTGTGTGTGTGTGTGTGTGTGTGTGTGTGTGTGTGTGTGTGTGTGTGCGCGTATATGTGTGTGTGTTTGTGTATGTGCGTGCGTGTGCGTCTGTGTGTCTATGCATGCATATGTGCGTATGTGTGTGTATGCGAGGGATCTGTTATTAGATACAAAAATGACGGGACTGATTTATGAAGCCTAAGTATTTAAAAACGCCGACCCAGGTATTTACATAGTTACCTATGCATACCTGCCAGTCTGCAAACTTCCGTCAAACCTCCTATGTGTGAGTGAGTGGGTGAGTGAGTGAGTGAGTGAGTGAGTGAGTGAGTGAGTGAGTGAGTGAGTGAGTGAGTGAGTGAGTGAGTGAGTGAGTGAGTGAGTGAGTGAGTGAGTGAGTGAGTGAGTGAGTGAGTGAGTGAGTGAGTGAGTGAGTGAGTGAGTGAGTGAGTGAGTGAGTGAGTGAGTGAGTGAGTGAGTGAGTGAGTGAGTGAGTGAGTGAGTGAGTGAGTGAGTGAGTGAGTGAGTGAGTGAGTGAGTGAGTGAGTGAGTGAGTGAGTGAGTGAGTGAGTGAGTGAGTGAGTGAGTGAGTGAGTGAGTGAGTGAGTGAGTGAGTGAGTGAGTGAGTGAGTGAGTGAGTGAGTGAGTGAGTGAGTGAGTGAGTGAGTGAGTGCGTGAGTGAGTGAGTGAGTGAGGGAGGGAGGGAGGGAGGGATGGGGGGAGGGAGGGAGGGAGGGATGGAGCGAGCGAGCGGGTGAGGGAGTGGGTGGGTGGGTGGGTGGGTGAGTGAGTGAGTGAGTGAGTGTGTTATGCTTTTTTGTTTATTCCGAACGGGTGCATCGTGTTGAGTTCTTTGATCCAGTAGTGTTCTCTGTTTAATCTTAGTTTTTTGTTATCTGTAAAAATTCTTTCAATTGGTCTTATCGTGATGTCTTTCATAGAATGTCTTGGATGGTTGAAATGCCATGAGATTCTCGTGTCTGTTTGGTGTCGGATTGCATGGATATGTTGTGTGAGTCGTTTGCTGAGTGTTTGACTTGTTTCTCCTATGTATTGAGAGCTGCATTGTTTGCATTCTATGAGGTAAATAATGTTGGTGGTATTGCAGCTCATTTGTGTGTTGATTTTGTAGTCTTTACCAGTGACGAAACTAGTGAATTTGTCAGCAGTGTTCATGTATTGTTTGCATGTGATGCAATTGTTGTTGTTGCATTGTCGGAGTGTCCCTACTATGTCGTGAGTGTCATCTGGTGTCGGTACGATCTTATTGTTAGCATCTGGATTTTTTATTTTAATTAGGCTAGAGTGGACTAGGTGGTCCCTAATGCTTTTATTTTTCTTGAATGCTACTACTGGGTAGTTGGGAAAAATTGGTGCTAAGATTGGTGAAGACAAGATGTACTTTTCCCAGTAGGTTCGAATGGATTTGCCTATGTGTTCTAATGATGGGTGGTATTGTAGTATGCAAGCTGGCCTAGGCTGTTTTTGTGTGGGTTGTTTGTAAAGAATGTCTTCTCTCTGTGTGTTCTCGGTTTTTTCTATGATGGGAGCCAAGTTTGCTGTCAAATATGCTAACATTTACGTGTACACCATAGTAAGCAGAATGTTATCAACATGGATGGGCAGCACTCCATCCCACTTAGTTAGATACATAGATGACATATTTTTCATTGGAACACCAGTGAGAACGAACTACTTGAATTTCACGCACACATGAATAAAGAGCATCCCACAATAAAATTTGACTTGGAATATTCAACGGAAAAAATCCCATTTTTGGACACAATGGTATACAAAGAAGATAACAAACTTAAATTGGACCTATACAGAAAACCTACAGACAAACAACAGTATCTTCACAAACAATCAAGCCACCCTAAAAACACAAAACATTCCATAATCTACAGCCAAGCATTAAGATACAAACGCATCATCACAGATCCTACTAGATTAAAACAACGCACACAGGAACTAACAGATGCATTCATCCACCGGGGATACAAAGAGACAGAAATTAAAGCCATCATAGAAAAAACCGAGAACACACAGAGAGAAGACATTCTTTACAAACAACCCACACAAAAACAGCCTAGGCCAGCTTGCATACTACAATACCACCCATCATTAGAACACATAGGCAAATCCATTCGAACCTACTGGGAAAAGTACATCTTGTCTTCACCAATCTTAGCACCAATTTTTCCCAACTACCCAGTAGTAGCATTCAAGAAAAATAAAAGCATTAGGGACCACCTAGTCCACTCTAGCCTAATTAAAATAACAAATCCAGATGCTAACAATAAGATCGTACCGACACCAAATGACACTCACGACATAGTAGGGACACTCCGACAATGCAACAACAACAATTGCATCACATGCAAACAATACATGAACACTGCTGACAAATTCACTAGTTTCGTCACTGGTAAAGACTACAAAATCAACACACAAATGAGCTGCAATACCACCAACATTATTTACCTCATATAATGCAAACAATGCAACTCTCAATACATAGGAGAAACAAGTCAAACACTCAGCAAACGACTCACACAACATATCCATGCAATCCGACACCAAACAGACACGAGAATCTCATGGCATTTCAACCATCCAAGACATTCTATGAAAGACATCACGATAAGACCAATTGAAAGAATTTTTACAGATAACAAAAAACTAAGATTAAACAGAGAACACTACTGGATCAAAGAACTCAACACGATGCACCCGTTCGGAATAAACAAAAAAGCATAACACACTCACTCACTCACTCACTCACTCACCCACCCACCCACCCACCCACTCCCTCACCCGCTCGCTCGCTCCCTCCCTCCCTCCCTCCCTCCCCCCATCCCTCCCTCCCTCCCTCACTCACTCACTCACTCACGCACTCACTCACTCACTCACTCACTCACTCACTCACTCACTCACTCACTCACTCACTCACTCACTCACTCACTCTCACTCACTCACTCACTCACTCACTCACTCACTCACTCACTCACTCACTCACTCACTCACTCACTCACTCACTCACTCACTCACTCACTCACTCACTCACTCACTCACTCACTCACTCACTCACTCACTCACTCACTCACTCACTCACTCACTCACTCACTCACTCACTCACTCACTCACTCACTCACTCACACATAGGAGGTTTGACGGAAGTTTGCAGACTGGCAGGTATGCATAGGTAACTATGTAAATACCTGGGTCGGCGTTTTTAAATAGTAAAGACATACAATTCGTTCAACAACGCTTAGTGCGTCATCAATTAAGCGATCGTAACGAACTTAGCTCCGTCAATCATGATGTATTTGATCATGACGTCATATGATTGACTTAGAAATTGGAACCCTCCATTAGGGGCAGCAACACTTACGGGGCTGGTGTCTCGACAGAGTTATTCACTTAGCGCAGATGAGGAGTGTGAATACACATGATGATCTAACAGTGAAACTGGAATGTCACAGACCCTGCGTTTAGTGTGGATCCTTTTAACGACTGGATGTGCAAACATCAGCGAAACCATACACGAGTTCATCAACAACAACATACTGAGCAACTTAATGATTTATCAGGGGACAGACATGACACGGATGGCAACTTTTACCTTATCTCCAGGAGATGGAGCCGTTTATTTAGAGATATACACGCTTCATCATCGCAAATGGCGTGTTTGCCCAATGTTGAAACGTTGGCAGATCATTGTAGAAGCTACCCTTGCGGGTATAGGTGGAGAGCTTTTTAAGAGTATTGCATTGTATTGTACTGTATTGTATTTATTTTACACCCAGACCGCTATACAGCGATAGATGGGGAAGTTACAGTGTTTCCGCTTTTTGACAGAGTGTATACATGTTAATATTAATAGTAATAGTCAGTATACATTATTATTAACACAATTAATTAATCTATATATAATCACCATTTTCATCATTCTTATTATCATTATTGTATGGCGTTTTCGTTATCTTTGTTGTAGTTGTCGTCGTCGTCGTCGTCGTCGTCGTCGTCGTCGTCGTCGTCGTCGTCGTCGTCGTCGTCGTTAGTGTTATGGTTGCAATAGTCAGTATACAGTTTTATTATTTTTAATTTATGATATATGTGATATATAATCACCATTTTCATCATTCTTATTATCATTATTGTTGTTGTTATCATTGTTGTTGATGATGATGATGATGATGATGATGTTGGCTTTATTATCCTTGTTGTTGTTGCTGTTGTCATTGTCGTTGTCAGTACCGTTGTTGTTGTTCTCGCCGTGGTCGTCGTTTGAAGTCGTTGTTGCTGCTGTTGTTGTTGATGATTTGTTATTATTATTGTTGGTAGTCGTCCTCGTCGTCATTGTCGTCATCTTCGTCGTCGTGAACGTTGTCTCCTTCATATGTCATGTTTGTATCTTTCCATATACATAGTTATCATTATCGACGCGCGTTTTTCCTCCATTGTCCTATTATTTTATGGTCGTTGTCATTGTAGCAGTCGTCTTCTTCGTCACTAGCGACGTTATCGTCATGCATATTGCAGACTTTATGCACGGTCTACCTTGTCGGAAAACGGACAGTGATGATTCTAATGAAATTGCATATCTTTGTTAAGCGCATTGCATTTCTTGTAGAGAGTGTGTAAGTTGTGGAATTTGTAATAATTCAGTCTACTGCAAAATAATTTGGGGCAGATGTATTAGCCTTTCTTTTTTTGAAAAAAGTACAAACTAGCAAACTAAATGGAATTCGTCGCTAAGTACGCTTACGGGAAGAAAGACCAGACAGTTATACTCGCATCGGCGTCAATCAATGCACAAGGTTAAACAGTTAATGTCTAAATTAGGTCAAGAAAACAGGCCAAGAGAAGAGTATTTTTAAAAGTTAACCACTGAAATGACTGGCTCGGTTACCGAGCCAGTCATTTCAGTGGTAAAATTTTCAAAGTACTCTTCTCTTGGCCTGCAAATGGACATTCCTCGAGACCATTGCAGAGGCCGGTTTTGGCCGGCTTCGTCATGAAAGGCTTAAATAATTAATCTGGTCCCATAGAGCTTGGTGGTTAATGGCAAGTACTGAGATGATCTGTCAGCGCTTTTCAATGGATAAATCCAGTTTTAGCTATGCCACGCCCATTCCTAGTTCCTCCCACGCTTTGTTAGTGTTGGGAACGACCGAACCCTTAAATTGCTGGAAAACTAAACAGGTGAATTAGTAAATATTGTGAAATTAATTTGACTAGGCGCCTAGTGAGAGGGATAGACGGTGGATGGAGGAGTGATGAAGAGAGAGAGAGAGAGATAAAAAAGAGATAGATGTCGGTTAGAGGGAGGGAGGGAGGGAGGGAGGGAGGGAGGGGTGGAAAGAGAGAGAGCGAGAAAAAGAGAGATAGCGAGCGAGAGAAAGAGAGAGAGAGAGAGAGAGAGAAAATCGAGAGAGAGAGAGAGAGAGAGAGAGAGAGAGAGAGGAGGGGGTGGAGATAGAGGGCGGGGGGGGAGAGCGAGAGAGGGAGAGAGAGGGAGATAGATAGAGAGAGAGAGAGAGAGAGAGAGAGAGAGAGAGAGGGGGGGAGGGAGGGAGAGAGAGAGGAGGGAGTGATGGGGTGGGGAAGGAGGGGTGGGAGGAAGAGAAGGGAGCGGGGGCTACCGAGGGAGGGAAGGAGAAAAGAAAAAGAGAGAACGAGAGGCAGGGATGGAGGTTGTGGCAAGATGGATAGATAGATAGATAGATAGATAGATAGATAGATAGAGAGAGAGAGAGAGAGAGAGAGAGAGAGAGAGAGAGAGAGAGAGAGAGATAGGGGGGGGATAAATAGGGGTGTGTGGGGAGGGAGTGAGGGAAAGAGAGAGAGAATGAGAGGAAGAGGGAGGGAGGGAGGGAGGGGAGAGAGAGCGAGAAAAAGAGAGCTAGCGAGCGAGAGAAAGAAAGAGTGAGAGAGGGGAGAAAGAGAGGGGTAGAGGGAGGAGGGATGGAAGGGGCTGGGGAGCGAGCGAGGGAGGGAAGGAGAAAAGAAAGAGAGAACGAGAGGGAAGGATGGGGGGAGGGAGGGGCAAGAGAGAGAGAGAGAGATAGAGAGAGAGAGAGAGAGAGAGAGAGAGAGAGAGAGAGAGAGAGAGAGAGAGAGAGAGAGAAGGGAAATAGAGAGATGGGGAGGGAGGGGACGGAGGAGGTGGAGGGGAGGGGGACGGAGCGAGAGAGGGAGAGAAAAAAGAGAATGAGAGAGAGGGGTGGAGGGGGAGCGAGGGGGAGATATAGAGAGAGATAAAGAGATATAGAGGGAGAAAGATAGTTAGATGTGCATATTCGCAGCAGAATGCTTGCTAACGCTCAGGACTAACCTATTTCGCGCCTAAGCTGGGCACTATATTGACGTCGTTGGAAACATGGGCAATCTCCTTAGCTCCTTGTCCCTCACCACGGGTATAAATGGTACCCGTGCAAAAACTCCGGAAGTTACCAAATACCAGACTGAAATAAAACTAGCATAGATATGGCGTTAATGGGACCTGGAATCTGGGAATCGATACACGCCGATCACACCAATAACTTCAGAACGCTTGAAAATAAAATAGTTAAAATTGTGTGTTTTTATATGCTTAAATTGTGTATCTCGATGTGATGAAACTAAATAAATCTTAACATATGATGATTTCATTCCGTATAAATTTATATATTTTTACTTATGAATTTGAATTAGGGGCTCGTGTCTCTGACTCATCTTCACAACTTAAGACAATTATATTAATGTATACGGAATGAAATCATCATATGGTAAAATTTATTTCGTTTAATTACATGTAGAAACACGATTTAAGTCTCTAAATGTATACAATTTGAATAATTCTATTTTCAAGCAGTCTGGTGTGAATATGCACCTTTAAATCAAGACATCCGAGGTCGTATTTTAATTGTACAGACGAGCAATAAAAACATTCAACTTTATATAAGCCCTCTCCCTCAGATTCTTGTCTTATTATAAATATTTCTTTATTTTCAGGATTTCTTCGGACTTCCTGGATTTTTTCGGATCAGGACCAAAGTTGCGCAGTCCTAGTGTATTGTCACATACATTCTGATGCACCGTTAGTTGCCGAGATATCCATAAATCCGGACTTGTTATTAGATCCGGATTGTTTTATTCAGGTCACGCGGCCAAAAGTCTGTGAATGCTCGTTGGCAGTTAATATCCCAATAAGAGCGCTCGAGCAATAGTTGCAACATAGGCGGCTATGCCAAAATGTTTTTAAAACAATATTACAGACCGACCGACAGGCCGACTAATCGAGCGACAGAAACACAGACAGACGGACAATTCATCCTATATTAGTTACAAGTCACCAGCCTTGACCTAGTGCACCGTTATGACGTTACATAGTCGTAAAACAACGTCCGTCGTTAGCCCATGTCTAATACATGGGCTAACAACAGACGTTGTTTTACGCCTATTTACCGCTACAACAGTGCACTAGACCCAGGTGTGCGCGCCGTACTAACTGATTATTGAATCAGTAACCCATACGAAATGCTCTTTGTCTGCACGCGCGTATAATCAATGCTATGTACATAAAGGTACATAAAGAAGCATTGATCCCATTCATCGCTCTTTACAATGGTATTACTTTGAGTAGCATTATTAGTATCTCTGAGTAGATAATGGCAGGCTTACTTCATATATACTAGTTCTTATAACAATGTGTCATCCATTCTCGTCAGTAATAGTATAGACGTTATAGAATGCCAGGTTAACAACATAGTTATAATATTATAAGATATTAATGTGTTTATAAAGCTGGTGACACCTATCCTCGTCAGGCGGAGTGTAAATAGTAAGAGTCCCGTGTTAAGAAAAGTGTTATATAATGCCCTGACAAGGCAGTTTACTGGGCCATTTCTAAGACCAGTACCGGCCCAGTAACATGCGTTGTCAGGGTATTGGAAGATATTAGTCCGATTGTCGAGGTAATGTTATTTATGCCGAACACTAGTCCAAAAGCGTTTAAAATTATGTTGTTATGGAAGTAGTTATGGCATTAAGGTATTTTGACATTAACAGGGAATCGAACCCACAACCGGCAAAAGTGCCAAGCACCATAGCCCTCAAAACAGTGGACTACAGCGTTGGTGTGGTGGAAGCGTTTGCGGGGTGTGATGCTCGGTGTGGTGGAAGCGTTTGCGGGGTGTGATGCTCGGTGTGGTGGAAGCGCTTGCAGGTGTGATGCCCGATGTGGTGGAAGCGTTTGCGGGGTGTGATGCTCGGTGTGTGGTGGAAGCGTTTGCGTGGTGTGATGCTTGGTGTGTGGTGGAAGCGTTTGCAGGGTATGATGCTCGGTGAGTGGTGGAAGTGTTTGCGGGGTGTGATGCTCGGTGTGTGGTGGAAGCGTTTGCGGGGTGTGATGCTCGGTGTGGTGGAAGCGTTTGCGGGGTGTGATGCTCGGTGTGTGGTGGAAGCATTTGTGGGGTGTGATGCGGGGTGTGTGGTGGAAGCGTTTGCGGGGTGTGATGCTCGGTGTGTTTGTCGGGTGTGGGCTCGATTCCCTGCCAATGCTTAAATTATGGTGTTGTCAATTGAATCGTATTATAATGCTGGGACGATGGTTTTATTGTGTCTGTGATCTACATGAGGTTTTGTTCTGTTTTTAGAATATTTGAATATGGATTGAAAATCGATGATTTACTACTAATGCAGTTTCACATTTAGAATTAAATTATCAACAGCACATAGATTGGATGAAGTTTAGGAGCGTTACGGGAACATTGTAGTGCCACGAAAATATATGACAATTTCTTAAGCTATGTTATTTTAAACACATCTAAACTAAAAAAATAAAACACATCATATTTGATTGATGTTTCTATTTATATCAATTCATGTTAATAGTCATCTGTTTGTTTACCCAATTTCGCTTAAACAAGGTGAGGAGGGGCCATTCAGGTAAGATCGTTAGTTGAGACGAATGTCTTTGCGCGAGGAAGGGTAAATCACAATACAAGAATGTCATTAATAAACGTAACTGATAAGCATCTCTCTAACAATGTCAGTTACACAAAACTTGAAATGCAACTTCTACTATTCTGGCAGACATATAGAACGCTTCCTGATTGGGCGATTAAACATATCCTAATTCCGCCTCTTGTCGTGGGAATCCTGACGAACACCCTGCTTTTAATATACTTCGCTAAATCTGGCAAATATCGGATACCAGTTTTTACGACACTCGCAAGTCTAGCTATGTGTGACTGGGTAACATGCTGGGCAATACTTGGGAGTATAACAGTCATACTTCCAAACCTTGCTTTCAGAACTGGTAGTAATCTCATTTGCAAATTCCTGGTTTATATTTTACCAGTTAGTTATCACTCAAGTGTGTGTCATTTACTGTTTCTTTCAGTGTTGCGTTACGTACAATTATGCTTTCCTTTATTGGCCAAGGTTCAGGTAATATTCTCACGCGTAGTTAAGGTGTGCGTGGTTATGTGGGCTACCTGCTTCCTGATAACATCGCCGTATCTAGTGTACATTAAAGTGTACTGGCTTCCATATGGCAGAGATGGAACACAGTTAGGTATCATGCATTTTGCTGGGAATACTGACCTAAAAGAGACGCTTCTGTCAATATTCTGTCAAGTTATACCCCTTATACTCTTGGCCATCCTACATGGGTTGAAGATATTTAAGTTGTCACAAAATTCAAAGCTCCGTAAGGAAGAGCGACGCAGTGCCAGTTCACAAACAGTAACAATAATAATAACGCTTTTTGTTTTATCCATAGTTCCTCGAGTCGGCCACACATTCTACCATTCCATGTTAGGTTACCCATACCAGCCTTTTCACTTTCCAATGTTTTACTATGCAACGTTTCTTTCATTATCAAACAGCATACTCAACCCATGGGTCTACCTCTTAGCTTCGAAGGAAATTCGTGGCAACATAATAGAGACCTTTTGTGGAAGAAAAAAAAATTCGTTTGATTGACATATGTTAGGGTAATTTGTTACTTTAGGGCACACGTGTGACATAATCAAGCCTGTTTAAATGGGCAAATGCCCTTTGGAACGGAAATGAGGAGTACTTAATATTTCGGCGATTGACATATGTTAGGGTAATTTATTACTTTAGGGCACACTTATGACATAACAACCACGCCTCTTTAACTGGCCAACTGCACTTTTGAACAGAAATGGGGAGTATTTACTCATCTTACCCTTTGAGTCACAATGCATGCAATTCTAGCAAACTCCGATGAAAAGCGGTTAAATATGTGCAGCAACAGCCCCCAATCGCCTTCAAAGTATTTAAGATAATGTTCCTTACCGCCTGAATAATTTGAGATTTCACGTTTGTATGTCCTGACGGGTTGAAACAGCTGATCAAAAGACTGCGTGTCATGGCAAGCATTCCAAAAGACCAATCCACTAAAAAGTCACAGGTTTTAACACATTAATTATGTATTCACAATGGTAATAATTCGATTTCAAATGATATAAGTTTTGATTATAATCGAACCAGGTGTATGACATCATTAAAATAAATACACTGTCGATATTTACTGGTAAAATATATAAACTTGCTGCACCTGGCTGTTGCATGCTTCTCTCGCTAAACATGTTAGAATTTGGAAACATGTCCATATAATTTATGTACTAAAAGGAAGAATGAACCTGATGTCTATACCCACATAGACGTGAGCAAAGATTAAATGTATATCCTTAGAAACTAGATGTCATTATGAACCCACCAGGAATCTGCAAATACAACGATTATTGACCATGATCTTATGCTGCCCCAATATCACCACGAAGAGTACAGGTAACTTTTGCTGATATTAAATGTAGAATGTCTATTCTTGAATTCCAAGATGGCCTCCACAGAGGAAGGATTCCAGGGTGGAAAACAGATTATTTCCATACATTAACAGACATCTGGGTGTGTTATCAAATTCTATGAAAATGTTTAGCAAAAGTTAATTTTTTTCAAATATCTCCGACTGGATCTCAATATCTCTATGACATGACAACATCCATGGAGTACAATCAACGAGCGCCAGCTGTTTTTCTGTATTTTTCTGACATGTGTTTGATGTGCTGTGTGTGCTTGTTGCTTCAGTGAACTAGTGTTCAGATATAAGAAAACCAAATGCTGGTGTTTGACTCTACCACACGATTGAAACAGTGTGCTGAGCAAATACGGATGCTGACTCATCAGAATGGAGTATCCTTCTTCTTCTTCTTCTTCTTCTTCTTTTGCTTCTTCTTCTCATCCTCATCCTCCCCCTCCACCACCTCCTTTTTCCCGTCTTCCTCTCATCCTACTTCTTCTTCTTCTTCTTCTTCGCCATAAGAGCTAACTTTATTCAATTGAAGGCTCTGCCTCTGGGTATAGTGTACAACCAGCTGAGTATGTGTGTATGTGGGAACATGATTAAAAGCAGATAACTGAAGCTCATTACTCCATGAACCTCAAGGCAGGGTGCGACTGCCTGTCACTGGGTTGAAATGGAGTACCTATTGCTGGTTTGCATGATATCGCAAATGATATGGCAAGTGCTGTGGTGCACTTCTAAAGGACGATTGAAACAGTGTTCTGAGCAAATACGCATGCTGACTTATCAGACTGGAGCATCCTTCTTCTTCTTCTTCTTCTTCTTTTACCTCTTCTTTTTCTTCTTCTTCTTCCTGCTCCTATGCATCTTCTTCCTTTTCTTCTTCTTCTTTTCTTATTTTGTCGCCTTCATCTTCGTCTTCTTCTTTTTCTCTTCTTCTTCCCCTCCTCCAAATCCCCCCTCCTTCTCCTCCTCCTCCTCCTTCCTCTTCATCGTTATAAGTGCCAACTGTATTCAATTGAAGAACTCTGCCTCTGGGAATAATGTACAAGCAGTTGTGTATGTCGATACGTGAGAACATGATTAAAAGCAGATAAATGAAGATCAGTGCTTAGACCCCTCAGGGCAGGGCGCGACTCCCTGTCACTGTGTTCAAATGGAGTACCTAGTGCTGTTCTTATGATATCGCAAATGCTATGGCAAGTGCTGTAGGGAAATTATGACGGCCTCTAGTGGCATCCCCGAGACAGTTTGGTCTGGCAAGATGTACCAATCCTTATATGTACTCATAAACAATGGCAGACAGTGATAGACACTGATTGGCATACGAATTTGGTATGCCTGGGAGGTTTCCGTGCGCGACTGAGCCTGGTGGTACTTGGGGTTAGCAGCTTATGGGATACAATGAGATGTTTCTGGATCTTGTAGAACATCAGTAAGCAGGCTATTCTGCGTCTCTCAGCAAACGACTGCGAGTTGAGTTGGTTTACCATGTTTCTGACACTAGGAGTTCGTCGTTATCTATTTAGGATGTAACGAGGGGCTCGTCTTTGGACCAATTCAAGTTCTTCGGTGAGATTGTTGGTATTTGTGTCCCAGACAGATTGCCTGAAATCAAGTGATGGTCTGACAAGCGTCTTGTAAGGACATTGTTTAACTTCGGGATTGTTGACATTAATGTTACGTATTAGGACGCTCAGGGAGTTATTGCATTTGACTGTGGTGTTCTTGATGTGTTTGTTCCGGTCGAGCTAGTGGGAGATGTGAACATCCAGGTACTTAATGTGCTCTGGATGTTTGAGTCTGTGGTCGTGGATCTGGTATGGCTAAACTATGTTCTTTCATTTTCAGGCGAAGCTGACAATCTCGCATTTGTCAGGATGAAAATCCATCTTCCAGATATTTTCCTATTTTACTATTATGTTTAGAGTCTTCTAGCGTCATACGTACCATGAGAAAAACGGCGAGAATGCATGCATGACACGGGCCTGTGCATTTCTCATAACACACGTTACTCACTCGAAATTCGCAAAGCAAGTTTAATATTCAGTTATTTAATTCGTGTTCCTTTGCGTATGTTTTGAAAGAGAGGGTCACAATCTGGCATAGGGCGTCGCAATCTGTCAGACAGTGTTACAATCTGATGTAGAGTTTCAGAAGAACAGAGATGGCAAATTATCAGTATGATTATGGCTGGATTATCATATAGGCCACCGGCAGAGACTTAAACATTTACCATACAGTCATAAGTCGTGTTATTGCAAACTATGCTGCCACTGGTCACATGATTGGCCGTTCAAAGTATGGAAGGCATACGAATATAAGTGCTTGAGTTGGTCGAGGCCTTGTACGACTTGCTAGACAGCACGCAAGGAGTAACAGGTCAATGCTATGTGAACAATGGATACCTGGCAATCGTGTGACTACAACTACTGTCACGGAGACCTGTGCGTCAGAATGAATGCGTTCTATGGTGCATACGTAATGCAAGAGTATATTGGAATTTGAGGTCATGGAGGAAAGTTCTCTGGTGTGAAGAAAGCAGATATATTCTACACGTCATTGATGGTAGCACTCGGACATGAAGAGCCAGAGCTACTGCATATGATAAACATAACATGGCAGAAGAAGTCGCACTCATGATGTGGGGTTGTTGTTTTTAGGATTGCATGCTGGGCATCGATCTCGTGCAAGGTAACCTTAATGCTCGAAAGCATCAAAGAAACATCTTTGACACACACTTGGTGCGATATTTTGAGAACCACGCACTCGCAACTCGCCCAGTTTTCATGGATGATAAGACTCTGCCAGATTGTGCACGTGCATTCATTGATTAGTTGCAGCGGAATGCGTATTCACACTTTGCCTTGGTCAGACTCTCTAGGTCGTAAAGTAAGAGCTCGCGATCCTCCCGTGCAAACACTAGCATAATTCGCGCTGGTGCTCCAAGAGGAGTGTCACAGAATCACCATCTTATAAATCAGGCGGTTGGTCATTATTATGCGGAGGTGTGTCCAAGATGCCTTTCGTGCGAGGGGTGGCTACACTCAATACTAATGGGAGATTATGAACTTAAAATGCATATGGCATGGCATTCTGAGTTCCTTTCAGTATAAGAACGGTGTAAAATCTCTTTTACAACCTTATCAATGAACATGAAATAAAATATGCATTTCTCTTTAAATGACCATTAAAATGTCCTAGGACAATAAAATGCTGTTTAGAACATCGATTGGTCTCAGGACATTTTGCAGTGTAGCGTTAATATGGCACATTTATGTCTTTCATTAAAGTACATCTTCGAAAATATGGGTGGTGCTTAACTTTTGCAGTGCTGTATAGTATAAAAATACGCATGGTCCTAGTACAGAGCCTTGCTGGACACCACATATGACAGACACACAATATAAATAAGCCACTACTGCGAGTACAGACTGTGTTCTGCCACTTAGGAAGCTGTGCATCCATTGGTTTGATTTGACTTTGATGCTGTATCACTTCAGTTTCTCAATGGGTTTTGCATGGCCAACTTCCAATACTTTAGAGAAGTCAAGAACACAAACACCTGTATTGGAGACCGTGGTACATGTTTACTATGTCATCTACGAAGTTGAGGAGGGCGCTTTGCACGATCTGTTTTGTCGGAAGCCGTGCTGATGGTCATATAATATGCTATGGTGGCAGGCATGCTTCATTAGACTTCTGCAGATGATGTGTTCCGTGATCTTTGAAAATATGCAGGTCCAACAACTGATGGGGCGATAGCTGGTCACAATTCTGACCGTGTTTAAATATGTGTAGCACATAGGCATGTTTCTGGTCTTGGGAAACACGGCCCTCGCTCAGAGATTTCCTGAAGATTTGACATAGTAGATCTGCAATCTGACTGGAAAGTTCCTTCATTATTCGGGGGTGGGGTGGGGTGTGTGTATGGTATCAGGATCGGCAACTTTGCGTCGATTAGGATTTTTCAGGAGTTTTTTTACACCTGTAGTTGTTATGTTGATATGGAGTAGTAGTGGAATTTTATCCCTTGTTGGTGCTATATGTCGCGTGTGGGTTCTCGATTGAAGACAGGTTGGATGTGTGCATTTACTGTTTCAGATTTCTGCTGGCTTTAGTAATTAACTTGCCATCCACTTCCAATCTTAAGTAGTGGAATAGAAGTATCCATTTCTAGATATATCCCGCTCATTTCTAGCTAAGCTCTGCTTAACTTTGTGTGATGGAATGAGTGTCCAAGGATAATTACAAATTATCTCAAATGTTACTCAGATACCTCTATATAATGCATTTAAATGTTTACCTGATATCATTTCATTAAGTTTAGTTTCTAGTTGAACTATAGCAAATTCTGTTGATGTAGATATAGCGTATGTGTATATGTCACATTCTCGGGTATTCTCTGCAAAGTAGAAGCAAATTAACCTAAGTGTATTATTGTAAATCTCTGAAGACAATTTGTAAATGCGCGAAATCTAATGCACAGTGGACATTCTGTTGAGCTCTGGCACAAAACAAGCACATGTTTGGAATAATATTTGTAGACCATACTGTCTATGACATTCGTATATGTCTTTTCGGGGTGTATATACGGTTCTGTAATATATATTTATTGTATGAAATCGCATACATAGCTCAGCATCACCGTGATACACCACTAATATTCACACAAATTGCTGATAGCTTATTACTGATGTTCAGTGTCGATATTGTTGTCTACAGATTAGATAACGATTGTCGATAACAATATCTTATGGTTATAAGTACAGATATTATTTGTTTTTTGCTCAAAATATTTATTTCATTACAATCTTTTCCTACTTATTATCAGCAGGGCATGATTGCAGTCGCATTTTACTATTGTTAATTTAATGTTGATTAAATGTATCTGTGTCTTAAAATATTATAACATTCAGTGCTGACAGTAATTCTTCTATTAGACATTGTAATTGCGACACTGCAGATGCGTCTATAGGTAACGTAGGTTTGAGCCGCCTGGTTAGCCGGTAGAGGGTAGGAAGCAGAAGATTGATATAGTTGTTTTACAATGTAACCTTTTCCATGTAGGCGGCTAGCCGCGAGACCACACCAGGGCTGCAAATAAAATCGATCACTGATAGATGTTTTTCAAAGCACAAGCGGCTCAGCAGGTAGGAAAATTCTTAAAATGACGCGGGACATCCATACTGTGATATTCTAATTATACTTCAATAAATACGTAGGCGGTGATTGGCTCTTAAAGCGTGACATGCCCTCCGCTACGTGTTGTAGTCAAAGTCTGAATAGCCTGATCCGTTGGGAAACCTTCCTTTATATACTGTTGGTGCAGCCGTCCGACATTCAAAATCAGAATCCAGGAGCACTTACGCTCAATCACGAATTTCCACCAACACATTTGATACGACGCACCTGTGTCGAGACATTTTACATCCGATAATCCCACAAAAAGCGATGTCCAATTCTGAATCATCCGAGTCCTGACATCAGACGTGGCTGACGAGTTCTCCACAACTTGGAGACTAGCCAAAGAAAATCATTAGATACAACAACGCCACTGCATGGCAGCCGTGTTCATTAAAGTGGCATTCTAATTATATTATTCACCAGAATCTGCTTCCATTTGGCTGTCATTAGATGTCGTCTTCTAAGCTATAAAGTGGTTGTGAACACATTTGGAGATTTTGCAGAGCACGTCTTCCCCCCACACATTGCTAGACAACTACAGACGGTTAAAAGATTGGATGTTGTATGGGATGTGTATAAGGCCGGAAGCTTGAAGACACGCTAGAGAATTACGGGGACCTGGTGAAGCTCTTCATGTTGCATCGAGTACAAGACTCCCTCAAAATTGGAAAACTTTCCTATGAGTTGATGCAAACAAAACAGGCCTCTTCACCTTTCTCGCACATACATTGGAGTCAATCGAGCTACCAGAAGGAACGATACTCGTCACAACATGTGAGGAAACCGTGCTGATGAGGTCAGAGCATGACATCTCACAACTCGCACCATGCATGCAAAATGAAGCAGATGGTAGAATGTTGCTCCACGCCTTCCATGCATATCACCAAGGTTATCGAACAATAATGATTCATGCTACAGGTACAGACGTCATAGTCCTAGCCATACGGACAGCAAATTTTCTTCATGGGTGTGATCTCTGGGTGGCATTTGGCCATGGTAAGACCTTCCACTATGTATCAGCTCATGGCATTGCAAGAGTTTTGGGTGCAGAAGCGTCACAAGGACTGCTATTTATGCATGCTTTCTCTGGGTGTGACACTGTGTCTGCATTTTGTGGGATTGGCAAGAAGACAGCATGGGAGGTTTGGAGGACTTCAGATCTATTCAAGTCACTATTTAGGAGACTGTCCGATGCCCCGGAGTTTCTGTGTGACAATGACATGGAAACGCTGGAGAGGTTTGTCGTACTACTGTACAAACGCACATCACCATTGTCAAAGGTTACTGAGGCACGAAAACGGCTTTTCACTGTTGGCAACAGGCAGCTAGAAAACATTCCTCCTACCAGTGAAGCTCTGCTGCAACACACCAAACGTGCTGCGTTCCAGGCAGGTCATCTTTGGGGCCAATCACTCCATGCAAATGCAAAAACGCCATCGCCAGCTGACTGGGGTTGGGCCAGAGATGGAGACACTTGGTCACCGCAATGGAGTTTGCTTGCAGACGCATCTAAGGCATGCCGGGAACTCGTGAAATGTGCTTGCAAAAGTAATTGCACTGGCAGATGCAAATGCTATAAATCCAACTTACCTTGTACACAGTTGTGCTCATGCGGTGCACAGTGCGTGTGACATCGGTGAAGCATGATTCAACAATCAACAGCATCATGTATAGCCTTGCATACTCTAATAGGATAATTGAACGTATCTATAACGACCATTACTTGGTTCGATATTTAGAAATCAAGTAATTTAAACTCTTTCTATATAGATGCTATATTGCTTTTGTTCTCAAGAGATGGATCTTTTAGATAACGCATCTTAAAGAGCCACCGTCTTTTGACATCAAACACAGGTGGTCGCTATGGAAGAATTGATATTTACATATTTAGAGTATTGTAGTGAGTAGAATTATAACGATTGACCCATGAAACCCCTAATTTGACATTAATCCCATTTCTCTACTCCGTCTAGAGCTTAAGTAATGCGAATTTTCCACTGGGAAGGCAGCTATATTGAATCCGCCATTTTGAATAGGTTCCCTTGGTAGAATTACGTGGCACCGCATCTAATTATGATCAGGATACCTTAAACCACCTATATGCCAAATTTCATGCTTTCTGCCAGAATTGAACATCTTTTTCACATATCTGCCCTACTAACATGTGGCATAATTGATTATGACGTCATATACTTGAGTGACAGATCGAGTGACAAGATGGCAATGTGATTTGAAACCGGGAATATAAGTACTTAGTGATACGCTGCGATAGGTACATTAGTCCACGATTCAGGATTGCCATCTAAAAGAGGGATCAATTTCTAGCTATTCCACAGCCACTTCTAGGGCCTGTTTTCGCGACTGACGGAGTTAGTGAATGTGATGATTTGCTTTAAACCACGAACCAGGAACCACTGACCATGAACCAGAAACGCCAAAATGGCATTTATGCAAATTGGTGATGTTTTCCAATGGTAATTTCGTGGCAATCTTCTGAACCCAAAAGCATTCTACATTGCGTCAACCTTAGCAATTAATTTGGTCGTATTTAGACATAGACTTTAATTTTAGTCTATGTATAACGCAGACGATCACATCCACTGAACATATCGATGAGATTTCATCATTCAAATAAGCTGCAAAATTTATCTGGGCACCGCCATCTTAAAATTTACGAACCATTAACCATTGCTAACAACGAACCGAGATCAAAACTCGGTCACTCGTTCAACGTGGTTCACTGACTCCATCAGTCGCGAAAACAGGCCCATACTAAATGTAAATACATCAAAGACACACACTTCGTACACTGATAAAGGACTTTCCTATTTTCTTGACGTAGATATGCGTCATCATATTTGTGAAATGAGTTAACTAGTGATGTAATGGACCTTTCCAGTTTTTGCTAAGTCCCACACACCTCTAGCTAAGCTCCACCCACACCTCGCTCGTGCTGGGATGGATCGATCCCTGAACTCGCTGACTATCAATTTCCAGAAAACTATACTGGTAAGCTGTTAAATATTTTGAAACTAAATTGACTGGGTGCTGTTGCTGCATATGGTAACATCAGCGCCCAGTCAAATTAGTTTCAAAATATTCAACAGAATATTTATTAAATAGCAAAGACATACAATTCGTAGAACAACGTATAGTCCATCTTCAAATCTGCATTCGTGACGTACTTATATACATTATTCATGACCTCATAATGACGTAATTCATTATGATGTCATGCTACACATTATGTAGTTAATTATCACGTCTTATGATGGATGGATAAAGTGGAAACGTCTATTGGCAGATTGGCCTCCCCCCACCCACAACACCCTCCACCCACACACCCACCCAACCCCACCCACCCCACCCACCCCACCGCCAACCCTACCCCACCATTGGCTGTGATCATCTATAGCTAGATGACCTAGGCATAATCATATCGATACGACTAATGTTGTGTCTAGGATTCTGGTATTTGATATCATATCGATATATCGTGAAACTCTAACCTAGGTCAACCAATATATTACGTATACCTTCCTGACACATAGAATAGCAGAATAGTAATCGAGTTCTTTATCTGATCACTTACATATTACAGATGGCATTGTCTCATTTTAGTTACCTCAGAACTAACAGTTTGACGATTTATTTAAATATTAATAAAATAGGAAATAAACTTTAAGGATATGTTCACAAATATTAATCCATGTTAATAATTTCAAGGTGTTTTACAATTAATTTACTAAAATATTCTTAAAAATTAAATTAGAATATAAATTTACAAATTTTTTGAGAAATTGATTTTGATACAAGAATTTTTTTAACTAAATTAAATTTAACTGTATGTTCACTTACTTTGAAATCTAACATTTAAAATGGATTATTTTCAATTAAGTTCGCAAAATTATGATAGTTTGTATCATCATGTAAGTTTATATAAAGGAGTCAGCATTCTAGAAAATATCTCTTTCAGGTAATGAGTGTTGCATGCAGGTGACCTATTTACATCATTTTGATTGTGGCATCAGCCAACTAGGGATGCAATTGATTATGACATTAGATACTTCAATTGTAATGCTTTTAGGAAAATTTAAATTAGGAATTATTAATTAATGTTGTCTGTTATTTTATATAGATTATTATTCAATATTTCATGCATTATTATTTATTCATCTAAACATTGAATTGAATTTGAGTACTCTTGAACAACCTGAGTAAAACCATATAACCCAGTTATATAACATACTCGGCATGTGCTCTGTCAGTTGCAAGGCTGGTGCTGGTCTACTATTAATGAGGAATGTATTGCATTCATACAGATGTGATTAATGAGACAAAGCATTTGAATGTGTACTTTATATCTACTGATAAAATGTGTAACTGTCGCTCCTTCTTTCCAATGATGTCATCATACTATAAATACGTTAATAAAAATCTCTGATATTACTATAACACAATAAAGTGCATATTGCCTGACTCTTCAATGACATTTCACTTTAATAAACATGATCAACCCATATTTCCTATTAAGCATTCAGTCACCAAACGTACACCTATAGAATCAGCCCACCCCCATGATGCTCTAAAATATCTGATTTATCCATACAGCTAACATTGACCAGACAGTATGATGCTGTTTGCAAAGGCACTGGTGATATATTTTGTAGGCACAAGTCATTTCACACAAGTCACATAATTCCATTATCTGTTCCATACGAGCAGATTAGTTTCAACACTCGGAAATGTTGTTGGAACAAATTAGACCATGAATTGCATTCGTGTTCCATGAAATCTGGCCGTGTTTTATTTTCAGATACAATAAATGCAAAATCCAGAATGGGTGTGTATCTGGTTGCTCATTTTCAGGGGAACACGTCATTCTGTTTCAGATTAATGTCGACACCAACATTGTTTTGTTAGATTATTCTGCTTTTTAATTACAGTTGCTATATGACGGTTTATACGGGACCTGCAAAACCAATCAATCTGGTTCAATGCATAAATAGCTATGCTCAGTTCTGGTTTAAGCCAAAGGAGATAACATACTTTGCAAGTTAGCTTAGGATAGTAATAATTATCTTTTATGACACCGCATATTAAATCATAATAAAATAACGTATCAAAGAATACCTGCAAAGATCCAAATCTTGGATTATCCCTCTTTGAGTGGAATACCACTAATGTATAGGTACCAACTATAGATTGGAGCCACCCAATCTGATATGCGACCTGGCACTGGTAGTGCATTCAATCTATATTGCTTAGAGGTGTTTCGAAGTGATGGAGACTAAGATCGCATCAAGTATCAAAAGATGCTTTGGCAGATCGTCATGGCTTCATGCTAGCAAATCACATCCAACCGAACTGATTCAATAGATCGTGTATGAACAAATATTCAGCAATATACACCATCCAATCCAGTAATGGTTGGCATTGGTCATCGACCCCACATATATCAGGTCAATCGGCATGAGATGACAGGATACACCATGCAATGGTACAGACTGGAAGTGGATTAAGTAGAACAGAGGACCGCCATTTAGAGTTGGAGAAGGACCAGCTCAGCGAGAACACATCTATATACAATTCCAGTCTGCACTAATGTTCCCTTATTCTTGAGGCAATATATTGCCAATATTTACATGTGTGATAAATTTTTATTTTAGTGACTTATTATTTGATCTGTTCATCAAGCATCTTTATCTGAAATGTGAGAAGATAAAATACAATGAACGAGTTCAAAATATTCCTAATAATCTTGGTTTTCAAGCAATGCAAGCGACCAAGGACATGTTTCTCCAATGAAAATATATACTTCTAGAGAATATTACGGCAGAAGGAGAGGTGCAATTTGGATATCCATCTAGATAGCTAAATGCACACAGTACCATTCTACTTTGCAACAAGTCAGATAACATGTGTTGTGGACACAGAGATACTTGCTGGATATGGTTCGCATGCAATATGATGCTTCACATACATGTGTGTCATGACAGTTTGCCATTCTACAAATATCTGGCCAATTAAGAGCAATATGGCCTGAGAAGGGAATCGGAAAAGCTGTCACTAAATAAAGTTGGATGGATTTTTCAGTATCACATGACGAAGAGTTACATTAGTTAGATTGACTTTTCTGAGGATATAGTGACAGACTTCAGTCATACTAGATTATGCCAGTCTTTGTCAGGTGGCTTAGCAACTTTATCGCTACACGGTGGACAAAAGTACCAAATTTGTCACAGAACTTCTTTCTGGTCCATTGATTGATTTTAGACTAGGCGTCATCTTCACACTTTCCGAGTTTCCAAGATGGCGGCCAAAATCCAAAATGGCCACCGGTGAAATCAAAATATGACATATCTTTGGAAGTAGAAGTCACAGAGAGACAAACGGGGTGTCTAAACATGGGGTTTTTTCATGGTGACTGAAACAAATTTTAGGCAGGATATCGTATAACGGCTACTCATTTTCAAAATGGTGTCTGGAAATCTAAGACGGCCATCACAGAAACTAAAAAATTCCATATCTCTGGTTGGTGAAGGCATGGAACCCCAAATGAGTTACACAAAGGGTTCGCAGAACCCACAACTCCTGAATGGCTGCCACTCACAGTTGAAAATGTATTATCTCTGCTCAAATAGGATTTAAATGGTGTGTTTACGTATGAAAAATAATGTGCCCTCACACTGAGATTTTTGTTGTCATTAACCTTGATTTTTACCAAAGAGATCATTGTAATCTTTAATTACAGTGTATATTGGATAACATGTGATGTGAAATGTGAATTAAAACCATAGTGTTTTGCAGGATACTGACAGGTATCAATTACAGTTAACCTAACATCGACCTATGATTTGCCTGAACAATTACTTCGGCAAAAGAGATGTACATGGTACAATCATGCTGTGCAGTTTCTTTTACAGCAGCATTTAGCAAATTCTCTGCAAGCATGCGAAGCTTCAGGAATCGTTGTATATATGTACAAGCAAACTTTATATTGATAGAGAAGTATATGTGTTGCTTAATGACATAATTCTGAAAGCAGACGACAAATTCAAGCAATATTTATTAAAATATTGATAATGCGTTTTCATTTTACTTTGATTAATAATTTCTAAATTTATCTGCGACCAAATATTATTTTATAAATAAATATTACAGCATTTCTCATTATTCTAGCTATCACACCAGCGGATATATATACATGTTTATATATTTAGACTCCACCATGGAGGTCATCTTGGAAAGTGGCCGTCTCGGTGTGGATTTGGCAATGCCTCCACATCTGAAAATATTTAGAATATATTCGTCTACACATATGCCAAATTTGGTGCTTCAATTGTTATGTTAATCCGCCTCACTAATATTATTGACTATAAATGCCCATGTTTTGGTAGTATATCTTGACGCCCATGAGTTTTACAAGTAGAGATTGTAATATCTGAATTTTCTGTGGTGACCATGTTGGATTTGTGGACACCATCTTGAAAATTAATAGCATAATCAGTTTCAGTGACCATAAATACCCTGGTTTGACACCTCATTGGTCTCTCTGTGACACCCACACCCAGAGATATGCAGTACCTTATTTTAAACGGTGGTCATCTTAGATTTATAGACGCCATCTTGAAAATGAGTAGTATATTCAACGCACCTTACCCAAAATTTGTTTCGGTGACTGCAAAAGACACCTCATTTGGCTCCCTGTGACTCCTACACCTAGAGATATGTGATATTTTGTTTTTACCAGCGGTCATTTTGGATTTTGACCGCCAACTTGGAAAATCGGAAACAGTGAAGATGGCTTCTAGGCTAAAATCAATTGTTAGGCCCAAAAGAAAACGCATACCAAATTTGGTGCTTTTGTTCTCCCAGTAACGTTTTGCCTTAAAATTGTTGCTAAGCCACCTGACTATCTAACAATGTGTGATTGTTGTTATTCAATTAACAAAACATTATCGGCTGTTATGAACATGGTGAAAGGTATGTATATATCCAATGAAGTGTGAGAAAATCAACAGTTCTGGACAAAAATGGAGAGATTTTGTAGATGTCAAATTAATGTGTATGCATTGGTGTGAAAATACGTTGCTATACATCACATGAAAAAGGAAATATGTGGTATTGCTCAACACATGTATATGAAACATTTAATTCAGTAAATCCTGACACAGGTATAATAATGCTATTACATAAAACCATTTTCTGATGTAGATGAATCACGCCAAAGGATTCTGGTTCCAGACACAGAGTGTAATACAGTCATGTTGATATATTTATGTACATTCAACATGCATGACAATGTCAATGTCAACAATATTTAACCAAACCCTGCCTGTTACCCATACATCTATATGACTGTGATACCACTTCCGTGTTGTACAACATCGGTGTATGTGTCATCCAAAGTGTCTAAATTACATTCACATCTCTCTCTCTCTCTCTCTCTCTCTCTCTCTCTCCCCTCTCTCTCTCTCTCTCTCTCTCTCTCTCTCTCTCTCTCTTTCTCCCTTCCCTCCCTCTCTCTCTCCCGCCCTCCCTCCCCTCCATTTCTAGCTCCCTCTCTCCCTCTCTCTCACTCCCTGTCCCTCCATATCGCTTTCTCTCCCTCTCACTCTCCCCCTTTCCCTCTCCCTCACTCTCTCTCTCTCTCTCTCTCTCCCTCTCCTCTCTCTCTCCCTCTCCCTCTCTCTCTCTCTCCCTCTCCTCTCTCTCTCCCTCTCCCTCTCCCTCTCCCCCCCTCTCTCTATCTCTCTCTCTCTCTCTTTCTCTCTCGCTCTACCTCTCCCTTCTCCCGAGAATGGTACTGCTGCAATTTCGGTAGCCTAATAATAGAAGGGTCCGTTACCAGTTACTCATTTCTAGCAAAGTTCGCCCAACATTTTATGCGTGTTAGAATCGATTTGAAATTCCCAGAATCTAGATTTCAAACAAAAGCAACCTGTTGAATATTTCGAAATTAAATTGACTGGGGATGTTGTTACCTATTAAATTGTAAATACAAAGACATGCAATTCATATCCGTTAATCATAGACTTTTCGGTTTTCCCGATGTCATGTTCATTGTGACGTCAGCGAACATAACGTAACATCAGATACGTGAGTGACAGACCAGATCCGTCCATTCACAGCAGCACTCTATAATCCTGAAGGAACCCTGAAATTATATCACAAATTAACTTGCCGACCCATCAGAAAAATCATATTGTTATAAACACGACACCACCCCCCCCCCCCACCTAGAAAAGGCATAACTTCTTGTTAAAATCCTGATGAATCCACTAAGTTGCACGGCTTGACCATGGCTGGAAACAAGCCAATACTCGTATCATTAATTATTTTACAACGATCTCATGGTTTCTAAGATATCTCAATATTTGCTTTGATAATTGATACATTATATTTTTCTACCGTATATTCTGCCAAAAATGTAAACGATTATTTTATATTAAGCCTAACCAAGATTTTATTAAATAAGAGCTTAATGATTTCATCGGTTTAGGCCCAAATTGTTTGCACCCATTTTGTTAGAAATCTTATCACACTACCACTCCATAATGTGTCAGCATGGATTTAATATTATGAACCTCTGTATAGGTCAGGATTTATAATCTGCTTCCACTTGAGTGCTCAGCCGACTTTCCAAATTTAAGTGTGTGCGTGCGTGTTTGACTTAAATCTGTCATAATCTGTTCTTGGCCTCGCTAATATCTTTACTGTAAGCTAGCTTCTTGAATATATTGACATTACTCCATTATGTAGCAACTGATTCCATTCATTTTACTTCACCACATTCTTAATAATATTCGCAAATCTGAACCATTGCGTCGAAAGTATTAACGTTTGTCTATTTTAATATCTGCATTTGTAGTTATGATGTTATGTTGTGGATACAGTATCCAGACAGGCCTAAAATACATTATGAATTTGTTGACAAAGATGATTATAGGGACGTAATTGAAGTGTATCCTTTCAGAGAGCTTTACATAAATGGGATTGTGACACTGACGTGTTCAACCCTGAACGTACAAGAATCACAATTTGAATGTAACTATCCCGAAAAATAACACATATAAATCTGAAAATACGAAAACATACCCTCACACACTTCTATAAATTTAATGGATACTCATCCATCTTCCCCCTGCCCCACCCCCTCCATATCTCACCCTCCCTCCCACCATCCTGCACCATCGCCTCCCTCCCCCTCCCTCCCCCTCCCTCCCCTCCGCCATCCCTACCCCTCCCTCCCTGCCTTCATCCCGGCCTCTCTCTCCATCTCTCCCCCACCCCGCCACCCCCCCCCACCTTTCGCTCCCATTCACTCCCTCACCCTCACCATCACTCTCACCCCCATCTTCCTCCCCTTTCCTCTCTCTCTCTCTCCCTCTCTCTCACGCTCACTTTCTTCCTCACACTCCTTCCCTCCATCCCTCTCTCTCTCACTCTCCATATCTCTTTCCTTCTCCATCGCCCTCTATCCACACTATACATAGCCTGTCACATGAAAAATGTTACCGGAACTATCAACTTCAAACTAACCCCAGAGTACCGGTGCCATATCTGTCATTCCACAAACCACACGCCTATAGATGTCCCAATTAGCATTGTGTTCCGGTAGGTATAGGATTTCATTAAATCAGCGGCATACCTGAGGAGTTTCCGGGAAACCAGGTAACGTGTTATAGCTGATGTTATTAACTGGCAAAACAAAATAGGTAACTATTAAACCTGTCTATAACGGACACCTGCTTGGGATGGGGTGATAATAGACTGCGTTACCAGAATAGGAGTGCAGTAAACTGGTGCCGACTCCATATCCTGTTGTGGCGGCCCAGATAGCCAGCTTTGGTTCCAGGACAAGAGATTTGGGCACACCATCGAGGTGTGAGCTTTCTTAGCATCCTCGATGTTGACCATGGTTGGTCAGTGGACGTGGATTGATGGGAAGGCTGATGCGGGACCTTCCATACACTGTAATGGAGATTGGTGTTAGTTCTGGAACATCATTCAACAGACCACGTAGATGGCATGTCCAGAGTGTACCAAGGAGGGGTGGTTGGCTCTGGACTATCGACGTACGGTTCACGGGGAAAGCCATCTATAGTAGTCATTTTAAAACTGTTGCCGACGCATCAGACTCTTTGACAGTGTAGAGATCCCCGATGCGCCCTGCCACGCCATCTCTTTTTAGCGCCTCCATGTCCACCCACCAAATGAAGCCTTTGAGGTATGGCTGGCGCACTTTGGGTTTCTCTGGTACAGGGTTTGAAGCTACAAAATATTGTAGTACTCTTTCTCACTGACCTGTCTGTCCTTGAGAGCCTTACTGACCGATTCATAGGTGACAAGTAAGATGCTCTGCACTAGTGTCACATACTTAGCATTATTCTCTAGCTTCCTGGTGATCTGGTGCTGTCCAACTGCCAAGCCAGTAACCGGGACAAACGGGATACCACAATCGAACCCACTCCGGTAGTGAGTGGCGATGGCGGCCACACCAGCACAAGCTCCAATTGTAGCTCGCTGGGTAGTGTCGGGCCGTTCCAGTGTATCATGTCGACACGCCGCACCGCAAGTGCACGACGAGTGATGATGCTGGTTAGCATCCGGTCTCGAGGTGACGGACCTTTACGAGACTGCCCTGCGGGAAACAAAAACCGGCTCCTAAGGCCAGTGGAACTCAATCGTTCCGGCGGGGCCGTGCGACCATCGTCGCGAACGTTAAACACAACTGTCTCATCCCAAGAATTTGTGTCACCAGTATGCCTGTCCATAGCAATTTCGTGATCTATGGACTTACAAGATTTGATTTGGTGATCTAAAAATATAAGTCTATACAATGAGTTTACCTAAACAATTATAAATATGCTAGATAATACTAATGTAAGAGCATACGAAAATACGAGACATAGAGACAGCTAGATGAACTTTTAAACGTGGGGCTCCCGGAGGTACCACACAGACTCGTAGGTCTGCAGATTCCCCATACATGAGACTTAACTAATTACCTTAATATAAGTTATTATACCTCTATGCCAAAAGGAAGAAGGTTATTTCGGACGAACAGTTATGTGCCTCACGCAGGCACTACTCCTAGTGCTAGTTTGGGTGAGGAGTATCATCCTAGCATAGACCGTCGTTGCTGAATCCTTGCGAGAGGCAAGTGCCTCGCGTGGGCCTCCGTCTCGGGAAGGTGTCGCCACTGCTTAAAGCGGGAGAAGAATAGTAGGCAAAAAATGGTCCCACTCTAATGTTTCAACCAAAAATGTTTTAGAAAGAAAAGACCATACCTAGTGAGATTATGACTATAAGTGTGCGTACTGTTTTAAGTGAAAACGGGACAGGGGATTCCCGATGGATTCCCTCGGTACCGTCTTATGTGATTCTTTGTATGCTGAATTAGTAGCATGCGGGCCTTCTGCTTTGCTTAATTCCCTTTTAATTGTTTTCAGAAGAAGAATTATTTTAGGCCGCAACTGGCTGATATCTACCTAGCTATTAGACACGTCTGTCACTGAGAACAGATGCCCTAGGACATCAATACTGAAGACAACGCTCATACATGTTACGTAGCAAGATCTCCGAACTGGATAAGAATCCGGACATCCCGCCCCGTAACCACATAAAACATTACAAGACATGGGTTACATTTCACGAAAGCATTATTAAGCCATTGTTTTATCATTATGGTGGGGGTTAGAGAGACGAACACCCACCATAAATGTCCTTCCCACAAGGGCATGGCAGATCTAAATATCATGCTCAGACATTCTAACAGAATTCTGTGGGGTACATATCCCGCCCATCACCGGGTCCTATGGAACTAACCGTTTAACCTGTCGGTAGGTTTATATACAAGTTGCCCAGTTTTGCACTGGAGGTTAGTTTAGTAAATAAAATAATAAAATAATAATTAATACATGTGTTCGCAGTGCTTTCCTACATTGGCTAAAGTGCTAACTACTAAATATCCAAAGATATTAGGGAAATGTATGTGACACCACACGCTGGCCATCACCGCTCGGAAACCCCAATAGTTTCCCAGAGTCAGATCAGCACATGGTGCGGATTGGGACATCCAAACAATTAAGAAGCCACAAGGCTGAGTGAAACATGAAGAGAGACAAAATCTTAGAGTTATGAGTCTTACCGGAGTGCGGGGCTAGATTATCGCACTACTGGAAGAGAAGAGTATATTACAGAATATCTAATGAAGAAAGTGTCTCTAATCATGTTGAACCTATCCTATTGAGCTGAATAGAAAAGGTTTAGTCGGTAGCATGCCGGGATAAACAGAGTTATAGCACAGACAGCGACCTCAGTGAAAAATTGCTGGTGGCAGGAGAAAGTGCTACATATATAAGTGTTGCTGCATAGTGTTTCCTACGTGCACTGCAGTCCTATATTTTCTATAAATAAAGAAAACATATGAACGGGTGGCCACTGGCCATATATATATACATAATCTAACCAGAACAATTAATACGGTATCAAATGATCAAGATATATATATATATATATATATATATATATATATATATAGATATATATATATCAGTACAGGTCTACGAACCTACTATAGTGCGGTTAGCAACACATGGAGGAAAATGAGAATAACTATAAACAGATACAGAAATTATAACTAGCGGTCCTAAGACCGTTACGGTTCCTTTTAGTCATTGGGACCGTTTTTACGGATACAATATAATTAACAAAACCTATGTAGAGAAATAATAAACTGTGAAGTATAGTTACTTGAATACTTGGTAGTCATTCTTGAGTTAGGCTATGGTGTAGCTGAAATTGATACGTCAATCTGTAGTCGACGTGAGATGATGCGCTCTTCGGAAGCTGGAAAGTTCCTGCAGGTTGGTTCCCGCAAGCTGTTTTCCGCAAAAAAGAGTCCCGCAAGAACACCTATGGTGGGAGGGGTACATCACTCAGCACTGTAAGCCTAATAGAATGTCTAACGAGCAGTCAGCAAAAGATACGATAGTACTATGTGGTGAAGAAAGTTCCCCTACACCGATGGGATGGATGGAAAGTGTAAACAATGAAATGGTTTACAGATTTAAAAAGCCCGTCGAATTCTGGTCTTGATCAATGCCAGATTTAACGGAAACAGGCAATCAATAAGGATTACAGGGTACTCAGTACACTAAAAGCGCCATCCTATCTTGGTCGTAACTATGCGCTCCATCATAAACAGCATCCTGGTACGTGCATGTGCATCATGCGTTTTATCGAACTTAATCGTTTTTGTAATGCGATCTCTCCCATAGGCCTATATACGCTTATGGCTCTACCCAGGGTGGGGGGGGGCGTGTACAGGAAACGATTCCAGGACAGGTGGCACACGCACGCGCACGCACGCACGCACCCACCCACCCACCCACCCACCCACCCACCCACGCACGCACACACACACACACACACACACACACACACACACACACACACACACACACACACACACACACACACACAGACACGCACAGGCACACACACACAGACACGCACACAGGCACACACACACACAACGCCATCTCTACATCACCAGTAGGATCATGGGATTCCCCTGGGCTAACCGGGTGAAGCATGTGACCTCACTGGTGTGGAGACATGCCTCTCTTAAGGAGCAGTAGTCCAGCTCCCGCAGTGCTAGTAGCTTTCTGAGCCATGCCATCTGGCACTTCATCGTATCTCTTCGGTAGTACTCCTGACGTTGCACTGCTTCTTCTGTTTATACTCATCCGTCCCTCCAGGTCCCAGTATATGCTTTCTGTTTCATCTAAGGGCACTGCACACTTGTCATCCGTGAAATCAGCATCAGAAACGTATGGCTCTTCCGTGCTCCCATCTAGGATCCTCTTCAATTCCTTGGCCCATTCTTTGGATTTATAGTCCTGACGGCTCCCTGTTATACTGGCGTTCTGTTGATACCACCACTCCTACTGTAGTCGCTCGCCCTTTTCTCGACAAATCCTTTCCTGTACCCATAGCCGTACCCCAGAGAAGGTGTGTGGTTGAGATAACTCCATTATCCCCTCTTTCCACAGCTCAGCAAAGGTCAGCTATGTCTGTTATGAAATCATGACAGGTCAATGAGTAGCAGCATCGTAAACTCTAGATGGGCTTCCAACCGCCCATCTGTGCTGGAATACATGGTAACGGTTGAGCTGTCGAACATGTGGTGTGTGGGCATGAACAGAAATGGGGGGGGGGGTTGCTTTCAGCGGGTTGATGTGCACTCGAGGCAGGTATTCTATCACGTCTAGCCCCACCTCTGTCAGTGAGCTGTGATAGACACTGGCCGGTATTACGTGTAGCACATCGGCGTGTGTATATGTGGTGGAACTTTGAGCCAGCACGAAGGGAACCCGTTCCACTTGGTACTGTACCACCTGTCTAACCACCAGAGATGTCCTGGTCATATTCTCAACCCCTCAGAGTAACAGCCGGACAATTGTCATGGCTATATGCTGTGTTTAAACCTATAATATAATATGGAGCCAATATTTGCTCACTCAACCGGTCTTGCTGATCTAGTGGACGTGCTGCCAAGGAGAAGGAAAGCGATGGCAAGTCGTTCGTCCTACGGTACGGAACAGACACCATGACATTCTCACTCTATTCCATCAGTGAAGATAGTGTACAACTATTGACTGACCTAAAGGATGTCTCCAATGAGCGACTGGGTCGAGACATGGATGGTGACAAGGTCGTGTTTCGCTACGATACATTCTTGAGCGTCTGATAGAGATGTCGGAGACGCCAGTGACAGATGTTGACACCCTGGTTGCTGACCTCAGCTTCCATGTGGCCCTGCTAGCTACAGACAATGTCCCACCCATGGCACAACGTGATAGGCTGTTGACCTTGGCAAACTGTCTGCAGATCATATACGGGAAGAATGAAGTGTGGTATCGCCCTGGCCCTAGAGGCAATTGGCAACCTTGTTTGCCGCTATATAGGCCCTCGCAGTAATTGACCTAAAGGTCATCCCACTCGCTACCACTGAGAAAAAGGATGGCATAGTCCAGAAGCTTTATAACCATGAGTCAGCTTTCCTGACCTATATAGGGCAGGGTGGGACATCCCTAGTTGTGGTAGGTCATAGGGCTGGAGTCACTGGAGGAAAGCTCCTGCTGTGTCATGTAGAGAGGATGTGGTGACGTTGTCACTCGTTGTTGGAGTAGACAGATCTCAAATCCTCTGTGCTACATGTGGGTATGCCTGAGCCTGCCATGGATCTGATAGGAGGCACTTCAGCAACCTTCCAATCAATTATTGTGATGTTAGAATAGATCCAGCACCTCTCCCTCGATGAGTGCCTGTTTGTTGGCTACCCAGTAAGGGAACACGGTCAGTATAACCCAGTTTTCCTCACAGAGGTCCGCTTTCCGACGGCCATGCTCTTGTTGGTCTTTTAAATCACTGTTGGATTAGGTCCACCAGGTGGTCACCTGATAGTGTTGCCTCCCCTGGTATTCAAAGTCCAGCCAGAGCTCTTAGTAGCCATCAGGTTCCAAGCCATGTAGCCAGTGAGGGTGACACTTATAAAACTCAGCACCCAGCAATGACTGAAGGATAGTACGACACTCCGCTTTGTTCTTGAATGGGCAATGTGGACACCAAGTTCCCTGACTGACATAATGCAGGCTAGCACTATAGGTCTGACCCTTGGCACATGCCCAGATGAGATGTGATATGATGTTCGTATATATGTCTGAGGTGCAAACACCACCACGTTTCACTACTACCTTTCTTGCATCGTCAATGATTCTCTTAGTATCCATTGATAGACATCCTGGACACCAAGTCCCTTGTCTGACATTATCCAGGCGAGCACTTTTGACCGACATTATCCAAGCGAGCACTTCAGGTATTACCTTTGGCACATCTCCAGCTGAGTGTGTTTTGTTGTTTTTATATGTGTCTGCGGTGCAAATACCGTGATGTTTCATTGCAACATGTCTTACATCAGCAATGGTTTTCTTAACAGCTATTTTGTGCCATGATATCCCTGAGGAAACATGTTTCTAAATAGAGGTTCAGCACCTATGAGCGACTTCATCATACCAATACGACACCGATCGTGTCTGTACACTTCCCACAGGTCAATACCTCGTAAATATGGCTATCCCAGATCAGTCCCCATTTTTCTGCTAGAGCTCTAGTGTAGAAAATCCATACCACATTGTCGCACAGTCTGTTGCATCGCATGTCGCGAACAGGATGTTCAGCCATGTTGGTTTTAGCTCTATGCTTTTTAGCCTATCTCTCTATGGGTATTTGTCTCTAAAAGGGTATTCAAGACTGTTTGGTATATCACTATGGATGTTTATCTCTAAATAGACCAGTTTGGGTTGATGGGTGTGGGTCAATGGGGGCTGGCACAGCTGTGAGATGTGTGAACGCATGCTATTGTCTCATAAACTCCTAAAGGCCGGCCTTGGGTGTGTTGCCGAGCCACTGTCGTGTAGCCCAGCTGGCTAGTAATATTTGCGCCACCACATCATAGGGAGGCGCGGTCCATTGACGTGGCTTCCAATGGCTTACGTGGTCTAGAACTGCCATAGGGAGGCATGGTCCATTGACGTATTCTCCAATCAGTTACTTGGTGCAGAACTGTCATTTTATATACTATGAAATGAATTTTAACATATAATGATTTCATTCCGTATAAATTGATATATTTTTTACATATGAAGATGAATTAGGGATTATAATAATGTATACGGAATAAAATCATCATATGCTAAGATTTCTTTCGTTTAATTCAACAAAGGCACACAATTTAAGCCTCTAAAAAGGACACAATTTGAATCATTTTATTTTCAAGCAGTCTGGTGTGAATATGCACCTTTACATCAAGACTCCAGGTCATAACTATTTTAATTGTACAGACGAGCAATAAAAACATTCAACTTCATATAAGCCTTCGCCCTCAGATTCTTGTCTTATTATACATATTTCTTTATTTTCCGGATTTCTTCGGTTTTCCAGCAATTTCTCTGACCAGGCCGAATGTTGCCTAGTGTACTTTCACACCCGTTCTTGTGCTATATTTTGAGCCAAATTATTTAGTCGCTGAGATATCCATAAATCCGGAATTTTTATTAGAACCGGGTTGTTTTATTCCAATTATCTGTGAATGCTCTTCGGCGGTAATATCCCAATAAAAGCGATCGCGCAATAGTTGCAACATAGGCGGCTATGCCAAAATGTTTGTTTTTTAATTGACGGAACGACCGACATGCTGACTGATCGAGCGACAGAAGGGCGGACATACCAACGGTCCAGCCTATATTGTTGCGAGTCGCCAGGGGCCTAGTGCACCGCTGTGGCGTTACATAGGCGTAAAGCAACGTTCGTCGTTAGCCCATGTCTAAGAGGTTAGGCCATGTCTAAGACATCGGCTAATGACGGGCGTTGCTTTATGTCTATTTAACACCACAAGGTGTGTGCGCCGTACTAACTGCTTATGGAATCAGTAACCCATAGGCAATGCTCTTTGTCTGCATGCGCGTATAATCAAAGTGCGTTTGATCCTCACATAAAGGTGCATAAGGAAACATTCATTTCATTCATTGCTCTTTACAATTGTGTATTACCTTGAGAAGTATTATTAGTATCATTGAATAGATGATGACAGGTTTACTTTATATACCAGGTCTTATAACAATGTTAGCCATCTATTCTTGATAGTAAGAGTATAGACGTTATAGAATGATAGGTTAGGAAAGTATGTTATAACATGTAAGATATGAATGTGTTTATGAAGCTAGTGGCGCCTATCCTCGTCAATAGTAGTGTAATTCGTATAGAGTACCATGTTAAGAAACGTGTTATAATTGCCGGAAAACGCAGTTTACTGGGCCGGTACTAGACGAATACAGAGACAATATATGCCTTGTATTGGCCCAGTACCTTGCGTTGTCAGGGTATTGAAAGATATTAGTCTTCTTGTCAAGCTAATGTTATTCATGCCAAACGCTAGTTCGACTGGCTTAAAATTTTTGTTGCTATACAACTAGTCGTGGCATTGTGGTATTTTGGCATTGACAGGTAATCGAACCCACAAACGTCGAAAGCACCACACCGCATAGCCTACAATCGCTTGCCCAACACAAACGCTGCAAGTTTTGCTTTCTTTGGTGTAGTGGAAGCATGTGTGCGCTATAATGTTTGATGGTTTCGTCAATTGTGGGTTCGATTCCTTGTCAATGCTTAAATTATGTTATCAATTGAATATTACTTTAATGCTGGAGCGATGGTTTTCTTGTGTCTGTGATCTACATCTGTTTTCTTTTTGTTTTTAGAATTTTTGAACATAGATTGAAAATCCGTGCTTTACTGCAAATAGAGTTTTACATTTAGAGTGAAAATATTAACAGCACATATAGGATCGAAGAAGCTGAGGAGTTATGGGAGCATTATAGTGCCACGAAATATATGACAATTCACCTTTCAAGAGTATCCATCTATCATCTGACGTCATGCGACGTCATAATCAACTAACCTGGGTGGAGGATAACTTCATATTCATTACGTCATAAATGATTATATTTGGCCCGTCTTTAACTCTTAATAGTCCGACATGTTGTACGAATTCAATGTCTTTACTATTTAATACACATGCTGTTGAATATTTTGAAACTAATTTGACTGGACGCTATTGCTGCCATTGGCAGCAACAGTGCCCAGTCTAATTAGTTCCAAAATGTTCAATAGCTTACCTGTATAGTTTTCTGGAAATTGATAGTCAGGGAGTTCAGAGATCGGTCGATCAAAACACAAGCGAGGTGTGGATCGAGATTAGCTAGAGATTGGTGGGGCATAGCTAAAAATGGAAAGGTCCATTCCTTAGGCTATCTAAAATAAAAAGATAAAACACATCTTAATTGATTGATGTTTTTATTTATATCAATTCAGGTTGATAGTTGAAATTCTGTCATCCGGTTATTTCTCGAATTTCGCTTAGACAAGGAGAGGAGATGCCATGCAAGGGAGATCGTTAGTTGAGACGAATGTCTGTGCGCTAGAAATGGTAAATCACAATACAAGAATGTCATTAATAAACGTAACTGATAAGCATCTCTCCAACAATGTAAGTTACACAAAACTTGAAAGGCAACTTCTACTATTCTGGCAGACATATAGAACACTTCCTGATTGGGCAATTAAACATATCCTGATTCCACCTCTCGTCGGAGGAATCCTGACGAACACCTTGCTCTTAATATACTTCGCTAGATCTGGCAAATACCGGATACCAGTTTTCACCACACTCGCAAGTCTATCGATGTGTGACTGGCTAACATGCTGGGCAATACTTGGGAGTATTATAGTTTTACTTCCAAACGTTGCTTTCAGAACTGGTAGTAATCCCATTTGCAAATTGCTGGTTTATATTTTACCAGTTAGTTATCACTCAAGTGTGTGTCATTTACTGTTTCTTTCAATGTTGCGTTACGTACAATTGTGTTTTCCTTTATGGGCAAAGGTTCAGGTAATATTCTCACGTGTAGTTAAGGTGTGCGTGGTTATGTGGGCTACCTGCTTCCTGATAACATCGCCGTACCTCGTGTATATTAAAGTGCATTGGCTTCCATATGGCAAAGATGGAACACAGTTAGGTATCATGCATTTTGCTGGGAATAATGACCTAAAAGAGGTGCTTCTGTCTGTTTTCTGCCAGGTTATACCCCTTATACTCTTAGCCCTTCTACATGGGTTGAAGATATTTAAGTTGTCACAAAATTCAAAGCTCCGTAAGGAAGAGCGACGCAGTTCCAGTTCACGAACAGTAACAATAATAATAACACTTTTTGTTTTATCCATAGTTCCTCGAGTCGGCCACACATTCTACCATTCCATGTTAGGTTACCCATACCAGCCTTTTCACTTTCTAATGTTTTACTATGCAACGTTTATTTCATACTCAAACAGCATACTCAACCCATGGGTCTATCTCTTAGCTTCGAAGGAAATTCGTGGCAACATAATAGAGACCTTTCGTGGAAGAAAAAAAATGTTCGTTTGATTGACATATGTTAGGGTAATTTGTTACTTTAGGGCACACGTGTGACATAATCAAGCCTGTTTAAATGGGCAAATGCCCTTTGGAACGGAAATGAGGAGTACTTAATATCTTGCCCTTTGAGTCACAATGCATGAAGTTCGAGCAAACTCTCAGGAAAAGTTCTTGAATATGTATAGCAATTGCCCACCATCGCATTAACTTCAACGTATTCATGATAATGTTCCTTACCGCCTGAAGAATTTGAAATTTTATGTTTGCGTGTCCCAACGGGTTGAAACACCTGATCAAAAGACTTCATGTCATGACAAAGCACTCCAAAGGACCAATCCACTAACAAGTCACATGTTGCAACACATTAATTGTTTACTCACAATGTTAATAATTCGATTGCAAATGAAAACAGTTTTGATTATAATCGAAACTGGTACATGACATCATTAAGGAAATATACTGACAATATTTAGAGGTAAAATATATAGACCCACTGCGTCGTGCTGTTGCATTCTTCTCTCGCTAACCATGTTAGGAGAATTTGGAAACATGTGCAGATAATTTGTACGCTAAAAAGAAGAATAAACCTGATGTCTATACCCACATAGACGTGAGCAAAGATTAAATGTAGATCCTTAGAAACTAGATGTCATTATGAACCCACCTGGAATCTGCAAATACAATGATTATTGACCGTGATCTTATGCTGCCCCAATATCACCACGAAGAGTACAGGTAACTTTTGCTGATATTAAATGTAGAATATCTATTCTTGAATTCCAAGATGGCCTCCGCAGAGGACGGATTCCAGGGTGGAAAACAGAGTATTGCCATGCATTAACAGATATATAGCTGTGTTATCAATTCTATGAAAATGTTTCCTTCAATATCTGTGAGTGGATCTCGATATCTCTACAGCATGACAACATCCATGAATACAATGAACGAGCGACCGCGGTTTTTCTGACATGAAATGTATTTGATGTGCTTTGCCTGTTTTTTCTCGTATGTAGCAACACTTAGTAACTAGTGTTTGGATATAAGAAAACCAAATGCTGAGGTTTGTCTCTATCACACAGTGTTCTAAGCAAATACGGATACTGACGCGTCAGACTGGAGTATCCTTCGTCTTCTTGTTCTTCTTATTCCTCTACTTCTTCCTATTGTTCTTCTTATTCTTCTTCTTCTTCTCCTGTTTCTCTTCTTCCTCTTCTTCTTCTTCTCCTCCTCCAGCTCATCCTTCTGCTTCCCCTTTCGCCTACTTATCCTCCTCCCCAACCTTCGTCTTCATCGTCATAAGCGCCAACTTTATTCAGTTGAAGACTACGCCTCTGGGTATAGTGTACACTCAGTTCAGTATGTGTGTAGGTGAGGACCTGCTAAAAAGCAGATAAATGAAGCTCAGTGCTCCAGGCTCCTCAGGGCAGGGGCGCGACTCCCATTCACTGTGTTAAACTGGAGTACCTAGTGCTGTTTTGTATGACAACGCGAAATGCTATGGCAAGTGATATAGAGCAATTCTGAAGGCCTCTAGTGACGAGTCAGTTTCGTCTGGCAATGTGTATCAATTCTTAGATATACACCTGCACAATAACAGACCGTGATAGATACTGATTGGCATAGTAATTTGGTATGCCTGGGAGTTTTCTGTGCGCGTTGGGGCATGGTGGTATTATTGGATACAACGAGATGTTTCTGGATCTTGTAGACCATCAGTAGTCCAGCTATTCTGTGTGTCTCACCCAACGGCTGTCAGTTGAGTTGGTTTACCATGTTTCTGACACAAGATTTTTGGCATTATCTATTTAGGGTGTAACAAGCGGCTCGCCTTTGGACAAATTCAAGTTCCTCGTTGAGATTGTTGGTATTTGGGTGCCGCAATGAGATGCAGTGTTGCAGAAGAACAAAGATGGCAAATTATCAGAATGCACATGGCATATGTTATGTAGGGTCACCGGTAGAGACTTAAACATTAACCATACAGTCATAAGTAGACTTATTGCAAAACATGCTGTAACTGGTCACATGATTGAGCGTCCAAAGTATGGAAGGCCTAAGGATACAAGTGCTCGACTTGCTAGACAGCAGCCAATTAGTAACAGTTCAGTGTTGTGTGAACGATGACTACCAGGCAATCGTGTGAGTACAACTACTGTCATGTGGAGACTCTATGCTGTAGGACCGAGGGCAAGGCCACCTATCAGGAGACCTGTACTAACAGAAAGGCATCAAAATGAATGCTTCTATGGTGTATATGTAATGCCAGAGTAGTTTGGAATTTGAGGTCATGGAAGAAGTCTCTCGGGTCTGATGAAAGCGGATTTATTCTAAACGTCATTGATGCTAGCACTCGGACATAAGAGGCAGAACTACTGCATAGAATCAACATAACATAGCAGAAGAAGTTACAGTTGGAGCCGGAGCGCTCATGGTGTAGTGTTGTTGTTTTTCTGATTGCAAGCTGGACCGCGTTCTCATGCAAGGTAACCTTAGTGGTCAAAAATATTAAAGAGACATCCCGGATGCACACTTGGTGTCATATATTGAGAAGCACGCATACGCAACTCATCCGGTTTTCATGGATGATAACACCCAGCCACATTGTGAATGCGCAGTCATTGATTATTTACATCGTAATGATATTGACACTTGGTCTTGACCCATGCGAAATCTCGATCTTAATCCAATTGAGCATCTGTGGGACTGTCTAGGTCGTAAAGTAAGAACTCGAGATCCTCCCGTGCAAAAACTAGCAGAATTAGCACCGGCACTCCAAGAGGAAAGTCACGGAATCACCGTGTTACAAATCGGGCGTTTGATCATTACTATGCGAAGGCATGCTCAAAATGCCATTCGTGCAATAGGTAGTTACCGTCGATACTAATGAGAGATTGTGAACCTAAAATGCATACAATGACATAACATTCTGAGTTCCTTTCATTATAATGACGGTGTAAGATCTCAGTGACCACACAGACTCATCTAACTTGTGACTTCCTCTCTTACGACCATATCAATGAACTTGCAAATAAAATACACATTTCTCATAAAATGAAGCGTTAAGTTCCTATGACAATAGAATACCGTTTAGAACATCGATTGGTCTCAAAACATTTTGCAGTGTAGCATTACATACGGTGAATTTGTGTATTTAACGTTTCAGATTTCAGCTAGCTTCAGTAATAAACATGCCATCTCAAGTGGCGGAATAGAAGTATCCATTTCTAGATATATCCCGCCCATTTCTAGCTGTGCTCTTACCTTTGTGTGTTGGAATGAATGTTCAAGGAGAATTACAAATTATCTCAAATGTTACTCAGATACCTCTATATAATGCATTTAAATGTTTACCTGATATCATTTCATTAAGTTTAGTTTCTAGTTGAACTATAGCAAATTCTGTTGATGTAGATATAGCGTATGTGTATATGTCACATTCTCGGGTATTCTCTGCAAAGTAGAAGCAAATTAACCTAAGTGTATTATTGTAAATCTCTGAAGACAATTTGTAAATGCGCGAAATCTAATGCACAGTGGACATTCTGTTGAACTCTAGCACAAATCAATCACATGTTTAGCATACTATTTGTAGACCATACTGTCTATGACATTCGTATATGTCTTTTCGGGGTATATATACGGTTCTGTAATATATATTTATTGTATGAAATCGCATACATAGCTCAGCATCGCCCAGTGATACGCCCAGAATATTCACACAAACTGCTGATAGCTTATTACTGATGTTCAGTGTCGATATTGTTGTCTACAAATTAGATAATGATTGTGGATAACAACATCTTATGGTTATAAGCACAGATATTATTTGTTTTTTACTCAAAATATCTCTTTCATTACAATCTTTTCCTACTTATTCTCAACAGGGCATGATTGCAGTCACATTTTACTATTGTTAATTTAATGATGATTAAATGTATCTGTGTCTTAAAATATTATAACATTCAGTGCTGACAGTAATTCTTCTATTAGACGTTACATTAGGCATTATATATAAATTAGGCATTATATATAAATGGAAACAACCTCCCGTATACGCTATGAAATAAATAAGGCATATAAATCGGAAAATATGAGAACAAACCTTCACACACATACACGCTTTTTATAAATGTAATTATACTGACCCACCTTCCTCCTCCTCCCCACCCCATCATCTCCCTCCCTCCCTCCCTCCCTCCCTTCCTACATCCCTCACTCCCTGACTCCCTCCCTCCACTCACTCACTCACTGTCCTTTCCATCTCTCTCCCTCCCTTCCCGCCACACCCGCCTCCCTCCCCCACCCAGTCTCTCCCTCAACCCCTCTTCCTCCCCTTTCCTCCCTCTCTTTCTTGCTCACTCTCTCCCTCACACTCTTTCCCTACCTACCTCTCTCTCTCTCTCTCTCTCTCCCTCTCCCTCTCTCTCTCTCTCTCTCTCTCTCTCTCCCTCTCCCTCTCTCTCTCTCACTCTCTCTCTCCTTCTCCATCTCCATCTCCCTATATCCACACTATACGTAGCCTGTCACATGAAAAATGTTACCGGAACTATCTACCTCAAACTGACCCCAGAGTACCGGTGCCATATCTGTCATTCCACAAACCACACGCCTATAGATGTCCCAATTGGCATTGTGTTCCGGTAGGTATAGAATTTCATTAAATCACTGACATACCTGTGGAGTCTCAGGGTAACCAGGTAACGTATTATGGCTGATGTTATTAACTGGCAATATCAAGTAGGTAGATATTAAACCTGTCTAGAACGGACAACTGCTTGGGGTGGGGTGATAAAAGACGGTGGTGCTTTAACCCTTTAATGCCTAAATTTGATCAATAATAACAAAATATGTGCTTATTAAATGTCTATTTGAAAGCCAATAAAAGACTATTTTTGAAAATTTACCACTGGAATGACTGGCTCGGTTACCGAAAAAAGGTCTTGAAAGGTTTAAGATAGGTGATATGGTCTTGCAACCAGCTGTCTTATAAAAAAGTTAATTTGGTTCCAAAGCGTGTCTGTCCCTTATCGAAGTTTACATTGTCTATTTACTGAGTACAGCCTAAGCATGTCTAATAATGCACACTGTTGCCTGCTTAATATTATATATAAGAATGTTCATTTCCTGAAGACTTATTCATGACACAAATGAAAGGAATCAATTTAGATTTTCCCCGCCTATTTAACTAAGGCCCACCCATTTTTACGCGTGTCGGAATCGAGTTGAATCTTTGACATCCGAATTCCCAAAATCTAAATTTTACCGTAACGGTAGAATATTTGAAAATTTATTTCGGTATGTGCTGCAACAGCTCCCAGTCAAATTAGTTTCAAACTCTTCAACATAATGTTTACTAAATTGTAAATTCATCGAAGATATATACAGTTCGTACAATTTTGTGACGGACTTTTCGATATACGCGACAGAGCTACGTCAATATGATTGTGACGTCAGCTAGCATGTGACGTATTTGATCATGATACCAGATATTCTAATGACAGATCTGGTTACTCTATTAAACCGGGACGAGAGCAACAGTTTTTAAGACGTATATATTTTTAAACGTCTCTGTGATTCATTTACAACGAACTAATAAAATGTGAGTGTGTGGGTTGGCCAACATATCATGCTTGTTTCATTATAGGCGTGCCTTTCTTGGTCCAGTTTACACCCACCATTTTCCCACCACCCACCCAAACACCACGCTAACGCGACCAGAACCAACTCTAATGCCATTTAGTCGGTTGTTGATTTTGATAATAAAATACACATCTGTCTCAAAGTCAAATATTTAATTGAAGACAAAAGGTGTAGGTACGAGCTATAGCAGGTAGAAAGCGATCTCGACATCTAATCTGTCATGTTAAGTGGGTGAGGTTTTGTCTGGTCAGTGCCTGTCGCCGTGTGTTGGCCCTACCTGGATAAACGTTTATTTAATTAGGACGTCTGAAGTGGCATTTCAGGACAAATCGTTTGATTTGAACAGGTAATTCGTTTGAAGTTTTGTTTCGAAGAAAAATAGCAACGACAGATATATAAATAGAAGCTTGTAAATGCACACGGTGTATGTGCGTTATTAGCCTACATCTATACTCCAACACCGATATCACTACATAGAGAACAATGACCACGACGACGATAACAATGATGACTACGACGATGATACACACGCAATGATAATATGGTAACCCGTACTGGAGCGATGATTACAACGAAGGCGAGTCCAGAAGAAGCAAGTCAGACAACACTGGAAAACTCACCAAAGGCAACGCAATGCCGTCGTCGCCGTCGTCGTCGTCGTCGTCGTCGTCGTTTTTAGAGTATGATATGCATAAGTTACAGCCTGTTCGGTTATCGAACCATTCATTAAAGTGGTGGATTTTAAAAAGGTCTTCTCTTGGCCTGCAAATGGACATTCCTCAAGTATTTTTTTGAAAATTTACCACTGGAATGACTGGCTCGGTAACCGAGCCAGTCATTCCAGTGGTAAGTTTTCAAAAATAGTCTTCTCTTGCCCTGTAAATGGGAATTTCTCAAGACCACTGCAGAGGCCACCCAGCAAAGATTGTTTCGTTCCCTGATAGCAAACAAACGTTGGCCCAACGTTGACCAACATTTACCACTATGTTGGGCCAATGTAATTTTGCTCATCTGCCCAATGTTGGCCCAACGTTGGCAATACGTTATTGGGCCAACGTTGAGCCAACAGGCATAAATCTATGAAGATATTTAAAATAGCACATCAGAAAGCATATGCTACCAATTTAAAATTTAAAAGGTGAATATTATGTTGATTTTGTTTGATTTACTGTGAAATTTCCTATGCTCGGCCAACGTTGGCACAACAAACAAGTGATACAGCCAACGTTGGGCCAACGTTGTAATGCCAACTGCGATCTGCCAACCTGTTGCCGATGTTGGCCCAATGTCTACATGTTATCTGGGTTAGTCCAACGTTTTATTCGTTGACCCAACATAGTTTTGGTCGTTGCCCTTACGTTGACCCAAGTTTCGTTGGCCCATCCTTGGCATTTCGTGTGGATTATTGATAGAAAATTAGTTACGCTGGGCCAATGTTGTATTTACGTTGGCTGGCTGATGGTAAGTAAGTTACATTGGCCCAACGTTGTTTCTACGTGGGCAGTAGCGGATTATAATAGGGGCAGTGGGGGCATTCCCCCACCCCCCGGCCCAGATCTTAACCAGCCCCCAATTTTTTCTATCAAAATTTAGTGAATGAAGTTTTATGCAGTTTCTCTTTTTACAAACGAGAAAATCTATCTGGACATGATGCCCGGAGAGCTATTTTCGTTTGTAAAGAGAGAAACTGCATAACAGGATATTGCTCTTCAGTTGGCTGTTAAATTATTCTATTTTTAACTATTTAATTTAATTTTTGGTTCATTCAGTCTTTTATCTAGTCCTGTTTTCACAACTGAACGGCTAAAAATTGAGTGGGAAAAAATATGAAATTAAATGGCTAAAAAGAGTAATTTAACAGCCAACTGATGGTCCATATTCACCTCTGGAAGTGCAGGAGATGTCATCTGCGAGCATCTAGATTTCAAAATTTTCCTCCGGTCCACCTTTTGGTTTGCATTTCGCTTCCACCCAAATCCACAAGTATTCTTTGCCCCGGCCCTGGCAAGGCTTAATCCAGCATTGTACGTGGGATAACTACGTGCTACGTTGGGCCAACGTATTCTCAATGAGCAAAACTACGTTGGGCCAACGAATAAACATACGTTAGCCCAGCATAACATGGTTTGCAGGACGGTTTTGGCCGGCTTCGTCATGAAAGGCTTAAAAGATAGGTCTTGCAACCAGCTGTCTTATAAAAGATATCTGTGGGTCCAAAAGCATGTAGAACTGTCCCTTATCGTATTTGAGACTGTGTATTTCTGTGTGTTTAGCCATGCATGTCAACATATGTGGGATATCTCCAGTCGTGGGTTCGAACCTCCGTAGATGCTTAATACCGTAATCCAACGATTACCTGTATAAACGTGTATTACCTGCTTATTTATGCTCATCATCATCATTTCATCATCATCATCATCATCATCATCATCATCATTTTACGAGGTATAAGCCAATTGCTTGTTATTGCCTCAGTTTTTTGCTGTAGTATGTCTTGTTCACTATAATTCAAAAGCTCTTTCCTTGAAGTCGATTTCTAGTTTGTTCTTGAATGATTTGACTGGTGTTGCTTAATTAAGTCTCCTCGAAACCATTAAATTTTAGACTTTGACCCTTACCACTCTGCTGTCAATATTCTATCATTTTCTGGGTCGATAACAAAGAAACTAGTGTACACTTTCCAACAATTCGTTTGCTAATCAAGACAGACCTGAATACACTGATAGGTATCTTAACTGGATATGATAGCTTTGTCTGAATATCGCCTTAGTCTACCAAGCAAGATCTCGTATATGGCAGTGTGTTCACTCAGAAAAGAAAATACTTCGCCAGTATTGCTCCTCGTTGAATAACTTTCGAACTATCCTGACCATTGATAACTTGGTTGATTACTTGATTCTTTCTGAGCATCATTGATGCGTCAGCTCGATTTAAAAAAAGTTGAAAGTGACCATTGTTATTGAAAGTTACAACAACAAAACCAACACCAGAATCAACAGTGGTCGATATGATGCCAGCTACCTGTAACATTAACTAGTCTGATCACAGGCCTTTGAATTTTCGTCCATCCATCCCTCTACCACATATTCCCCCCACTATATATATAAATATACACAAGGTGTGAAACCTTCATCTGTGGGCACCATTGTCAGGAAGCTGATTGGTTGGTTTGTTGTCAAAATCCGCTGACATCACGTTTCTGACTACAAACCACTACAAACCAACCAATCAGCTTTCTGACAATGGTGCCCACAGATGAAGGTTTCATACCTTGTGTATATTATATATAGTAGGAGGGAAATGTGGTAGAGGGATGGATGGACGAAAATTCAAAGGCCTGTGGTCTGATGCGTGCGCGGGCTGGCTCATAAAGTAGGCCAACCCCTTTGCGTGGTGTTTTCACTTGCATGAGGGCTTTACGCGACGAACTGAACTGAAGACAAGGGAGGTAACTCTTACTTCTTACGCTTTGTAAATATTTGTCATGTCCATTTCATAAAGGGTTCGGTTGCAGGTGAATAATAGAAAGTGCGCATTAGATACCATCACTGTGGAAGATTTCAATGACTTAGTCCAATTTATTTGAACGAACACAGGGGTTCTAAGTGAATTGTATTATATTGTCTAACTGAATACCGGTCTGACGCTGGGTCGGAGGGATATAAGAGAGATACTTATTTGTTTATTTTCAAATTCCATACTTTTTCTAAGATTTTCCATATCTTAAATATTTTTATAACCTCTTTGTATAAAGAGGGTAATTTAAAAGGTACATAGTTAATTAGATTTTTGTTGCTAGTGTTAATTTATTTGTTTAATGATCAAATTATACTCAAAAATTACCAAAGTTTGTTATTTTAACTTATTGCATATTACCAAGTAGACCACAGGCCTTTGAATTTTCGTCCATCCATATCACTACGGCATATCCCCCTACTACATGTATATATACCTACTATATATACACCTGTGCAAAAGTTAAGCACCAGCAAAAACAATAGAACGTAGAAACATGATGGTACAACTAGGCTGCCAAACCTTTTGTCCCCGCGTTAGCTGACATAATTACAAGTACGAAATGCACATGCATGCATGACTTCACGCCGCTTGATGTCCGTGCGTGGCGGGAAACAGCACACGTGTTCAGTTATGTAAAAGTCCAGTTTGAGGTGTAGAACATTACATACAGATTTAGGCGACAAGATTAGGAATTTTGTGTTCATGACCGTGGTTTATTTGTACAGAGAGAATTAGCTCTTGATTGTGAACCGCTATGGCAAGACGAAGGTTAAGTGATCGTGTGAAATGGCAAATCATAGGCATGCATACCACTGGTATGTCATGCAGAGAGATTGGCAGACAGCTGAACATTAACCATACTGTAATCAGTCGTTTGATTGCAAAACATGGGCAAACTAACGAGGTGAAGGACAGGCCTAGATCTGGAAGACCGAAGAAGACTACTGCCCGTGATGATCGAGCCCTAGTACGCCTTGTTAGGAGATCTCCATTCACCAACAGCAGAGTGCTCAGCCAGCAATGGGAAACGCGCAATAGAGTGTCAATGTCTACCGTCAAAAGGAGACTGTATGCTGCTGGCATGACAGCTAGGAGACCTGTCAGACGTCCTCTCCTCACTGCACACCACAAAGAGGAGCGTCTGAGGTGGTGCAACGAAAGAAGACACTGGAACATGAGATCCTGGAGACGGGTACACTGGTCCGATGAAAGTCGGTTCCTGCTTCATGCCACAGATGGTCGAACTCGTGTATGGAGGTCCAGACGCACGGCGTACGACCAACGTAACATCATGGAAGAAGTTCCATTTGCTGGAGGTTCCGTTATGATATGGGGGTGCATCTCATTTGATTGTAAGCTGGATCTGTTGACTGTACCTGGAACACTAAATGGACAAAGATATCAAGATTCCATACTGGATAGAGTTGTGGTCCCTCATTTTGTAAATCATGCACCTGGAACCCACCCTATATTCATGGATGACAACGCCCGACCACATTGTGCTAGAGCTGTGCATGAATACCTCCGCCAGAATGCCATCGAAACCCTACCATGGCCAGCAAGGAGCCCTGACATGAACCCTATTGAGCATATCTGGGACATTCTGGGAAACATGGTGAGAAGGAGGGATCCTCCTGTGCAGAACCTACAGGAATTAACAGACGCACTCCATCTTGAATGGCAACGAATACCACAATGGCGTATCAGTCGGTTGGTGACCAGCATGAGACGTCGTGTCCAGGCCGTCATCCAGGCACAAGGTGGATATACCCGGTATTAATAATGACAGTCTCAAACTCGTGCACAGATGTTAAACTTCCTTTTCAGACACCATTAATGACAATCTAGCCACGTGTGTCAACTGTAGGGCAATAGTTGTCAGTTGTGTCAACGTAACCATATTCAGGCCTCGTTTTCAAGTTCAAACAAAAACATACAGTGTTTCCCCACCATCATAATCAGCATTCCTCTAGTTGCATTATTACCTCTTGCACTAAGATGGATGGGTACATAAATGTTTATGCTATTGCTTTCTTCATAGCACATGAATATACCCTCGCATGTGCGTAAAAATAGGGTGGTGCTTAACTTTTGCACAGGTGTATATATATAATATACACACGGTGTGAAACCTATTTTGACACCCCGGTTGGATAGGCGATGCTTAAATTCATATTATTACTTGCATCGCTTAATTATCGATGCCTACATGTAGAGGAATGATTGCTCTCACCGGAAACATATAACACTTTAGGTTTATTAAGGTCTATCATATAAAATTACGAACGAATATACACCCGGACGAAATCTGTGGGGACCATTGACAGCCGCTAGCTAGTTTGAGTAAATAACCGTCCCGCGGCAAATCGCTGGCAGGGAGCATATAAGAGCTGGAAAGGAACTAGAATCGCCGGATTTACAGGGACATGAACAAACACCATCGAAAATCGTCGGACATAAATCATAGCGTATCACACACCCCATAACTCAGCAGAAACATTCTAATACAAATAACATGCCTCTTCCACCGCATAGCAGAAGTACATGCATCACAATGGATGGATCCAATCTGTCCCTCAAGAAATTCGATGCTAAAGATACTGCAGCTACCAACAATTAAAATACAGGCGGATGAGAGGGGATATTATAGAAACATACAAAATCATTCAGGGCATCTATGATAAATGGTTCACACATCAAATCTTCACGTTCAATGGACGGAAAACATGGCTGATACCAGAGGACATAACTATAAAATTGACAAAAATTACTCAAGATTGGATATTAGGAAATAGTTCTTTGTTAATCGAGTGACAGACATATGGAATGGACTTCCACACGAGGTCATTAATGCGGCAGATCTCCAGTGTTTTGATACTAGACTGGATAGGTTCTGTAAGGAGCAGAACATGAAGTACGACCACAGCAAGAACTATTCTGTGATATGAATGATGAGTAGATTGGAATACAGACCAGCCTCGGTATACAATGTGGAGCTAGCGGCGTCTATACATTACAAACTTGATGGATTGGCATGTATTTTAGGATTGTGAGCAGGCAAATGTGGGCACAGTATCCATGTCAGATCTCCCTACCTCATAGCTACATGTATTATACCTGTAGTATATACCCTGGGTGTGTATGTATATTTTATATACTGTACTTAGTAAGAGGAATATGAAACTACGAACCCAATGAGCTTGGCTCATGCCCAAGACACACCATGGAGAAGATGAACCCAGCTACAAACCAGTTCAAGCATCACACAATGCCAACACATCTCTCAAACCGATACTCAGTACTAAGCGAAGAAACTGTAAATATACCCAACAATGAGGCATCCAAATACACTATGAGTTGCAATGAAAACATAATAAGCTACACAACCGTGGACAATGGAAGGAATGGGAAAAAACCCACACAAACACGTAAGGCATAAAAACATGTAAAACACTAACTGGTGAGAACACAGACACCAACACAGGACAGATACGAAAACCTATTCAAATAAACAATGATAGAAATTCTAAAACAGTAACGAATACATGTATATGCACAAATGCAGATGGTCTAATTAATTTAAAAAAAGGCTGAGCTTGAAGCGCTAGTACACAAGATTCGCCCTGCTATCATACTAATAACAGAAGTCTTACCAAAAACACAACCATAAATATTAGTGAATTACAAATTGATGAGTACCATCTCTCGCTGAATAGTAATCCATCAAGAGGAGTCATCATCTATACCCATGTATCATTAAATGCTTTAAAAAATGTGAAACCCTAAATGATGACAGCTTTCAGGAATCGGTGTGGAGTACATGGACGAGACAACAAAAGGAAAAAATTCTTGTTGGTTGTATCTACAGAAGTCCCAACTCAGACGGCCCAAACAATAACAAACTCATAAATCTACTAAACAAAGTTGATACAGCAAATGCAGACCACAGTCTTATAGTAGGGGATTTCAACTTCCCATCGATTAACTGGTGCACTGGAGTTTTTTCAAATGAAGACGAAGATGCTTTTCTTAAAACTAGCAGCGAGGTTTTTCTACAGCAACTAGTTACTAATGTGACACGACATAGAATAAATCAGACTTCAAATATTTTGGATCTAGTTTTAACAAACAACTAAAACATCATTAGGAAAAAGTGACCATGATGTTCTACAAATATCACTACATCCTGACATCCTAAGCACAAGCAAACAAATAGCTACGCCAAAGCTACTGTTGAATAAAGGACAGTATACGGAAATGAGAAAAGATTTAGGAACGACTGACTGGAATCATCTGCACGAACTTAATGCGTCAGAAGCTTGGAGCCTCCTACACAAAACATTGATCACAATGAAAGAGCAGTATACCCCTTCTTTAAAAAAATTCGGTAAGAAAAAGCACCTCTGGCTTGACAGTACTACAACAGAATCACTAAATAGCAAAAATCAGGCATACAAAAGATACAGTGAAACAAAGAAAACCACAGATTACGCCCTTTACATGCATGCATCAGAAAATCACAACAGACATTTGAACGTAAGGAAGCAAGTGAAGGCAAGAGAAATCCCAAAGCTTTATGGAACTATGTCAAGAGTAAAACCGTTCTACGTGAATCAATTAGCAAGCTATGTAACCCAGCTAACGGCACTATGACTATAGATGATAAAGAAAAAGCAAACATTCTTAACAAATTCTTCTCAAGTATGTTCACTTCAGTAGATCTTCATTCTACACCAATCATTAGCACCAGAAGCAATGGTAGTGTACTAAAAGACATAATAATAATAATAATAATAATAATAATAATAATAATAATAATAATAATAATAACATCTAGTGCCATGGAAAATAAATTGAAAGGACTCAACCCAATAAAGGCAATGGCCCAGATGAAATACCAGTGAGATTTTTAAAGGAAGCGGCTAAAGAAATTAGTACACCACTATGCATAATATTTAACAAGTCTCTGGAAGAATGCATATTACCTGACATCTGGAAAATGACAAATGTATGCTGCATACACGAAAAAGTTTGCAAAAAAGGCCCAAGCAACTACAGGCCAATCAGTCTCATCTCTACCTTATGTAAGGTTCTAGAGTCTTTTATAAGAGACAGCATTGTAAAATTTGGAAACCGGCAATCGATTTACCAAATGTCAACATGGATTCAGGCATAATAGATCATGTAAAATCCAACTACTCGAATACCTCGAAGATATAACAGCCAAACTTGACTCAAATAGAATATTTAGCCTTCTCAAAAGCATTCGACACTGTACCACACAAACGACTCTAAACAAAACTGAGAAGCTTTGGTATTGGCGACAACTTATTAAGATGGATAGGAAACTACCTATGTAACAGAAGCCAGAGAGTGAGGATCAATGACACAACATCAGACTGGATTGAAGTGACCAGCGCCATGCCACAATTAAGTGTCCTAGGACCTATGCTTTATATATATAAATGACCTACCTGACGGACTAACCTGCTACTGAAAATGTTTGCAGACGATACAAAGATATATGGCAACCCAGCTACCAGTAAGATTCAGGACAATATAGACAAAGTATGTAAGTGGTCAAAGATATGACAACTATCTTTCAACACAGATAAAACGCATGTCATACATTTTGGCAGAAACAACCCTCAAACCAAATACTATATGACAGATATGCCTGATGTGCATCCTGTATCAACATCAGAGGTAGAAAAAGACGTGAGAGCGCATATTGACAGAAACCTTTCATTTGATATATATATATAGGGAATATCCAAGGCGAACAGCACATTAGGACTAATCAAGAGAACATTTACCAGCATTGACCCATCTACTTTCACGCTCTTTTACAAAGCTCTAGTGAGAGCTATTCCCAAATACTGCAACTCGGCATGGTCACCAAGATTGAAAAGGCAATCACACCTATTAGAAAGAGTGCAACGCTGAGCAACAAAACTTGTCCCGCAAATCAAAGAGTATAGCTACGCGGAACGACTTGAAGCCCTAAATCTAATGTCACTGAAATATAGACGATTTCGGGGAGATTTAATTGAAACATTCAAGCTCATCAGGGATCTATATAATATTGATAAGGACTACTTTTTCGAGCCATCCAGTATTACACAGACCAGAGGACATAGGTTCAAGCTCAACATAAAGCGCAGCAACAAAGATATTCGCAAGCACTTTTTCGCTAACAAAGTGGTACCACAATGGAATTCACTGCCAGCTACAATAGTTGAAGCAACAACACTTGAATTATTAAAGAGAAAATTAGATATCTACTTCAAAGAAAGATCATTTGAATTCGACTGAACAGGCGTACGTATACCAGCCTATCACAAAGTCATACTGCAATTGTTCCAATACAGTGGACTTCACTTGGAGTAGCCTGTGGATCCGCAAAACATGCTCTGTAGCGATTCCAGGCCTGGCGTGCGTGGGAAGGGACGTATTAAATAATCTGTTCTTTAATGTGTTTTTTTAAAGTTATAATTTGAACAGTATTTTGTTTGTGCCCTCCAGTTTTCTCATCAAGAGAACCATTTAATTAGCGTTATTAACCATAGTGATCGCAACACAAGGTGATCCCGGTTTTCGTATTGCCGCCATCTTGATTTTTTCTGGATTTCATGGGTCTCCAGTCTAATTTAATTGCATCTCCACTCCCCGGCACTGATTTCAACAAACTGTTTTCTATATTATTTTGCGAACACGCCCCCGGTCTCACTCCTCATTCCTCTTGTGCAACATTTTGTTTTACAATGTCATTTTTTGGTAGGTGATTTTCTTGTCGACCTGGCTTCACTCATTGTTTCACTTTCGCTTCTTTCGTGGAAACAAGAAGAAAGGACGAATAGTTGTTGATCAATTTCTCTAGGGGTCGATGATTATCTTGTCGACCCGGGGCCGTGTTCGGGGAGGGGTTAGGGGAGCAGTATAGCCCTGCTCTGGAGTCGTTATTACGTCATCATTATGACGTCATAATAGATTGTGCCGTCATACTCTCCAATGTGGTTTGATCCGGGTGTGGGTTGCAAGCCGTTGGCGAACACGCCCCTGGTTTCACTCATCGTTCCTCTCTTGTTGGCTTGGAGATTATTGATAAATGGATAACGAATAGAAATGTGGGCCAAAATTTCTCTCTTGCTCTCCCTCACTCGCTCTTCCCCCCCCCCATCGCCACCCCCCCCCCCTCTCTCTCTCTCTCTCTCTCTCTCTCTCAACCGTTGGATGGAATTCAAACAAATTTGGCATGTTCTTTACCCATATGGATGATGATGATGATGATGATGATGATGATGATGATGATGATCATCATCATCATCATCATCATCATCATCATGATATTAATCAATTGTCCTTGGCGATAGTCCTTAGCTCAAATATGTTCCTCTTGGTTGTCAACATAGATCATCTTTGTTGGGCCACGTTCACTGACAGTGGGATTGTATTGTCCATAATGTATAGTGCGTCATTGGACTGATGAGTCACCTGGACTAATAGCTAATTCATTCGATGATGGAAACAGTCCGGAGCATCAGTTTGATAATCTGGCATATCAAATTGTACATAGTATAAGGATTCAACAGCCACATGGCCGGTCAGCTGGCATGGACATCTCTAACAGTTCCTTGATAACACTGTGGAATTATGGAATGAATTTGTGTTCCCCTGGAAGTATCAGCTGGAAACAATATTCATCTAGTCGTTTAATCTCTAACAAGAACGGTGGCCAACAAAAGTCTATGCAGAGGACAGACAAAAATATAATGGTTGTCGTGAGGAAATGAAAAACTGTGACTCAGAAGTTATCGAAAGTCAGTTTTAAAACCACACATGGAGTCTGCTAGGCATCTCCTTTTATAGTCACTGAAGTTCCTAAAAAGGCGTAACTCTAAAGGTGAGGAAACCAATCAGTGTGCAAGAGATGGGGCAGGAAGTTTGGTGCGTCGTTTGAGATTATACTGTCCATGACAGACATCGGCCCACAACTTGTGTCTAGCATCATAGCACACAATCGCTTCCATCAAGCAAGTTTCGATGGGGGCCTTTACTAGTGTAGCTTTGTGAGACACAGTGGAATTTTGTGGCAAACACGTGAAAGAATAGGAGTTTTGTCCTGTGGCATTGATCTGATGGAAGCGGTTGTGAGCTATGATGCTAAGTACTGGTGCAATTCCTGGGTCCAATTCCACACATTCCGGAATTGTTCTGCAGCTTTATGGAGAATGTTATCGAGTGGCTTCTTTTTCACATCTATGACATCCTCTATTATCTGCACACTCCATCTCTAGTGGGAGGCACAATGGAGATACTGGTGGGTTTGGACTTGTGGAGTGTTTTCTCACAGATGAGAGAGCTTTGGTAAACACAACTCCATATGTAAAAGCAATGAAGTTCTCGAAAGCTGCATACTCCACATTGTTGCTCCTCATTTATCATCATTGCGATCAGCATATTTGATGTTTGATGGTGTTAAAGGCATGTGATATGTCGATGCTCATCTTAGGAAAGCCCCGGTGCTTTGGCCTGACCACTGACATGGGCATTCGATGTGCCTATACAATGTCAGTGCAGCTGCATCTTCATCTAAAACAGCTCTGGTAGGCTCCAGTGAAACTGTTAATCTTTCCTCGGATGCAGTACAGTGTCACAGTGGACAAGATCTTATGGATGCTGTTGAGGAGCACTCTATGCATATAGGTTTGCTGGTGGACCAGGAGGTTCGTGGGTTTGATCAGGGTAGCTTGGCCAACATCATCGAAAGGGAGGTGTTGCATCAAGGCAGAGTTTATTATGTGTGTATTGGTTTGGAGAAGCTATCACCTGTATACTTAAAGTTCATTGACGATGCTGTCAGGTCCATTTCTCAGGGCTTTAATTGCTTTCTCAACCTCAGTTGTTTCGATCGGTGTTTGTGGTGGGCTACAATCGACTGCAAATAGGTGTAATTGCTTACCACCTGTACTTGTGAACTGGCATCAACTTTCTCCCTGGTCAGTCGGTAAGTTACTGTCAATGTTATGCATGAAAGGCGATGGTGGTGGACCAGCAACTCTCAGAGCCCAGGCCACCGTAGACATTTTACGACAATCAACTCTGGCTGTGATGCCATCTACCAAAATGTCTGCTTGTAGGTTGGCGAGGCTTTTCAGTTGTTCACTAATCTGACAAAGTATTGCATTGTGTTCTTGGTGTAGCTTTGTGCGGTCTTTGCTCATTGATAGGCGAGGGGCGGTAGTACCGTGTGTTGTTCGGACAGCTTTACAAGGAGTGTGTCTACATCGTAATGTTCAGCTCTGTTGTTATGCTTGGCAACTTCTATTACATTGGTCGCAAATGTTTCAATGCATTTGAGTACTCCGGATAAAGCATCATTTGGATTTGAGTCTATGACAATAGTTTGTATCTGTTCCTCATGGACTCTCTTCTATGACAGTTGGGTTGTAGTGTCATTGACGAGCCTCTCTAGATCAAAGCTAAGCTTGCAAGTTGGTTGATATGGTGCGTATGCAGCAGGCAAATGTGATGTATGCCTTCATATGAACGTGAATCCTGAACTAGTGGCTTTGCACTGATTTTACCCATCACATCCATTGGGTTGAAGACAGCTGTTGTGGCATTGGAGCCTGTTTCTGTTCTATGGTCTATGATGTTTCCTGTCCATGTTGTTTGGTTATGGCACAAATGTTTGAAGACAGTGTGGCAAAAAGGCCCGGAACACGGATAAACAAGGCCATGCTAGAGCATCTCCATGGCTGTTACGCTTGCCCATAGCATAAAACACCATGTATGTGTTGAGTCCTGCATCCTTGTCTGCTTTGATGAGACTTTCCAGCTTACAATTAAGTCTTCACACACAACGAATTGTCATCTGGTTGAAATGGTGATGGTAGACCTCAGTTCGGCATAGAAAGACTCGATCGAGGAAGGATTCTTCTTGTTTTTTCGGCAGGTGGGGCATATGCATAACAATGCGGCGCTTGGTGGTGGCACCATTTCGGAGTGGCAAATCCAGGTCAATGAATGCAACATGATCACTGCTGCATCCGAAAGTTAAGATGTGATCCAAGAGCCCTGGTCCAATTACAAAGACCAGGACATGGCGCAGTCTGTTTCTGCTATGAGGATCAGATTGTGAAGGTGGTCATCTGTAAATAAGCGGATACGTTTGCTTCTTGGATTCATGCAGTGTCAATGTTTTAAAGTCTTCACAGTCTGATCCTAATGTTTATCACTGAGATGCAGTAGTCAGTCAACATACTTTGCATGTTGCTACTGAAAACTCGTAGGGAGATTATGATGAATGGCGATGTTGAATGCAGTTTCTTGGAAGAATTGCCTCGGAATGTGGTTGTCATCTTACAAACCGTATGACATTAATTTCCCAATTAAGTTGGTTTTCTAAATAATTTGGTACTTGCGTAGTGTGTGACCAGAAATGCTGTTGCTATCGCTCATAAGGTAATAGATGAATCAAATCTGCCACTCAAACATATGACGGCATAACCAATTAAATCACATGTAGGCTGATATCACAATCAAAATGCGTAATAAATCTTGGTACGTGGTGAGTGAACGAATTGTATGTCTTTAATATTTAATACACATTCTAGCTGTTGAATATTTTCAAAGTAATTCGACTGGTCGCTGTTGCTGCCATAGACAGAAATCACTGTTGCTGTCATAGGCAGCAGCATCACCCCATATGTAGAAGGGTGCATGTTTAAAATAATCCCCGATTTTCAGACATATCGGTTAAGTATTTCAACGAAATCCCTTTCAAAATAATCAGTTAATATTCATTACTGTTGTTGCTATATGCCGTGTCTAAAACCACTGTTGTGTCAAAATTACTTGAGATTTAAAAATAAAATTTGGACCATATATAGAAGGGTCTTTTTTTTTTAATAATCCCCGATTTTCAGGCATCTTAACAGTAAATTTTGTCAAGTAGACCCCTCATTTCAACGAAATTCCTTTCAAAATAGTCAGCAATATTCATTACTGTTGTTGCTCTATACCGTGTCTAAGTCGTCAACAAACAAACCACTGTTGAGTAAAAACCAATTACGAGTTTAAAAAATTAAAATTGGAAGATAATTTAAATTATTTAGATGGACGTATGTTTTAAATAATCCCCGATTGTCAGTGATATTTGTACCTGAATCAGCGAAATCATTTTCAAAATGGTTAACAATCTTCGTATTTACCGTACCTCCCATATATTATATAGGCATATTATCAACATAAGTAAACATGTGTTAAATGGTGGAGAGAAATCAGCTTACTTTAAAACTGAGATTGGAAACTTTAGATGTCTGAGAGAGTCAGTTTTCAAAAATATTCTACCAGTTCTATATTTAGCCACCTTGAAATGTTAACCAGTATTATAACGTTTGCTAAAAAGTAACTTTTAGTCGAATTGTTTTCAAAATGACTTCTGATATTTTTTAATATAATCGGCGGAACAGTCACCCCTAACATTTGTGATCAATATATTAGGCCCTATTCCTATTGTGGCCACGCCGCTTACCATGTCCATTCCACCACCAACCCCCTCCAAAAAGCAACAATCATGGGCAAATGTGAGAAATGGCTGCCCGGTCTTCTGCGTCCAGGCTAAGCTGATCAGTAAAATTCTCAAGCTTTCAGGGGGTCTTGGAAGGGAATAATGAGTATTCATGAATAAAGTTATGATTAAAGACAGCATGATTGAGGACTGGATACATCATCATACTTGCCAAACCAAGATATTATGCATTCTCTTGATATAGGTATTAACATGTGTCCAAATTTGATTGCAATAGGGTGAAGAAATCCTGAGGTAAAGACAGACGCAAAGTAGTTAATTTACGGGAAAATTAACGGAAAACCTAACTTGAAAAAATTGAATATTGCTCAAGGTCACGATGACATTGACCCTGTGACCTCACTTTCATTGCACTACCTTTGGGTAACCATGTGTCCAGATTTAGTTTCAATAAGGTAACCATGTGTTCGAATTTAGTTTCAATAGGATTAACTGATATAAGACAATACATGCAGAGCTTAAACCATTACTAAGAACTTAACCAAGGCAGGAGGCCGACAGACAAACATACAGATTAACCAAGGCAATCACTGTATTGGTGAAAATTCTAATTTTCCCCAATAACTATGGAACGTTTTGTTTTCATCATTTTAATTTCAAAATATTTAGCATAATAAAGTGGTAAAATGGTGCTTAATCTTGGTATGCATGGCTGCTATGGGTAAATATATCTTAGGAACAAACAAATAGATTCGAAAAATTTAGAGATTTATTAAAAATAATAACCTGATAAACGAGAGAAATCAGATTGCAGACCCTCGCCCTCCCATTTTTTGTCACATAAAGTTTTCAGATTTTCCAGATTTTTGATTTTTTCAGACCATGCCAAAAGTTGTAGAATCCTAAGTGTTAAACTGTGAATCAAATTGGACCAGCTGTTTACAAGATATCCATAGATTCCGATTTTGATCCGATCTGGACCCATTTTTTACTCGGCTCCACGTGCATGGAAATCCTCATGCACGGCAAGTTCCTTCGCTGTGTTAATGAGCATGCCTTGAATGCAAAACTGACCCATTTCAAAAATTGTAAAAACCAATTTTATTCACTATCAATTCGTGTCATAATTAGTAACCACAAAACAGAGATTTCATTGAGCGTTCAGTCAAATCATAACAAACATACAGCACGTCATTTGATCACAGATTAACTGCGTTAATAACATGTGTATCCAGCATTTCGCTGGAATGGAACACATTACGACACCGAGCTCTCATAGTGTTGATGAGTCGAGTGACACGATGTTGCGGGATAGCCACCCACTCCTCTTGTAACACATGATGCATGCCACCCAGCAGTGCCATCGCTCACTCTACTGTAAACAGCTCGCTTCAACTGATCTCACAAATGCTCTATGGAATTGAGATCTGGAGAGTTAGTTCACAAAATTCTCTCAATACCATGGGTAGTCAAAAACTCATTAACGACTCTTCTCCGGTGTGGACGTGCATTGTCATCAATGAAGAGAATTGATTATGACACTGGATTGTGACGTCAAGCTATATGTGACATAGTTGATTATGACGTCATGTGATTGATCCATAAACTGGATTCCTCCATTTCGATAGGTCTGTTCCCCAGAGTAGTCCAAACAGCCTATGAAGAGTTTCAAAGCGATCCGATAACTGCCACCCGCCCGGACGGCGCCATCACAAAATACTTGGCGGGGTATAAAAATGATACTTAATCTTGGTGTGAAATGGGTAAATATATCTTAGTAACAAACAAATGAATCAGATAAATTAATCTAGATTTATTAGAAATAATAACATGATAAATTAGATGCATATTTACAAAAATACACAGTAGCTTCATTGTGAAATAGAGATACTGACATACTACAGGATAATAATAACAAATATTATTTTAACCCTTTAATCGTCATGCCAGACAAAAATCGGTCTCTACAGTGGTCTGGAGGAATGTCGATTTGAAGGACAAGAAACAAATATATTTGAAATTTTATCACTGGAATGACTGGCTCGATTACAAAGCCAGTCGTTCCCATGGTAAAAGTAAAAAAACAGCCAACGAATAGGCAATCACTACTTAAGCAAAACTTTAATAAAAACTTTTTGAACAAATCTTTGCCATCAAAGCATTAACTACCGTTGTCTATGGCGGCTTCAAGTCAGATTGATTTCAAAATATCTAACAGCCTACCTGTATGCTTGTTTTGAAATTGAATTATGAAGCATAGATCTTTATCATCATTGTCACTCTATTGTTATATCATCATATCATTATAATCATACCATTTGTACAATTACAATCAGAGGTTGCAGACCCTTTGCCCACTCGATTTTCTCACCATGCACAAAGTTTTCTGATTATCAGGATGTTATTAGATTTTCTGTATTTTTTCGGATAGTGCCGAAAGTTGTGGAATCCTAGTGTATGGTCACATGCTTTCTTATGTTGAAACGTGGGCCATACTGGACCAGTAGCTTCTGAGATATTCATAGATCCATAATTAGATCCGATCCGTTCCAGATTCCTTTAACCGGATCACGGCCGAATTCTGGAAATCATCGTGTACGGCAGTTTTTTTAGATACAGACGTGTGCGGACAAAAGTACCTTCTTCCCCTTACAGGGAAATGGTAACAAATTCAATTTATTTACAAATCCAGGTCACATTTTACACAAATGTACAATATTTACAAATAACTATGTACATATAAATTATTACAAATATTATTATCATCATTATTACAATCACTAGTACCGTCACCAGCACTGGCTACCTTGATTATTATTATCATTTTGATTATTATCGTCATCATCATCAGTATTACCATCATATCACTGTCAACATTATGGCATTATAAAAATATGTTATTATGATTATTATAACTTTAACATTATACAACTTATTTCATTTTAACACCAATATTATTCTTATTACAAACATATTATCTTTATATCATTGTCATTTTGTAGAATTGAGCCATCATAGATGTAGCAATATAATATAAATAATTGCATTATCAATTATATCATTCTGTCGCTATATCATTATCATTGCGGGTGTCCTTAATTTGGCAATAATTTCAGCACTATTGTGGAATAATCTACAAGTATTATACAGACATTATACAAAGTAAATTCAATTAACGGTAAGATAGATCTATACAGAACTGAAAGATAGTTTTTGGGCATTTATATTAGCACAAAACTAAGGCGTCCAGTCCAAAACAGTTTCAAAATATTCCGCAGCTTATCTGCATGATTTGAAATTGAATCACCCCAGCTTGAAAGTGATAATTACTCCACAATCAAGTTGATTTATTTTCACATTGGGAGATATATTACAGAGGTAACAGAAAGCTGTTGCTATCGAAAACAGCAACATATTTTAGCATAACCAATTCAAAAAGCAAAACCGTTTGACATGTGGAAGATTTATACGTCTAAGGGCAATGAAAGCCAACAATCATTTTGACCATTAAATGGTCAAAAACGCAGGTCTTGCTGAATCAGTGTCCATTCGTCGGACAAGACTATTTTTGAAAATTTAGAACTGGAATGACTGATTCTGTTACCGAGCCAGTCCTCCGAGTGGTAAATTTTGAAAAATGGCCTCGACCTGCGAATGGTCATTGTCCAAGACCACTGCAGAGCCTGTCGGTGGCTCATTTGACCACTAAATGGCCAAAGGTGATCGTACATCATTATCATGCCATATTAATGACCTTGAAACAGAATTGATTTGGTCAATTTGCTTCTGACATTACGATCTTTGATACCTTCTGTGCATAGCCGGCCAACATGAAAGTGCTTCACTATAGTGTATTCCTTTATGATTAATTTAATTAGCGACATTACATGACTTTCAGGAAACTCAGAATCATATATATGCTCACTAAGGGAGGGAAATAACTGTCCCAATGGAAGACATGACAATACCTTGCATTGTACTTGTAGTAACAGATTTCGTGAGCTATCCGGCCTACCATTGACAATGAACCCTCTTATATGCACTTTTCAGTTATGTTGCAAATTTTAACAACGTCCGGTGACGGCACTGTTAATCCACCATTGTTTTTAAAACAAAAAATTCAGAAAAGTTAACTGCATCGGCTGCAGCTGTTAAGGCTGCTGAACATGTGCTACAAGTAAGGCTCCTCAACAATTTTCGAACAATAAATCCTGCAATATACACAACAATATTCTGTGCATATACAGACAGACTGCAACACTGCAAAACTATAACAAGCTGGGAATAATCATGCTCATTTGATACAACATCTACATCAGCTGTATTGTCATTACCTGGAGGCAAAACTCCAAACCTACGACTTAAAGAACACTGTGTGTGTCATTGTACGTTTCTAATTCTGCTTGCTGCTGGAGAGGTGTAGGCCTACTAACTATTATTACCCCTGAGTAATGTCACATGACCAAATGCTGTTATTTAATTGGTTAAGATCAGGGATGGATGATCTTGTATTTCCCTCACGCGAGGGCAATATCACACGGTATCCCCCGCGCGAAAAACGTGTTTTAGTTTTACTGCGCAGCTAACCATAAAGCTCTTTATAATAATATGCATGTTGCTAAAATGGCGGATACGCGCCCGCTTCGGAATTGTTGAATTTCAAGATTTCAAGTAACTCAATTTCAAGACAACTATACGTGAACGTTGTTGCATATTTTGAAACTAATTTGACGGGAGCTGTTGTTGCAGCAAGGTTGTATATCCCGCAAAATACTTGTATTCGAATAGCGAATGCATTACTCGACAAATTAATTATAGCCATAAAAACGGCGAGTTAATTATCGATCGCAAACTCTCTAGTGCGACCACAACCATAGACGGCGTTTTTGGCGTACAGCCAAGGCAAAACGTGTCAATTTTACTCTTGCAGAACTAGCCTAGAGATGTCTAATTCAAGAAGTGCTTATCTAATTATATTGTCACCGCTAAATGTGCGTTTGCTATGGAAAACTATTTACTAGATGATAGGTATAACCGAAAATACAGAGTAGCCCTCACAAAGTTCCGAATGAGTGCACATGTACTGCAGATCGAAAAGGGTAGACACCTCAAATTAGAGAGACGAGATAGAATATGCTATTCTTGCGATCTAGGCTGCGTTGAAGATGAGCACCACTTCCTTTTTACATGTCCTAAATACCAAGACCTCAGAGTAAAGTACTTAATTACACGCCTCGCGTTAAAAAATTGGGAGTTATTAAAGAGGAATGTACTGCAGAATTTTGCTAAATATATGTACTACGCGTTTGAACGCAGAAACACAACTGTACATGTCTGATGCTGATAATTATCGTAAGCAACAACCTTACGGGCCACAGGAATAGAGGGGCCCATGGGCGTTTGAATGCAAGAACGCAGCTGTACAAATCTAAGGCTGCTAATTGTCTGAAGCGACCACCACATTATGGACCACAAGAATACACGGATCCATTTATACTTATGCACCGCCCATTTCTAGATTATCGCCGTCCAAGTTATGTGTGTGTTGGGACCAATTTATATACTTTGAACCTGGAATTCCCAGAACCTCAGTCTCAGAGTAACTAAACATGCAGCTAAACTGTTGGATATATTGAGGCTAATTTGCCTCCGGGCAGTGACTATCTACGGCAGCAACGGCCCTCGGCCAGGTTAGTTTCAAACTACTCAACATAACGTTTATTAACTTGTAGATCGATCAAAGACATACAATTCGTCCACTTCATAACGGAATTGCTACGTTAAACCTTGTAATGACTGTGACGTCATCTCCCTGATGACATAATTGTCTATGCCGTCTTCTAACTAAGCTCCACATACGTTCTGCGCAAGTTGGGATGAATTTATATAACTTGAACCCCGACACCCAGAATCTCAATTTCAGAGTAACTGTACAGTTAAAATGTTGTACATATCTTGAAGCTAATTTTCCTGTGAACAGTGGCTGCCTATGGCAGCAACGGCTCCAGGTCAGGTTAGATTCAAACCTTTCAACAGAACAGTTATTAAACTATAAATCGATCAAACACATACAATTGGCACTCTTCATTGCGGACTATTCAATTTTTCCCGACTGTGTTAAACCTACTAATGATTATGACATTAGCCCTCTAATAAAGTAATTTAATATCACGTCAATTACTTGGGTGACAGATTGGATCCCTCCATTAGCAACTGTACGTATTTTTGAGACAGGTGGTATTCGGACCACCTGTCTTGGAGAAGCGCCATCCTCTTGCTTCCAGAACTATGTGGCTAGTCGCAGAAGGCTGACTGTATATATTATGTAATTTCATGTTCGTTCGAATTATGCTTTTGTTTCTGTAAATTCTAGTTAAACTGTTATATTATGGCAACGTTATATGTTACATTGTAGATCTCTATATGGTCAAACGTGTAATTTCGTTCAGTACCAAATAAATTTCAAAATTGCATATCTTCGACGTCTGAGGGGTAATAAATTCGTTACACCAGTGTTTTGACGCGGGTAAAGGCTGTGTTACCTCATGCGCAAACAATTATATCCTGTACCCCCGTCAAAACACTGGTGTAACTAATAATATACCTATATCATCCTGCGGGGTAAAATTGCTACGTACGCTGATAGGCTGCACGAAACTGCTGAGATGATGGGTTGTTGTTCCAACCACGTCTACCGCATAACAGGAAGAGCCATACATGCTGCTACAAACCCAATTATTGGTGTACGATTTCATTCAGTAATCATTGGTACCCCCATTTAGTTGAAGACAGCAGAGGTACTGAAGGGAATTGTGGAGAAAGGATACCCAGAACGGACTTTTAGATTCACGTAGGACAGCTTTATACCCTTTAGCATAAGCGTTTCTTGAATTTAGCATGTCAAGCAGACGATCAAAGAAAGAACAGAACTCAGCAGTGGGTCCACATTCAATGAACTCGGGCAATTCTAAGACATTCTCCACAAAATCTAAAGCCTTAGATACAGATGAACTTAAAGCTTGCACTGCAAGCTTCACTTTCATCTTTTGCTGATACCATTCGATGTGATTCCTTCGCAATCGGTTTGCCAGCCGGAAACCTTCACTTGTTTGCAGATCATACAATTTCTTAATGTAAGACCGCTGAACTTGCTTACCATCCGTGTTTACTAAAATACCATTATGGGCAAATGAATTTCTGATAAGCTCAATCATGTGGCAGGGATCTAGAAATATAAATGCCTTTGTGGTGGGATCGACCGGATTGGCAAAATAGGGCTGGATGGTAGTAATATCTGGTCCCAGCACTGCACCTAGATGATTGGCCATGGATATGTTAACAGTTGATCCATCAAAAGTCAAAGATACAATAGAAGCCCCGCAATCATGAACTTTCAAGATCACCTGTTTGACAAGATTAGCCTTATCAATGGCACACATACCATCAATAAGGAAATATGCGATTGGAAATTTCCTGGAGCTATTTATAGCTACAACCATAAATACAAGCGCCTCTTTGGCCACAGGAACTGAATCTACGACGGCACCAATACCAAGATCAAAATAACCAACAAAGTTTTACCCATCCCACTCTACCACTTGCTTAAGTGCCATTTCATCAAAGATGAGGGCACACGAAAGTGGCACACTTGCAGAACTAGCCTGATGTTTAATTGCATTGAATGCCTCCTCTGTAAAACCTGGTGAACCGTCAACCGTCGAATACCATGTTCTAAGAGTGCTTGGGTGTGGAAGGCAGAATTTCAATGCATCACGTACATAGCTGTATGCTTTGGGTGAATAAAAGTTCAACGTTAAGGCAATTGATTTCAGTGTTTCGCTATAGTGACCTTTGTCAGCCAGACGCTGTTTCTTAAACAAATCAAGGCTTACGCTAGAAAACTAATTTTCTAAAACTACCAATCCATTTTCATTTAGAAGATTTTGCTCTTTAAGGTCTGTCAAAACCTCCTTCATAATATTAATAGTGTTTTTTTGCGTCTTAATTCGCTTTCTGGATGTCGCTAATGTATTTTGATAGTGCTTTAAGGATTTTTCCTTTTCATCGAGAATGTCGTTATATTTGCGCTTTAACTTACGGGGACTTAAATCACTATAAAATAATTATGGTCAATAGAAACATCCTGGTTTCACTTGGTGGATCTTCAGCCTTTGATGTGCTGGAAACATGCAAGAGTTCTCTCACTGCTGGTAATTTTCTCTCATGTAACACCCGAAATATAACAGACAATTCATTCACACAATGCCAATGATGACAATAAGTCTACTTACTTACTCATCATAGCATAATGAGACATCAGTAAAACACAACATTTAAATATGACTGCTTTCCTCACGAGAATGATGTTCATATTGTATGCCTTCTGCAGAAATTCCAGACTTTTTCCATAACTAATTTAGCATTTCATCCCTCGGTATGGCTCATTTATTTGTACAAAATGTATCAATTGAAAAATTGATGTGTACATTGGGGCGTGGCTGTCATTTTCATTTTACATTACAACTAGAGAGGAGAGATGAGAAAGAGACATGAGAGAATGTCTTGTGTAACTTGAACCACTACAGCCAATGCCCCTTGGGAGAGACGAGCTGCGACTATCAAGCACCTAGTGGATGTGATGCACGCGCTACAAGATATGAGTCCAGTTCAGTCTTCAGATTTCAGTCCAGTTGCAGACCAACAGAATATTTTTGAGATTTTACAACTGTAATGACAGGCTCGGTTATCGTCTTATCGAGCCAGTCATTCCAGTGGTAAAGTTTCAAAAATACTTAAATTGTGTACATAGATATAATGTATTGAAATAAATCTTAACACATGATTTAATTTCAGATAACTTAATATATGTTTTTTAGTTGTGAAATTTAATTACAGACAATAGTCGCTAATTCAAATTCACGACTAAAAATATTTATCTATATACGGAATGAAATCATCATGATGGCTAAGATTTATTTTGTTCCATTTCATTTAATCACATAATTTGAGCTTCTAAAAGTACACAATTTAATTTTTTTCAACAATTTTATTTTCAAGCATTCTGGTGTGAATATGCACATTACATGTAAATCAGACATTTAAGGCAACAATCCCATACTAACGCATACACGTCAAAGCGTAACATAATTTATGCAAAAACTTGGATTTTATATAAACCCTGTCATTCAACGTGTCAGTAAGATTAGTACTTACCTATGAATGCGTAAGAAAAAATAAGCTACCTGCGCTTAGTATTATGTAGAGTTTGATGCGTCCTGACATATTTGGTTGAAATCAATCAGGTCATTCCTGAGAAGACATTTAAAGTTTCCAATTGTTTTCCTATAGGAGTTTTCGCGGGAAAGAATTCAAGATGGCCACCAAACCCGTAGTCATGTTAGCCCTTAAATTACATTTCCCAGATTTTGGCCTGATTAGTTCAGCGGTTTTGTAGAAATAATTTTTGCGAAAACTCAGCCATCCAGGATGGCCACCAAGCAATCCAACTAATCAGCTTCTTTTGAATAGGACTTATTCTGGTTGCAATATGCCATGTTGATGACACTATAATAAGCATATATATATAAGAGGTGCTCGGATGCTAATATCCGTATCGAGTTCAGCAAGCACTTGACCATTAAATTAATCATCTCCTTAAAGACAACATTAAGTTTTGTAGCGAGTGCACACACAGAACTCGAGGTAAGGATCAGTGTTTCTCATGGCATCTAAATCTCTTAGGTTTCAGTAATTTAGGGGTCTTAAACTGCAATCTGGATTTCCCGTGCTTTCTCATTCATGCTAAAATTGCCATAACTGGGATGGACTAGCATCATAGGCAACCATATATGAAGATTTAATATCATCAAATTGTCAATATTGTCATAGAAAACGTCCATATGCAGACCAAGAGATTAATCATTATTTTTTGAAAATTTATAAATGGAATGTCTGGTTAGATGTTATCGAGCCAACTACTCCTGTGTGACAAACTTTCAATATAAAAATAGCCTTGTATTCGTGTGCAAATGAACAACTCTGAAGGCCAGTACATTACAGAGGTAGTTTTGGCTCGAGTGTTTAAGGGTTAATGTTAAATGCAAAAAACGTAACGACTAAAGACCCAGGTTTTGTATCAAGGTCACAGTGGCCTAGACCGAACTACTTAACTCTCACAGTGATTCCTGACAGTACACACATGCAAGTATTCATTGCTAGTTCCGATGTAAGCTTAACCAATCCAGAAATAAAAGCCAAACCAAAGTCCTAAACGTGAAACTTAACGGAAATAGGAAAAGTGATACCTATGCTTCGCTTCTGCTTCAAAGGTGAGACAAAAAGTATCAACAAAACTTTGCGAAATAATACAAGTTGTATATATTCATTGAATTATTAAGGGGTCAAACCTGTTTAAGATGAGCTGGAAAGTCAAACAGAGTCGGACCTGCATCACAAGTCAGTCTTCTACATTACCTAGCTCCGCCTTTAAAGCATGCGGATGTGAAATGCTGGCTGCAAATCTGTTGGCATTTCAATGGTCTCCAATTCTCTTCTCATCTGTGTCAGCCATCTTTTGAGCAGTTTTGTTGGTCGTCTCAAGAGCCCTCCCTAGGTAAATGGACCCTGAAAATTGGTTGGTAGATTAGATTGTATATCAAACAAACTGAATAAAAGAATTTAACCACTGCCGTGACTATTCACGGCCATGTTAGCATTGTTCCCCTGCCCACACACCCCCAACCCCACCCCCACACCCCACCCCACCAACCGTATCATGGAGGTTTCTGCCAAAATTGTTTTATAGCTGTTTGGTGTTGTTTCGGCGGGGACGCCCCACTAGTCCAACAGCCCAGTAGTCCGACAACACAATAGTCCGACAATTTTACACACTAGTTCGACAACCGATTAGTCCGACAGTCCAATAGTTCGACAAATTTACTCACTAGTCCAATAGCTCACTAGTCCTACATCCCAATAGTCCGATAATTATACCTAGTAGTTAGACAGCCCAACAGTCCGACAAACAGAAAGTTTACAAATCCAGTAGTCCGACAACCCAGTAGTCCGACAATAGTAATTTTATCAGACGGTGCAATTGTCTTAAAACCGTGCAGATGTTGAAGTAGGATAAGAATGGCACGTCGTCATCGGAAATACCTAAATGTTTTATATTATAGACCTATATATTAATGCAGCCTTTATCAAACAAAGCAGTCTTGGACACTATACAAATGAGTGAAAGGCATGCAAACAACAATAACAGCAATAGACCCAGCATTTGATCCGATCATGATCTGTTTTTATCGGGATGGATAGATGGATGTATAGATGGATGGAGGGTTTGGGTTGGAGCAAGGGCGGACTACAGCTTACAACAAGAGCAATCGGAGATTTCAGACCCTCGCCCCCTCCCTCCACCCCTCACCCCCAATTTTTTGGTTAGATTGTAAGATGTGTTTTTGAATTATCCAGATTTTTGTTAGATTTCTCCGATTTTTACAGAACACGCCAAAAGTTGTGGAATCCTAGTGTCTCACACTTTGTTGCGTTAAAATTTGAGCAAAATCGTATCAGTAATTTTCAAGATATGTATCTATCCAGAATTTGATCTGATATGGCTCCGGGGTTTTTATCCGGATCACGGCCAAAGTCTGGGAATCCTGCTGCACGGAGATGTCCTTCCTCGTGTTAAAGATGAGCCGAACCGGACCAGCAGTTTTTTATACAGATGCGGACTGACACACACACACACACGCACGCACGCACGCACGCACGCACGCACGCACGCACGCACACACACACGCACGCACACACGCACACACGCACACACGCACAACCACGCACGCACGCACGCGCCAAGAAGTGGTGTGGTTATCATGCGTGCGCAGAAATAGAGACAACTAATATTTTGTGTGGATCGTTTCAAACAATTAAAGGTGCAGGTGTCAGATGGTCGGTTATGGAGAAATAAATATAAAGATTATTTTAAGATTTCGAAAACGGGAAACAACATCCTAAATTGAAATTTTCCGTCATTATCATTGCACCCTCCCAATTATAACATAAACAAGAGGCCCAAGGGGCCTGTGTTGCTCACCTGGAGCACTGTGCATTTTTGTTAAAATTGTTGGTGGGTGGTTTAGGAGTAGTCTTTTAAACGAGTTTGTGGACATTTTTGCAAGTCCAATATGGCCGCCAAACACGCTACATTTTGATTGGTCCATTCTGCCATGTTTCTGACTAAGCTCCATCCCTTGAACAAACTTTAATGGCACTCAGTGCCTAATCATATCTCCCAAATTTCCGCTCAGTGGTTCTGGAGTTGTTTTGGCAAAAAATAGGTCATCCAAGATGGCCGCCAACCCATTTGGCTAATCAAGTTCCCTTGAACAAACTTGGTGCAGCTCTTGTCCTAGATGATATTTCATACGTTTTGAATTGATCCCTCAAACGATTTTGGAGAAGATCTTTAAAGACATTTCTAAAAATCGACCAAAATCCAAGATGTCACGAAAATATATTTTAAATTTCCCATTGCTGGAGTATGGGAGATTATGGCGGAAAAATGGTAGAGTGTTTTGTAGAACCTGTCTTTTCTAGTTTGAAATGTCGATATAGGCCCCTTGGCCATCGTGTTAGAAGTAATTTATTATTGGCGAAAATTAGAAGTTTTGCCAATATATCGACGGGTCCCATTATGCCGTCTGTCTGTCTGTCTGTATGTCTGTCTGTTTGTTTGTCAGAGTCTAATCTCGATTAAGTGTATATCTCCAGATCGGTTCACCCGAGTGGGACTAAACTTGGACACATGCTTCCTTATATCAGGTGTATGGAGCACAATGAGGTCAAAGTTCAAGGTCATTGTGACTTTGGCATAAAACTCAATTTTTTTATGTTCAAGTTTTTGCTTTAGCTCAACATATTGTCTTATATTTCCGGATTGGTTCACTCTACTTGAATTTAACTTGGGAACATGGTTACCTATGTCAAGTGGAATGCTATTTAGGTCAGAGGTCACGGACATTGTAATATTTGTATAAAATTCAGACTTTAACAGCTTGGTTCTGCTTTTTTCCTATTTTTGTCTAAGGAATCAGCAGCGCATCTGGCCTTTGTTTCAGAATTGGCAAAAGTATTGTAACTAAGCGTCGTCATATAGTTACCTCAACCCGCAGGAACATCACAGTCATTCAGACTTTTGAGGTCAAAGTCATTGTGATCTTGATACAAAGCTAGATTTGAATTTCGAAGCACACGATGGCAAGATTTTAGCCAATATCCCGTTAGTGTAATACTGATGGGTTTTTTAAATCATTTTTCAATACGTTGATCCGTCCATCTTCCATAACTTATTTTCTTTGAATATATTAACGAAACTTCATCTCCGTATGTTGACTATGAGATTTGGAAGAAACCTATTATTTCTTTGGTCAGTCCGCCTATGCTTTAGTATAACATAACGTACAATAACATTAGCCCTACATATTTTATGTGCGGGCGTTAGTGAGTGCGTGCATGCGTGCGTGCGTACGTATACAATTGTCCGTGTGTGTGCATGAACACGCACCATTATTATGCACTGCATTGCATACCCTGTCACAGTAATAGGCCTAGTCCGGATCAGTTGAACCACTTTATCGACTATTAAATTTCTATTGTCGGACTGTTGGGCTATCGGACTACTGGGTTGTCGGACTACTAGGCTGTCAGACGGTTGGGCTATTGGACTACTGGGTTGTCGGACTACTGAGCTGTCGGACTACTGACGTTAACCCCGTTTAGGCAACAATGCTAATTATAACCAGCAATGTGGTTGCAATGCAACCATGAAGGTGGACTTTACGATTATGCAATGAACTATAAAGCTTGCAATGAACCAAAAATCTTGACTTCAAACATAAAATAAATATAGAAGGCTTATCAATACCCTTATCAACCGGAGGACAAGGGTATGTAATGCTCACATGGGCATTTGAACCATTTGCCTTTAGGCTAAATACGGGTAGATATGATGGATGATTTTCGAAAAATCAAAGATGCCCAGCAAAGAAATTGAACAATCAAAATTCTCGTTTGATATGTTGATAAGATCATTCCACCCAAGTTTCGTTGAAATCGGGCCACTCAATCAATCAATCAAGGAGTTTTCAATGGTTCTTGAAAATTAAAAAAAATCCAAATGCCCACCCAAAAAATCGACCAACCAAGATTATGAACATTTCTTCTAGAGCCTACCGCTATAGAATGCTTCCAGCCAAATTTGGATAGAATCGACTAAGCAGTTATGGAGATGCATTTTTACAATTTCCGGTACATTTTTCAAAAAATTAGATTTTCACAAAAAATCCACCTGTTACAATACAGATGTTCTGGAGCCTACCACGATAGGGTATGTCCAGCCAACTAGGGTTGAAATCTGTCAAGCTATTAATGATGAATAGCTCTTTAACAATTTCCGGTAAATTTTTCATAAAATCTAAGATTTTCAGCGCAAAAATTAAACAATCTAAATTCTGCATACACATTCTGAAGCCCGGTTAATGAGGAGTAGCGTTTGTAAACAAAGGTAGACAGACGGACGACGAATGACAGATGGTCGACATGCGTATCAGTGACCATGACTTTTGACCCTTTGCCCCCAACATCATTGTGTGACGCCGTATTATAAGGAGGCAGATGTCCGTCCCAGTTTGGGTCCAGTATGAGTAACCAAATATGAGATAGGGACCTATAAATAGAAAAGTTGAGCTAAACGGAAAAATGTTAAAGTTGAAAAAACCCCAGATTTCTCCCAAGATCAGTGACATTGACCTTTAACCTTCTGACATCAAGATCATTGTGTGATGGAGTGTCATTATAAGGAAGCGTGTGCCCAAGTTTGGGTTCAGTATAATTAATCAAACATGAGATATAAAAAGAAAAGTTGAGCTCGTAAAGTCGAGCTAAAAATTCACAAAATATAATAATTTTACAGCAAACGGAAGCTCCATATTTCACACCAGAACTGCATTCTTCGTCTCAGTGCATTTGGATTTCATTTCAAAGATTTTCTGAGGGACGACCCCAGTCCCAGCTTCCCCACCCCTACTAATTCTTTGTCCATGGTCCCCACAAATCTAAATACAGCTTCATTATCTAATATAAAACTTTATTTGTGGGCTAATGTTTTGCTAATTCCGTTTATAAACATGACCCAGATCAGGCACTTATCAACAAAACTAGTACGCACCTCAGCCCCACCCCGCCATACTGCGGATGATCATGTGTACCAACGTTAAAATCCTGTCGTATTATTGTACACCTAAATCTGCGTATATAACGTCCACAATATACATGTAGGCCATAAAAACGGCCAAAAGGAATTTATTAAAACAAGTTCCTTGCTAAATAGCTTTAGGGATCAAAAGATGGTAGTTTTTTTTAGCGTTATGCCCATCCATCTTAAAGAGCCACAATTCTTTGACGCCAACCCACCCACCCCCTACTCAAAACAGATGGTCGCTATAGAGAGGTCGGACCGCATTTTACTCACACTCGATGAAACATCGCCTAAACCCCCAACACCCTCCCCCATCCCCCCCCCCTACTAACCGACGTCTATGAAAAGTGTCTTGCACGGTTGCTGTGAAATTGTGTTGCGTTTTAGGGTTGGAAGGCAACAGATGACCTATACACGTCCCGAGGTCATCAAGTACGCTGATGCAACGAATAACAATAATACGGTACTCGCCGCGTGTATTTGTACTTACTCTTCTGAATAATCTGCGTCGGATCTGCATCGACTGTCGCCACTGTCACAGGCGTTGCTACGCTGTTGTGCCTTGTAACAGACACAGTTCCAAACCCCATCGCTGGCAATTGATCTATTTAGCGGAGACACGGCATGGTTTAACAATTGTACGGCGTCATTGAGTGTATTTGTGTTTGTATTTGTCGCCATAATTGTAACGGCGTTGTAACGCTCGATAGTGAAGAGTTATCTTCCCTTGGATAGAGACGAGTGGCGCCCTCTGTTTGTTTGACTAAATAGCTTATTCGACTTTAGACGTCATTTGGCGTAATTGTCAGTTCTGTTTGCCATTGATGTCTGTTCTGTTTGCCATTGATGTCTGGTCTGTTTGTCATTGATGTCTGTTCTGTTTGCCATTGATGTCTGTTCTGTTTGTCATTGATGTATGTTCTGTTTGTCATTGATGTCTGTTCTGTTTGCTGTAGTTGTCTGTTTTATTTATCATTGGTGTCTGTTCTGTTTGTTGTAGTTGTCTGTTCTGTTGGTCGTAGTTGTCTGTTCTGTTTGACAATAGTCTATTCTGTTTACAAATAGCCTGTTCTGTTTCATATTAGTCTGTTCTGTTTAATAATAGCCTGTTCTGTTTAACAATAGTCTGTTCTGTTTAATAATAGCCTGTTCTGTTTGGCATTAGTATGTTCTGTTTGACGGCGTTGCCTGGATTGTTTGGCATTTCTTTCTGGTTCATTTGGAATTAACCTGTTCCGTTTGAGTTTTGTATTTTTGGCGGTGATGGCCTTCCATATATTCTGGTATGCACTTCGTGGCCCGTGACTTAGATGTGATGCTTTCGATAGCCACATACAATGTGAATGGATTTTCCAAATATTGTGATTCTACCTACTCGCGCTCCCGATTTATGACTAAAAGTGTGTATTTAAGGATGCACTTAGTGACCATGTGACCTAGATATTTGAACTCTTGACCTGAAATTAAATTTTAATTCAAGCCAACCAAAATATAAATGTATATTACCGATTTGGTGATTTTACTTGCTCGCATTGCAGATATCCGCGAAAATTTGTATTCCGATATACACTAAGTGTCCCCCTAACTTTTTGACTCAAAACTAAAACGTGTTCTACTCACTCATGAAATGAATCCAAATTTGATGAATTCCAGAGATATGCCTCGGATAAACAGACAGACAGGCAGGAAGGCAGGCAGGCAGACGGCACCAACCGTAATCCTCACACCGGCCTACGGCGGCGTGAGTAATAATAAGACTAATCGCTGTGGACCCAGATAAAGGGAAGTAATTTCGAACAATAACATCACGATAAAGCTAAGATAGAATGAGTTAGATCCCTTGTCTCGATTAATGGCTAGATTAAAGTTCTCGTGTCCCATTAAATATAGACCCTTTGCACGAGATATGAGAAGCATATTGATTTCTGTTCAATTTACCCAGCATGCAATGCTACCCAGTGTGCAAAGCTACCCGGTATGCAATGCTACCCAACATGCAATGTCCTGACTCCATAACCGTTGTATCTATCGGATGCCATATTCCTTTAGTCTATTGCCTGGTATAGGTCAGGATTTCTCAAACAAAAATCCCCGGCCTACACGCGCAAATGGTCATTTGCCAGTCAGCTCTGAAAGCGTAAGCACGTATGACGTATTCACGGCAGTAAATTCGACAGCCTGTCTATTTCCAGGAGATAACCTTTATATGCTTTGACAATAATGTGCGTGAATGTTGTTGCTATCAATGACAGCAACAACATTCAATCAAATTATTTTCAAAATAATTAGTAGGTAATGCGATAACTACTTAGATTTGATACAAATCTGAATGTGTTATTGTTGCTGCAACACCTTTGAGTCCAAATATTCTAAAATAATCGTCATAGCGTTCACTTGAAATTCGCTCCAGATTTGAAGACCAATTTGACTAAGTTGTTGATTACTAAGGCATCAATAACTTTGACGAATAATTGTTGTCTTATATGAGTATAAGCCTAGATACGATATGCACGCATGAACAAAATATTTAGCAAAGCTAGCTTGTGTACATTTCTGTTCGATCAATGCATTTCACATAGATGCGCAATCCGTCAACGAACCGAGCACGCTGTTTGCTAATCATCCATTCTTGGCGAGAAGCGTATATATACGCCTATGCTCACGCTACCTACATATTAAGATAATGACAGCCAATTGATTGTGTGCATGTGCCTAGCAATTCCACGATGTTGTTGGTGTCTTAGGAATCAACAACTTAGTCAAATTGCTCTTCAAATCCGCACTGAGTGGGCTGAAAATTACGATGATTATTTTAGAATATAGAGACTGAAAGCTGTTGCAACAACAATTCAAATTCAAATTTGTATGAAATCTGTAGCAAGTAGCAATCGCATTATGTACTAATTATTTTGATAATAATTTGCCTGAATGCTGTTGCTGTCCTTGATCAACAGCAAAGGTCCTTTAACCTTTCACGCAAATTATTGTCAAAGTATATAAAATCTTTCTCGCATTTTCTCCGGGAAATTGACACCTGCGCTGAAAAGCGCGGTCGGTTGAATATACTGCCGTGAACATGTCCTACGTGCACTCTTATGCTTCCAGTGCTGGCGGAGTAGTTGACCAGTTGCATGCGCAGACGGGTTCTTTTTGTTTGAGAAATCCTGGCTTGTACAGGCAATAGACTCAACGAATATGGCGACCAATAGTTACAACGATTATGGAATCAGAACATTGCATGCTGGGTAGCATTGCACACTGGGTAGCAATGCATGCTGAGTAAATTGAACGTAAATCAAAAGGCATGTCATATCTCGTGCGAAAGTGTCTATGTTTAATGGGACACGAGAGCTTTTTAAATATAACCTGCTTATTGTGAGCGCGAAGGGCCTGTCCGCCAGTAAGCACGCAGATTTATTATTTTTGCATATATTATAAGTACAAGTCTACAAATTCGTAACATTTTTATCTTTTTTTTCCAATGCTGCAGTAATAAGTAGTCCCATAAGTAAACTAGCAGCAGCGGTAGCAGCAGCAACAGCAACATCAGCAGCCAGCTGCAGCTGCTGCTGCTGCAACAACAACAACACGACCACGACCACCACCACCACCACCACCACCACCACCACTACCACCACCACCACAAGCAACAGCAGCAGCAACACCACCACCACCACCACCACCACCACCACCACAAGCAACAGCAGCAGAAACACCACCACCACCACCACCACCACCACCACCACCACCACCACAACCAAAACAACAACAACAAAAATGACAATCAGAGATTGCAAAAGTATGCCCCACCTCCATTCCGCCAAGCACAATCTCCCACAAAAGATTGGTCACCGTGACCTTGACTTTTGACACCAAATTCGATAGGGTTCTTCGAAACACCAAAGACAACCTCCCACTCAAGATTAGTAACGATCCCTTCACTACTACTACTACTACTACTACTACTACTACTACTACTACTACTACTACTACTACTACTACTACTACTACTACTACTACTACTACTACTATTACTACTACTACTACTACTACTACTACGTCATTAATTAGGTCACCGTGACCTTGACCTTTGACCCCGAAATCGATAGAGTTCTTCGGACCACCAAAGAGAAGCTCCCAAGCCAAATTGGTAACGATCTCTTCAATAGAACTTGAGTTATCATCTTGAAACTAAATATTACGTAATTAATCAGGTCACAGTGGCCTTGACCTTTGACTGTTTGAAGTCAAAATCGATAGGGTTCTTCGGACTACCAAGGAAAAGCTCCCACGCCAGATTGGTAATGATCCGTTCAATAGAACTCTGGAAATGAAAGCCCGAACGGACTGACGGACAATGCAAACGCTATGTAGGGCCTATCCCATATTTTTATATGGGGCCATAACAATAACAGCAGCAACAACAACAAAAACAACAACAACAACAGCAGCAGCAGCAGCAGCATATGTCGATGATGATGATGATGCAAAGTGAACACCAACGACAAGGAAATATCTCGAACGATAATTTTCTCTGACTATTCAGTCGTAGAATGGTTAATAGATAGGCATTTATGATGGATAGCTTAAAAGTTCTATTTTATGCATTATCTCTTTGCAAAATTAATTCCCAATCTTTCATTTTTAAATCAATCCTCTAGAGTACGTGTAAGCTGTTGAATATTTCGAAACTAATGCGACTCGAAGCCGTTGCTGTCTTTGATAGCAACAACGTTCAGTCAAGTCAGTTTCAAAATAGTCAATTAAATATTTTTTATTTGAGTATGCATTAATTTGTCAAATTTTGTTTCTTTGCCTAAATCAATAAGACTTTGTCCTTAGCATACGTGCCGCCTAAGTTCAAATTCATATTTATTCTGCTTATGCGTTGTCTTACACAAGAGCAATTGAGGGTGCGTTAGTGTGTACATACGCAGATTAAATAAAGAGACCCTGCGTGCATTTACTTTCATATACATATCCTTGTATTCCCACAGGCGTCCAAAATTATATACTTATTATGTACATTACAAACATATACGCACATTTATTGTCGATATAGAAATTCTTATCTGGAGTTGACTTATCAATGGGTAGCCTGGACAGGTAATCGTTAGAATTCAAAGCTACTACTACTACTACTACTACTACTACTACTACTACTACTACTACTACTACTACTACTACTACTACTACTACTATTACTACCGCCACGCCGACGGCGACGTCATCGGCCTCGTCGTCAGTGTCATCGTCGTCGGCGGCGGCGGCAGCAGTGGTGGTGGTGGTGGTATTGCTACCGTCGCCGGCTCCGCTACTTCTGCTATTGTTGTTGCAGCTCTTGCTGCTGCTGCTGCCGCCGCCGTCGCCGCCGCTGACGACGACGACGATGATGGCAGACTGGCGGCGATGAGTGTGGTGATGGGTGGTGGTTGGTGGCGTCAAAACAGAACAGCATTGTATATGTTAATCATTGTGGCCAGGCGGTCACCGTCTAGCGCTGACCCCATCTGAGGGGACTGGGTATCTGGTCGTCGCGAAAACCATCCTCTCCTTCGAGTCCCTCGAGCACCGGGCCGAAGCGCCAGTCGAACGTGGAGGTCGGTCCGCTGAGGCGGAGGCTGTCCACGCCCGAGAGTCCCCTGGGGCGTCGTTCTGGTATCTGTCCTCGTCTCGCGGCTTGTGACGCCGTTGTCATGACGCAGGTTTGGGGTTCCCCCACAAACGTGCAGGTCCAGTCGGACATTTCTGATACAGCAGTGGGCCTGAGTTCGACGAGTCCTCAAGAAGGCTTGTTCCCACCGGGTGTTAGGTATGCTGGTCTCATGTTCACTGTCCACAGGGGGACGATCCGTGCTATGAGCGTCATCTCCTTCTCAGTCCTTGCACGATTTACTTGTGGGGGTGGGGGGGGGGGTGTGTGGGTTCTCCTGCTTTTCCTTAGTCCAAGTGTAGGAAGACTGCGCTGATGTATGCCGCCCGTCCGTTCCAGCAGAAGCGGTCTGAATGGCGGAAGCGGGTAAAGGTGTGAGTAGTATAAATGCGCGGTAGGCGCTCACTCTGATTGGCTTAGAAGGTTGTGCCGTCATCTCATTAGCACATTAGGCCCCGCCCCATTATGCCCATATATGGATGTATGAATGGGCGGGGGAAAATGGCTAATGAGATGACGTCACAACCCTCTAAGCCAACCAGAGTGAGTGCCTACCGTGCACCTGTTGTTGATATTTAGTGTGGGACCACCCCCTCCCCCACCCCTAGGCTGTACCACCCCAGCCTTAAAGATTTGCGTTTACGGGTTGGTATGGCCTACCGTTGTTATGGGTAAGGTTTCCATTCATAAAATCCGATCGATAGCTGAGAAATAAGAAAATGAAATGGTATGGACTGTGAGATGCTTAGGGTTAAAACTTTATTAACTGTAAGTGGTTTTGTAAAAAGACATAAACTTTTATCTTGCTTGAAGAAATCGCTAGTATTGAAACACTGAAGCTCTAAAACGCGAAGTGTGCTCTATGACTGCTGGTGCTCAACTGACATGTAATGTAAGCACTGCTTTACGCATAGTCAAGTTTGACCTGTCAATCAAAAACCTGGTTGAACCTGACTGCCCTCCGCATGGTGTACGTTATAGGTGCCCCTAATGATAGGTATATGTGGGTGAACTCTGTTTTGGTTCCTTTTCTTTAAGAGATTCTCAATTTTTAGTTTGCTTGCAGCTATTGGGAGAAGTTCGTCAAGGGGTTTCTTTTCCTTATCTATAAAGTCCACATCGTCGGCATATTCCAGCTCTAGTGGCATGCCAAGTATTGACACAGGGGGGGTGGGGTGGGTTGGTCTTGTTGAGTTTTCCCACACGGATTTTAATGCGGCAACCAGGTAACAGACGAAGAGCACAGGGGATAGACAATCTCCCTGTGGGGAGCCGATTGATGTCTCAAACTCCACAGACTTCACCGACTTGACTCGTACTCTGAGCTTGGTGTCTGCAAGCAGTAGTCTCACTAGTCGTAGCTCATGTTCATTGCAACTGGGCTGGCACAGTACATCTAGGATCTTTGAGTGCTTAATTTTGTCGAAGGCTAGTGATATCTCAATGCCCATTTTGTGGAAATCCAAGTGTTTGGACATGACTACCGACTGAAGCATGCATTGAGCCCATACAATGTCTGCGCAGCTGCATCCACATTTGAAGCCACTTTGACATGATCTGGTGAAGTTGTCGATTTTGTCTCGGATGCGGTATAGAGTAACATTAGATATGATTTCCATATGCTGTTAAGGAGCACAATGGGTCACAGATTGGCTGGGGGAGGGGCGGCCAGGCGGCTTTTTGGGCTTGGGTAGTGCGATAAGGATGCCTTAGCCTACAGCGTCGATGGGAACGTGGTACATGAAAGCTGAATTGAGTATGTGCGTGATCGGTTTTGAGATACTGTCACTTGAATATTTGAATAGTTCATTGCCCATGCCATCAGGTCCAGATGCGCATCCATTTTTCATGGCTTTAAGTGCCTTCTCAACCTCTGCTGTATTAATTGGTGTTAGTAATGGCCTGGCATCTCCTGAGAATGGGTGCAAGGGCTTATCATCATGGTCAGTGAACTGTTCCTTGAACCATTCTCGAATTGCCTCGGCTTTGCCCTGGTCAGTCCCGATAAAGTGTCCTTCAGAGTTGTGTACAGTTAATGGTGGTGTGTAGTCAGCAACTCTCGGGGCTCAGGCCGGCCGAAACATCTTGTGGCAGTCATCCGTGGCAGTGATTTCATCTGCTAGGTCGTCTGCTTGTTGGATAGCAAGATCTTTTAAGTGTTCGCTAATGTGGCACAGAATGTTATTGTGTTCCTGGTGTAGTTTGGTGCGATCTTCACTTTTACCACTTTGATAGATGCGCAGACGTAATGCTTTCTGTTCTGATGACAGTTTTACTATGAGAGGGTCGTCAGTATAACTAGTTCTGTTGTTTTTTATAACACCTATGGTGCTAGTAGCTGATGATTCCATAGATATCAGTATTTTGGTTAGGGCTTCATTTGGATTGGAGCTGACGTCGATGTTAGCTATCTGTCCTGTGAGGGCCTTTTTGTATGACATTTGAGTGTCAGTGTCACTGATGAGCTTGGGTAAGTTGTAGGTGACTCTACCCTCTTGCCTGGTATGGCGTTTATACATTAGGTAGAGCTGGTTCATATGGAGGCGTGTAATGACTGGCTTATGGTCAGAATTGAGGTCTGTGCCTCCATAGGAACGAGCATCCCGACGTAGGGGTTTTGCTACTGTCTTGCATAGTATGAAATCTATTTGGTTGAAGACAGCTTTTGTAGCTTTAGAACCTTTTGGAGCTTTGCGATCAGCAATGTGTCCAGTCCATGTTGTCCGGTGGCGGCATGGGTGTTTGAAAGCCATATTTGTGGCAAATAGGCCATTGGAACTAAGGAATGCCACCAGTACATCTTCATTGCTGTTGCATGTGCCCTCACCATACGATCCCATGCATGAGCCACGTCCTGAACCTTTGTCTGCAATGCCGAGTTTACCCAGCTTGGAATTGAAATCGCCACACACGAACGGTTGCCATCTAGTTGGGATAGTAATAGCAGAGCTCAGTTCTGCATAGAAGGAATCTAATATAGCTGGATTCTCTTTGGCCCTTTCAGTAGTTGGCCCATATGCATTGACTATGCGACACTTAGTGGTGGTGTGCTTTCGCGTTGGTATAGACAGGTCGATAAATGCAACGCGATCACTGCTGTATCCAAAACTAATGACATTGTCCAATACCCTTGGTCCGATTACGAAGCCTAATCCATGGTAAGTGGCCTGTTTTTGCTCCATGAGTACTAGCTTATGGCCTGTCTGAAGTGGCTGCTCTGAGTGTTTAGCTGCTTTAGTCTCTTGAATGCATGTGATATCAATTTTATAGTGTTCACAGTCTGCACCTAAGGTTTGCCTCTTTGTTGTTGCAGTCAGACCACGTACATTTGACGTAGCTATGGTAAGCTCCTGGGAAGATTGCATTGTCCGAGGATGTCGAGCACATTTTCTTGTTAGAAGGTTAGACATAGTCAGAGTTGCCTCTGTATGCGGATGTCAGCCCCGCAATCCTTGATGACTTAGTTTCCCAACAAAGTTGGTACTTACGGAGGAGATCGGCATGGAGGTGTTATCTTCCTCCCTTCACACCCCTGACAATCTAAGGTTGAGAAGTAAGATCTTACCACACGAAACTTGTATTGTTTACAGACAGAAGAAGAAGACCAAGAAGAACAGCTAGAAAAACTGTTATGAAATATAGACCTATTTTACACAGATTAGCAAAGTTCTCTCCATCTGTCAGGAAAATAATGACAAGAAATCCTGATAAAGTGTTAATTAAAGTCCTTTGCGATTGTTGTTTGAACGTGCTACATGGCAACATTAAGATTTCAAACAAGAGTCATAGAAAGCTATGTATAAATATGTTTATTTTTGCTTTATAATATATAAGAACAAGTTCTAGCATATTGGATGGAACAGTCATATTTCTCATAACGATTACTCTAAGATAATTCTACTGCTTTTGGTCCGAGTCATAGGTTATTAAGTCCCTAAACCATGAGTCATGCGTTTTTAGGTGATTGATCATAGCTAGCGCACCCATTTCTCTTAGCCAATCATTAGGGGCACCTATAACGTACAACATGGAGAGGGCAGAGTAACCAATCAGATTCGACCAGGTTTTTGATTGACAGGTCAAACTTGGCTATATATGGGCATAAGAGGGCGGGGCCTAATATGCCAATGAGATGACGTCACAACCCTCTAAGCCAATCAGAGTGAGCGCCTACCAAGCGTCTATACTACTGGTGTGATGTTGACTGATGTCGCGGTTGTAGAGGAGGCAGTAATGGTTCCTGTAGTGGTCGTTTCTGTAACCGAGGTTCATGTGGAGGTGGCATTGGCGGTGCTTCTGGTAGCGGAAAATCATTGCCACTGGCGATGGCTCTGTTGGCGACAAGGGAAGAGAATCTTCTGGGCATGCGTGGTCGTAAAGACATCGCCAGGTCGATGGGCGAGTCCTTCTGAGAGGAATTAATGCTGCGGGGAATGGAAGGTGCGTGCAGATGTGGTGCAATCTAGATGGGAGGAAAGGGCTGCAGGTGGCTCTCTTTACTGCAGGTAGATTTCTATCTATTCCTGCCTGCATTCGAGCCAAGCTCTTTTTAAGCATCTCTCTCGGGCGCTAGTGTGTCGAGGAGGAGACAGGGGTGAGAGTGAGGGTGCGAGGGTGGTCGTCCACTTGTTTAAGTTTTCCTAGAGCTCCATGCACAGTTTTTTTAGTCATCAACCGAAAGTTGTGCACAGGGCGGCAATAAAAGCAGTTAGCGTCCTAATTGGCAGATGACCCTATCTGAAGTAATCTCACTCCATAGGCGGATGGGCTTGTAAGATGGCGGGGGAAACGACTGTCCCTCAGGAGAAGGATCCTAAGCGGGAGGAGCAGAAGAGACAGTGGGCTTTCCTATCATGGACAGTCGGTATAACGGTCACTATTCGTCGGTACTAACGGTCACTATTCGTTTCATCGGTCTATATATATATATATATATATATATATATATATATATATATATATATATATATATGGTTAGTTGGTCGTGAGAGTTGTTTGGTTTTAAAATCTAACTATTTTCTAAAGGTCTGCTTAAAGCGGAACGGGAGAAGAATCCTACTTTAGTGTCCTAAAGAACACATGGGGGGGGGGGCTAGTAGTTTTAGTTGTTGCTGCCTAGTTGATCTGATGTTCTCAGCAGATGTTCAGAGGTGGGGCCTTCTGTGTGTGCATAAGTCTAAGACTTTAGAGGAGATCCCGCATGAAGCGGTGTTTTTAGCTATCTGGTATGTTTTGTGATTGGTTACATTATGCAAAAACCTTTTTCCTTGCAGTGTCATTCAAACATTTGGCTCAGAGCCTAAATCGACTTGAGCGATGTCAAAAAGTGCTTGATATGGTCCAAGGGGCGGTCCTTCTGAGTTGCAGATGCGCAAACAGGCTCGTGTAATTAAAAAGGAAAGAGTTTAGTGGAATCTCTGCCGAGTCTGGGCGCTAAGAAAATGTGTCCCACTTGGAAAAGATTCCGGCGATGCAGTCATTATCTAGTTCAGTCACACATCTATCCTGACCACCAGCCAAGCGGTATAAAAAGAAAGGTTCTCTAAGCAATGGGAAGAGTTAAGCCACAGCGTTTCTATTCAACATAGGGAGGTATGCGCTTGGTGCGTCTTCGTGATTGGTGTGAGATTTAGGCAGTGAAACCTTTCATATAGAAATTAAAGTGCAAGGATCACAAGACCCGGGGGGTGGGGGTGGGGGTGGGTTGGGCGGGATGATGTGGTCAAAAGAATGGTGGGAATTAATCGACGCCTTAAATGAGAGGAGTCTGTAGAATGTGGTCTTATGTAGTGTGAAGCTATATTGCGACATCGAAACCGTTCGCTATGGCGCAGTTAGTAGGCGATGAAGTTTTCAAGCACAAATAAGGTGAGCTGAGAGATGCAGCAAGCCAAGGGAGTCGATCAGATTTCCTAGTCCTAATTATATAACTCAAAAGCGGCTCTTGGCCAAAACCGAAGCAGTAAAGATCGAGGTGCTGGTACGCCTGCAGCATCGATCGTGGGGCCTTCGATGGGAGCTAACCTGGAAAAGCGGCAAATAGTCCATTATACTATTTATGAGGGGTGGGTTGAGTGAGACCTGTGAGGCCTATCGAACAAGAAGTAGCCTTTTTGGTGGGGGGAATTTGCGCGAAGCGCAGGGGTGTGTGTGTCACCTGCTTAGAGAAGTAGTGAAAAGGGTGAGTATCCCTATTTATAACTATAAATGTTTATAAAAGCGACGCCGCTACAATGCTAGAATTTGTCTTCACGTTGAGACCATCGTCAGCAAGTTACGGCTAGGATGGGTAATCTCCTTTAGAACGTTCAAAGAAGCGAAAAATGAACAGCCGCGAGAAAGAGGTAAATGAATGATAATCAGTGCATGTGGCAATATATTTAGAAATCTGTAAAAAAAAAAAATCTAAAAGCAGATTAGTCAGTGGATTTAATATTTTATCATGCACAGTTAGTCCTGAAGTGTGGTGAAAAGTTCACTGTCATGGTTGAAAACAGTTCCGTGGATGCAGGGTCTTGGTTTTGCTATTGCAGCATTTCTGGCTCTTAACAAACCTTGGTAGATATATTTCCAAGATACAACGTTGTGTGGTGACTTAATCTTCTATGACCAGAAATCACAATAAGTCGAGCAGACGGTACTTCTTATAGTGGATGAAAGTTCAGCAGTTCCTTGTAGAGAGGCAGTCACAAGAGAAGAATGGTGCAGAGCAAGTTTATTTATCTTATACGTCTCTGGTGCAAAGTGGAGTGGTAGAATTAGTATCGGCTCTCTTGGAAATGTCCTTTCATCGTGGGAGAATAGTCCTTTGGAAGGGGTTGGTAAACCATGACGAAGCTGAGCCTAGTCAGAGGCAAGTACCGAGCAAGGGTTTTCTAAGTTCCTTAGTAGGAAATGATGGACGTCAGTGGCTTTTCTCAGCAATGTTTCAGTCCTGGAGGAATCAACCGGTTGTACCATAGTGCAATTGAATCTACTCTTCTTCACAGTCAGGAGACTGCATGGAGGTTCGATCAGCAGAGTTCCTTGAGCAGTGCAGGAGTGGTGGATATTCCTGAAGGCAAATTTTGGATGTTATTTGGACACTTTTTATAGCAGCCATTTAAAAATTGTCTGCTGCGCTATCACCTTTGTGGATGGCGACTCACCTTGAGTGGTTAGGCTCAAATGTCACGCTGTGCATTTCCTTGGTACACTGAACCATGGAAACGGAACAAGTACCATCGACTGGAGTTGTTAGCGAGGCATACAGTAAGCAACCTTTCAGTGGTCTGTCTCGAAGTAAGACGTTATTAGTGTGAGTGGTGTCTATCAAGTCCCTGATTCCAGGTCCCATTCATGCCATATCTAGGCTGGTTTTATTTCAGTCTGTTATTGGTATGTTCCCAAGTTTTATACTGGGACCTATTTATACTCCTAGGTGGAGAGAGGCAATGAGGAGTGAAGAAGATTGCCGATATTTCCATTGATTGCTCGCTCATCAGCCACATGATCGCCTGACAGTCGAGCGGGATTTGAATAACGCCCGCCTGATTCCCAGTTGATCATGCTAACACCATGACCAATCGTCTCCCCAAAGTGGAAGAAGTTATTGGTTTGGTTGGAGCCTATCGAGTCCCTGATTTCAGGTCCCATTCATGCCATTCTAGGCTGGTTTTATTTCAGTCTATTATTGATAACTTCTCCCATTAAACTCCTGGGTGGAGAGAGGAAACGACGAGTGGAGAAGATTGCCTATGTTTTCAGCAATTGTCAGTTGGCCGAACAGAGACACGATCCCGGGGTCGGCGGTTTCACAGCTCTGCTCATTACCGTTTGATCTACCACCTCCTAAAATCTTCCCGAAGTGGCAGAGTGAGCAGCCTTTATACATTGAGCTCTGCATTTCATTATCTTTTGATGGATGGCTGGCTTTTTAACGATATCTCCATAGCGCCAGTCTCATAGCATCCAGCAGAAGTCAGCGAGTTTCATGGCAAGGTCAGATCCTATACTATATTTACTGATTACACTCAAGAATTCATGTTTCTAATGGCGGCTTTCTTCTTGACTCTTGTCTTGACCTGCTGTTATCATCATGAGGAAGCGGGACCTTCAGGCTTTCCAATAGTACCAAACATTCCTGGAAAATTTTGTGATCATGGCCATTATGAGGAACAAGTCGTGCAAAGATCATATATACAAGCTAAGTGTCCACTAAGTCGTACACGGCCATGTCCCATTTCATGAAAGAAAACCTGTTTATTATGGGGCACTCACAGTGGCGTGGCGCATCCGCAGAGGGCGGAAATCATGTCTTAGCCATCATGCATGCTTTGAGTATAGCCGTCCATATAGGCTAGCAGATTTTGTCGATACTGGTGAAAAAATTCCAATGTTATCAAAAGCTTCAGGTTTTTACTCCTCACTGATAAAAAGTCCTGACGATATCCAATGGGGAATTCTTTTTGCGCCACATTGAATTTTTTCAACCTTTTGTGTTATTAGAAAACGTGATTTTTTAGATAGTCAGATGGAAATCCTCTTTTCTGACAGTTTTGCTAGGACTACAGGGCTGAAAATTCGCATAGCTATCGTACATACAATACTCTATCGAACAGTGAAGAAATTGTTCGGTTCAGTTTACGACAACGTGGCTAAACGCAAGGCGGCCACCTTATTCTCGATAAATCCTACTTTTATCAGAAACCACAGATTTGCCACATGCTTGCGATCAGATAGACTAATAAAATGAACAGAATGAGTATAAAATACTAACTAAAGAATGAAAACACATTTAAGTGTTCCTATTAAAAATTCTAACCTCATATATGCATTTAGGAGAATGGGCAATTATTAAATACTGAGAACTGAGGAGTCCGAATGGTGAAAAAATAACAAAAATTATTTAATACAGAATAGTCACATGTTCTCGGTTATCTTTGATTAAACTGTAATATATCATCATCATCATCATCATCATCTGCACATTCTGCAGTATCGAGCTTGTTGTAACCTGTAACCCGCAACAACACACTTAACCCAGATATTGACAAGAACACTGGTTTGTCGCACACTGTTTTAGTAGTGATTTTACAATTGCAACGAATAAATTTCAAAACATTTGCAGGTGCAGCATCTAAATCTGTCATAGCTGGGTGCATAACATTGTTTTCTATTTTCCAAAGCCATTGATAATGATTGAGACATTTGTTATTGAGATAATCCCACTGAATAATTTGTAAATGGACTCGAAGCCTGTGGTAATCAGCTTCTCGATCGGTTGGGGGAAGTCTCTCAGGCTCAATTTTATTATGACGTGCAGCTATTGCTTGATACCGTGTGAGTCGTAAGGAAGTCAATGATTCATTATCTTTCCCTCCATAAAGTTTACAGAAGATAGAGATACCGGCATTACCGAGTTGTCTTCTCTGTATCAGCCAATTTACGAGTTAAAGACTGCAGCGTGTCATGCTTAGGCAAAGCCTTCATCAGGTGAGTTTTCCTTGTCCAAAGCTAGACGAAGTTGTATCGCAACCACTCCATGCATGTGTGAACAACAGCTGTGAGATGTCTTTCACAATCACAGAACCTCTCACAATGTATGAACTCTTTGAGGATGCTTATGTAATACAGATATAAAATGCAATACTTGGCTCTACGTGACTCAGTCTGGCTTGTGCTTAAGGATACATTGGTCTAATGCTGCCAGTTCTTCATAATCAGAAGTCTCATTGATTGTCATAGAATCATCTTCAGCAACACAACAAACCATTCCTTCCAGTGTGTTTACTTGATCGATTCTTAATCTATCTGTATTTTGTGAACATTCAGAATTGAATATTTCGACATCTGTAGGTAACACACCAGAAATTAGTATAGTCATAGCAAGAAAACTTACATGTGAGGCTCTGGAAATTGCTTTTCCTGTCAAGATATGATTAATGGTGTTTGGTCCATAGGCTTGTCCCATAGCTTCTTCAAGACCTGACCATTTCATCACATTACCAACACTGACGCATGCGCTCATAAGAAGATGAAATTTACCAAGTCGACAACAACACCTTTGAGATTTTTTGATTCAATAATTTCTACCGCTTTATGCCAGAGTGGCTGGCCAAATGCAATGGATGCAGTGGGTTGCATCAGTTTGCAGGATTGATTGTGAATGTATAAAAGTGTAGAGTACAGGCAATTCTCGTCATTTTCTTAAATTACCCTGGTCAACTATACGAATTATCTGATACCAGGACCACGCTAAGATTGCAATGTTGTCAAACCCTGTCTTATGCTGCTGGATTTTGATCGCAAATTTCCCCGTTAAAATAGCTTGGTAGCAATTGGAGATGACAAGATATTGTCAAAAATAGTGTGACCTAGTGTCTGTATTAGCGGCCATCGTGGACCTTTCCTGTTACCCATAACAAAGCTCAGCAATTATTGCATTGCCCGTTAGGGTATTGGATGTTCGAAATATATGTCAATTCTCAGCACTATAATCCTACAAAAAGTGTCTAAAATTTAAACATGCCTTGGTCTACCCCATAATAAAATTCTGCAAGAAGGTAAGAATTAGTAAAATTTCAATGTGGTTTAAACAAATTTTCTATGATACTAGGGATATCAGTGAGTAAAAATTAGCAGGAATTGATAACATTGGAATTTTTTGCCTAGGTCCCTCAAAAAACCAGCTCATTCTACTAGTCTAATAGGGCGGCCCTAGCATACCCCAGGGAGACGGGTTACTGGGTTTTGGTTGGCTAGTGACGTGGGTGGAACAGAGGTATGTGCCTCATTATAACTATGTGCAATGGCCTTATCTCAATAAAATCTCGTGACATTAAAGGCCGGGTCAAACATACACGATGTGACTAGAGCTGCGCGATATATCGATCTCAAGCTGCGTTTACCTGGCACACGGGGTGCGGAATGCGGAATGCGGAACTGAAAGTGGTTATGCGGAATGCGGGTAAAATATCACTTGTACCATTTACCTGCACGCAGCATCATTGCATTATTTTATTGCATTTTTATTGATGATATTGCGATATTTCTATCAAATTTCTTTCAAAAGGGACAACACATTTTTTACCACAGAGACCATTACAAAATGTTTATGTAAGGAGGCGAGAGATGAATATCCAAAATGACGACTAGATTAAAAATGATATCTTGACTTAATCTAACAACATGTATTTATAATATTACTGATTTCCTAATATTTTTGGACAAATTAGTTCTTATAATTTTAGACGATATATCAGCTTTAACTACTTGGATTACCGTTTCGTTGCTAGGTTATATGTGCTCTATTCTGCAACGGAATCTTTTCCATCCGAAAAAATCGCTGCACTGAGCGATCAGTTTTTCCACATCCCGCCGTTTCGCGTTCCGCATACCGCTTACCGCGTGCAGGTAAATTGATGATAGAAAATAGTAAAGAGCGATCTGAAGTATATTCCGCGTTCCGTTTCCGCAACCCGCTTTCCACATTCCGCGTGCCAGGTAAACGCAGCTTCACACCATAAATTGGTTCAATATGGTGACAGTTTACAAACCACGGCAATCATGCTCAAACCAAAAAAACGAGTTTAATTTAACTGCTGCTAAGTCAGCATCTATAGTCACCCTGAGAACTATTTTTGAAAATTCGCCACTGCAATGAATGGCTCGATAACAAAACCAGATACTCTAGCTAAATTTTCAAAAATAACCTTCCTTCGTCTGCAAATTCCGTGATAAAATTATAAATATATTGACCAAATTTGTGGATTAAAGTGTTAAAACGCAGACCCATTTGAACACACAAAAGCCTACATTTCCGTTATTTTCTATTCCCACTAAATTGCTGTTGATGAATTGTACTCTTACAATATTTTGAAACTAATGTGATTGCAAGATGCTGCAGTTGTTTGTAGCACCAAATCTCAGTCAAATTACAAAATATTTAACGTACACGATAATATTAGTCTTTCGTATTCAGTGTTAACACAATCTAATTGAGTATAAAAGGATTTCTCTCCTTAATTCCTGTGCGCATGACTGATGCGTGGTCAGTTCGTTATGGATGAGTCTCATGCTGCGTGAATAATTCATTATTGCAGTTCCGTTAAAATCACACGATACCTATATCTAAAACTAATTGTTCAAACCCGCTAATCTAAACAGGTAGTCCACATCACGAGTTCCGAGGAATTTTTAAATTGTCACAATTCGGATACGAAATAAACATGTTTATTGGCGCTGTATTTCTAGCGACTGAGTTATCTAAACATCTAAGCATGCGGTAGGTTACTTAACTTTGTCGTGATAAGTCTTTAAAGTTAAGATCACAAGTTAACGACCACCATGACCAGTGGTGCTAATTTGCGTTATATACCGGTCTTAATTCAATAGTCGTATGCTCTAGTCACGTTACCTCTTGTAACACCACAAAATCATCATTACCGGGATGTCTAACCAATGTGAACGATATGACTCGATGGCCGCTTGTCATCAAAGTGTTAAAATGAGATTAATTGATTGAAAGTATATGCTGTCCGTGACACCAACAATTGTCAACACGCAGTATAAAAATAATAGCACATTCTTTAACTGATTAACAATAATTTGATGATTAAATAAATGATAAATTTCGCACATTAGAATCAATCGAGTGTAAACACAAATTATGGTTAGTCGGTAAGAAGTTACATTTTAACAATTACTGACGCAATCAGAAATAAATGTTATATACCTTATTTAAGATGCGTATAAAGAAAGTAACTCGTGAGAGTGTATTTTGAGTCAAAAGTTCCAGAAAACACACTTAAGAGTAAAACTTGCTACATACTTCTCGGAAAAAATATCACATACAATGATTGTACCCACTCATCCTTGGCCCCACCCAGCCCATAAAACCGATATACGGTTCAAACCGGTTTGAAAATTGACATCGTCACCAGTTTGACATTATGCCATACCGCGCAGCCTTAGATGTGACATGACACGACACAACACGACTGGACGATGCGACATGACACGTTTTTATTTTGCTGACAGACTAAAGCATCTCTCACACTTTGCCGAGTTCGATGCCGAGTCACATCCCGAGTTAACTCTTAGAAACTCGTAGTAAAGATCGTGTTAGGTCGTAGTATAACTCGGTTAAACTCGGGTAAATTGGGGGCAACCCCTGTTAGATCATGTGAGGGGCGAAAAGATTTGAACATGCTCAACACTTTTACCAGCTCGGCTAAACTCGTACCACAACTTGTAGCAACTCGAGATGACTCGGCATGAACTCAGGATGACTCATGTAAGGTCGCGGGCTCAATTTTGCGCCGATTAGATACGAACTGCAACGACTTAATAAAAGTCACTCCGAGGCCTTTATGAGTCAACCCCAGCCTTTTACGAGTTACATATGAGCCATGAGGATTTAGAAGCGTCGCCACGCGGAAACCCGTACTTCTACGAATTTTGAACGAGTAATGCAAGAGTTAACAGTGAGTTGGCAAGAGTTAGCCATGAGTTTTGTACAAGCTATCTGGGTTAGGCCGATTCGAGCCGAGTTTCACCGAGTCTGCCACGAGGAAGAGGGAGCCCAATAGGAATACAATAGGAGATTGCCGAGTCTGTCCGAAGTCCCCCACGAATTTACTACGGTTTGCACCGACCACGTGACTAGGTGACGTAAGCTCAAGCCTTTATAAAGTGGACTCGTGAGTGCTTGACCTCATTTTGAGTGTGTTCACAACAATGGCATGAAAGAGAACCAAGGCAGCAAGGGCAGTCAAGGACAAGACTGGCACGTCGCTTTGCACGTGCATAGATCGTAGCAACTCCTACTGAACTCGTTGCAACTCTTGGCAGTTCGTGAAAGCTCGAGAGTAGGTCGGAGAAACTCGTGAATATGTCGTGCTAACTCGTATTTATATCACTACAACCTTTATGAGCTGGAATTATGCCACGCCCACTCAAAATGGGTGATGTCATTTTTAGCTCACCTGGCCTGAAAGGCCAAGTGAGCGTATGTCGTGGCGACGTCCATCGTGTGTCCATCCGTCGTCCGTCCATCAACTTTTCCTTTAAAACGACTTCTTCTCAAGAACCACTGGACCGATTTCAATTATATTTGGCAGGAAGCATCCCTAGGGCATAGAGATTCAAGTTTGTTCAAATGAAGCCGATCTGCCAAAATCCAAGATGGCCGCCGGCCAAAATAGCCGATTTTTAGAAACCTTTTAAAAAATCTTCTCGGAAACTGCAGGAGGAATTGATTCAAAACTCATAACACATGATCTATTGCAACGGTAGACCCAAGTTTGTTCAAGGCAACCTGATTGGCCTATTTCCCTGGCGGCCATCTAGGATGACCTAGTTTTCGCAAAAATGACTTCTTCTCCCTAACCGCTGAAGGGATAGGTTTGAAATTTGGTAAATATTCCTAGGGACCAAGGTCCATTCAAGTTTGTTCAAGGGACGTTCTTACGTTAAAAAACATGGCCGCGATCAACCAATCAAAACTTAGCTTTTGTTGGTCATATTGGCTTTTTTGTATTTGATGTATTTTGATGGCGAAAATTGCTTTATATATGCTTATCAGTGTGGCGAGTTCAAATATGCCGGTTTTGAGACTATCGGATAAACGGTTTGGCTGTCATCTTGGTTTGTTTTCCCGCCATAGGCTCCCATAGTAAAGCAATGGGCCCCATAGTAAAGCAATGGGGAATTCTTTAAACGACCTCTTCTCAAGAACCACGGGGCCAATTTCAATTATATTTTGGAGGAAGCATTCATAGGGCATAGAGATCTAAGTTTGTCCAAACGAAGCGGATTGGTCAAAATCCAAGATGGCTGTCGGCCAAAATGGCTGATTTTTAGAAACACTTTAAAAAATCTTCTCCGAAGCCGCCGGAGGAATTGATTCAAACCTCATAACACATAATCTGTGGCAGCAGTAGAGCCAAGTTTGTTCAAGGCAAGCTGATTGGCCGATTTGCTTGGCGGCCATCTTGGATGGCCTAGTTTTCGCGAAAACGACTTCTTCTCCTGAACCGCTGAAGGGATAAGAGCTGAAATTTTGTAAACATGCTTAGGGACCAAGCGCCTTTCAAGTTTGTTCAAGGGAAGTTTGTTCGTTAAAAAACATGGCCGCCACCAACCAATCAAAATTCAGCGTTTCTAGGTCATATTGGCTTTTTGTATTTGATGTATTTTGATGGCGAAAATTGCTTTATATATGCTTATCAGTGTGGCGAGTTCAAATATGCCACTTTCGAGACTGTTGGATAAACACTTTGGCCGCTATCTTGCTTTGTTTTCCCGCCAAAGGCTCCCATTGTAAAGCAATTGGCCTATATTAAAGCAATGGGGAATTCTTTAAACGACTTCTTCTCAAGAACCACTTGGCCGATTTCAATTATATTTTGGAGGAAGCATTCATAGGGCATAGAGATCTAAGTTTGTTCAAATGAACCCGATCGGCCAATTTGTCTGGCGGCCATCTTGGATTTAGGCAGATTTTAGGAAACGTCTTTAAAAATCTTCTCCGAAACGGCTTGGGAGATTGATGCAAACCTCATGAAACATGATTTATGTCAAGGGAACTTGATTGGTCAAATGGTTCGGCGGCCATCTTGGTTGATCTAGTTGTAGTGAAAATGACTTATTCTCCAGAAGCGCTGAAGGGATCGGGCCGAAATTTGGCAGATATGATTAGGCCCTAAGCGCCATTAAGGTGTGTTCAAGAGAAGTTGATCCATCAAAAAACATGGCCGCCGTGGGCCAATCAAAATATTGCATGTTTGGTGGTCATATTGTACTTTTTTATTTGATGGATTTTGAGGCCGAAATTGTTTTTGTGTTTTTGGGTATTCTGATCTCAAATTTGTAATTTTCGAAACTGTCGGATGAATGGTTTGCTGGCCATCTCGTTGATAAAGAGCATTCTAGTGTTACATATGCAATGGCGACCATCCATCGTTGGGCGTCCGTCAACTTTTCCTTTAAACAACTTCTCAAGAACCACTGAGCAGATTTTATTTATATTTGGCAGGAAGCATCCTTAGGGTATAGGGATTCAAGTTTGTGCAAACGGGGCCGGTCGGCCAAAATCCAAGATGGCCGTCTGCCAAATCGGCCGATTTTGAGAAATGTCATCTCCGAAACCGCTCAGTGGATCGATTCAAAATTCATGGAATATCATCTAGGCGTGTAGCTGAACCAAGTTTGTTCAAGGGAACTTGATACTCCATATGGTCCGGCGGCCATCTTGGATGACCTACTTTTCGCGAAAACGACTTCTCAAGAACCGCTGAATGGATCGGGCCTAAATTTGGGAAATATTATTAGCTCACCTGGCCTGAAAAGCCAAGTGAGCTTATGGTGACTGTCCATTGTGTGTCCGTCATCCGTCCGTCCATCAGCTTTTCATTTAAACGACTTCTTCTCAAGAACCGCAGTGGCAATTTCAATTATATTTGACAGGGCGCATCCTTAGGGCATAGGGATCCAAGTTTGTTCAAATGAAGCCAATCGGCCAATTAGGCCGGTAGCCATCTTGGACTTTGGCCAATTTTTAGAAACGTCTTTAAAAATCTTCTTCTCCGAAACCGCTTGAGGGATTGGAGGAAACCTGATGAAATATGATCTAGGGCAAAAGCTCAACCAAATTTGTTCAAGGGAACTTAATTGATCAAATAATTTGGCGACCATCTTGGTTGACCTAGTTTTAGCGAAAATAACTTCTCCAGAACCGCTGAAGGGATCAGGCCGAAATTTGGCAGATATGATTAGGGACTAAGGGCCAGTAAAGTTTGTTCAAGAGAAGTTGATCCGTCAAAAACATGGCCGCCGTGGGCCAATCAAAATATAGCATGTTTGGCGGGCATATTGGATTTTTTTATTTGATGGATTTTGGGTTTATATAGGTTTTTGGGTATTCTGATCTCAAATTTGCAATTTTCGAAACTGTCGGATAAAAGGTTTGGTGGCCATCTTGTATCATTTTCCCGCCAAAAGCTCCCATACTAAAGCAATGGGAAATTAAAAATATCTTCTCGAGAACTGCTGGGTCGATTTCAATTATATTTGGCATGAAGCATCCTTAAGCCATAGCGATTCAAGTTTGTTCAAACGAACCCGATCGGCCAATTTGGCCGGCGACAACCTTGGATTTTGGGCGATTTTTAGAAATGTCTTTAAAAATCTTCTTCTCCCAAACCATTTGAGGGCTCGATTCAAAACTCACGAAATATGATCTAGGGTAAGCGCTGAATCAAGGTTGTTCAAGGGAACTTGATTGACCAAATGGTTCAGCGGCCATCTTGGATAACCTAGTTTTCACAAAATGACTTCTTCCCCCACCCCTTGCTGAAGCGATCAGGCCAAAATTTGTGATATATAATTAGCAACTAAGGTCGATTAAGGTTTGTTCAAGAGAAGTTGATTCGTCAAAAAACATGGCCGCGGTGGACCAATCAAAATATAGTGTTTAGCAGCCATTTTGGACTTTGTTATTTGATGGATTTTGAGGCCGAAATTCGTTTTATATAGATTTTTGGGTATTCTGATATCAAATTTGCAATTTTTGAAACTGTCGGATAAACGGTTTGGCAGCCATCTTGGATCATTTTCCCGCCAAAAGCTCACATACTAAAGCAATGGGAAATGTAAAATTTCTTCTCGAGAACTACTGGGCCTATTTGAATTATATTTGGCAGGAAGCATCCTTATGGCATAGAAAATTCATTTTGTTCAAACGAAGCCGATCGGCCAGTTTGGCCGGTGGCCATCTTTGATTTTGGCTGATTTTTAGAAATGTCCTTAAAAATTGTGTTCTCCGAAACGGCTTGGGGAATCGATTCAAAACTTATGAAACCTCATCTAGGCAAAGAGGTAAGCCAAGTTTGTTTTTATCAAGACAACTTGATTGACCGAATGGTTCAGCAGCCATCTTGGATGACCTAGTTTTCCCGAAAACGACTTCTCCAGGACCGCTGAATGGATCAGGACAAAATTTGGGAGATATGATTAGGGACTAAGGGCCATTAAAGTTTGTTCAAGGGAAGTTGCTCCGTCAAAAAACATGTCCACCGTGGGGCAATCAAAATGTAGCATGTTTGGCGGACATATTGGAATTTTTTATTTGATGGATTTTGAGGCCAAAATTGGTTTTATATATGTTTTTCGGTATTCTGAGCTTAAATTTGCAATTTTCGAAACTGTCGGATAAACGGTTTGGCGGCCATCTTGCATAATTTTCTCGTCAAAAGCTCCCATGCTTAAGCAATGGGAAATTTAAAATGTCTTCTCTAGAACTACTAGGCCGATTTCAATTATATTTGGCAGGACGCATCCTTAGGGCATAAGGATCCAAGTTTGTTCAAATGAACCCGATCGGCCAATTTGCCCAGCGGCCATTTTGGCTTTCGGCCAATTTCGGGAAATGTCTTTATAAATCTTCTCCGAAACCACTTGCAAAATCTTCATCTAGGCAAGTCAAGTTTGTTCAATAGGACTTGATTTACCAAATGGTTCGACGACCATTTTGGATGACCTGGTTTTCACGAAAATGACTCCTTCAGAGCCGCTGAAGGGATCACGCCAAAATTTGGGCCATTAAAATTTGTGCAAGGGAAGTTGATCCATCAAAAAAACATGGGCGCCGTGGGCCAATCAAAATGTAGTCTGTTTAGCGGCCATATTGCACTTGCAAAAATGTCCACCAACTCATTTAAAAGACTGCTAAACCACCCACCAACAATTTGGACAAAAATTGATGGTGCTCCAGGTGAGCGACACAGGCCCCTTGGGCCTCTTGTTGTACTTAGACTTCGTATTGAATTTTAATTTGGCGTAATTCATAACATAATCACCATGGGAACCGATGGTGAAATCTATTTCTAGCTACACCCGCTTATTTCTAGCTACGCTCCGCCTACTTTTCGCCTACTTTTCGCCGGTGTTGGAATCGACTTATGATCATGTCGATAGTCACTTACAGGACTGGCGGTATGATCAGCGAACGAAAAGAAAAAAAGAAGAAGGAATCGATTTAGAACTTTGAAAGCTGAATTACAAGAATCTAAATTTCAAGACAATTTATTTTTTTTACAGATAAGCTCTTGAATTTGTTGAAACTAATTTGATTGGCTAATGACAGCAACAGCTCCCAGTCAAATTACTTATAAAATATTCAACAGAATGTTTATAAAATTGCAAATTCATCAAAGACAATTCGTACACTCTAGTGACGGATATCTCGATTTTCGTGAAGCAGCTGCGTCATTCTCATTATGAAGTCAGCCAACACATGACTTATTTGATGATGATGTCATATACTCAAGTGACAAATCGGAATCCTCTGATCCGCTGCGCGAATAGACAAAATTCTGGCAATACTAATGTACAGCGGCCTTGACCACTTTCAACGTGACAGGCCCATAACCGTGCCAATTGTTGTTCTTCTATCACAAAATGCACAATGCAAACGTGTATCTGACATAGTGTTAGAAGTGTGCTGTTTACTATATAGAGAGTAGTGTGGTACTATTGATAACCTATTTTCTGATTTATCATCAGTAGGAGAATATACCAGAAGGCTGCTTGTCAAGTGCAATGAGCAAAGTTCTGAAAGATAGCTCAGAGATTTCAATTAATGAATTCATGCAAACCTCAATAAATGAAAACTCAGGAGTCAGGTAAAAAGGTAGTGTGTGCGTGCGTGCGTGCGTGCTTGCGGGCGTGCGCGCGCGCGTGCGTGTGTGTGTGTGCGTGCGCGTGTGCATGGGCGTGTGCAGAGCCGAATTAAGGCAATGGCTAACGGGGCTATAGCCCATGGGCTCCAAAACATGAGGCCCCAAATAAAAAACAATTATCACAGTTTACCCATTTGAACCTTTTAAGGCCAGTATTTTTACAGTCACGATATACTTAAGCTGTTGAATATTTTTAATCCAATTTGCCTGGAAGGTGGTGATGCCTCAGCCAACACCAGATGTCAGTCAAATTAGTTCCTAAATATTCAACAGCGTCATGATACGTAAAACGAATTTATTATATTTGGTTGTAGTAGTAGTAGTAGTAGTAGTAGTAGTAGTAGTTTTTATTATTGTCACGCATTAGTTCTTTGACGATGCACTGGCACGAGGATCTAGCTCATTCATCATCTGGAATGTAATTTAACCTTTTTCAATTTTTTTTACCCGAGTGGGGTTCGAACCTGGCAGTTCTATGGCACCTTTCGCCTAGCGTTTGTGAGGTGGGTGCTCTATCACTAGACCAACATCCAGAGGACATAATCCTCTTTCACCGGACTGGCTTTCAACCACCCATCTCACAACCACACGAATTACCTGGAATTTTGATGGTGTACATAACAGATATCTAACTTTTATATTTTTCTGAGATCCCTCCTGCTCGAACACTACGCACTCGCAAGTATGTAGTTTTTATTTTTGTCAAGCATTAGTTCTATGAACCCTGTCTTTGACGACGTACTGGCACTAGGATCTAGCTCATTCATCATCTTGAATGCAATTTTACCTTTTTCAATTTTTTCAACACGAGTGTGGGTCGAACCTGTCAATTCTATGGCACCTTTCGCCTAGCGTTTGGCAGGCGAGTGCTCTACCACTATACCAACATCCAGAGGACATAATCCTCTTTCACCGGACTAGCTTTCAACCAGCCGTCTCACACCCATTATTATTATTGTCAAGCATTACTTCTATGAACCCTGTCTTTGACGACGCACTGGAACTAGGATCTAGCTCATTCATCATCTTGAATGCAATTTTACCTTTTTCAATTTTTTCAACCCGAGTGTGGGTCGAACAAGTCAATTCTATGGCACCTTTCGCCTAGCGTTTGGGAGGCGAGTGCTCTACCACTATACCAACATCCAGAGGACATAATCCTCTTTCACCGGACTGGCTTTCAACCAGCCGTCTCACACCCATTATTATTATTGTCAAGCATTACTTCTATGAACCCTGTCTTTGACGACGCACTGGAACTAGGATCTAGCTCATTCATCATCTGAAATGTAATTTTACCTTGTGGGGTTTGAACCTGGCAATTCTCTGGCACCTTTCGCCTAGCATTTGGGAAGCGAGTGCTCTACCACCAGACCAACACCCAGAAGACATAACCCTCTTTCACCGGACTGGCTTTCAACCAGCCGTCTCACAGCCACACGAATTACCTGGAATTTTGCTGATGTACATAGCAGATATCTAACTTTATATTTTTCTGAGATCCCTCCTGCTAGATCACTAGGCACTGGAAAGTATATAGTTTTTTATTATTGTCAAGTATTAGTTCTATGAACCCTGTCTTTGACGACGCACTGGCACTAGGATCTAGCTCATTCATCATCTGGAATGTAATTTTACCTTTTTCAAACTTTTTTGCCCGAGTGGCGTTCGAATCTGGCAATTCTATGGCACCTTTCGCCTAGCGTTTGGGAGGTGAGTGCTCTACCAATAGACCAACATCCAGAGGACAGAATCCTCTTTCACCGGACTGGCTTTCAACCAGCTATCTCACAATCACACGAATTACCTGGAATTTTGATGGTGTGCATAGCAGATATCTACCTTTTACATTTTTCTGAGATCCGTCCTGCTAGATCACTAGGCACTCGCAAGTATGTAGTTTATATTATAGTCCGATTGCATTTCAGAGTGTCTAGATTTAAAGATTTTGCATCGGATGGTGAGAGGGGATCTGTCACCCTCTCGAGCTCGCCCACTTAGGGGCCAGCCGAGGGCCTCGCGCCACCTGTAGCCAGCAGTGTATATAAAGTGATTCCACCTCGTGTACAAGGTGGGTGGATTTTAGCTAGAAACTGTAGACAGAAATCTTGTGGTCTCTTTCAAGGATTCCACTCTGTTATTGTCTAAATGATAAACACGTTATCATACGTATTATCAAATGTATGAACAAGTATTTTAATTGCAGCTTTTAATACTATTGTTGCAATTTCACTTTCCATCATCTGATCTCGTATAACGTCTTAATCAGCTCAACACTGATTAGATCATATTAGTAGTTATTGGGCTTCGGGAAACGCGGGATTTCTATTGGTCTTTCTAGAAACAGAGGGTTTCAATTGGTCAGGTCGATAAACGCGTAGGGGAAATCCAATAAACGGGGACAGGAAATCCTATGAATGGGGAACCGCAAATCCGGTAACAGGAACCGGAAACACCACTTTCAGACCAGAAACGCCACTTCCAGACCAAAAAAGGCGACTTCTGGTACTGGAAAATTTCCGAACCGGAAACCACACTTCCCGACCGGAAATGCCACTTCTGGTAATGGAAACGCCACTTCCAGTACCAGAAACATCACTTCCGGACCGGAAACCTCACTTCCGGACTGGAACCACTCACCTCCGGACGGGAAATGACTGAAAATGGCCACTTCCGGACCAGAAACCCCACTTCAGGACCGGAAATGCCATTTCCATGGGGATTCGATAAACGGGGACTTCTGATTGGCTGCGCTGATAAATGGGGGGCTTCTGATTGGCTGAGCTGATAAATGGGAATTTCTGTGTTTATAAACGGGAGCTTTTGATTGTTTGAGTCGATAAATGGGTAGGTGAAATCCGATAAATGGGAACCGGAAACACCCACTTCCATACTGGAAACTCCAGTTGAAGGTGTTACACATCCTTCCTGCAGAAGCTAGGCACCCCATCACTTTCAGACTGGAAACTAATATCAAAAGGTGAATGAGTGTGTGTATTTATGTTGATTATGCATTTTAATACTTTCTATAATAGTTGAAACAATTTAAAAAACGTATCAGTCATTTTCAAGGAAAGAGTCTCAAAATGTTTTTTTAATAATCAGAGTTGCTTTAAGAAAACATTTTAGACCAGAAGAGTCATCGGATCAGGTTTTGTTGATAAACAAGGCTACTGAAAACGGTGATAAAATCGAGATTAGCTGTCGTCGTCGTTCTCCTCCTCCTCCTCCTCCTCCTCCTCCTCCTCCTCCTCCTAAGAAGAAGAAAACGAAGCGAGATGGTTCAAGTTCAAATGGAAAGATTTGATGATCTTTTAGCCAAAAGCAATGTTTACAAGACAATCGACATTGGTGAAAATGGAATCAGTCTAAAAGGTGATAAAGCACGTGAGGAACTAATTTGATTATTTGGAAACTCCCCAGGATCAGGTCGTCATATGTATTTACATTGTTTATTTAAACCTGAACGATGGTATGCTATTGTATGTATAATACATGGCAGATATCAGCAAAGTGACTTGTATTTTAGAACAGTTGATGACTTTCTGAGTATTAGTATAGAAAATGATGACATCATGATTATAAGACGTAGTAGTTTATATGATCGTGAATTTAAGTAATCATTTCCTAGGGAGATACTGGAATGCTTGATTGGAATACGTGACACAGGACCTTCACCACAATTGACTAGAGAAATGGATGATAGACAGCTGGATCATTTCGCACCACCACATCATGGAACTGAATGTAAATGGTTTGATTATCTCAAATCTAATTTTAGTGACTCTGAATGTGATTATAATGACCTAATTTCAACTGAATGTAGTGGTTCACCTGCTAAAGAAGATGGAGATGAGAAACGTGAATCTAAGAATGGTAAACACTTGAAAAGCTGTTGCTTATGTAATCATCTCATGACATTTATAGAGCTTCGCTATGGACTAAAGCGACACTATTGTCCTAGTTTGAATGTGTAGAAGATAAAAATTATCAATACTGAAATGCTATCTGCTCTAATAGATAGGATATCAATGGAAGAATGTAATGGCTGTCAGATTGGTCATGGGAGTCAACGTGAACATTCCTGTCTCGGTGTTGACTATTATCTTAAAATTTTTGATAATGTTTCACTTTACATCGAAGTTGCTTCTCAGAGAATCGGTATCTTTGAATTGTTACAGTCTCTGAAATGATCTCCGATCCTGGCTCATCATGCTGAGGATCTATTACGTATGTGTATAACATGTTGGTTGGATGAAGTTATATGTCTTGTTTATCAATTTCAGGATAAAAAATATTGAATATTTAAAAAACAGTATTATCATAATATTTCCATGAATATAATAGTCATAGTTTTAATAGAAATATGTTATGTTTTCCATTAAAGTAGGTTTATCATATCATAATTATTCTACTGTATAAGCACAATAAGTATATTATATCTGTGGTCTACATTTAATAACATATTAAATAATAACTGGTCTTATAAGAACTCTATTTATATTATATCTGCGGTCTATATTCAATAAAATCTTACATAATAGCTGGTCTTTTTTGTGTTGACATATTTTCCTAATTACTCTTTCCCCGTATTAGAACTATTTTATCAACAACAGTGTTTTTGTTTTCAAAATACTATCAGTTTTTTGTGGTCTTGGGAATATAAATTTCCTCATACAATGAGAAGAATATAAATTTACCACTGAAATGAGTGGTTCAATGTATCACATCTTAAACAAGTTTGTTAAATATTTAGAAACTAATGTGTCTGAAAAAAACACCCGAATAGGTGTGTGTGGAAACTTTGGATATTTTGGAAACTATGATGACTGAAGGCTGAGAAAAGCTAATCTCTTGCTTGAAGCAGTCAGACAGTGAAATAGGTAATGAAATTTGTGCAAATTTTAGTTGTAAACAGGATTTATGTTTAGAAAAACATAAAAAGAAAAAGGTTTCTTACATTAATCGATAGTCGGGAACAAGAAATGAACAACAACAATGGTATCTCGACTACATCTATTTTACTGCAGCATCCGTTTAATATGTTGGTTGCAGGTCCGACACAAAGTGGGAAGACAGAACTTATAAAACGTTTAATTTCTGAAGGAGTTACAATAAACCCACCGGCCCCAAAAAATTATTTGGTGCTATGGTGCATAGCAAGCTTCATATAATGCTTTGAGAGGAAGAGTACAGTTTATAGGACTTGATTCGATTGAACTAGACAAAAGTCGTAGGAACCTATTGAGTGTAGACGACCTTATGGACAAGTCTGGTTATGCTGGTCAAATGTCTGCTCTTTTTACACGTCGTTCACACCATGAGAACTGTAGTATTATATTTATACTTCAAAATCTATTTCACAAATCCAGATGTCTGAGACATTTCACTTAACTCTCATTATATTGTACTGTTTAAAAAAACCAAGAGATGCTTCGTCCATATGTTGTTTATCTCAACAAATGTATCCTGGAAATAGTAAATATTTGATCGAAGCATATAAGAACACTACACAGACAGCTCATTCATATCTGTTACTGGATCTTAAACAAACAACTCCAGAATATCTGCGCCTATGGACAAGCGTTCATCCTACTGAAATTTGTCACGTTTATATCCCTAAGAAGACATAGATCTGATAGTGGGATGGCTCCTCACAGAATTTCAAAACATTTACTGATGCTAAAATACTTATCTAAAGCATAGCCAAAGACATGGAATGATGTAATTCGTGGATGCTCAAAAGATTTTATTAACTGCTTATGTGAGGCCTCTTTGAATGTTGTATGCAGCAATGTAGAACTGTCAGACCCATTTTATAGTAAACTCAAGAAATATAAGAAACATTTACGTCTTCTTTCCAAGAAGAGAGGTGTATCCGATTCTCGAAGGCACTTCTGTCCAAAAGAATACCTTCCAAGTGGACTGTGGAGACATTACAAGTCGTTTCTAAAAATAACCTATCATCGATCGAATATCCTTATGGTTCACATTTTATAAAAGGCTAGCTAGGGTGCTCTCTGGCAGACTGTATGCGTGTGTCTTATAGGAACACTCGTGTCTTTTACTGAGAAACATGGAACACACCAGGAAAGTGGTGTTGATTCCTCAAGATTTAGTGGGAACCTCAATGAGAAAGTAACATTTCCCTAATGCAGACCAATCCTATGATTCGCAAGGCCATAGGCTTAGATGATGAGATAAATCAGATTTTATCACGTCAAGATCTGAGTGAATATGCTACGGCTAATATGTATTCAGAGACCTTGTCAAAATACCATCACTTTTACCGGGGCTCCACATCCAGAGGAGACAGGGTGTCTACTGGTCAGATAGCATCGGATGTTAAAGCAGACTATTTATCAGGATTGTCTCTGGGTATTGTAGAGCAGACTATAAAACTTATACCTAATAGCTATAAAACCAAGGCTCAAGGTTTACTGGAAATCTTTCAATCATCCTTACCTGGATTGATAAGTGTGAATGAACGTGGTGAGATTGAGGACAGACATCGCCCTAACAGTAATATCGTTGATTTGGTTACAAACATTGTGTCACACGGATTAGGACGAAAAAGTGACTTTGGTGGAGTTTTATCAACTTCTCCGAATGCTTAACATTCCTAAGCAGCTAGTTGGTGTAGAGAGAATTTTTAGGAATATATATGGTGAGAAAGAAGAAAAATTTGCTCCTTCCTCTTCGCTTAGCAGCAGCTCTAGTCTTAGTAGGGTTCGGAAACAACATCGGGATAATGCACTCATCAGGTCATCGGCTATTTTCAAGAAAAAGAGGGGTCGATTCCGAGGTTTGACAGCTTCATCCAGATGGGAGAGTTTGTCTGTAGAAAGTGGTTCTAAGAAGAAGAAGAAGAAGAAGAAGAAGAAGAAGACGAAGAAGAAAGGTCATCGATGATATCACAAAGACATATGACTAAAAATGGTAAATTAGCAAATAGCTATTTTAACCCTTCTAACCACGCTTCTTTTTCTGGTCGTGAAAAGAATTATCACGCATTGAATGGAAAGATATCATATGCCTATATTGAAGAATGGTTACATCGTCATGACATGTACACATTGCACAAATCCCGAATGGTTAATTTCCATAGACGTGCTTTTGGAGTTTCCTCAATAGATGAGCTTTGGCAAGCAGATTTGTGCTCTATGGGGATGCTCGCAAAAGACAATAACAATGTTAGATATCTACTCTGTGTAATTGATGCCCTCTCTAAGTATGTCTGGATAGAAAATCTACAAAATAAAACTTCTCTGTCAGTTCTCAACAGTTTAAAAACCCTATTCAAACTTAGTGACCGTCGGCCATCTGCTATTCGAACAGATAAGGGTGGCGAATTCACAGGTAGTGGAGTTCAAAGTTATCTCAAGGAAAATGGTATCCATTTCTATACATCTCAAAATGAACTACATGCAGCCATCATAGAAAGATTTCAATGAACTTTGAAAGACCGTATATATCGGTGCATGACCTACAAGAATACTAGATGTTATGTATATATATATATTGCCTAAACTATTGCATTCGTATAACAGAGCATGGCATAGCAGTACACGAATGAGACCGATCGATGTCGATCATAGTACAGAATATCTTGCTTGCCAAAACATTTATATGGGTAAACAACGTCAGATGACTGGAAATGGTAAAAAACTGGGGATCATGTACGTATATCTCAACTCAGAATGCCGTTTGAGAAGGGCTATCATGGTCACTGGAGTCGAGAGATATTTAAGATTAAGCAAAGCAGAGGTGACTGCAAACCGATCTTATATGTTCTTAATGACTATGATGATGACCGGATAGTGTGCACATTCTATCACGAAGAATTACAGAGTTTGCAGAATTGATTCAAATAAAGAGTACAAAATTGAAAAGATCATTAAAAGTCGTCATAAACGCAAGAGTCAGCGTAAATATTTTGTAAAGTGGCTAGGATATTCAAGTAAATTTAGCTCTTCGATTTCTGAAAAGTGGATTGTAAATACAGAGAAGAAAGATGCCAGGAGAAAATGATTAGGGAGTGAACAGATGGAGCGTCATGTGGCGAGTGATGGTGCACATGTCCCAAAAGAGGAAATCGTTTATATTGCTCAGATTCCCATTATATATGGTTATCATTACTTGTCTGGTTAATCTTACTCGAAGAGATAACGAAGATAAGACTGGAATTTGGATTTCTTTGTTATCCGGTTGTCTGGGTTACATTCTACTGAGTCCATGTATAAAGAGTTTAAAAACACATCAGCCTGACGATGTTTGAAGATAAATTTTATGTGACTCTCCCTAGCAACAGTTCGATATCATTCTATCCTGACAATAAAGTCTCTGAATACTGAACTATGTTACCATCGCTCTTACATTTCAAGGGGAATGGGAAGTTGGTCTGTCTAGTGTGATATATCCTTGGAACCTGTTGACATTCACAGAAAAGGCTTATATCCATTTGAGAGTCGAGCGACAAGGCAATACATTTTTGCACGTATCATCGTCTTTGATTACACCTCGACCGAAACCACCCTAAACATATACATTCTATATACCCATTATTTTTACACTGCTAGGGCAACTGTGAACCTTAAATGCAAAAATTAGGAAAAGTGAATTTTTCAGAGAACATTGTACTCAACTATTTTCCCAATTGGGCAAAAATGATTAGTGTTGTGATTAAGAGAAATTATTCGATCACTTTCCTAAATCCTTAGCCGATCTCGTGGGGTTGACAGATGGAAAGGAGACCCTAGAAGGGCCCACACCGATAGCCAGATATCAGACATATAATCGAGGTGGTTCTTCAAACGGTCCTGGTGCAATGTCTATATACTGTGATGCTGCGAGTCACAGTATAGTAGGTGGCATAGCTGTACCACTGTTAAGAGTTATTCCGATCGAATCTACTGAAGGTGGAAAAGAGATTTGTCATTGGACATTTCCTGACATACAGTACCGTGCAATATCGAAGAACTACATTGAGACTATTTACATTCTCCTCAAAAACATGGTTGGAGAGAACATAAAATTCGCTGACGGATCCTTTCCATCAGTTGCGTGTCCACATTTTAGACGTCATCGATAGAAAACAAAAACAAATTTCTTTTCCAGAACCCCACCCCCAACCTTGAAAATCCAATGGCCTGTTATAAATGTCACTATGGCCCGTATGGAGGTAGGATGCCTCTATTCATGTGTAGTCGATATCAGGCAGGTCATGGGCTTGGAAATGTATTAGGAGGGCTATTTCAATCAGTGCTATTACACACCCTTCAGACATGAAGCCCTGAGCACTGTTGTAGGTTTGGCCGAAGATGTCAGTGCCTCTCTAAAATCTAGGGCTAAGGGCATAGCAAAAGCTATAATTCTACGAGCTATCACTGATGTTAGCTACTGAGGGTTTAATATGGAAATGTATAAAAGGAAACCCCGAATGAGATCGCCCATGAAAAACATTAAGTCCAGCGTCGTGGTAAGACATTCTAGAAAAAATCAGAGGAAAAACAAGTAGGAAGCGGGTGATGATGAGAACGAGGTCAGCGAGGAATCAATGACATACTTTCCTAGAGAGAGACAAAAAGACAGATAGAGATCTAAATTTACCTTTAGGATGGGAGTGTACTAAAAGTGAATTGGAACTTTTTGAAGGACGTCTCGTGGTAACTAGTTTGGATGCTGGAAGATGAGCTCAATTTCAATCCATAGCATCCCTGACAGACAGTGGGCCTATGGAGTTCTATGTAGCTACCTCGCCTGACTGATATCTGGATTTGCCACAATCTTATCTATTTTTCAACGTTAGATTAACAACTATGAACAGTTGAACAGGGGCCGAACTAGCACCCATTAGGACAACACTACTCGCACCGGTTAATAATTGGATGCATTCTCTGATAAGTCAGGTAGACGTATTTCTTAACAGTCACAAAATCTCGGATTCTTCTGAAAACTGCAGCTACAGATCGTATTTAGAAATTTGCTAATCTATGGGAGCAATGCCGCAAAATCGCATCTTCAACTCGCCATGTGGCACCCCCAATGACGCCGGGGAATTCGATGAGATAACCGATAGAAATCTAGGATTCAAGCCTGCTGAGATGCTTGTGGTCTAGGAAACACTGTGCAATTGATTGGTAGGATTCATTCTGACATATTCCTTCAAGAAAAATATCTCCTAGAATACAGCACACAAAGGATGCTTTCTCGAGCATGTGTTTGCAAAACATAAGCCTAAAGTAAAAATGGATGAAGCTTATATCTACATAAGAGAGGTTAACCCATCACTCGATCTATTGTTAAGCCATGCTAAAATCATGTCAAGAACTAATGCTATTTACACGATCAAACGGGTCATAGTGAAAACTTTTACCATTTCCATTGGTGCTCAGTCTGTTGACAGAGACAACCTCATTGTCGGTCAACTTCCGAAACGTGTGATTTTTGCCATGATTCCAAACACCGCTTATAATGGTGATACCACAAAGAATCCATTTAATTTCCATCACAATGATGTGGCACTTTGCACTTGTTATATTAATGGAGAACAAGTTACTAGTTGCCTGATTAAGCCAAATTTCAATGAAGGCAAGGTAAATTATTCGGAGGCATATCTAACCTTATTCTCCAGTATGGGAGGACTTTTCAAGGACCGAGGGTATCCAATATCATTAAATGATTTCCGTTACGGGTATAAAACTCTTCCCATTTGATTTTTCACCTGACATGATTGATTCGATTCACAAGTTTCCTACCAAGACAGGGCCATTACACGTTCTGAGCCACCTCTGACAGAGATGTACAACGTCATTTATTATGCCGAATTTAATAACAACATGTTCATAGATGCGAATAGAAATATTCTAACCGATTTCTAGGGAAGGATATTCACGAAATGTTGAACACTATTCAATTAAACCATTTACTGAAGCCAGGCCCTATGACTAGAAGATGTTTCATAGCAGTGTTTCCTGTAGATCATGTACCGCCTAGGACATCAAACATCCATTGGTAGAACAACTTGAAAATTCCCAAATTGATTTCTTAGCTTTACAATACCCAACTACATAGTGTCCAAGAATCTGACGTCTGAATTTAGGTCGTGTTCGATTTTAATACCAATTCTGTGACCCTCACGTCTATCCATTTACAACCCTCCATGGGATATCATCTAGGAGTCCGAGAACCATTCATTGGAATTACTGGAATTTCCAATTCTCAAAGAAAATGTTTTCTGAATACTAAATTACATGTCGCTGCTAGTGTAATACATGACACGAATGGATCTATATCTATTTGTTCAATGCACATTTCGCGAAATCTGGAACAGGCTAATCGCAGCACTGTGACGTCAGACTTGCAGTAATAAAGGAATTCCTGCTTAAAATCGAATACCTTATCTCGCATATAATCATACCATGAATGAAATTCATTGTCTTCATAACCATAGAAATGTCTTGGAAATATTTCTCCTTTATAGTTTTGATTCTCGATGATATTTGCAAAATGAGGGGAAAAGCCTTTTTTCGACTGCAGATCAAACATCTCAGGTAGCTTACATAATGCCACAGGAACGAAACTCAGACTATCTTTGAATATTATCCCACCTATGTCAAAATACAGGATTTTTCGCCCATTTTTAATAATATGTCTTGGACGTAGGGATGTCATTTTGCATACTTCCCTTAAAAAAAAGATGATTGTCATATTATCTCTCATTGTGAGCTAATACGATAGCGTCTCTATGAACACATACAGTTTTTAGCATCCTCACAGAGTATCTAATTGTTTCTGTAGCTAACAACCAAGTTAAAAAGTCTTTCATACACGTTTTACCATGAAATACATACTCTTTGTGTCTGATATTGAATGCTGTACAGGTTGAGTCAATATTATCGGACATGCATTCTGAACAAACCTTATCCACTACAACCAAATTTGGCTCGTGTGTCCCCGACGAGATGGCGGTTCTCAATGTCAATATATATTTGAGGGGACCCATCCTCTGTTCAACTTTAGCTAAACTTTTCTCTCTTACAGTAGTCACACCCTCGTTGGATGTAAACATAAAACAGTTGTGTTCATTTACATTTACAAATTCTTTACAATAGTAACATTTACTAAAGAAGCAACGACGTTCAATATCAGGAGAATTATATACAGTGCAATAGCACGTAGCACAACAATTGCCAGTTTTACAAGTTTGATTGCCCACATGACGGTCAAAATATTCAGAACTTTTGAACCATCAGCGACGTTCCTGACAATAAGTGTTTTCTTTAAAGTGACACGGTGGCTAAGATTTGCATGATGTACATTTGGCCTGACAGCCATGACGATGTTTGTTTTGATAAGATCGACAACATTCATTACAAAAATAACTGCTTCCCACGATAGAGGTTATCGACGATATATAGGCAAAATGTTCATTGTACAAATTGAGGTTGAGGTAGTTTCTTGAGTTCGGGTTCCCCTAAATAATAGAGCCATTCATTTCTGATGCAGAGTAAGTTAAAATCGGAACCTAATATGTCTTGAAACTTAATCGCTTCGGGAAGTCCTCAGATTTTGTCTTCTGGTATCCTGGCTAAACGATGTAATGCTATGGCTGCGTTCTTCTGATAATAAATAGTTTTCATTCTTTTTCTATCATGTCTATTAATATTCCACTTGTCAGCAGCAGAAGAGTTAGGATTTAAGTAAACGCGACCAATTTCAATAGCCCTTGCCTTACAAAGGTTGTCAAAGTTATCGACCGTAACTAAACCATGTTTTAGTAACGCTTGCTGTTCCAGATTATATATATATATATATATATATATATATATATATATATATATATATATATATATATATATATATATATATATATATATATATATATATATATATATATTGCATTTTCAAATTTCATCCAGATCCAGTTGGCATCGGGACATGGAATATATCTATAGAAAAAGCCTGATCTAATTTTAATGACCTTTTGGACTGGGTTACGTTAGTCAATGATTCCAGCAAGGTACCAGCTTTCAAATCACGACTTCGATCAAACCCAATAAAAATGGGGTGCGTTAAACTTTCATGATTAAATGTTATTCTAATCTGATCATCAGGGGCAGCTCCGATTTCAGCCCTAATAGTGTCTAGTATTTGACCAAAGATTGAGTAAAGACGTCTGTTCACTTGAACCAAGGATACATTTACTAAGAAATTTCTAAGGTGAAAATTATAGCTATATTCAAACAACGCAAATTTTCTGGAATGAAACTCATTCTCGAGAAAAATTACACAGGATATGCAAGTTATCATTGTCATCATTATCGTCATCGCCATCATCATCGTCCCTGTTATCTTCATTATTATTGGCACCAATGACACCTTCTGTTTCTACATTTCTTAAATTAACAGCATCTATTGGAATTCCTGATGGTGAATAACTTATTTCACCAACACCACACCCATGTTGATTGGAATATAATCCATGAGTGGTGGAATCATTACTATTTGTATCGCATCCCATAGGAAAATCACATGACGATGAAGAGCAAGATGATACATATTGGTTGTTATTATCTTCACAATTTATATCGCTATCCATCATCATGATACCGGTTGAAGAGGAATTGAAAGGTATCCCATATTCACTCGTATACATTCCATTTAAAAAGTTTAAATTATGAATAATGTTGTTGAATAATTTTAAGTCTACATCATCTCGTTCCGATGCATGAGTTAAAGTGGTCTGAAATACAAAAATTATAATAATAATAATAATAATAATAATAATAATAATAATAATAATAACTAGAACACATTTACTGAAGTAACTGTAAATCTGCGATGACTTGGTATTAAGGAGTATTATAAGCCCTCTTCTCATATGATCATTGAACATGTCTGATGCTGATCTGATCAAAAGTCTAAGTGTTGTCACAGTTCAAAGATCCATAGTTGTAATTCCCATACTTTTACACAGGGTATGGAAAAGGTGATTTCTTGAAAACCGATAGCCTTGACCCTAAAGTATAAAATAATGTGTCCTGGTTTGCTGGAGTAAAATTTTTACCAAAATCAAGGAAAATGCAATTAAATGTCAAATAGAGGACAGATTAATGAATTAAATGTAAAGGGGAGGCAATTCATGCAAAAAACTCATAATTTGAATTACCTTCCTTTACCTGTTGAAGATGATGAAGTGCATGTAACTTATGCCAAACATGAAAACTGGAAAGCGTTACACATGAATGACCTTGACCCCAATGGCGATATTAAAATTTTTATTGGAAACTTTTTAGATCTCTCAATGTTCTAGAATCTGGCCAGGTTTTAAAGTGTAGATCATGGCTGGCATTTTCTTTTGAAAACAGATAGAGGGATACTAGATTAACATGTTATCATGCACTTTTATTCTTTTTAAAACGTGTATGCTGGAAGAACGTGATTATAAATGTTGGAAATTATGCCTTAAACCCCTTTATCTGAAATAAACTTTCAGAGGTTCTGTAAAAATGAAATCTGCCAAAATCATCGGCAGCAACACATTTATATCAAATTGCCATTAAAATGTTATGTAGTTATTAAATGTCAATTTGTCAATGTGTTCAAACTGTTTGAACATTGATAAATTGGCATTTAGTAATTAAATGGGATAGTTGCTTACCAGTAGTGAATGGGTCAATAACTGACTTCATAAACTTAAAACGTATGGATTTCTTTATATATATCCCATTTCCCAAGTATGATTTGGCTTTTAAATTTTTGGAAATCATACACTATTTCCTTTTTAAAGATAAAGGCATATGTAAAAAATTTAGCTGTTATGATAATAATTTTGAATCTTGAAGGCCAACACATCTGGGAAATGGGCTAAAGCTGAGCCTATAGGCTTATATAAGTTTAAGCTCCTTGAGTGAACACTGATAAAATTGTAAACCTGGCATAAATCATGAATGTTATCTTGAAAATATCGACATGATAAATATATCAAACAAACAAATAATTTAAAATCAAATTTAAGGGAGTGGCATGGTTCCCAACAATTGACTACGAGCAATCTTCTTAACTCTTCTCTCATGCACCAAATAGTTGCCTACCTGTAGTGAACGCTGATAATGCACAATCAGATCGAATGAAAGGTTCCATTGAACCAATAAAGAACTAACATGGCCACCAAACAGTAAATTATGATTGGTCCATGACAGCCATGTTTTATCACTGATCAATTTCTTTTGAACAGACTTTAATCACCCTTAGTTATCGATGAAATATCAGGAGTTTCAGCCTGAACCATAAGCACTTCCTGTGATGTCATTTTCAAGAACAAGATGTTCACCTGAAAATGGATCCGTTAAAATTCCAGGCACTCAATATGGGGTACTCCTGTCCGAATTTGGTTAAAACCGGGAATTGATTAACCCAATAATACTCACGCCGCCCAAAAAATTGCTTCTGCAGTAGAACTGAGAAATGTCCATTTTCAGACCAGGACTCCAGTAGAATACTATTTTGTAAATTTACTACTGGAATGACTGGCTCGATAATCAAGCCAGTCATTCCAGTGATAAATTTTCAAAAATAATCTCGACCTGCAAATGGACATTTTCTATGAGAAAATTGATCTTATTTTGAAGAATTTGAGGGGTAAATGGTTAAGGATGAGACATCTGACCAATCAAATTTCTGAATAGAACTTCTGGAGCGTACCACCATAGGGTCCATCTAGTTAAATTTGGTTAAAATCAACCAATTGGCTGAGGAGATGCATTTTGACAATTTCCGGGAACTTTTTCATAGAATCCAAGATTTTCACCCCAAAACTGACTAATCAAAGTTCTGAAGCGTAGCACCATACGGTTCTTATAGTCAAATTTTGTTGAAATCCACCAAGGAGATGCATTTTGACAATTTCCAGTAAATTATTTATAAAATCTAAGATTTTCACCGATCAATTTATGGATCAATCAGAATTCTGAAGAGATGTTCTGGAGCCTAACACCCAGGGGTAGATTTTAAGGATTTGTTCTACTAACCTTGACAGGATAGGTCATCATTGATTTTACTATCCCGCAGCAAACTTCACTAACCCAATGTTTGTAAGCTCAAAGCTGATCACTTCTTTAATCCAATCACTGATACAGAGAAGCCGTTGAATATTTTGAAATTAGTTTGTCTGGAAAGCCGTTGCTGCCTTTGGTGGGTACTCAACATATTGACATTAGAATATTTTTTTGTATTTCCTCTTTTGAGAGCAACTAACCCAGACAGGTTAGTGCAGGTGCAGTTTTATTAGCCCATATGAAATTCTACTATCCTCGGGTTAACAGGTTAGTCTTATAATCGAGCCCTGATAACACGATAAGATTCTCCCAGACAAATCTGCCTGAAATTGGTCATAGAAGATGCGATTTGACAGACAGCTGAGTCACGACCACCACAGCATAAGCTCACTTTGTCAGCAATTATCTCACAATCGGCCATAACTGTCATGATTTTTTACCTGCGTCGCCAGACGCAATGGTTAATATGCGAATGGAGTGCTTCGACTTCTTTTGGGTAAAAATCACAATGCAACAGCTTTCAGCAATTTCTTCAAATTTGACACTGAGAATAACTCTGGTTTTACTGGCCGAATGTTTGTGTATGGGGTCCCGAATATGTGCACCAATTTTGAGGTCAAAGCTAAATCTCAAACAGTGAAAGCTTTCAGTTGGTAACATTGCTTCCGAAACAGACACTTTTGACATCATAGTGGCCCAATTAAAAAATATATATGTATCAACGACATGAATATTGTACAAATTTGTCCGGGTTGTTCAATACAACCGAATTACCATTGCATAAGCTGACCCAGGAGATGCAATTTGACCGACGGACGAACACCATGGCATAGGCTCACTTGGGCCTTCAGATCAGGCGAGTTAATAATGATCTGATATTTTCCGAATATTCTCAGTTTATTGAAATTTAGCCATGCACAAGAATCATAGTAATTTCAACAGTTGATGCAGCAACAATCTTCTATGATTTCACCTGAGTGTACTGTGAAGGCCCATGCTTTCATTGTGCTATGATTTCACATAGAATGACTGTACTAATACCTGAGTGTACTGTGAAGGCCCATGCTTTCATTGTGCTATGATTTCACATAGAATGACTGTACTAATACCTGAGTGTACTGGGGAGGCCCATGCTTTCATTGTGCTATGATTTCACATAGAATGACTGTACTAATACCTGAGTGTACTGTGAAGGCCCATGCTTTCATTGTGCTATGATTTCACATAGAATGACTGTACTAATACCTGAGTGTACTGTGAAGGCCCATGCTTTCATTGTGCTATGATTTCACATAGAATGACTGTACTAATACCTGAGTGTACTGTGAAGGCCCATGCTTTCATTGTGCTATGATTTCACATAGAATGACTGTACTGATACCTGAGTGTACTGTGAAGGCCCATGCTTTCATTGTGCTATGATTTCACATAGAATGACTGTACTAATACCTGAGTGTACTGGGGAGGCCCATGCTTTCATTGTGCTATGATTTCACATAGAATGACTGTACTAATACCTGAGTGTACTGGGGAGGCCCATGCTTTCATTGTGCTCTGATTTCACATAGAATGACTGTACTAATACCTGAGTGTACTGTGAAGGCCCATGCTTTCATTGTGCTATGATTTCACATAGAATGACTGTACTAATACCTGAGTGTACTGGGGAGGCCCATGCTTTCATTGCTTTTCTGACCCCTGTTTGCATTAACCCTTTCACGGATGAATTCCCCATATCTCATTTTCAAGGCAACCATAGAGGAAAACTTTTGAATATTTTGAAATTTATCTGACTAGAAACTGTTGCTGCCTTAGGAAACAACAACTTCCAGTTAAATCAATTTCAAAATATTCAACAGAATAAGTTTTATGTCGTAAGGAATTTATTTTTTCAGGGATTTGTCAATGAAAGGGTTATGCTAACACTGCCTTCCAGTAAAATTATTTGCTGAATATCCAACAGCTTTCTTATATTGTAGTAACCCCCTTGAAAACGCTATAGACTGTCAGACTGACACTGGAGTTTCATGGATAAAACCAAAAGAATTAAGAGACTCATGGACAACAAAACATCATGGATAAATCTTGCTCACACTTGATGCATGTGGTTACGGTAAATGAAAAGGGAGCTTCCAAATGGTGTTGATTGGTAACACCATACAGTAATGTAACTACTATCACCAGTAAAGAAGATACAATGAATCAGAATAACTTAAAGCAACTAAACTACCTTAATATGCATCTCAATGCTCAGATGCGCGAGGAGAGATAAATCTAATTCTGTTCCTTTTTACAAGCGGTCCTGTTATTACTGTACTTGTTATATAACAGTGATCTACTATTATATCTGCTAGTTACAGCGATATAAAATACCCGAAACCATTCTGAAAACAATTTGACAGGCCAGTGGTATATGCAGCAAAGTATTTCAGTGAAAATGGTTTCAAATTAACTGCTGGCATCATTTTGTGACCATAGAAACAATCAGTGAAAATTACACTAACCAACTGGAAAACATTTTGACTGAGAATCCCTGCTGCTGCTAGCAACTACTTCCAGTCAGATTGTTTTAAAAATAATCAGCAGTATTGCACCAGTAGCAAGCAGTAAATAAGCTCTGTTATAGGTATCAATGCACAAATGGAATACTATTTGCGTGGCACTTAAACCCCACTGATAGGCGCTTAGGTTCACTTACATCTTTGATTGCTTGCAATATGGGTAAAATGATTGCTCCGATTATTCAGATAAATACATGTTTAATGTATATGTTTAGAAACATCGTTTTAAGTTATTCTGATTCGTCTCTGGTATGTTACTGGAGTTAATAGTTTTATTCCTCTATGATCGTACCAATCAACAACATTTCGATGTTCATCTTTTGATTTTCTTTAAATTATAATATATTATGGTGGCTGTTCTGGAGGTAGCGTTGATTGACACAGATCTTTGACATTAATGATAATTTCAACAGTTTCAAATGACTAATAACGAAATTTGACCATTTAAGCAATAATAAAAATTTTATTGTGAAAGATTATTAAATCTGTTGTATCGCAACAGTATATGTATGATAATATTCTCAGAACATAGAGTCATAGACAGTAGAATTCCGCCTGGTGATTAAAGCACAATATGTACCGAATTTTGTCCCATATAAATCAAATCTGCAGACAGTGAGTGAAATGTAGCCGCATGTGTGAATACTGCATATTGTTCACAGTAGGTTATCAATAATAGGTCTGCGTCACTGACGGAAGCCTCCACACTGAGTGTCCGACATGGCGATAGTTCTCATCCTCCCAGGGGATTATAGCAGTTCTTACTAAAGCACACACTATGACATCACATATTCAACTGAGCAAAGTTATGCACATGACACGTCGTTATCTCAGAAAGTGGGTCTAGTCCTCTAGATAAATGGATAAACCACCTAAAATCACAGATTTCCTCAAGGGCAGTGTCACTCTCAGGATACGACCGACACTCTGCTACAGAAGACTGTACATGAGCAACACGACTATCACAAACCTGCAAAAGAAAGGACAGTTAAAGAGAGATCTTGATATACATGTATGAAGTATGTTCCCCGAGTTTGTTGAATCAATATGAAGGATATTGAAGCACTTTCAAAAGTCTACTCTTTAAGTGAACAAGAATTCAAACTGAGACATATTTTGAAATAATACTGCTTTTAAACTGTTATTGTCTTGAATAGCTTACAGCATTATTCTTTCTAAAATATACATCAGTGTATCTACTTTCATAAAGACCTGACCTTTTTAATTACAGCCTCTCGATATCAAGAGCTATTCAATAATGATGTTGTGAATATTTTGAAGCTAATAATTTGACTGGAAGTTGTTGTTGCCATAGAGAGCAAAAGTTCCCAGTCAAATTAGTTTTAAAATATTCAACAGAATCTGCCCTACATTATAACAAATCGGTAATAGCCGGCCTGTGAGAGATAAAGGATTAATATCCTAATTATTATTCTTTGACTAAACGGAATTTAATCATCTTGTCACCTTTAGTCGTTTTACTTTCAAAATATGGAGACACTAGTGCTTCAGTTATTGTACCTGTAGGCTTGTCTCATTACCCTTGCCCTGTAGAGGTAATAAGGTATTTCATTCAGATCTGACTGCGTGCTTGGAGCTCGGTATCGCTCACCTGGAGTACTGTTGCCAGCAATAGAGTTTTTAGTTTTCAAAGCACACATTGTGGCCAGACATTTGTAAGAGTAACCTGTTAACCCTTTAATGGTCAAATTTGGTCAAAAACTGTAATATCTGCCTATGGAATGTCTATTTACAGACCAAGAGAATACAACTTTTGAAAATGTAATACTGGAATGACTGGCTCAGGTATAAAGCCAGTCATTCCAGTGGTAAATTTTCAAAATTGTATTCTCTTGGCCTGTAAATGGACATTCCTCAAGACCATAACAGAGGCCGGTTTTGGCTGGTATGACCATTAAAGGGTTAAACAATGTCTGGAAACCCAAGATAGCTGCTAAAATAAATCCACCAATCAATTTTATGTATATTCTATTCGGATGCCTAACTCTATAGCAGCCAAGTTTGATTGAAATCGGCCCAGTAGTAAAATGTATTAATTACTGAGGAGTATTTTTTTTACTAAATTTCATTCCTAATTTCAGAAATCCAAAATGAGCACAAAAGATTTAAACAACCAGATTCTGTATAAATGTCAAGAATCATACATGTCTCTCCAGGAGAATTTCGAAGCGGAGTAATCACCTGCTCTCCTGAATTTAAATTTAAACCAGTGAGGCGAGCAGTGTTAGTATTCGCTTCTATATTCTATCATTGTTACTAAACAATACAGGCAATCTATGAGATGTTCGCCTAGAATTAACCTTAGGCAAGAGAAGAGCAAACAGTCGCCTCTCCGTAAGTCATGGTCATATAATGTAGCATCTTAGAGGTAATTACATACAGGTCTTGTTGAAATATACTGTCATCTTTAAGACAAAAATGTGTTTTGAAAGATATTTGAAATCCTAGATAGCCATTGTAAAAATCAACCAATCAAGTAATAGTTAATAGTTTGTATCAAAAAATTCCATATGGTTTAAGGTCATGCCAGCCAAGCTTGGTTAAAATTGGGTCATTTTTAAGAAGATTTAATTATACGTTTTGAAAGATTGAAAAGAATTATAGTAAAATCCAAGATGTCCAGGTCAAATCTTCAGGTGGCCATTGGAAAAGTTACCAATCAAATTTCTGGATAAATTCTGGGAAGCCTACCATCATAGAGCTATCTAAGCACAATTTGATTAATATCGGTGGTTAATGGCCTGAAGTACTTTTATAAAAAGAATTATAGATGGGCAGGCGACAGAGGCAAAGGTCACCATGGTATATAATAAGCTCGCTTAGTCACTTGTCCCTTCAGAATACGGGTGCTAAAAATCACTGATCAAATTTGGATACAATTTTAACACAATAAAGGCTGATACTGTGAAAAGAGAATTTTCAGATGTTGGCTGTGATCAGTCAACCAATTTGGCTCAAATTTTAATTGGAAAGTTTGTAACCGTACATTAGGCTTCCACAACATTGCCATGTTTCATAAGGAAAATCCGTCATTAGGTGGAGGGTGATCTTGCTCGCTCTGTGGTTAATATTTACTGGTAAGCAAATGTTTGCTTATCAGACTGACAGTTCATGTTTCTTGTACAGCAATAACCGAATCAATTTGGGGTTCTAACATGCATGATGGTCAAGATATTAATTTTTGAAAACTTATCACTGGACTGGATGACTTGATAATGGAGCCAGCCATTCTAGTGGTAAATTTTCAAAAATATAATTCTTATGACCTGCAGATGAACATTCAGTAAGGAGATATGCTGATTTTTGTTACCAAATTTAACCATTAAAGAGTTAAATATCCAAACATTTATCCAGACAGACGAGATCTCTCTTGACATAAACAAAACCTTTGCACTACAATCAATTCCGGAATCATAGTTTAATCCTCATCCCGTAGGTGGTAATGCATTTGGTATCCAGAAGTGTATCTACTACTGAGCTGATTCGGCTCAAATCTTAGCAACAAACAAAGGATCGTTCCGACTTTGGCCGTGATCCGACCGCCCGTAAAAAATTCAGACATACGTGACCTACAAATCAAATAATGGAGTGATGGATATCCCAGAAGCTACTGGTGTGATTTGGGTTAACACAGGGGGGGGTTGATTGTACACTAATCCCACTACTTTGTTTATGTTAAAGCCCATTTTCTAACTTCAATGAAACCTTAAGGGTCACCTAGGTCACCTCTAAAAACAGCTTCTGCAGTGGTCTTGAGAAATGTCCATTTGCAGACCAAGAAGGCTATTTATGAAAATTGACCATTGGAATGACTGGATCGATAAGCGAGCCAGTCATTCCAGTGGCAAAATTTCAAAAATTATCTCTTGATTCAGTAAATCAAAATTTAAAAGAAATTCAAGGGTTAAAGAGTGAGGAGACTGTATACAGTTGCTACTTGTTTGTGTTCCATAAGGTGGTCTCTTCATAGGCATATAATTTCCACTCTGTGATAATATTACTGATTAACTTGATGGAGGCATTTCAAAATTAAATGGAAATCTAAACTCACCCATTCATCGCAGAGGCTAAGGGACCAGTTAGTGGTGGTCATTGTCTTTATCTATGCCTGCTCATTAAAAATAGAGAGAACTAACATGACAGATGCCAGTATAGACTGGCGGTATAACCTTTTTTATTTTGGCCTTAGAGAAGAGTGTGTGCAATATATCTGATATTGTTTAAGCCCTCTATTGATTTTTTAAAGAAATTTTAATTTATGACGGTAGTAATCATTACACTGCTCGGATAATTCTCATGCCAGTTTGTACATGTAGTAAAATAACCTAATGCACACCAAACATACACAACAGCAAGCTGTTTTAACAGTAATATACATATATCATTATTATAGTTTTCTTACCTTTCCAGATTTAGCTATGCTACTGTAATTGATTATGACGTCATACTACGTGTCACGTAGTTGATCATGATGTCATATGATGGACGGATAAATTGGAAATATCCATTACGCTTATGTGTGTGAACAAAAGTAAACCTCCGTCAGCGTGCTAATGTCTATTTCCAGCATGCTAAACAGTTGACGATTGGTTTGGTTGAGTGGAATTAATGAAAACGGGTGTTTAGTAATTCAATTAATTACCTTCTAATAGGATTAATAAAATAAAACGAATTGTTTGAACAATTACAATATGTAAATAATACATTTTTGATTATACCTTTATAACTTGAAGGCGAATTGACACCTCTGAGTGTAAAGTATCTCCATTTCTTTCCCGCGTTGTCCTGCAATGACTCAGTCATGGCTCGTCAATCACCTGTTCATAGCTACAAGCCAGTTTTTCAGGTGTACTCCTATCGCTGGACTATCAAAATAATTAATTGGTATATTCCATCCAATGTGACTTTTAGTTCTCTACGATACACAGTATTTCTTCATTTTGAATTTCTATAACCTGATAAATGCGTGTTTACAAACAAAATTTTCACAAAAACAAATAAACATCGTGAGGAACCGATTCTTACACACCAGTACCCGAGTACCCGCTAATTGCCTTTGAGCGGCCTCGCTAAGCGATCGTCCGGAAATGTGTATTACATTCTCCGCTTCAGATGCAGTATTGATCAGTATTTTAATTCTATACACTTATTAGCCCCAATCGACATCAAAATATCATATTCCCAATTTCCATACAAATCTGTCACGTCTGAGACCGAGTAGTCTATCGGGAAACGACCGGCGTTTCTACTTTTTTCACCGGTTCCACTTGTGATGTCATAAGTACGAGGGATTTTCCGCTTTCCAGAAATCAGAGTTTTTGTTCGGCAATCCTCGGAAATTAATGATAAATTGCCTATATTTTTTTAATACGGCATTTATATTATTAACTAATACAATTTTCGAGTAGAGGAGGTTTATTTACCCAAAATAACTATTACTCTTGGTAGCCGAAATCTACACTTTAAGAGAATCGGAAGAAAACTATAGGAGATAACACTGTGCCAATATTGTTCCCATAGGTTTACTATGGGGATATGTGGCACCCAAAAGCTGATTTTCTCGAAAACTGTTGGCCGTATCAACTTTAAATTTGGTATCAAATCAAGTCAATATGAGAGCTAGAGGTTCACTAAATTTCAAATCGATCGGAGCAAAACTGATTTGGGTCACTTTGACCCCAAAAGGTGTGCCTGGTCCTCATATTTCCCAAAAAAAAATTTAGAAGTTTCTGTAAAAAACGAAAACTGATACTTTTGACCAAAATTTGTTCATGGCGGCCATTTTGAAAAAAATATTTAAAAAATAATCATCAGTGCCAACATCCTACCCAAGTGTGGGAGTGATCCGATCAAAACTAGTTGTAGTAGCACTTCAAACATCCATTTGAAATCCCCATACATTTCCTATGGGAGTTTTTCCATGCATTGTGGGGGCAAAAGTATGGTGGCCATTTTGAAAAAACATTTTCAAAACACAAATGGCCAGCAAGTATGGTAGTGATCCGTTGAAAACTCTAGCTGTAGTATCACTTCAAAGATCAATTTTGAAATTCCCCATACATTTCCTATGGGACTTTTTCCCCACTCAAGGGTGGGTTGCTCGAAAACTGTTGGATGGATCCAAAATAAAAGTAAGAACCATCGATTGTGGCATGGGCCCTTGAAGTTGACCAAGTTTGGACCTGATCGGACGAAAGCTGTAGGAGGAGATAGCTCCTAAACTTTTGGGAGAAGAATAATAATAATAAGAAAGATCCTGAGTAATTATAATAATCTGCGATATAATAATATACAAGTCTCTATTTTAATTTCACAATTATATATATATATATGTATATATATATATATATATATATATATATATATATATATATATATATATATATATATATATATATATATATATATATATTAACTTATATCGAATGAAACCAGCATATGCTAACATTTACTTCGTTTCTTTACTCAAGGTATGTACATTTTAAGCCTCTAAAAATGTATGCAATTTCAACAATTTTATTTTCACTGCTGTGAATGTGTACCTTTAATGGTCGTGTGTGATACTAAAACAGTGTGGCTGGGTGAGGGGGGGGCCTACATATTGCATAAGATGATGGAGTGTATGTGTGAGTGTGTGTGTGTGTTCGCACGTTGGGTGTGTGCATGCGTGTGTAGTAGGGAAATGATTAGCTTTTCTCAGCCTTTCAGTCATCATAGTTTTCGAAATATTCAAAGTTTCCACACATACAAATTCAGGGGTTTTTCAGTCACATTACTTTCTAAATATTTAACAAACTCAGACACACTGAACAATGCAATGCGAATAGCTGTTATGCAAGTCTTATATCTAAGGACTACGAATGAACATCTCTGAAAAAACATGATTATTTGAAAATGTTTCAGAATTGTCTCGGATGATTACCGGCTCGAGCATCGATTTAAATTTCTTGGACGGAGATGTCTTTGGCGGGGAAATCGCTTCAAGATCTTTCAGATAATCATATCGTTTTTTAATTTTTTGAATCTGACGCGATCTCTTAGTTGGAGTTGTAACCATCACTTACCAACCTTTGTCACTTCAAAAGTTCTCCGTCATGCAAAGTTAAATCAATACATTTACTGGCTGATACTGACAAATCCAAAGGCTGGTCTTGGAAATCTTGATCCATTTTTTTTTCTGGAAAAAACATATTTCACAACCATTATTTTCTGGTTACAACATTAAAACATCCGAGAATATTATATTCACAACATCCCAAAATGGGCTGACAATTCAATTTATATAGGCATTTTCAGACCAACATCTCAATTTACCAAAAACGAGACTTCAACTTGAAGGTAAAGCTATTACTAATAGGATACATGTCAGGAAAATATTAGAACTGACAGGCAATCCTCTCTAGAGTAGCCATCTGTTTTAGCAAATTTGCAAACAAAGAGAAGACTGTTTTTGGGAAGTTACCACTGGAATGACTGACTCAACATAAATAATGGTTCTTTAAGACAGGTAGTTAATTACGACATGTCTCAAAGAGCTACCATCTTGTGCTCAACATTCTAATCATTCGAAACGTGATCATTAATTTATCCCAGGTGATAGAATATTAAAGATGTGATCTTTCAAAAAAACACACTTTCTATTTTTTAAGGATTCCGCTTAATGTTTTAGAGTTTCATCCGGTTTTAAATCTGATTTGGGGGTGACAACTAATATTTTATTATCAGAGGATATAATCACATCTAAAAAAATGTCTAACACTTCCAGTTGAAAATCCAATTTGATGTTGGAAGAAAATCAAATATTTGTCCAATAGATATGAATATGTAGATATGAATATGCGTGTAAAAGTACAGGGTATGATTCACTGATTATTCGATCACATGAATTATTATATTTGAAGCTAATTAAAGAACACATACTGTTCACTTAGTGTATGTTTTACCAAACGATAGTGGTTCTGTAAGACAGTTAGTCATAAGATCATACACCTTAAGCTTCCTACCTTTGTGGTCTAAAATGTTTTCTTAAAGCAACTCTGACGATTAAAAACCTTTTTTAGAATCTTTCCATGAAAATGACTGATTCGTTTTTAAATTGTTTCAACTTTCATAGAAAGTGATAAAATGCATAATCCGCATAAATTCACACTCTCATTCACCTTTTGATATTAGTTTCCGATCCAGAAGTGGGCGTTTCCGGTCCAGAAGTGGGCGTTTCCGGTCCAGAAGTGGGCGTTTCCGGTTCTCGTTTAACGAATTTCCGGTCCCCGTTTATCGGATTTCACCTACCAGTTTATCGACTCAAACAATCAGAAGCTCCCGTCTATAAACACAGAAATGCCCGTTTATCGGCTCAGCCAATCAGAAGACCCCATTTATTGGGGCAGCCAATCAGAAGACCCCATTTATCGAAACCCATGGAAGTGGCGTTTCCAGTCCTGGAGTGGGGTTTTCGGTCCGAAAGTGGCCATTTCCAGTTATTTCCAGTCCGGAAGTGGGAATTTCGAGTCCGGAGGTGAGGGTTCTGGTCCGGAAGTGACATTTCCGGTACTAGAAGTGGCGTTTCCAGTACCGGACCTGGCATTTCTGGTCCGGAAGTGAGCATTTTTGGTCTGGAAGTAGTGTTTCCGGTTCCTGTTGCCAGATTTCCATTTCCCCTTTCATTGGATTCCTGTCTCTGGTTATCGGATTTCCCCTACCCATTTATCGACCTGACCAATAGAACACCCCCCCCCCCCCCACACACCCCCATCCCCATCCCCGTTTCTAGAAAGACCAATAGAAACCCCACATTTTCCAAGGCCCAATAACTACTCATATGTCATGAAGTTTACATTAATCCATCAAGAGGTTTCGTGGATTTTTTAAATCGTTTCTAAAAATCTGCCAAAATCCAAGATGGCCGCTGGCCAAATTGGCCGATCGGCTTCCTTTGAACAAACTTGGATCCCTATGCCCTAAGGATGCTTCCTGCCAAATATAATTAAAATCGGCCCATTGTTTCTTGAGAAGCAGTCAGTTAAAGGAAAAGTTGCTGATGACGGATGATGGACGACGGGCGGACACACGATGGACGGTCGCCATGGAATATATTTATTTATTGGAGCTAATGGCCCTTTAAGACTGCTTTGATTGTCCTATCAATGATAACATATAATACCGGCTGTTGACATTTTGTCTTTGTTACTATGACTATTGATCTTTGTTTGTTTATCGCCTGTGTTATGAATGAGGTGTACTTAAATAGTTGCTAATAATCGATACGAAATATAGTTCTATATATTATCTGTATTTATGATAATGTGTATCTGTGGAAATATGCAGATAGTGGGTGGGTGGGTTGGGGTGGGTGAGTGGGTGTGGGTGGGGTGCTAATGCGGTTAGTAGAGTATCCGTTCACCCTTTAGCACTCAAATTTGTTCAAGAAAATTTCAATTTTTCATTAAAAAATGTCCATTTGCAGACCAAGAGAAGACTGGGGTTTTTTAAAAAATTTACCACTGGAATGACGGGCTCGGTTATCGAGCCAGTCATTCCAGCGATAAATTTTCAAAAATGCTTTTCTCTTGGTCTGCAAATAGACATTTCTCACGACCACTGCAGAAGCTGTTTTTGGCTGATATAAGGTCAATGGATTACTTGCATCATTTTATACTCGCTATTCAGATGAGAGAATCAATCTAAGCATAGAGGCGTGGCTTCTTCGTGAATACATATCTCGATCTCGTATCAAAGGAGACCTCGTGAGACACGAATGATGAGACAATATGGAACAGGTAAATTTTCTAATCTTGGCTTCTCTTGATCTGCAAATGGACATTTCTCAAGACCACTGCAGAAGCCGTTTTTGGCTGATATGAGTGTTAAATGGTTACCAGACAGACCTACGAGAGGTCTGGTCTTAGAAATGAATTTTGAGTAATTGATTTACAAAACATACGGGCTGACGAGCTGACCGGCCGATCAACTGAATCACTGATCGATTCGATCGACTAATTGAGTGATCCACACGCTGGCCAATTACCGATCCGATCTGTCGTGCGCCGGCTTACATTCTTCCGTACCATCAGATGAATTAAACTCTTACGTAATATTGTACTTTGGGGAAATCCCCTTCCTCGTGATGCGTTTCCAGTAACGTGCTCTTTTGGATCAGGCGATAGTATGGCTTTTCCAATAAATGGGAAGGCTGCCTACTACTTAACCAATACCCTGGTTTTTCTCAACCACATACGCGTAGTTTTAATCAGACTGCAAAACATAGCGAGTCTTTTGAAACCGATTTGACTGAAAATTGCTGCTCTCCAGAGCACCAACAACTTTCAGTCAATTTTTTTCTAAATAATCAGTAAAATGCTATTAACGCAATAAATATCTCGTGAGATATGTTGCGATACCGGAGTTTAGAAACCGCGATAGCCGTTTTATCAGAAACTTAACACCCACATACGCAATAGCTTTGTTTACATTGACTTGACAGTCCGGTGTTTAAAACGCTGTGTAGGCATATATATATATAAGCGCTCTTGAATAATAAATGAACAACAAATAAGAAACGTTCACTATTACATAACAAGTGCATGAATGATAATCATAGGGAATCATGCAATGAATGGATCACGTCGTGATAAGCAAAGAAACATCACAATCAGGTGAGTTCGTTTTTTACTAACTCTCTTTCGGTATGAATCTCATTCATACCAAAACCTGCCTCTTCAGTGGCCTTGAAGAATGTCCATTTGCAGGCCAAGAGAAGACTATTTTTGAAAATTCACCAGACGATAACCGAGCCAGTCATTCCAGTTGTAAGTTTTCAAAAGTAGTCTTCTCTTGGCTCGCAAGTGGACATTCAATAAGCAGATATTTAAATTTTCTCGACCTAATAATTCAGCCATTAAATGAAACTTAAATTTTCTCATAGAAAATGTCCATTTGCAGACCAAGAGAAGACTATTTTTGAGAATTTATCACTGGAATGACTGGCTCGGTTATCGAGCCAGTCCTTCCAGTGGTAAGTTTTCAAACATAACCTCTTGGTCTGCAAATGGGCATCTCCCAAGACCCACCGAAGAAGTCGGGGTTTTGCTGATGTGAGTGTTAAATGCTTATGGGGCCATAGTGATTACCGACCCTCGGCAACTAGTCCAATTATGCACGGCGTAGATCACTCTCCATACGTTCTCTGGTCTTGTTTGTGCTGTAGATTTTCGGATTTTTCGGACTTTCATTTAACAACCATTGTTGATGAATCATAGCATACGCCAACATTGGGTTAAAATGTTAGCCAAATCGCACCAGAAGTTTCCTAGATATCAATAGATCCAAGATCTAATCCGATCCGGATATTTTAATCCGGATCACAACCACAAACTTGAAATCCTCGTTCATGGTAAGATCCATTGTTGAGCATTTGAGCAAAATCGGATTAGCAATTCTTTTTTTTAAACAGACCACGTACACTTGCCCGCCCTCCCGCACGCACGTAATCGCGCATACATGCACGCACGCACGTAATCGCATAGGCACATACCCACGCAATCATCCACGGTCACGTGCACTCATCCAAACACCTGCAAATGCAATACCCTCTCCCGCTGACTGGCCGAGGGTAATTAAAAGACCGATTTTCTTAATTCTGCATTGTCAGATCTATATATACACCGTCCGGGCATTGACGTATTTTGGGAAAATCCCCTCCAACAATGCATCGCCCACACCATTTGTGTCTCGTCAACGCGCCAGGCAAAGTGTGAACGGTATTACATTTATACTATTAGGCTTAAATACAACACGTGTTAAGGTTTTTAACCCTATCGTGTGTTAAAATTTGAGACAAACAGATCCAGAAGTTTCCGAGATATCGATAGCTCCAGAACTTGAGCCAATCCAAATCCGGTAGCCAGGATCACGGCCACAGTCTGGAAATCCTCCTGCAGGGTAAGTTCCTTATATTGTCTTAAAATTCTAGCCAAATCGGATATAAACAGTTTATTACAGCTTTGGACACGCATGTACGCGCGCATGATTTAAGGGAATCCAGGCGTAATGACGTCAATGCGCGAAATATGTATTCTCTAGGATACCTATACAGATATGAGGTTTTTTCATTTGGAACATTGAACATTTCATTTATAAACATAGGATTTACAATGACAGAACACACCACCGCAGCCGCCAGTAGAAACTCCACTATCACCACCGCCACCACTACCGCCATCACCACCGCCGCCACCACCACCACTACTGCCGTCGCCACCACCGCCACCGCCGCTGCCGCCGCCACCACCATCACCACAACAATCACTGGCGCCAACACCACCATCAACATCATCACCGCCGGCGCCACACCATCACTACGGTCACCACCACCACCACCATAATGCCACCACCACCACCATCACCGCCACCACCATAATGCCACCACCACAACCAACATCACCGCCGGCGCCACCACCACCAAAACCATAACCATCAACATCACCGCCGGCGCCACCACCACCACCACAATCATCACCACCGCCAATGCCACCAACCCCATTAACGTCACCGCCGGCGCCACCACCACCACAGCCACCACCACCACCACCAGTACGTACCACCACCACCACCCCCGCGGCACCACCACCAACCATCAACATCACCGCCGGCGCCACAACCACCACCATCATCACCGCCACCATCATCATCATCATCATCATCATCATCATCATCATCACCACCACCACCTTATGTCTATTTACCACCGCCATTACCACCATCATCACCACTGCCACCATCACCACCACTGCCACCACCACCACCACCACCACCACCACTGCTACCACCGCCGCCGCCACCACCACCGCCGCTCCCACCACCACTGCCACCACCAGCATCACCACGGCCGCCGCCACCAGCGCCACCATCACCATCACTGCCACCATCACCGCCACTTCCGCCACCACCACCATCAACATCACCGCCGGCGCCACCACCACCACCATCATCATCATCACCACAACCACTACGACTACCACCACTACCACCGCCGTCACCACCACCACTACTACTATCAACCACTGGCGCCACCACCACAAACCCCGCTGGCACCACCACAAATACCATCACCCACTGGCGCCACCACCACCGCCGTCGCCGGCGCCACCACCACCATTTCCGCCACCATCACCAGTATATTCAACATCACTACCATCACCCGCCGGCGCCACGACCGTCGCCGGCACCACTACCACCATCACTACAACCGCCACCACCACCACTGCCGCCACCGCCACTACTACCACCGCCACCCCACCACCGTCGCTACAGGCGCCACCACAACAACCATTACCACCACCACCACCATCATCACGACCATAACCCTCTGCCCCCCCCCCCCCCCGCCACAACCATCACCACCACCGCCACCACCGCCACCAGCAAGTAAGATAAACGTTATGACTTTATTTGTATGTTTTCGTTTAAGGAACTAACCTGATGAAAGTAGTCTCTCCTGGATCGTCTTGAGGCACCTCAAACACGGCATATGAGATATAGACATTCACCCAGAATAATATTTGAAAACTTGAAAGATTCAGCTAGAAATTACTACATTCATCAACGTGGAATGCCACATGCATATTCAAAATACTTATTCTAACGTTCATGAGGAAACACTACGCTAAGTCGATAACTACACCGACTATGTTGAGGATGTCTAGAGAGCAAAGGGTGCACGGTAGTTTATTCGTCGAGTGTCAATCAACGAAACATTCGGGCTGGCACAGTGATATTTAGTGTCGTATTCATATGGAGGAAACATTGTGATAATTAATTACATGAGAGGCTTCGTGTTGCCAGCGGATTACATATCTACATGCGTGTTCATAGCATATCGCAACAACTTCCGCTTGCCAAAATGATAATGGCATTATTCAGCATTGGCTGTGAGCGATTTAGCTGTAGCTGTTTCTCATTTTTAACGTTGACATTACACATAGGTAATCTCCTCAATTGTACATTACGCATAACCTTTAATAATTAGTTACGTCATTCGTTAACTGGAGTCGGCCTTCTCTTTGTGTGTCAATGCGGGTAAAATCTATCATCAATCATTATCATGTACATCCATAACAATTTCAGAACATTTAAGTTGCTAAAGTAATTATAATTTACATATCTGGTGTCTGACCTTGGAACAATATTGTACATGGCTCAAATACCATTAAAACATTTATGAAAAAACGTAAAATATTGTCCGTCTTAATACAAGATTTGTCTACAACGTAGCACAGTCAAGAACGGGTTCCAGACTTGCTACCAGAACCAGTTTCACAGGAACAATGGATAAATATACAATCTTCATTCCGATGATTCTGTGTTTTATCGCATTGATTATTGTGTGTTGTTGGGCGGAGCAGTTAAAGCGTGCATGCCGACTACCGCCGCCTATTCCGGCGAATATATACGAAAGACTACGTCACGAACGACGAGTCCGACGCCAGATTGAGGACAGCGAGAGTCAAATACAGGACGTTCGAGAGCTGGATACGATGATAGAGACATCCGGTGGCAATATAGCGGACTCGACATATCGGGTTGAAGAGGTGATTGTACGTGGAGGCGTGGGTTCTGGTGTGGAGCTGGGTACCGATGGAAGTCCGCAGAGTAAATCGGCAACATTCATGGAAATTTGCCAAGTCTTATGAATATGTAAAGATTATTCATGTGCAGTCTATTCGTAAACCAACTTCCTATAAGTCAATGCGGTTGTTGAGCTGGAAACATGGCACAATGGATCATCCATTGTTCGCTATTCCCCATCCATCTCCGGCTAAGCTCCATCCACACCTCGCTCACGTTGGAATCTATCGATCTCTGAACTCTGACTATCAATTTCCAGAAAACTATACAGGGAAGCTATTGAACATTTTGGAACTAATTTGACTGAGCATTGGCCTATGGCACCAACAGCGTCCAGTCAAATTAGATTCAAAATATTCAACAACATGTCTATTAAATAGTAGAGACACACAATTCGTACAACGTATCGTTCAAGACAGCCAAATAGAGTCATATAATGTGATTATATTCAATAATGTGAATCTGATAATGTCGCCATCCTCCACGCCACTTCGATGATTATGACGTCATATAATGTCAGATTGATAGATGGATACCCTGGAAATGTGAATTTTCAACATATCAGCCTATGAGCATGGTCAATACCTCGCATTGAAGCCTATATAATACTGCTGGCTATAAAAAGAACATCAATTATTAGCTCACCTGGCCAGAATGGCCAAGTGGGATTGTGCCATCGTCCGTCCGGCCATCGTCCGTCCGTCTGTCTGTCTTGCGTCTGTCAAATTTTTGGTTAAGCGACTTCATCCCAAGAACCACTGGATCACTTTCAATTATATTTTGGCAGGAAGCAATCTTAAGGCATTACGATCCAAGTTTGTTCAAAGGAAGCCGATCGACCAATTTTGCCGGCGGCTGTCTTGGATATTGGCCGATCTATAGACACTTCTAAAAATCATCTTCGATACAGATCGATTCAAAACTCATAAAATATCATCTAGAGCATGAGCTGAACCAAGTATGTTCAAGGAAACCTGATTGGCCAAATAGCTCGGCTGGCATCTTGGATGAGCTAGTTTTCGTGAAAACGACTTCTCAAAAGCCGCTCAACAGATTAGGCCGAAATTTAGGAGATATGATTAAGGGCCATTACAGTTTGTTCAAGGGAAGTCGATACGTCAAAAGACATGGCCGCCGTGGACCAATGAACATGTAGCGAGTTTGGCGGCCATATTGGATTTTTTTATTCGATCGATTTTGGGGCCATAATTGGTTTTATATAGGTTTTTGGGTATGCTGATTTCAAATTTCCACATTCGAAACTGTCGTATAAACAGTGGTCATCTTAGATCATTTTCCTGCCAAAATCTCCCATACTAAAGCAATAAGAAATTTAAATTGTCTTCTCGAAGATCACTGGCCTCAATTATATTTGGCACAGAACATCCTTAGGGCATACAGATCCAAATTTGTTCAAACGAAGCCGATCGGCGAAAAATCTTAGATTTTAGCCGATTTTTAGAAGCGTCTTTAAAAATCGCCGAAACCGCTTCAAAACTAATGAAAACCCATCTAGGGCAATGGCTGAAACAAGTTTGTTCAAGGGAACTTGATTGTCCAAATGCCTCGGCGGCCATGTTGGATGACCTAGTTTTTGCGAAAACAACTCCCTATTTAAAAATTCCCATTGCAGAACCTGCCGGTTAAACAGTTTGGTGGCCATTTTGAATTTTTATTCTGCAAAATACTCCCTAGTAAAGTAATTGAAGATTTTAAATTTCTTCGCGAGAACCACTGGAATGATTTTAACCAAAGTTGGTAGGACGGTTCCTTATTCTTGTTGCAACTTTGGCGTACGGTTCAACTTATAGGCGATATCCTTTATAATTGAAATGGCTATTTTCCAGGTGAGCGATACTTGTTAATTACTGACTGACGGTTGGGAGCAGTAGTGTTGAACATATGAATTTAACACTGGTTGTCAGGTGTACCAGAGGCCGCTGCAGTAGGCTTAAGGAATGGGCGACGGAAGAAAGCATAGCTCTTTTCAACTGCCACTTGACTGGCTGACTCAATAATCGAGCCAGTCATTCCAGTTGTAAATTAAAAAAGCAGTCTTGCCATGGTCTGCAAATGGAAATTTTCTATTTGAAAATTAAAATTTTGTTGACCAAATTTGAGCAGTAAACGGTTAAGTGTAGTTGAATGTAAACATTTTCTAGCTGCCATGCCAGTGCTGACATTGAACCGTTGTTACACACACGGTCTCTATGTTTCAATACGAAATCCTTACACAACGACTTTGAGTTCAATAACGTTGCTCGTGTAACGGTGCTTAGAACAATCTATTATAGCTTTAACTTTCCTTAGAGTGAATGGCCATGTTTACAGCTATTTACAAATAAATATCAGTTACGTCGATTTAGGCACACAATCTTATTTTCTGATTTTACATCAATCACATTGTAGGCCAGTAGCTGATTATAATAGGGGTAGCGGTGGGCATTTGCCCCCCACCCCCACCCACCCCTCCGCTCCAGATTTTGCCACCCACACCCCCACAAATCTTCTGATCAACAACATTGAGTGAATGTTATGTTTTATGCAGTTTCTCTTTATATCAATGAAAGGAGTTGCCTGGACACGATGGTTCATGATAGCATTAGAGTTTAAAGGGGTGTTAATCCTATCTCAGATCTTGTATTGTACCGATAGATTATGGTTTATAGATTCCATATCATTCATATCCTGTCACATTCCTTTATCTGTATCACAATTATCTGCTTTGTAATATCGCATAAATGTTGAACAGTGATCGCCACCGTTTTGTCTCAAGCAATAGCGTGTGATATCGTGCAAGTGACAATGCATTACATTCTTTATTATGTAATACTTATCCCGTTGAATATTTTGAAACTAATTTGACTGGAAGTTGTTGCTGCCTATGGTAGCAACAACTTCCAGTCAAATTAGTTTCAAAATATTCAACAGCTTACATGCATGATTGCTTTTATACAATATTGCCAGCTATATACTAAGCGGGAACGCTAGGCTTTTCTGATTGTTTGAGAAGTAAACGATGACAGCCATCGTAGGGTGTAGAAATGTACCAACATGTAGCTACTAGATTTCACAATTTTCCGATGGAGAATGATTTCAGAATAGATGGGCCCCGTGTGTCTTGCTGTAGCACCATCTATGTCCAGACCCAGGGTGAGGCAAGGGCTAAAGCCCCCCCCCCCCATCCCCAAATAAAAAAAAGAATTATGACGTTTCACCCCTTGAACCTTTTAATCAGTATCTCACATTTACATTCATCATATACTTAAGCTGCTGAATATTTCGAAACCAATTTGACTGAGAGCTGGGGCTGCCTTAGGCGGCACCAGCATTCAGTCAAATTAGTTTCAAAACATTCAAGAGCATTTTGACACATACATACCGAACTTATTATATGTGTTAGCAGCAGCAGCTATTCCATTCTTGGCCCACACAATAACATCCTCCGCAACTATTTAGTCTTGGCCCCAAATATGCTTAATCCGGCTATACTTATGCCTAGTAGCGCGTATTAACCTAACATAGCACCTGCCTGGCCTGACAACCTGGTGCTCCTGTGTGAGGTGGTCAGATTAGGCAAGGTGAATATTGGCTAAACTTCTACGGTGGCTCTTCTGAATGTGCCAAAGTATTTATGAATAATATATTATGCAACTCAACACACAATATATTCTAAGTAAAATTTATTTATACATTATGTAGTTTTGTTTATATTAATAAGAATTTTTCTATCAAATTTTCTAAAGTGAGTTATTATTATTTGTTAACATCATCGTCAGCGTCAATCATCATCATCATCATCATCATCATCGTCGTCGTCGTCGTCGTCGTCGTCGTCGTCGTCTCCAACACTACTTACTAATCCTCCACCACCTCTCATGTTTTGAAACTAATTTAACTGGGCGCTGTTTCTACAATAGCACATAGTCAAATTAATTTTTAAATATTCAACAGGTAACCAGTATAATTCCCTTGAAAATGGGGTTCTGGTAATTCAGACTTCAAAAGTATATAAATCGAACCCAACACGTGCAGAATCTTGGCGGAGTTTAGCTAGAGACGAGCCGGGGAGCCTGGGGGGGGGGGGGCAGCTAGAGGGGGCTGGGATGGGTAGTTAACTAGAAATGGACCCCTCTACTTCATAGACAGCTAGTTGTCTCAGTGAACCACTTGTGGGCCAAAATGCATCTTCCGATTTGATGCGGGTCATCATATTAAAAATACATCAATCTAGTTACTTTCAGAATATTTGAAAATCTGCACGTTTTACTTATCTAACCTAGAAATCCGAGTGTTTCCAGACAGCTAACCCGGAAAACCGGAATATTTTGAAATTAATTCGATTAGACCATGTTGCTGTATAAGCAACAATATCTCTCAGTCAAATTAGTTTCAAAAATATTCAACATACTGTAGGCCTACCCAACGTCATAGAATGTGTCGTTTTTGCTTTGCGAGGCTTAAAGACGTTACGGACCGTTTCCAGTTTTAGCCATGCCCCGCCCATCTCTAGCTAAGCTCCACACACACACACACACATCGCTTGTGTTGGAATCGATAGATCTCTGAACTCCCTGACTATCAATTTCCAGAAAACTGTACAGGTAAGCTGTTGAATATTTTGAAACTAATTTGACTGGGTGCTGTTGCTGCATATGGCTGCAACAGCGCCCAGTTAAATTAGTTTCAAAATATTCAACAGAATGTTTATTAAATAGTAAAGACATACAAATCGTACAACGTGTGCACTAAAGCCGGACTAAATTAATTCATTGATGCCATAGTTAATTATGACGTCATCCTACACGTAATTTAGTTTAATATGGCGTCATATGCTGGATGGATAAAATGGGAAGGTCCATTAGCTTCAGGTGTGGAGTTTGAGAATATAAAGGGCTAAGATGTGCTTCTAACTGTATGATGGAAACAGACGTAGATACCTATAATGGAATAGTCATAATCAAATACGCATACGTGCGTTGCCAGGTACCACTTAAATTACCCATTAAAATAATTGTATCGCTCCTTTGGTTTGGTTACATTCGCCGCGGGAAAACATCTCTGCCACCTTTGAATACCTTGTCTACACTTAGGGTAATGATACTCAACATTCGTGTCAATACGAATTAGGGCAATATATATAGCTCTCGCAGCTCATCTCAATAAGGTAGTCATAACATACAAACGCCCCCCCCCACCCCCGCCCGACCCCCCCCCCCCCCCACCCCGCCCGCCCCACCCCCACCAACCCACCCACCCCACCCCAGTAGTAATGGGTGTATCTGTTCGTTATTGTTCTTTTTCTCGAGAACAATGGCGTACAGCCGCCTAGAGTGTAGAACAATGGCGTACAGCCGCCCAGCGAAAAGAACAATGGCGTACAGCCGCCCAGAGGAAAAGAACAATGGCGTACAGCCGCCCAGAGGAAAAGAACAATGGCGTACAGCGGCACCCGTTTGAGAGTTTTGATAACAATGGCGTACAGCCGCACGCGTATTTGAGATCTTCATCACTGTGGAATGTTCTATTATTTTGAATTAGTTAACCCTTAAAAGTTGTGTATTTTACGTTTAAATGTAGTGGCGGTGCGTCCCCCTCCGTGGTTATCTACTGTGGTAAAAATAATAAGAGAGTAATGTAAAAATAATAGAGTCTAAGAGGTGGTCTGATAATGGAGGTCGTAGGAGGAGGAGTTTGAGTAGGAATGCAATGCCGGCCGCCCGGTCTTTGCCCGGCGCTGTTCTCCTCGCGTATTTAAGCAGAGCTCGCCTGTCTAGTTCGCTGTCGTTATTTGTGCTTTTTTTAAAGAAACGTATAGAGATTTTAAGAGAATAATTTTTTTTTAAAACGAGGAGTAAATAAGTGTGCGTTAAAGACATAACAAAATGGCAGATAATTTAAGCACCGATATTAAAGAATGTGAAGATGCTGTTAATGTGATTTTGCAGCAGATGCGTGACTCTGATGCGTCAAGATTAAATGTGGATCTACCCAATTCACCTGATGAAGATGTGGATCACCTTTTAAATCTGGGTTCTATGTTGTATGAACCCAACTTTTCAATTCCGCACGTATCTGATGAACATAACGACGTAGCATTACGCGAAGTCATTCCTGAACTGTCTGATACCGATGCTGATTTTTTCAATTATTTGGACGATTTATACGATTATGACGTAATCATACCTGCACAACCTGCTTCTACCGATGATCAAACCGCACATACTAGAACTGAACAATCTATTCCTGATCTGAGTACCGTACCATCATCATTTGTTAATTATCCTCATAACGAATGTGACGTAATTGATTCTAATTTTTCGACCGATGTACGTGATGGACACGATCTAAATTTAATTTACGTTGTGCCTTTCGCTAGTGACCTATCTCAGGATTTAGTATGCCTTCTTAATGATTACGATGTAAATTTATTCGACGATGCATCCCTTCTTGACTTTCTTGTGCCTTCATCTAATGACCTATCTCAGGATTTAGCATGCCTTCCTAATGATTCCGACTTAAATTTATTTCATGCTATACCAGTTCCTGTTTGTATTGAGCCTTCTACTAATGACATATCACTGGATTTATCATGCCTTCCTAACGATTCCGACCTAAATTTATTTGATGCCACGCCAGTTCCAGACTGTATTGTGCCTTCTTCTAATGACATATCGCTGGATTTATCATGTCTTCCTAATGATTCCGAGCTAAATTTACTTGATGATGTGTCTGACTGTATCGTGCCTACGGCTAATGACTTATCTCTGGATATAGCATACCTTCCTAACGATTCCGCTTATCGCATCGATGATCCTACTCATCAACCTCTTATTGACACGCAAGCATATCATTCGACAGATGAAATTAGTCTCATCGCTGATGAAATCAGTCGATGTATATCAGAGAATATAGTGCTTACAGATGATCTACTTAATCATTATTTGCAATGCGTTCACCGCGAGCACGCACAAATCGGAGGGTCGGTAGTTGATTATACCGACTATATATCTGTGGAGACTGTTCGCAAATACCGCAGTAAAAAGTTTCATCTGGAAGGTACTGAATATAATGTATCTTTTAAAAGTTATCCTATAGCCGATACACCACTTTCTCATTCTGAGTTCGTGCCAGGTGTCTTTCAATCTTTGCTCGATACGTATAGCGAATATAGTAATGTTCAGCCGAATGATCACGTGAGAATCGAGTTGATTCACCCATCTTTGGAAATGCTGATAGCGATGGATTTTAGGCTATGGAATGAAATTACACCTGACATAATTTTAGAATCAGTGGAAAAAGTCATTCAGTCAAATACTGATTGTAGGTTATCAGAGGGGTTTGAATTTCACGTTTTTCTTGTAGAGGACTACAACTCGGATGGGCGAAATGATACTCTCCTAGGAGCGAGCGATTCTAGACATTTAAATTTATTAAATTTACATTCATCTGATTTAGATGCGTACATGCGTATAAAAAAATGTATTATACCCGTATGCGTCGAATATCCATTCTGTTTCGATGCAGGAATATTTTTAGGAATAAAATTTATTGAGAAAATGAACAAATTAATCTCTGCAAAAGAATGGCGTAATTTGATACGTAATAAGACATATTTGACGCATATGGCACGTGAATATCATACAGCTTGTAGTATTCCTGTACGCAAAATTAATAGTACTGATTGGAACAAATTTCAGGAACATTTTCGCAATCAATTTTCTATTCAAGTCTACTCAGAGTCAACGCCTATTCGGTTGCGCTTCCCCGAGTTTACCGCGCATAAATCTTTTGCATTCAGAACGTGATAATCATATATCCTTAATCACGTCTATGGCTGCATTTCTTATGGTACGTAATTACTGTACGCGGTGTAATGCGTCATACTCTAATGATCACTCATGCACTGCGCACTGTCGTAGTTGTCAGACACCTTATTCTGATAAAGTATCTTGTACTTCTACAGACGCTACGCATAAGATAATGTGTACTGATTGTCATCGTAAGTTTTATAACCGTCAATGTATGTCGAACCAACTCTCTAATGGGACCTGCGTAATGGTGAAGGCGTGCCCCCACTGTTTCAGTCGCATACGTAAAGATGACGATGAACACGTATGCGGTATGATAAAATGTCACGCGTGTAAAGAAAAGTATGTTATTACTGAAAATCATACGTGTTATCATAAAGTAATTGAAGAACCTATTATGTCATTATCCCACGCACGCTCTATGCGTATGAATGCCGACATTTGTAGTTACGAATGTTTTCAAAAATACTTTATCGCCTATCGACAGTAGCAATACTAATATTCTAGCTGAGCATAAAGTCAATCTCGTGGTTGCCAACATATGTTGTGATGCGTGCCTCGAGCAACCACTCAAAGACGATTGCTCTACATGTCATCGAGGCACGAATTATGGATATGTTCGCTTTCACGGGTTAGACGCGGTGGATCAGTTCGTTAGCTGGCTGACACGTGTTAAGGCTGCGCATGTCGGTAAACAAATCACTAGAAAATATGTTTTCTCTGACTACTTGGTGATCGCACACAACGCTCGTGCCTATGATTCTCTTTTACTCCTTCAATGCATTTGCAAAACCACTAATCCGCATCTTAAACCTACAAATATTATCATGCGCGGTCGTTCAGTTCTCTCATTTGACGTAGGTACTATTCGGTTTATCGATTCAATTAACTTTTTCCCCATTTCATTACGTAAGGTGGGCGATGCTTTTAATCTTTCTGTTCGAAAGGGGACATTTCCCCCATCAGCTCAACACGCCTCAATATTGGGGTACGGTAATACCCTTTCCCGAGAGGGAGATATTCTGTCCACAAAATATAAATGCGAATGAATTAATCGAATTTGATCGCTGGTACAACGAGCAGATATCTAGACACGAGCGCTACGATGTCGATAAAAATCTCATCGAATATTGTAATGATGACGTAACCGTCTTACGTTTAGCCATGTCTAGATTTAAGACTTTATTTTCTGAATCGACGGATGGCCAAAACCCATTTGTAACAGGGATAACGCTAGCCGGAGCGTGTAATGCGGCCTATCGCGCGTTATGGCTTCGCCCTGAGGGCGTACAGACTTTACCTGATTTCTCACTAAGAGCAAAACGTGCTTATAGTGTTTTGGGTGTAGAATGGATGGAATGGGTCAGTCAATGCGAGGGTTGCCAAATCGCGCATGCGCTAAATGGCGTTGAACAGAAAATATGCGGACATTATGTGGATGAAATTGATGTATCTGAAAATATTCTTTACGAGTTCTTAGGTTGTAAATTCCACGTACATGAGTCTGCTCGTTGCGGTGATAAGCGTGATACAACATATACACCATATGGCGATCAGACATATGAAGAAGCATATTCCGTGCTTCAAAGTCGCATTTCTTTATTTGAATCATGTGGATATACGGTGAGAATTATGTGGGAATGCGACTTTAAGAAACAAGTTGCTGATTCCTCCGAGCTAAATGATTTTATCACCGAATTGGACTTAGCACACCCAATATCACCACGTGATGCGCTATTCGGTGGCCGTACATCCGCGATTCATTTATTTATGGAAGCGGATGAGCATACCACACTCGAATATTTAGGCTGCGTTTCCATGTATCCTTCAGTGATGAAACAATGTTGTTTTCCAGAAGGGTCATATACGGTTCTAAGAGGTGATGACTTGAGTGATAAGATGGTGCATGACTTCTTTGGTCTTATTAAATGCAAAGTCCTTATGTCATTAAAACAATGTATGAAGTATGGCATTATCACGCGTCATCGCAATATGAGCCGCATGGCGACGATGGGTTATTTTCAGAATACATTAACCGTTTTCTGAAAATTAAACATGAAAGTAGCGGTTATCCTGATTGTGTCGGTAGTGAGAGTGAAAAGGCGAATTACGTGGCTGACTATTATAAACATGAAGGAATACAGCTCGACCATGCCAAAATATCGTATAACACAGGTTTGCGCTTTGTCGCTAAATCCTGTTTGAATATTTTGTGGGGACGATTTTCTCTTCGTGATCATAAAAAGAATAGCATGATATCAACACGTAAAGGTCTACTCTCCCTTCTGAATGATAAAAGTAAAACTGTAGGCTCCATTTCATTCCTGAACGATCGTCTTCTAATGGCCTCCTATTCGGTCAATGACGAGTACGTTCAGTCACCATTAAATACCAACTGTATTCTTGCATCTTTCGTGACAGCCTATGGCCGAATAAAACTGTACGAAGTCTTGTCCTTACTCGGACGCCGCGTAGCCTATCACGATACAGATTTGGTGGTATTTAGTACACGTGAAGGTGAGCCGACCATTCAAGAACGAAGTGGGTATCTAGGTTCTTGGACGAGTGAAATCCCCTCCGATTACGAATTAACAAGTTTTTGCGCGCTCGGTCCAAAAAACTATAGTTATGAAACAAAGCGTCGAGGCGATCCATCGATCGTTAGACAGGTGACGAAGGTTAAAGGTTTAACGCTTGATACCCAACAATCAAAACAAGTTAATTTTGATACAATGAAAAAATCTATTGAACAAATTATAAACGATGGTGGAATTACAGATAGTAATAGCATACTATTAAGCTATCCATCAAAGATCACACACACCGATCATTTTAGAATTCTTTCAGTAAATAGCAGTAAGACTTCCAGACCCGTCTTTAAAAAACGAATTTTGAAACTGGGAGATTTATCATCAGTACCATATGGTTAAACTAGCATAATATAAATAGCAACAGTGCACTTTTTTCAGTCAGTACGTAAACAATGTCGGTGTCATCCATGTCCGCGGAAGCCGCACTAGCTGCTCGCGCTATGATAACAAATATTGCTAGTCTGTGTAACGCTGATATGGATAAGATGCGTACGTTGATTATGAGGAGCATGCGGTTCACTTTAAGAGATGACAAAATTAATGCTGGAAGAATTATACTCATGTCTGAAATTAGCAAGGGTTTATTAACTGAATATGAGATAGACATAGTGCATTGGGTTCATGTATTATTGCTGCGAAGCTACATTAATCGATGTCTTTCTCATTCATAACTTATGCCTAGTTATTGCACGCATTACAAGCCATATATTACCGCAAAAATATTATGACTGAAAGTTGTTGTCATCCGCCATGAACTTACAGTCAGATAGTTTTCAAACTATTTTGTGCATCCAGCGATAATACGCGTCGACTTTAGTGTATCGAGTCTGTCAGCCGTGTAATGGTTAAAAGTTGGGCGTGTGCGTTATTGCTCATAAAGTGTGCGACGGTAGAAGACGGTGTCTTGTATCGCATGAATATGTACATTATTGATCGAACAAATGTGCTTCATAAATTCAAATTAAGCGCGTCTATGTACGTCATTGTAATGCACGTGCTCCTCTGTACGCCATTGTGTGCATGGTATTTACGCCAGATGTCGTTCAATCCGTGTGTGGCTGTTCGTTATTGTTACTAATGATATATAAATGCAGCAGTTTCACGCTATGATTATTCGTTCTCCACGATGTCATCTGATCCTTGCTTTAAATATTTAAATCGCTCGGCTTTTTGGTGTGATCTTGGTAATTCGCGTAAAGCGCGAACAATATGTTTTGGCGAAAAGTGGTGTATCGATCTACGGCAGTTTCATCCTGACGGTTATCCCACTAAACGTGGTTTATATCTCAGCGTAGCAGCGTTTAAACAGCTGTTACAGATCATACCCGATCTTGAAGATGCGGTAAAGCGTGCGCGCAAAAAAGAAGGCGTACTATTTACATATTCTTTGGGCAATTCTGTTCGTATTTCTATCTGTGACGAATTTTCGTGTATTGACATACGCTATTTTTTCTGCTCTGACGCAGAACATGAATTCCAGCGTGACGGAATTACAAAGATGGCGTGGAACTGCCACTTTTGGAACCTTTGCTGGCTCCACGATGAGCAGAAAGCATATAATTTTTTGAGAATATTATGCATGTATGCCTCTTTAACAGTATAGTGTGTTAAGTAATCGTCCTAGTTTTAGATGTTCTTGCAATATTTCTGCCAAACATCGCGTGACGGAATTACATACGAGTAACCTGCAATTCTACCATAGTGTAAATAACATTGATTTCCTGCAAACCTGCCATGTTTCCCGGAACACTTGATATAAGTGGGCAGATGTATGATTTAGCAAACAAAATGAAATCTTTTGGTCAAAGGAAAGCATAAAACTAAAGAGAAAATTCGAAATATTCACGCGACGGAATTACATTTTAGAGTATGACGGAATTGCTACTGCATGTAATTCCGTCACATTATCAAGCACAGTAATACCATTTAGCAAGAACACTTTTAAGAACATCTACAACAGCACATATCATTTACCAAACAAACCACTGAAGAGGCCATGAATCATTCTAGCCCCAGTATCTTTAAAATGACATGTTTACTACTAGCAGCACCACTAATTCTAACACCCAAAATAAGTTCTGAGATGATACATCGGCGCTGAGCATTTTATTTGGACACGAATGACCCTGAACTATTAGTATAACAGTCCATATGCCCATGTTTGGTCAGAATAAACTGTATTCAATATAAATGCGATTCCAAGCATAGAGCAAAACAAAGATTGAACGTTAATGTCCCACTGTCATCGGCATTACTGCTATAATTGTCGGTAAAGAGAAATTATTATTTTACGACTTCCTATCTCATCAGGAGTTACATTTCATTATCAATACCAAGTTTCCGTGGTCACAATCTTATAACAGCCATTAATAAAAGTTCTTATCTATGCATGAGAATAATGCAACAATGTCATAAAGATCCAATATGAACAATAAAATACAATTTGAAAAATAGAATCCATTAAAAATTAAAATCCATTTTAAACAATAAAATCCATTTTAAACAATTAAACACACGAACATAATAACATTCTCAATATGTCATACCCAAAATGTTTAACTAATCTATTTAAGATAGGTATATGTGTATACCTAAATCCTCAATACTATTCATCACTAGAACTGATTTAGCCCTTTGAACCCGAAATAACAAATGGCACAATATTCTACTATTCAGCAAATACTCTTGAATATTTTGAAAGTAATTTGACAAGGGCGGTTGCTGCCTATGGCAGGGACAGTTTCTAATCAGATTAGTTTCAAAATATGCAACAGTATACCTATTAAAACCTAGATTCTTTGACTTCAGTGTTCAAAGGGTTAATGCTGCCATATGATTATCATGGGAGACAGTCATAGCATGAGAAAATCTCATCGTCATCAATAATCCCGTAATGTTCAGCACATGTTTGGTGAAACCAGACATTACAAATACAGCAGCGAACCCAGTCGTCGGTTAGTTGAGGATCGTTGCCATCACCATAAGACCAGTTACACCTAGGACACGTATCTTTCTTGGCGGATGATCTCTGACCTGTGCCAGACTTGTTAGTTTACTTTTACGTACAGGTTTAGTTGGTGGTACGACACTGCTTGGTACACCATTAACTGAGGTGTTGACGGGTGTCTTAAGTATGTTACGTTTGGTTTGACCAGACTGCGGTATAGGAACCGTGGTTGTATGCGTTGCTGTAGATGTCATATCTTGATCTGCTGAGGCTGAGGCCTGGGTATCATGAGTGGGTATTCGTGCAATGGTAGTAACCGGAGTCATATACACAATTGGTCGTGTCTTCGTTTCTAATGCAGTCGTGTAAAAACGTGTGAAGATCTCCTTGCTACCGGGCTGTATGAAGTGGGAAGTGATTGTCCCAGGGAACCCTTTCAAACCTTCCCACAGATGTTCTGTTGAAAGCGTGTCACACTGAAGCTTGATCTGCTCCTCATTCATTACAATTATCATAATGTCTGAACCACAATCCTGGAATGCACTAGCAAACGAGAATGCACAATTAACAATAGCTTGGCGTGACATTACCTTTCTTTGGACAATACGTTTTACAACCCCACCAAGGGCATCATTCGGCCCTTTACCGTGACTTGTTGCAAAGAAGTTCCAAGTCATATGTATATTATACAGTTCCTGAAGCTTTGTTGATAGGACAAAAATATATTTATTCTTGAACTGACTAGATGGACCATCAGTCCAAATATGTACTGTGGATACAGTTGGAACTTGTTGGCGGATAGTTTGCATGATCATAGATGTGAACGCACTAACTGACATTTTTTCATGGTCACGCACGTCGCTGACAATGACATAGCTCAATGTTTCATCTCTGTGATACACCATGACTGTATACAATGTCACCTGTCGCTGTCGCCAGTGAGCGGATTGGATTTCATCTTGCCAGGAACATGTAAAGTTTTCAGCAAAGTCCATCTGCAGGACACACATATTGCTGTCCTGGGATTTTGCTAATGATTTGTCTAGATCATATGCACTTGCTTGTTTGGTTTTAACAAAAGAATGCCATAAAAATTTGGGTAGCTGATTCTCTAACAAATGAACTGCCTCCTCAGTTGTCCCAACACACTCTTTTTTCTCGAGATATTTATCTGCATCTTGCACCCACTGATGCCATTTCAGAAATGCTGATTTGTCTGCTATTATTTTATCAGAGAAATTAGCTTTGTAGAGATGACTGTCATTACACGTTACACAATTGCTGGAAATACAATCCTCGCTGTCAATAGAACAGACACATTTGGAAAGGAACTCGTCTTTAGAGTATCTTGGAAATATATCTGGGTATTTGCGGTTGAGTGTTTCTAGGATTAGAATAATATTACTATGATAAGTACACCCATATACATTATGCGGCATCATTGAAGATAATAACACCCACGGTGGCCTTAGTTTTGCAAATTTAGATTTTCCTATTTGAGCATCAGGGTTTTCAGCCTTGATAAATTTCTGCTATAGTGAACATCAAATGCCGTTTCTGAACCCTTGTCTTACACCCACCACTACTGCGTATAGTAATATAATCCGCATTCCAGGCATCATCCTGGAAATAGAATCGGATTCATAGAATGATCTAACTTGTTTTTCAGTCTCTGAGTTAATTTGGTTGCTACGAAATTGGGATGAAACTACATATGCATCCAGCACCTCGGTAGCCAGTGTTCTAACGATTGAAGAACGTTTTCGTGGGCTCTTCGGCAATGCTTTCAGGGCTTTTCGTCTTGCTTTCCCTAATGATGCAGGAGTTTGGTAAACACTGTTTATTGATGCGGTGACTGGCACTTCGGTCGTATGAGTGTCAGATTCGTTTCTTTTAACCTTTTTCTTCAGTTCATTCTTCTGAGACGGCGTCATGTTCTTACTGAGGTCTTGCTTCCTCTCCCTGTCTGTCTTCTTGTATTTCTGGTATTCATCTGGGTTGCTCTTCAACCTTTCCCGACGCTCTCGCTGTCTCTCTGTAGCTGTTTTCGCCATACTCTCCTGCAACATTAAAGCAAGAATATGTGGTGTCATTAACATCAATATTTAAGAACAATAACTCTTAGCCCTCTGATGTCGAAAAGTAGCTAGTTACAGAGCCAGGGAAAGAAAGTCTGGTGTTGATTTTGGAAACAATTGCTGCTGAAACCTGTTGCTGTCATAGCCAGCAACAGCTTTCAGCAGCATTGCTTCCAAATCGAAGACCAGCTATAATATGAAACTAAATTAAAATTTAAATTTTAAAACTTCAGATTGCTAAGGGCTAAAACTTATGTGGCTTACTTTATGTTATTTTAAAGGGAAACTGATCTCATTTTGTATTTGCTATTCAGGTGACGGAATAAGCCATCCATAAATGAGCAGTGATATATTCAGCTCGCTTATCAGGCCATCAAAGAAAGATAATTCGCTTTTTAATGGTGAAATTCTTTAACATCCCCCTTCATGTAGGCGGCCATGTATGAATTTTACACCAATCAGAAAATTGATCGCGGTTTACCTCAATCCGTCCTAGATGTCATATGTGCTCCATACAGGTGTAATCAATTTCACCTGCTGTATACTGTAGGCAAAAGCCAATAGATTGATCAGTAAGTCTACGCTGTTAGCGAGTTTAGCAAAAATCGATCCCTCTAAACATTGAATTTAAGTAAGCTATTGAACATTTTGAAAGAAATTTGACTGAAAGTTGTTGAGGTATTAGGGCGCAGTTCCACGTGTGTACAAGTATCATCACACAACACATAATGTGTACAGTGACAATGACATAAATATGCACGCACGCACCCACACGTTCACTCGAACGGATGAGTGTGACGGAATTACATGGTTGTGTAATTCCGTCACGCTACAGCGTGTAATTCCGTCACGGAATTTTCCCGTGGGAGTGGTTTAAATTTTAGGTCAAACTATATTTTAATCACTTAGTGCATACCGAAATTAAAGAGGAGAAAAAATATTTTTAATGAAGTGTCTCAAATATATTCTCAAACTAAACTGAACGCATATTCCGTGACGGAATTACAGGCCGTTTGGCAAAATCCTTCCAATTTATGTTAACTTATATATGGTATTTTGAGTTATTTTTTATAGAAACGTATTCTGAATTATCTTTTAACAAAACATTATAGATTACAATGACATATATCTTACCCTGATCGGGTCTTTATATCACGCTGATTGCGCTGGATTAAAAATGCGAAATTATTACTAATAAATCGTTCGAAAATACCGCAAACACGTGGTTATTTTGTGCATGCGCAGTGCTTAGCGGGTCTTGCTAAAATGCTAATCTAAATCGAATACGGATGCGGAATTGTTTAATGGTGAAAATTATATATATTAAAGGACAATCCTGTTAAGATGAAAAAATGAGTCACAGGTTACATAAATCGTGGAATTCATGAGAACCACATGCCACACATTGCGGATTATACCTGCAAGACAACGAGTGGGAATTATTGAAACAGAATGCGAGTAATTTGATGGCAGCATTACCTAACTTTTACGCACCACCCGACGTGAGCGGTGACGAGTTGTTTAGCACGATACCTCAGTGCTTTTACAGTGTGAAAAAGTGAGAACATGAATAACATTCCAACCACTAGTGATTCTGCAGAGATGTCTAATCACGATACGCTTACTACGGACGCTATATACCTCGATGAGGTTTTAAGCGATGACGAACTATATCTCATCGATGACGATACCATCAAATTGTGTCACTATTGTAAAACTATGGGCTTGCCACACCATTATTGCCCTACTGATCATGTGCAAAAGATTAGTCAGAAATTATTCGCATCCATGCTGTGTGAAAAGATAGATTCGTTGGTTGTGCGAGATTGTTACGGTTGTCTAGTAAATCATCCGAGTCAACGTGAACATTCTTGTTTAGGGATTGATGTTGACCTTAATCTAATTGACAATTTTGAACTGTATAATGAGGCAGCTTTATTAGAAATGGACGAAGACGAATATTGCGCTCAACTAGCCTGCCATTACTATATATGTGAACATTGTACTGAACTGTACCATATGTGTATGACGGAATGGTATAGGTACATTGTGGATGTAATATATGAAAAACAGATGTTGTCGCCATAACTATAATTAATATTAATTTATTTAGTTTTATTTAAAATTAACTGCGTGTTTTAGGCATTAAAACACGCGGATAATTTGTAATAAAATCAAATACGTATTTTATTTTATTTAAAAAAAATAACATAATTAATTGTTTTATTTTGTCAATCGTAGCTTTGTAAAATATGTTGTATTTGGTGTTTTTTCGTATCTTTGTAACGATATGTATTATTGATGTCTGTATTAATAAAAAAGTTTTAAAATCGGATTTCGCTTGTTCAGTACTAGCACCTAGCTCTCTATCTCTTTATCTGTCGCTAGCGACTCGCTATTCACTCGCCTGCCTCATCCGCACACGTTGGTATGCCCGCTTTTCACTTGACAGAGGCACTTGACGGCGCGTGCCATCGCTATTCTTTAGAGAAGAATGGTCAAGATGAATGAATGATAGAGTGAGCTGAATAGCGCATACTTAAATAAAACACCATTAGACGGTTTTTGTTCAATTTCATGACAAAATATTCACTGAATATTGTGTTTATTTTTGTAACTATTTAAAGATGTCATGGATTCGTCGCACAATCATCTGATGTCATAATCATACGCTTAAATGTTCATAATATTTCTGCTCTGTAGTGTGTATATGACGACACAATTCTTAAACGTACATAGCACTTCTCCTACGTCACCAGTATCTGATGTCACAATCATAGCATTTCTCCTAATTTTATGATGCAATTTTTAATTGGACATAGCATTCCTCCTACGTCTCGAGTGTCCGAGGTCGCAATCATAGTATTTCTCCTAATTTTACATAACAATTCTTATATGTACATAGCATTTCACCTATGTCACGGGTATCTTACGTCGCAATCATAGCATTTCTCATAATTTTACGTCACAATTCTTAAATGGACACAGCATTTCTCCTGCATTACGAGTGTCTGACGTTGCAATTGTAGCATTTCTCCTAATTTACGTTGCATTCTTAAATGGACATAGCATTTCTCTTACGTCACGAGTATCCGATGTCACAATTCAGAATGTTCGCTAACCAGCAAGCATTGATAAGGTATTCGCAGAAGATTAACTACATATTACATCGTAGTGACGGTTCACACGCGTCCACATACACCTAAGGTATATATATATATATATGCGCATGAGCGTATACCTTCTTAGTCGTACGTGGACACACATGTGCCAACACAATGGCAGCAATGCTTGACTGCAATACGTCGTTACATCACCCATTTACTATGATTGTCTGTGGTCCAACACAGTGCGGTAAAACTGAGATGATAAAAGCACTAATAAGAGATCCCTATGCCATTACTCCCCCTCCACAGAGGATTGTGTACTGCTACGGTGTGTGGCAAGATGGGTATAGCGATTTGGCGAAAGAAGTTGAATTTAAAGAGGGTGTGAATGTTGAACTAGACAGAAGTTGCAGAACATTGGTGGTGCTCGACGATTTGATGAATAAATGCGACGAGAACGTAGCTGACCTATTTACAAAACGTTCTCACCATGAGAATTGTAGCGTAATATTTGTCGCACAAAATCTGTTTCACAAGTCGCGCAATCAACGCGACTTATCAGTTAACTGTCACTACATGGTATTGTTTAAGAATCCACGTGATGCGTCATCCATTCGTTATTTATCTAATCAGATGTACCCAGGCAATACAAAGTATTTGATCGAATCATATAAGGATGCTACACGCGAACCTCACTCATATCTACTCCTAGATTTGAAACAGACAACACCTGACAATATCAGACTCCGTTCATCTGTTCATCCGAAGGAGGGGTGCTACGTTTACATACCTAAGAAAAATGGCATCACGTAAAACGGAACGCCATTTACCTATGCTGCAATATTTGGCTAAAGTAAAGCCTTCAATCAGAAATGATGTAATCAAACAGTGTTCGAACGAATTGGTGGATGTACTATGCGAATCATGCCTAAACGTATTACGTGGGAATGTTCATCTCACTAAAATACGATACAAGCAGTTGAGTAAATACAACTAGTCGCGGTGTGCCATATGCACGTAAAAGAAAATTGCTACAAATAGGCGGATTTTTAGGCGCCTTATTACCAGCGGTGATCGGTATGCTAGCGCCATTAATTGGTAAACAATTACTGTTCACGTGAAAAAATGAAACATACACGTAAAATGGCATTAGTTCCTCACGAATTGATAGGTAATTTAAATGAACAGAGTAAAATATCATTGCTACAGACAGATCCATCGATACGTAAAGCTATTAGTCTCGACAACGAGATATCCAATATATTAACCAGACACGATCTGACTGAAAATGAAAAAGCAAAATCATATTCGCAAGTATTGGATAAGTATAGGCATTACTATCAGCAAACGCAAGGACAACAATATCAACCATTACCTCTACAGCCCATAACTAACTACGATGCACTGCCCGCACAAATACTTGAACGTACGATGAGGGGAATACCAAAAACGTACAAGACAAAAGCCAGTGGAGTAATTGATATTTTACGTTCGGTTCCTGAACGTTTTCACGTTAATGATTTGGGCGAAGTGACAATAGAGGGTACGTTTTTCCCAAAAAGTAATGTACTCGACCTGCTTACAAACGTAGTAGCGCATGGGCGTAAACCTCTTATGGCTGGTATGCATGATCAAGCGGAGGGAAAGTTTCTTAATCTGTTACGCGACCTAAACCTACCCCGCAGATTTGTAGGGCAAGAGAAAACGATGAGACAGATATATAATGGTGCAGAAAAGGATGTGAGCGCCAGTGAGTACAGGTCTACGCCCGTGAGCAAAAGAATACATAGAAAGAGTTCTCTAGCGGACATCAGGAAGAAAAAGCGACATTCAATTCCGGTGTGGGTAAATTTAGATAAGTCATGAATGATGCTAAATTGGCGAAAGTATATTTTGATCCGAAACATTACGCATCTTTTGGTGGGAAAGAAAAGCTATATAATGCATTCAAAGGTAAAATACCTCGCAACTACATCGACAAATGGTTAAAACACCAAGAAGTATATACCCTACACAGACCGTGGAGAACAAAGTTTGACAGGCGAAAAATAAGAGTTTCAGCCATTGATGAACTATGGCAGGCAGATCTCTGCTCGATGGGCATGCTGGCAAAGACAACAACAATGTGTTATATTTGCTATGCGTAGTTGATGCCCTTTCAAAATATGCATGGGTGGAATGCCTGTTTAGTAAAACGTCGTCAGCAGTCAAGAAAGGGTTAGAAACAATATTGGAGCATACTGAGCATCGCTCACATGCTATTCAAACAGACAAAGGGGGTGGGTTCGTAAACCATGTAATGAAAAAATATTTGAAAGATGATGGAATACATTTCTACACTTCTCAAAATGAAACGAAAGCGGCAATGGTAGAGCGTGTTCAATGCACACTGAAGGGTCGAATAAACAGATACATGACGCATAAAAATACACGAAAGTATATCGATGTATTACCCAGTTTAGTCACAGCGTACAATAACACAACACATTCCAGTACGCGCATGGCTCCTACCGAAGTCGACCGTAGTACGGAGTTAATCGCGTGGAGAAATATATATGGAAAGAAGACGAAGAAATGTTCCAAATCTAAAAACAGCCCTACTCAAGGCGACCATGTTAGAATATCACAAGCAAAAATGCCATTTGAAAAAGCATATCGCGGGCAATGGAGTGAGGTGCTTACAGACAAATATCCATACTTATATAAATTAGAAGACTATGGAGGTGACCCGATTATTGGTACTTTTTATCGTGATGAGATACAGCAAGTGATAGAAGAAAATGATAAAGAGTATGCAGTGGAAAGAATACTTAAAACTAGAAAAAATAAAAAGGGACAACCCGAGTATCTGGTAAAGTGGCTCGGTTACCCGGCTAAGTTTAACACGTGGGTTAATGAACTAAGTACTATACATCATTGACAATGGATGAATATATGGAGAGAAGATCGCATCAGAGCATGTGGCGAATGATGGGTTCACGAGTACCGAAAGAAGAAATAGTATACCTAGCTCGAATTATAATAATTTATATCGTAATCATTACATGTATCGTGAATCTGAGTATACAAAATGGGCAATCAGGCATATGGATATCGCTTTTGAGTGGATGTCTAGGGTATATATTGCCTAGTCCGCGCATAAAGACGTCCATACATCATTCAACTCAGAATGAATGAGGATCAGTTTTACATAACACTTCCGAGCAATAGTAGTACCCAGTTCTTTCCAGACAATAAGATATCAGAGTTTCGAAGACGTCTGCAAACTCCATTAACATTAGATGGCGAATGGGAAGTGGGCCTCTCGAGTGTGTTATATCCGAGGAGTTGGCTTACTATTGCGGAGGAAAGTTTTATACAAATATATGCATTTACTAAGAAGAAGATAAAGAAGAAGAAGAAGAAGAAGAAAGATAGCATTGCGTCAGAAGAAATTAGCAAAGATGTCGCCAGCACGTCAGAAATAGAAAAGACAACGGCTTTTCCACTAGTTTTAAAAGAGGGTTTCGGTAATCCACGTCCTGCCGATCGGGGAAAATGGTCACGAAATGCTCGGGGAAAAGATGCACGAAATGATCAAACAAATAATAACGGTAAAAAACGTTCATGTAGAAGCGAATATTATTATTATTATGTGCAATCAGAAGCTCCATTTATCAATGTACCGAAAGGGTACTATGCCGTAAAAAATATGGTAGACTATCTAAATGGCCAGATAGAGAGCAAGACAAGATTTAGACACAAAAAAATATTTTTCAATTTTTACTTGCATCGCGCGAATCTAGTTTCTCTCACAGTTAAAGATAATTATGCTATACGTTTAGGTAGAGATGTAGCAAATTTAATCGGATTCGAAGGAGGAAAAATACATATGGGACCTATAGACTTTAAAGAATCATTTCGTTCAAATCGTGAGGGTGGTTCTACGACCGCGTATATATACTGCGACGTAGTCTCACACAGCGTGGTAGGCGATACTTCCGCACCGCTACTCAGAGTGATACCCGTTTCTAGTACAGATGGAGGAAAAGATATATGTCAGTGGACGTTTCCTGATATTCAATACCGTACTGTGTCAAAGAACTACATCGATACTATTGGATTCCTTATAATGGATAGAACTGGTGCCAATGTTCCATTCAAGGACGAAGCATCGCCGAGTGTACTCTTTTTGCATTCCAGACGACGACGACAATGATAATGAGAGGGATGTTAAGAGGGATGATTAGAGGAAGAACGAACACACCAGTGCTGGCTCGCTACTACGCGAGTCAAGCGGGTCATGGATGTATTCCAGTTTTTGTAGGCGCACGATACCAATCAGGACATGGACTCGGTAATATCTTAGGTGGTCTATTACGTTCAGCAATACCTTTCGCAAAAAATGTGGCTAAATCTGTAGGTAAACAAGCTCTTAGTGCTGGAATCGGACTAGCTGAGGACGTAAGGGCTGGAAAAAATGTTAAAACGGCATTAAAATCGAGAGCACGTGGTGTTGCCAGGTCTTTGATACCGGAAGCTGTAACAGCGGTGCGAGGTGGTTTAAGACCACCTCAACATAAACGTAAAAAGAGGAATAATACACGTAATGCTCAGTCAATGCGTGCGATACCGAAGAGGAAGGGTCGCAATAGACGTCAGAGAAAACAAGCTGATATCTTTAAATAACAAACAACATGGAACTTAATCAGATCTGCGAGTGCTCGAAGAGCGAATTAGACATTTTTCAGACGCGTCCCATAGTGACGACATTGGAGTCTGCAAAATGGGAACTGTTTCGGCCTGTATCTAGTTTATCAGATAGTGGACCGATCAAGTTGTACGTCAGTGGGTCTGCCGATAGATATTTAGATCTTACGCAATCTTATCTTTCGATTAAAGTTAAGCTAGTAAAGCTAGATCGAAATGGTGATGAAAAGACACTCGAGGCGAATGACCTGATAGCTCCTGCGAATAATCATTTGCATACAATGTTCTCACAAGTGGATGTTTTTTTGAATGGAAAGCGTGTCAGCCCCCTGGTGGCACGGCCATTTGCCCTGAAACCCACAGTCTGCAAACATTTCCAGATTATAAAAACCTCTTAACATGATCATGACTTCTCAATCGTACTACCAAACACTTTGTTTTAGCTGACAGAATTTCCAGGACGTCCTCATATTTATCAGAACAGATCCGATCTGTCACTCAACTATATGACGTCATAATCAATTACGCCACATGTAGGCTGACGTCGCAATCAAAATTTGTAATGAATGACGTATTTATAGCACGGTTATGAACATTTAAAAGTCCGTCAAGTTTACGAATTGTATGTTTTTGATGGATTTACTATTTAATAAACATTCGGTTGATTATTTTGAATTAGACATAGGCAGAAACAGCGCCCAGTCAAATTTGTTTCAAAATATTCAACAGCGTACCTATATCATTGCCTTGAAAATTGAATTCTGAGAATTCAGGCTTCAAATTATATAACTCGATCCCAATACGCTCAAAGCATTGGCGGAACTTAGCTGGAAATGGGCGGGCTATAGGTATAGGTAGAGAGTTCACTCTATTGATCGATGCAAACTCAGCCCACTGCAGTTTTTGCATAGTTGCGGCAATCAAAGTCAAGCCTGTCAAAGAGCACCCATAATCAGAACCACTTATCAATTGTTGCACAATATTAGTCCCAAGGACATTATTTTGAATCCAGATTTTCTCTACTCCACTCCCAGGCACACAGCATAATTTACAAAGATGAGTAATACGTTGCCACTGTCTGTCGCCCAGCAAAGATTGTCCATGTTTGATCATGTGCTAATGATGCCAGAAGTCACCAGCACAGAGAGCTTTGGGATTCGCCATACTGGGAGCCAGCAAATACAAAGTCAGGAGAGGACACCATGGCATAAATATGTTAAGCATGCTGCGGGTTGACCTCACTGAATGCAGGACTCGGTACACTCAGATCAATAATGGGCCTGCGGAAGCTAAAGATTTTGGCTCAGGACAAGACACAGTGGTTAAAAGCGAATGACTGATTGCAGCTGTAAGATGTTTCTACTACTACAACCTCAGCATACAGTAATCATATATCCATACTAAAACGCACATCTCGATCACGTGAAAGCTTCTCAGGATAAGGATCAGGTCATGGAATTATTAAGTGTTTACCAGAATTATTTGTGAAATAGCAAAACTGGAAGGAAACCATGCAGCTATTTTGGTTGTAATGCCTCTGTGCGTATCTAAGAATTCAACGCACTTAGGCATAAAGCCTAGTTTTGATAGTGATCTTTACGCCCAACGTTATTTGGATATACCAATCACCATGGTACGAGTCATCAGGAAATACACACCCTGGAAAAATCTCCTCACTCTTAGATCACTTGACATATGCAATACTTACCCTATAGGGATACATAAATACATGTGTGCTATGAACATCATTTGTCCTAGATCTTTTGTTTCTATTGAACATCGGCTGGGCTATCCTGACGAATACAGACACGGTAAAATGGCTTCTACCAGATAATGTGTCCCCACCATCGTGAGAATTATAGAGAGCAGAAATTGCAACCTTTTGGATGATAGTGAATATCCAGTGGTGTTGTACCATGACTTGACTTAACAGTTTCGCTTGCAATATCATTATGGTGCATGCGTATCTCATCATAGATTACACAACCCAAATAGTTGAATTCAATAATCAATGTGGCACTTTTGCACATTAAATATACTGACTTGGCAAGCAACATATTTAATGACCTTATCAGCTTTGTGTACAATGTAGTAGAGAATCTGATACACTGCTTTCAATTTTCTATCTGTCTTGGTATCTGAATGTGGGTATATTGTTCTCACAATCGCCATCGTCACCTACAGATGGTGCCAAATTCACGGCATGTCACAGTTTAATAGCGTAGTAAGGAAGCTAAGGAACAAATGCTTTTTTCAGGACGCTTTAAGGTCAGTGCCATCACAGGATGTATCGGAGTGTCATGTGTTCAACAAGAAGAGTCTGCTGTATGGTGGGTGCTGCATTCTTAATTGGGTAAATTGATCTGATAATACTAACCATATCTTCAGCTGTGACATTTAAGAAAACCATAGGCTTATTTGCTTCGCTGGGGATTTATATCTGAGGTTCAGCGAAGTCTTGGGGTTACATTGACGGGGCATTGGCGAAATCCTTTGCATTTTGCATTTCCAAATACAAATCTAGATTTGTATCAAGATCATGACCGTCTTGGTGTTGCTTCTTCTGGTTGAGGTAACTGTATGAGCATGTTTAGTTCCAATAATTTGACCAATTCTGGAAAGCAGGCAAGATTAACTAAGCAGAATCTAACTGTTAAAATCTGCCTCTTATACAAATGTTTTAATATCTTTGACCTTTGTGCTTCATCCGCTTGATATAGTTAAATATGCGACCAAGATTCGTTCAAGTATGGTAAACCAATTCTGAGATAAAAGACAAAATGCTAAGGTAGACAAAAAACCTCATCGAAAGAGATTTTATATCAATGCCACAGTGTCCTTGACATTTTACCCCATGACATCAATAGGCTTGACTGCATCTAGTTGATATATGTAACCATGTGTCAAAGTTTATTCCCAATAGAGTGAACAAATCATGGGATATAAGACGATATGTTGAGCTAAAGCAAAAGATTAACAGAAAAGGTTTAATAGCAAGGTCACAGTACCCTGACCCTTGCGCTCATGACCTCCTTTTCACTGTGCCCCATCACATTCTATAGGGAAGCATGTTTCCAAAATTACTGCCAATATGCTGAACCAATCATGAGATATAAGAAGATGTTGAGCTAAAACAAAACTTAACAGGTTTTATTTTAAGGTCACAGTGACTTTTGACCTCAATATCATTGTGTCCCATCTCCTCCCCATGATATAAGGAAACGTGCGTCAAGGTTTACTCTCAATAAGGTGACCCAATCGTAAGGAATACGAAGGTATGTGGAGCTAAATCCAAAAAATTAACCAATATTGGGTAGACAGACAGGTAGGCAGGCAGGCACTTACTTACTGGAGGACAGACGACAGGGACAATTGGGAGGATTAATCAAATCGCTATATTGGTGAAAATTCCACTTTTTGCCAATAAACGTATATGAGTAACCTTATGCCCATGTTAATGAATTCAGTGTTGGTATCTATTAACTTGAAGTGTATTATTCTGGGCCTTAGTTAGCTAATTGACCCCTCCCATTTCTAGCTTAGGTCAGCTCATCTTTCCCGCATGTTGGAATCAATTTATATACTTTGAATCCTGAATTCCCAGAATCCCAATTTCAAGATAACTAGACATGTTGATTAATATTTTGAAACTAATTTTGGTGCTGTCATAGGCAGAAAGATCGCTCATGCAAATTAACTTCAAAAAAGTCAACAGACTGTTTACTTAAAAAGTAGCCATTCAATTCGTACACTTATTGTATTGTGACGCCACAACAATTCGATGCTTAGATCAACAATAGCGCAATCCTAGTGGTGAGTAATTGATGCCTATGACATATTTTTCCGGGAAATACATATATTGTTTAAGCCGCTTCTGCCGATCATTCCATTCCCGTTTTCTCATTGGCTAGCAAGACCCAATTACTATATGAAGAATATTTTTTCTTCCTTCGAATGAACATTGTTTATCTAATCACGTCGTGGCTGACGCTTTATGATCATTGCCGCAATGAATGGTTATATTACGGAATTCAATAATAATAATAATAATAATAATAATAATAACAACCGGGCCACGCGATTGATCTATTTAGAAAATATTTCTGATATATATTTGTAAATAATTGGTTGAACTATTCACGGATGAGTTTGCTTGAAGACGCATATTCATATTCTCGCGAGATTTCATACGCCAGCGCGAAATAAAACTGTTCTATTTTCGAGTTATTGACGATCGTTTTTTAAGCATTTTAGAGAAAGGATTTCAACTTTTTCTGTGATAGAAATCACCTATAGAACCGATATTTTGTGAAAACCGATGTGAAAAGTCATATTGAAACCGATATGACTGTAAGCCAAATCGCGCAGCCCCTAGTTCACACCACAGGCCTTCGAATCCAAATGATCCCATTACCACATATCCCACTACTATATGTATAGCACAGTAACACCACCACCCCAACAACGACTACGATGATGATGATGATGATGATGATGTTGATGATGATGACGGCGAGGATGAGGGGAGGGGTATAATTACCTGCGGTTTCATTAATATATGCGCGTTAAAAACAAAAATTAAATAACCGGAAATGGATACATTCGTCCAGCTGTTTCACATTGGATTAGTGGAAACAAACCTGGACGAATACCGACTCTGTTAATATGAATGGATTGTAATCTTCAAAAACAGAATAAATCCCCTCCGTAAATCTGGTGGTTTGCTTCATAATTAGCAACTGAATAGGGCCTAATCGATTATGTAAAACAAACAAGAGGCCCAAAGGGCCTGTATCGCTCACCTGGAATTATTGGCCACTGGCAGAAACGAACACAACGAGATGACCACTGGAAGAATTTACCAATCTAATTTCTGTTAAGAAGGTTTAGCCATGTTTTATTAAAATTGGTCCAGTGGTTAATAAATAGTCGTTTTATGATTTTGTCAGAAGCTTGCAGAAAATAACAACATGTTCGCCAAAAATGATACATTTTGATTTGTCCATACCGGCCATGTTTTTTTACGTATCAACCTTCATTGATCAAACCTTAATGGCCTTTAGTGCCTAATCATAATTATCTGCCAAATTTCGGCCCAAACCGTTCAGCAGTTCTGGAGGTCGTTTCCACGAAAACTAGGTCATCCAAGATGGCCACCAAACCATTTGGCCAATCAAGTTCCCTTGAACAAACTCGGTTCAGCTCTTGCCTTAGATCATATTTGAGGAGTTTTGAATCGATCCCCAAAACGGTTTCGGCGAAGATTTTTAGACATTTATAAAAATCGGACAAAATCCAAAATCGCTGCTGGCCAAATGGGCCGATCGGCCCCTTTGAACAAAAGTGGATCCCTATGGCTGAAGAATGCTTCCTGCCAAGTATACTTTTAATCGGCCCAGTAGCTCTCAAGAAGCCATCTTAAATTTCCCATTGCTTTAGAGTGGGAGTTTTTGGCGGGGGAAAGATTCATTCCCAACAATAGGAGGGCAAATTTGCCATACGAGTCATCTTCCTCTAGTTCGTACTTTCGCGGTCTCACTCACCTAAGTGGCGCTGCCATTTTCCCCGTAGCTGACCATTTGACCGTGAACAACGCAGACACGCGAATCTTCGCGCTTTCAGCAGTACGCTTTGTTTCCCGCCATACTGTCAAAGCTGCCCGATTCTTGGTGTCTATCAATTTTCAAGTTTCAAGTTTATTGAAGCGCTCCCAGGTCACAATGTGACATATAGGGATTACAAAATAATAGTTAATTTTTACAGGTCTGAGTGAGATTTACCATTAAAAGATATTATTATTATTATTATTATTATTATTATTATTATTATTATTATTATTATTATTCATACCAAGCTTATTGTTATCATCACTGCTAATTTTAGAGTCAACCAAATTTAGCAAGCATTTTATAGACATTAATTGTGGCATTATTTTATTGATGTAAACATTGTATATAACCATTATTGGTAGTAACGTTATTGATTAGCCAGTAGTAGTAGTAGAAGTAGTAGTAGTAGTAGTAGTAGTAGTAGTAGTAGTAGTAGTAGTAGTAGTAGTAGTAGTAGTAGTAGTAGTAGGAGGAGGAGGAGTAGCAGCAGCAACAGTTGTAGTAGTAGTAGTAGTAGTAGTATTAGTAGTAGTAGTAGTAGTAGTAGTAGTAGTAGTAGTAGTAGTAGTAGTAGGAGGAGGAGGAGGAGGAGGAGGAGGAGTAGCAGCAGCAGCAGCAGTAGTAGTAGTAGTAGTAGTAGTAGTAGTAGTAGTAGTAGTAGTAGTAGTAGGAGGAGTAGCAGCAGCAACAGTTGTAGTAGTAGTAGTAGTAGTAGTAGTAGTAGTAGTAGTAGTAGTAGTAGTAGTAGTAGTAGTAGTAGTAGTAGTAGTAGTAGGAGGAGGAGGAGGAGGAGTAGCAGCAGTTGTAGTAGTAGTAGTCGAAGTGAACGCACGCGTTTATTTAGCTCTGCAATTGCTGCCCGAATTTGCTAGTTTCTAGCGCGATTTTGTAGATAAATTTTGTACACATATTTCGTATTAGTATGTCCTTTCAAACTTTATGTTTAATTTGTAAATTCTTGTCTTAGTTGGAGCGGATTTTGTGTCTCCATTTTCTTAATGCACTCCTCTAAGCTGGCGGTTTCCGCCATTTAATAGGTCTCCTCTTACTGGGTCAATGCAATACATTTCTCCCTGCGCCATTACGCTATTTCTATAGTTTGTTGGCTAGCTCATTATATTTGGCAAGATCGCTTGACTGAGTAGATTGAATTCCTTTGTCATTTGTAAGCACAAGCCTAGTACTTTGATTATATAAATCATTAAAGTCAGTTGGCTGTCCCCGGTCAACTCGAACAGACTAACAAATATATGACTGTAATATGTCAGTATGCATTAGGAAACCACTTTAATCCGTTAGGTGTTGGTGAACCACTTAATAAGTGGTTCAAACTAACAAATATACGACTGTACTCTCTATTCGTATATTTGTTGGTAGACGTCAGGGTTTCAAAAGGGGACACTATTTATTTAATATTTAGCTCTTTCCCCGACGTCTTGGTGTTATATATTTGTATTATATATTGTAGGATTATGGGTTTCCCCTTTTATAAAACACCATGGCAACCTATAAGCGTACCATAAGCCTTAAAATAACAACTAAGGGGTGGAGTGTCACGGCTATCGACGTGTATCATGGGGTAAAGGACGTCGTTGGCGAGGGACCTGCTGCTTTGCAAGGCCTTATCAATGTTACTAAAACTGTTTGGAATGTAACAGTGTCAAATGAGGGGGTCAAGGAAAAGCTTCTAGAAGATGTTCTTATTGTAAAAGGTAATGTTTAGAGAAAATCGAGTCAGATAGGTTGCTATTGAAGATGAAAGTTCCACTAGAAATTTCAGATGACAGAATCATGAATGAACTCAAGAAGTATGGCAAAGTGCAAAGGATTGAACGGGAAACGTATCCCTTTGACAGAACGCTAGAAAACAGTGTAAGACGCATCTGGTTTGATAAAGTGGATAGCCCTTTACCAAACAGATTGACGCTTGATGGCAGCTTTGTCCTGTACTTATGGTATAGAGGGCAGATTGAAGAATGCCGGATCTGCCTAAGTACTGACCATTTGGCAACAGATTGTCCCAATCGAAACAAATGTTTGCTCTGTGGTTCAGTTGGCTATTTTAAATGGCGCTGTCCAAAAAATCAAAACAAGCCCTCAGTATCAGGAGATAATCGGCGATTAAGGATGCAACTGAGTCAAATACTTCTGAAACAATCGCTACGGAAGCTGTTGTTGTGGTTCACGCCACTGAAAATGACACAAACAAATCATCAAATCCTGTTAAAGTAACTGCAGTTGATGAAATTCAAGTATTAGAGGAGGGTATAACCTTAAGTCAAGAAAAAAATCAAAATGTAGTGGAGCCAAACGTGGCTGTAAAAGACACGCAGAAAAATGATGATCTTACAGAAGAGCCAGTTTACAATTCCTTAGAAGATGAATTAAAATTAGGACAGGATAAGTTTAGGACTCGGAAGACGGAAAGTTCAGTCGCTTTTCAGCTAAGCCCACTTGAAGATATGGTAAATGACGCTCCTGCCAAAACTTAAGTAGCAATAAGCGTCATAAAGAAGACAACAGCTCAGAATCTGAGATTGAAGTAAATGATATGGATGATGATACAATGTCAGTTGCAGAATCAGATGTGTCCATTCAAACACAGAGATCACAGATGAAAGATGAAATGGTAATGTACCGATCAGAAGAGTGTGAAGTGTTAGTGCCATATGTAACGGCGAGAGGCGTGAAATATCGTCTACTGCGCCATGATTCTGATATTTCCAAATATGAATATTTGTCTGTGGTAGAACTAGAACTATGTTGACATTATATCGTCGTCATCAGATACAAATGAACAATGGAATTGTGTATCAATTGATGTACTAATCACAAGTTTAAATTTGCTTTGCCTTTATGCACCTACCTCTCATCAATTGCGCCGTAAATTTCTAAATGATGTTTCCACAATAATTCAAGACAGAACGCCTGAAAACCTAATTATGGGAAGTGACTTTAATTGCATATTAGATGAGGCTAAAGACAGAAACTCTAGGTCTAATTTTAATGACACATCGCATAATACTTTGAAACACATTTGTGAAAATAAAAGCTTGGTAGACACTTATCAGATTGAAAATCCAGAAGGCCCGGAATTTACTTGGTTTTCAACCGGTGGAAGGTTAGCGTCAAGGTTAGACAGGATCTATGTAGAACGATCACTGAAAGGTTACATGTTGTAGATATGGGATCGTCTTCTGGGGAGTCATGACCCCGGGGACATCTTACATTTGCAGTCTAAGACCCCAGTGAATTACCATATTTGAAATACCAGGCGAGATAAGGAACGGATAACACGATGAACGAAAAATGTAATAAATGTAATAGCGCGATCTAGTGCGTGCTCAAGTCGATGTGCGAAACTAACTTGAAAACGTAATTAATACAGTAAGTAAAATTGGAATAGAATAGAATAAGACTTAGAGCAGCGAGCTGATGGAATATAACGGTGGTTGAAAGATGAAAGTTGTTGCCGCAGACACGGCATAACCTTTTATCATATTCAGCAGAAGTTACGACCAATAGTTTTCTAAATATTCAAGCAAGAGCGTCGGTAGGGGCTACGGACAGAATGTATGTATGTAGCACGGATTGAATGAATCATAGGATGACATACTAACGTGGCGACGACCGACTTACCGAATTTCTATAATTGTATAGAGGCGACACCCACGACACCAGATACGGGGTGAAGTGGATAGGCCACTTGATACCTACTTCGTGACACCCTTGCAAAATACAGGCGCAGGCCTAATAAGCAAGGGGCTGGACATGGACATGGTAGCGTCTGGCGCCAAGAAGATTAGAAAACCAGACGAAAAATGTCGAAAATACTCATACATCAGTATCAAATTTAGGGAGGTATCGGATAGGATTCCATCACTTAACTTGTTCGGTGTTCTATTCATAAGAGAGAAAATCGTGATTTGATTAGTCAGGATGACGTCACAATCAATGGGAATCGAGTCAAACTCTGGAAAGAAGAACCAGAACGAACATGGTAGGGAACTCCAGAAAAGTATAAGAAATGGACTTTAACTTTTAATCAGAAGTCCGGTCGAAATCGAGAGCTGAATAAGTTAGATTGAGAGTCCCGTCGTTGGTGTGCATTGAAATAGTGTTAGAGTTAGGAAACGTTAATTTTAAGTAAAGTAATCAAATATAGTCAAACTTGTAAGAAGTCAAGTCCGGTCCGCCTCGCACCTCGTACAAGTTCTTGCTGAACGTTTATTTTGAGTAAGCAAGAGTTGGTTGAATAGCATATCATACCAGCCGAATCTGGGAGTAATGTTAGCTAAGCTAGGGAGTAAAAATTCATAAGTCAAACTAAGTCGGATAATTTAGTCAAATTATAAGTAATTTTAATTATCGTATTTTGTGGTAGTAAAAACCATCTTTCTGATACAACGTATATTGCATAGTAGAGTTAGAAAATAAAATCATCACCTTGTGATTTTACTACAAGGCAAGAGTTCGTGTTATTAATAAAGTTACTCTGATAACTACGGAAGACCACCGTAGCTTACCATCATCTTCAGAATAGAATAGTCAGATCAGGCCCGGATACGTAAAACAAATATCGTTGTTTACATCTACATCTACCAACGAGGCGAGCTAGTATCCTGTTCTTTCGTGACTGGTAAGGTTGGTTGTCGCAGCAACCTTACATACAAGCCTTACCCGAAGCGAAAGAGATTGCAAAATCGATCGTATACTAACAGTACGTACAAGTAGTGTTTTGAGTTACGTCATCAGCTTAGGTGACGTCATCAAATCTGCAGTGGCGAGCCTGCCAGGATTCCAGAGTAACTAAACACAGTGAGTAAAAGTTGTATGGCCCAAGCACCGAGCGAACGACCCGCCAACGTAGTATTAAGAGACCTCGCTGACCGGGTGAAAGTTTTTATAGAGAGGGCCCAGTTAACAGAGACAACGAGGGTCAGCCAACATAGAGAGTATAGCGACAGCACCATAATTAAAATAACGACAGAAATAGACTGCCCTGAGCAACCAAGACTAACGAAGATTACCGTTACACTAGAATATCGCTAGCGAAATGGAAAACCCACAAGAACCCCCTAGCGTGACCCTGCCTGGCATCGACCGACGAGTAGAGCTACGTCCTGAGACCGTGGCGGCCATGCAGACCATGGGGAGGGCGATGGCCGGGGCGATCGTCGAAAGCAGCGACCGCCGAGAAAATGAGCGGGTGTACCGGAAGGAGATCCGGGACACAATCTACCGAATACAACCCTGCGACGGAGTAGTGCCGGAGGAGGTGAGAACCTTCCTCGACGAAACCAGACGAGCATGGGTTGCCAATGAAGGGCGGCTAGATGGCATACCAGCCTACATCGTCACGCGAGCGGCACGAGGGCAATTATCCAGAGCCATAGATGGGTTTCTCGTGGGAAAGGTCAGGGAGAATATTACTTTCGGAGAATTTCACGAATACATCACACTGAACTTCATATCAGCGAATGAAGGAGAACGGATCAAGTATGATCTGGAGGGTACACGGCAAAGGCGGAACGAAACCGTCGTTACATTTAACCGACGTTATCGGGAACTGAGTACCCGGGCTTACCCTGTCGAGAACGTTGACAACAGGAGGACCATCTTGGGGATTTACCTCAGGGGTCTATCTGATCTCCGTCTCAGCAAGAGGATTGTCCGCAAGAAGGCCACCACCCTGGCCCGTGCTATTGAAATCGCGGAGGAAGAGGCCACCTGTGACGACCTGCTCCAGGCCATGAAAATCAGTGAAAGACAGGAAGAGGGCATGGAGGTGAACGTAGTGGGTCCAGGGGAGGAAAAGGAGATATGGAACGTAGTCAATACGTTAAAGAAACAAATTGTTCAACAGAATAGAATGGTTGAGCAATTGTGTGGGTTGGTGAGCGACCTACAGCTAGAGCGGCAGACGGCGACTAGGGCCGCCAAGCCCGAGAAGAGAACCCCACCGCTAGCAAAACCACGTACCCCACCCTCGCCCCGACCAGTCAGAGCGGGACGAGAATTGCAACACATTACCTGCTACAATTGTGGCCGGGTCGGCCATTATAAGAGTGACTGCCGTCAGGCAGTGCAACTAACCACACGAAGACCACAACCCCGACCGCAACGACCACCCATGACGTGTTTTACATGTGGCCGGGAAGGACATACAGCCCAGAATTGTTTTAGGACGTATATGAGCCGGCAGGCGACTCCTGCCGTAACAATAAAATGTTTTAGGTGTGGTAAAGACGGCCACTACATAAGAGACTGTCCGCTGCAGAATGGTCCTGCCGGGACGCAACAAAAGGGTCCGACTAACCGCGGGGCGATCAAGCGTCCCCGCACTGACGAAATGGAGATCGACGAGGTGAACGATCATCGACGACGCACGACACCTAGCGACTGTTCACGTAATATTCGAATGGATCTGAACAATGCTAGATGCAACCGTGACGACTACGCAGATCGCGATGGCTTCGTGTTGACTGGGGAGGGGACGGATGAAATGGGCCGTCGTTCATACGGTGTCGGATACAGTTCATCCTCCCGCCGGAACAGCTACGCCGAAATAGTTAGTGGACGAAGGAGCCCGGGAAACGACGACGGAGAGAGCCGTTGGTGAGATCACCGACCGAGCGGTTCTTAATCCGTCTAAAAATGGATAAAGACGGTCCATCGGATCAGGGTAAGTACCTGCATGCCTTAGTGGATACTGGTGCTAGCACATCCTTGATCCGTAAGGATATATGGCGTAGCATGCTGAATGCTAGGCCATTGAAAAGAGCAAAAACGCTCTTAGCTGTAAATGGTTCCCCGATAAAGTTGTTGGGGGAAACACAAGTAAAATTCAAGAACGCCCGACCCATCCCCAGTACGATTGTGGGCAGAATGAGGCATGAATGTTTACTTGGAGCGGATGCTTTGCACCTGGGAAATGCAAAGATTGACTATCGGGCCAAAATTGTAGTATGGTTTGGCCAGGTATATCCTTTTGAATATCCGCATAGAGAGCAGACAAATTATGTCTATGCAAGCTGTAAGGAAACGACCGGATATAAAGATATCGACAAAGTCATGGTGGACTTTGCAGATATTTTTGATACGGCTCGTCCAAACACGTTAGGACTGGTCCCCAAAGTGAGGTGTACGGTACCAACAGGAGATGCTTATCCTATAAGGCAAAAAGCCTACCGTCTACCGTTGGCCAAGCAGTATATAGTCAAGAATCAAGTGGCTGAAATGCTGGCAGCGGGCGTCATAAGACCGTCGTCATCGCCATGGGCGTCGCCCATTACGTTGGTCCCTAAAAAGGACGGGGGGACTAGATTTTGTGTCGACTACAGAAAGTTGAATTCTGTGTGCAAGAAGGATAGTTATCCACTGCCAAACATAGCAGATATTTTTGATTCGATGTGCGGCGCAACGATATTTTCGACTATGGACTTGAAGTCTGGCTATTGGCAGATACCAATGGACGGCCAAGACATAGAGAAAACAGCGTTCGTTTGTAGTGAAGGCTTGTTCGACTTTGTTCGGATGCCGTTCGGTTTTGCGAACTCAGGTGCCGTATTTCAGAGGGCAATGAACGATATTTTCCGAGAATTCGTGGGAAAATATCTGCATGTTTTCGTCGACGATATAGTCATATATTCGAGAAATCCGGCTGAGCATGCACAGCATTTGCGTAAGGTTATGCGTAGAATTCGAGAATACAATTTACAGGTTAAAAAATCGAAATGCGATTTCGCCCAACCATCGGTTGATTTGTTAGGATATCGTGTTTCAGCACAGGGAGTGGCTCCTCAGGTCCAGAAGGTCAAGGTCATAAGAGAAATGTCACCACCACGCGATGTGGGTGAGGTGAGAAGTTTCCTTGGAGCTACAGGTTATTACCGCTCTTGTGTGCAAGGCTATGCGGAAATTGCTAAGCCTTTGATAGAATTGACTAAGAAATATAAACGTTTTGAGTGGGGTCAGGAGGAACAGCAAGCGTTTAAGAAATTGCAAAACTTGCTGTGTAGTGAGACGGTTCTCACATATCCAAATTTGAATGCTCCATATAAGTTGTATACTGATGCGTCTAGCTATGCGATAGGTGCGATACTGGTACAGGTGGATGACAAGGGTATTGAGCGGGTAATTCAGTATGTTAGCTCTACTCTTAAAGACAGTCAGTTGAATTGGCCTGTGATAGAAAAGGAAGCTTATGCGGTAATATATGCGCTAAAGAAGCTTAGACCTTATCTATTTGGCGCGCAGTTTACCGTGTATACCGACCACAAACCCCTAAAGAGTTTGTTTGTGGGCGAAGTTAAAAACACGAAAGTGCAGCGCTGGGCGGTATTGATTGCCGAGTACGGATGTAAGATTGAATACATCCAAGGCTCGAAGAATATTCGAGCGGACATGTTGTCCAGGTTACGTCGACCGGTGGAAGTCGCAACGTTAGATACAGGCGACTTTGTGATACCAGATGTCGATGAGGGAGTATTACCCCACGTCCCTCTAGAGGCATTCGACATACCATATGTCGAATTGTGTGCCGAGCAGACCAAGGAATACCCGGAGTTGTTCAAAAACACCCCGGAGGAGTATATGGTCAAGAATGGCATTTTGTATTCTTTAATTACGCCTTCAACGTTGGACGCTGAGTACCCCAGAATTGTCTTACCTACCCTGTTCCGTGAGAGAGTGCTCCGGATGGCTCATGAACGAGCTGGTCACCAAGGTCTGCAGAAGACCATCGGTATGGTAAGAGATTCTTTTGTGTGGACGTCTTTAAGAAAAGACGTAATCCGTATACTTGAAACATGTACGAAGTGCCAGGTCAACCGACCCGTCACTACCCGACCTAGGTATAGTGAAATGCCCATGGCCAATTATCCGGGTCAGATAATTGGAATGGATTTGATCGGTCCATTATTAGAATCAAATAAGGGTAACATATATATCATGACTGTGATTGATCACTGTTCTGCGTGGGCAGAAGCATATCCAATTGCAGCGAAGACATCTCAAAATGTGGAAGAAAAGTTCTTCAACGAGTATGTCGCGCGTCATGGCGTCCCTGAGATTGTAATAACCGATCAGGGTAAAGAATTTTGTTCCAATTCTCTGGAGGAGCGGTTTAAGGAACACGGTATCGACCATAGGCGGTCTAGCCCATACCATCCGCAGACCAATGGACGTACCGAGAGGTTCAACCGCACTCTTAAGGAGTTGATCCAGAAAGGGGTGAACAACGCCTCGCGGGCGTGGGAAGACGAGTTGGGAGCAGCTTTGACAGCGTACCGCAGTACTCGTCATGCGACGACCGGATATACGCCATTTTATTTGACGTATGGGCGACGGGCGAGATTACCAATGGCCGTTCCAATCGATGCGTCGCAAGACCTTGGTGAGAGACTAACGTATCTCAACAACGCCTTGCTACGTGCTCGGGAGGGAACAGCTAGATCTCGAGAGGTTCACAGGGAACAAATTAATAAGCGTGCGAACGCTGGTGAGTTTAAAGTGGGGGACTCGGTGGTCGTAAAAGCTGAGGAGAGGATGAAATTGACCTCTCGCAGTGACCCCGAGTATGAGATCTTTAAAATCAACGGACCTGTGGCGCACGTCCGCCATCAGAGGTCTGGTAAGGTGCGTGTAGTTAATATATGTAAGCTGCGCGTAGTCGACTCGGAAATGTGCTGGGACGGGGTGCGACCACGCCCCATTCGTAACCCTACAAAGGGGACGAAAGCTAGCCATCACCCCAGGGTGATGTTGCCCGAGCCAGAACCTATGGTCACCGACGCAGATACGACACCCCAGGTTCGTAAGAAGCGGCCAGCTTCGAATATGGAGCCAGAGGTGCGTACAGGGGGTAAGAGGGTTGACCGGAAAAGGGTGCAACCCAGTACGAATCGCAGTCGAAACCATGAGTCACCAAGTGACGTCATCAAAACTCCTAAGCCCATAGTGATTGACGCTCCAGAGGCGGCACCAGAGCTACCCTCTGAACCAATGGAGATGCTTCCATCGCATCCTTATATGCTGCGCAAGCGCAGACATATACCAGATGACGATTCTGACAGCAAGCAACTCAGGTTAGACTTGAAGCGAAAGCAAGGGTATGGGCGGGATAACGAATCCGGTAACAAGCGACTCCGAATTGGCGTGATAGACACCGCCCTTTACGATGGCGCGCTATACGCTGATTTCATCAGTCGTATAAATGCCGTTATTCGGCGGCACAACCGCCATTAGGTGTATTGTATCGCTATACTTAACATCGCAAATAGCTAGTGCGTAAAATATTGTAACAATTAAAAGCTGAAATCGTACAAAAAGTTATTCGTTTAAATTGTGAGTTTTAGCTTTGTACCGGTAGGCATCCCAGGGCGTGAAATCATGTATATTTTACGATTAAGTGTGATGGTAACTATGGTATGTTTAATAAACGGATTGTGTAAGACGTCCGGTGTGCATAGGTTACCGAACGGAGTAATGATAACTAAACCAGAAGATATATCCATTATCCGGGCTGAATGGACCGTAGTGGTGTCTATCGACCACCCACATTTGCCCGCCGGATTTATGGAACGGTTAGCACAATTCCGTGTTCTTATTGCGGACGTCGGCCGAAAGACATCATTAAGCTTTCGAGACACTTTCGGTTTGCAACATCGTGTTAGCAATATTAGGAAGATCGCTGCTAAGACACGACAAAATATGGTGAGTAGGGACAATATACGACACAAACGTGGCTTATTCAACTTTGTCGGGGACATAGCCTCGTCCCTATTTGGTACCGCTACCTCGGGTGATATAAACGCGATTAAAAAGATAGTCAAAATTGCTATGAGGGACATGAATCGTCTGGTACATTTTTCCAACGAACTGGCGTCCCATGTGAAACTGGCATTCGTAGGGATCAACACCAACGTTGACCGTATCAATGAAATTACCACTGGCCTAGTAGAATTAACTAAAAATGTGAGCGATATGTTTACGGTGTACGCCGCCCGACAGACCGACTTGTACGCATTAGTGCGACTGGGACACGTTATTGATTCCGCCGAAAGTGTAGTATATAGTTACCAGAGGGCAGCGGCGCAGTTTCATAGACGGACGGCGTCCCTAGAATTAGGTAGGCTGACGGAAGAATTATTCAGTTCTGCTGACCTAAATTCAGTGGCCAAACAAGTTAGTGTGGGAAATCGAATGATACATCCATATCCGTGGTACTACCGCAACGTGGTCGTGTATCCGTTATGGAGAGACGACTCACGACTCCATTACGTAGCAACGTTACCGCTAATTGACGGGGGCGAATATATCGAATACGGGTTGCATGCGTGGCCGGAACCGCTAAGTGCTCGGGGATACTACATGCAAGTACGGATAGCACGGACCAGCATCGGTCTTGACACCAAAACTGGGTGGTACTTCGCGCCATCCGCGTGTCGTGGGGAGGAGCCCCGGGTGTGTCATGGTCCACTACGGGTCGACAAGACCCACGTTCCATGCATTGTGAGCCTGTTAACTAATACGACCGACCGTGCTTGTAATATTCAGCTCTCTAAATCGAATGAAACTTCTAGCAAATTGTTTGCCGGTAAGCAGATAGGCGTTGTGTTGCAAACGTTCGGGGAAACAATTGATATACACTGTGACGGGCGATTGACCGACCGTTGTGTGGTGGGTAATGGGGTATATGCATTAATGTCTGCTGAATGTGGTTATAGCGGGAAGGGCTGGCAATTCGAGCCTGTTGCGTCTTATAGTCGGACGTACACTCGAATAGGCCTAGCCATTGAGATGCCCCATTTGGATGTGTCTGGCGTTCTAAATCAATCCATGATAGTGGACCATTTAAAACTACAACCGTGGAACCATTTACAAAAATCTAAGTACGTACCGCTAGCACCATTATCCATGATCGACCCGGTGATGGTCGATGGCATTGGGGTACATTCTTTCATATCATATTCGACTGGCTCCTTCGTAGTTGTGCTAGTAATTGTGTTTATATTATATAAATGTGGCGTGTTATCACGCATGTGGAATGTGCTTAAATGCAAGCCACGTGCGGCCCATAAACGCAAGCCACGTGCGGCCCATAGTAGTGAACCGCATACTGCAATTCGAATGTGTACACCGACTATTCAGGCCCAGCAGCCCCCGAGACCTGCAGCTCTACGGGAGCCGCTGCTGATGGCAACCGGGTCGTCGCCTAACGCTAACGCCGGGACTGAGATCGACCCGACGGCTGCCGACTGGATAGAGATGGAGATGTACGCTGACATGGTGGATCCTAACGTGAGCATAAACCGCTTGGAGGTATCACCATGACGTTTTGGCACTAACTTTATATGTTTCTACTGGAACAGTAATTGGTGAATATTAATAATTGTGGCGCGAACTTTATCATGATACCGTACTGTGTACTGTTTTATTAATAGGAAGAATTCACATGATCTGTAATTGTATTTGCACTGTAGGATTAAGGTTTGGAACTATAATGTTGTGTCGTGTGACGACGAATCGTACGACACTGTGTCGCTGCTGACCATATTGTCACTGATGGCTGTAACGGCAGTTTATATTAATACATTATGTAATATATATATTCACTTGTTTTAAACTGTACCGATTGCCCGCTTTTATTGTTAAGTTACGCGTGAGACGGGTTACGTCCACGGTTTAATGATGCTATTAATGTGTTTCCGGGGGCGGTTAGCTACCCGGACATGTATGTTTGTATAATTATCAACCATACACTAACAAATACTACTAACTGTATTTCCGAGCATTCCGCTACTCGGACAAGTATTGGTGTATAATATATCGACCTGTTTTATTATCTTGACTAATTGGATGAATATCAGGTGGTATCCGTCCAGGCTGCTGGTATAGGTTTGGGTTGTTGATAGTCCACAACGAGTTAGTTGACACTCTCTTTAAGGCCTTAAGAGAGATGGTCAATTAACTTTGGTTAAGGGGCGTATGTAGATATGGGATCGTCTTCTGGGGAGTCATGACCCCGGGGACATCTTACATTTGCAGTCTAAGACCCCAGTGAATTACCATATTTGAAATACCAGGCGAGATAAGGAACGGATAACACGATGAACGAAAAATGTAATAAATGTAATAGCGCGATCTAGTGCGTGCTCAAGTCGATGTGCGAAACTAACTTGAAAACGTAATTAATACAGTAAGTAAAATTGGAATAGAATAGAATAAGACTTAGAGCAGCGAGCTGATGGAATATAACGGTGGTTGAAAGATGAAAGTTGTTGCCGCAGACACGGCATAACCTTTTATCATATTCAGCAGAAGTTACGACCAATAGTTTTCTAAATATTCAAGCAAGAGCGTCGGTAGGGGCTACGGACAGAATGTATGTATGTAGCACGGATTGAATGAATCATAGGATGACATACTAACGTGGCGACGACCGACTTACCGAATTTCTATAATTGTATAGAGGCGACACCCACGACACCAGATACGGGGTGAAGTGGATAGGCCACTTGATACCTACTTCGTGACACCCTTGCAAAATACAGGCGCAGGCCTAATAAGCAAGGGGCTGGACATGGACATGGTAGCGTCTGGCGCCAAGAAGATTAGAAAACCAGACGAAAAATGTCGAAAATACTCATACATCAGTATCAAATTTAGGGAGGTATCGGATAGGATTCCATCACTTAACTTGTTCGGTGTTCTATTCATAAGAGAGAAAATCGTGATTTGATTAGTCAGGATGACGTCACAATCAATGGGAATCGAGTCAAACTCTGGAAAGAAGAACCAGAACGAACATGGTAGGGAACTCCAGAAAAGTATAAGAAATGGACTTTAACTTTTAATCAGAAGTCCGGTCGAAATCGAGAGCTGAATAAGTTAGATTGAGAGTCCCGTCGTTGGTGTGCATTGAAATAGTGTTAGAGTTAGGAAACGTTAATTTTAAGTAAAGTAATCAAATATAGTCAAACTTGTAAGAAGTCAAGTCCGGTCCGCCTCGCACCTCGTACAAGTTCTTGCTGAACGTTTATTTTGAGTAAGCAAGAGTTGGTTGAATAGCATATCATACCAGCCGAATCTGGGAGTAATGTTAGCTAAGCTAGGGAGTAAAAATTCATAAGTCAAACTAAGTCGGATAATTTAGTCAAATTATAAGTAATTTTAATTATCGTATTTTGTGGTAGTAAAAACCATCTTTCTGATACAACGTATATTGCATAGTAGAGTTAGAAAATAAAATCATCACCTTGTGATTTTACTACAAGGCAAGAGTTCGTGTTATTAATAAAGTTACTCTGATAACTACGGAAGACCACCGTAGCTTACCATCATCTTCAGAATAGAATAGTCAGATCAGGCCCGGATACGTAAAACAAATATCGTTGTTTACATCTACATCTACCAACGAGGCGAGCTAGTATCCTGTTCTTTCGTGACTGGTAAGGTTGGTTGTCGCAGCAACCTTACATACAAGCCTTACCCGAAGCGAAAGAGATTGCAAAATCGATCGTATACTAACAGTACGTACAAGTAGTGTTTTGAGTTACGTCATCAGCTTAGGTGACGTCATCAAATCTGCAATGTGTAAAACTTACATAAAACCAGTAACTTTCTTTGATCACAATATGCTTTCCATCGCATTAGACAATGCTGACTGGGTCAAACGAGGAGATGGATTTTGGAAACTTAATGTAGCATTGCTACGAGATAGTTGCTACCGCAAATGTGTGGAAAGTTGTTGGAGGCATTGGGATGAAAGAAGAGGTTCGTATGAATGTATAACAGACTGGTGGGAAGATGCTAAATCAGACCTGAAATATATTTCAAGGCAGTATTCCATTAGGAAAGCACGTGAAATACGAAAGCGTAAAAAGGCGCTTCAGAGGTCGTTGTGTAAAATTAATAAGAAAATTAATGATGGGGAATATAATTATTACGAACTATTAGTTAAATTAAAAGGTAGACTAAATGAAATAGAGCAATATCAGTTTGATGGCGCCAAAATAAGGTCAAGAGCACAAATGCACACCAAGGGTGAAAAGCCTACACGTTACTTTTGTAACTTGGAAAAAGCAAGAGGTATAGAGAAATTAATGCGCTCACTGACGACTAATGATGGAGTATCAGTGTGCGCAAATGCAGAAATGATGGAAACAGTATCCAAATTTTACAAATCATTGTATAAATCTGAGGGAAGCGATGAAACTGCAACTAGAAATGTTTTAGGTAATATAACAAAAAGACTTCCATATTTATGTCGCGAAAGCTGTGACCAATCAATAACAATTGATGATTTGACAAAATCCCTCAAAGGTATGAAGTTAGAAAAGTCTCCTCAATGCGACGGACTTCCAGTTGAATTTTATCAAACATTCTGGCACATATTTGGGCCAGTATTAGAAGAAATAGCAACCAGCACTTTTAAGCAAGGTCATCTCCCTAAATCGATGACCCAAGCATATGTTCGGCTTATATACAAGAGGGTGACAGAAATAAAATACAGAATTATAGACCAATCTCTCTACTCTGTGTAGATTATAAGATTCTTACTCGGGCACTAACATTAATATTTGGTGCAGTCCTGGGCGAAATCATTGATGATGATCAAACCTGCTCTGTGCCAGGAAGATCAATATTAAACAACAATTTGCTTATACGGGACCTTATTCAATTATTTGAAAAGGATTGTATCCCAGCAGCAATAAAAGCCTTTGATAACGAGAAGGCGTTTGACAGACTAGAATGGGATTTATTGTTTACGTCTTTAGACCATATTGGCTTTGGTTCAAGATTTATTAAATGGGTAAATAGTGTATATACTGCTATAACAAGTTGCTATTTAGTAAACAATCAGCTATCCGAACCTGTAGTGTTAGAACGAGGTGTCAGACAGGGTTTCTCACTGTCCCCGCTTCTAAAGGTTTCTCAATATGCAGATGATACGACTGTGTTTGCGGGTAAAAATACGGATGTTAGAATTTTAAATGGAGTATTAACAGATTTTCAAAAGGCATCAGGGCTTAAAGTCAATAAAGACAAATCTAAGGGCTTATTTTTGGGCGATTGGAAGGGCAGAACTGACAATGTGATGGATATTAACTGGTCAAATGATGTCATAAAAGTTTTGGGTATTTACTTTAGTAGAGAACAAAATGTATTACTAAACTGGGAAGAAAGGCTATCCAAGTTAAAGTGTGCATTACTAAATTGGAAACGACGTCGCCTAACTGTCTTTGGCAGGACATTTTTCCTTAATAATTTAATTTTATCTGGGCTGTGGTATACTGCTTCTGTAGTTCATACGCCCAAATCAGTAGAGTCAAAGATCAACACGTTATTTTTGTCCTTCTTATGGGAGGACAAAGCCCATTTAGTATCACAGTCAATCCTCACCAATGAAAAGCATGCCGGAGGCCTGGATTAATGCTTCAGCAAAGTGTGCTTCTTTAAAATTGAAATTCTTGAATAAGTTACTTACTTCAAACTCATCTTGGTCAAGCGTTTCAAGGGCACTTCTCCAAAGGTACGTTGACCCATTTCCAGTAGAATGTGTATTTATGTGCAATAAACTGCCACCTAATCATCAAAAGATACCAAATATAAATAAAGAACAGCTCGAAGCCTTAAAAATATTTACACGAGCAAGGCCACAACCCAGTTGTTGGGAAGATGCCTTAGAGCAACGTCTTTGGGGCAATGAGTTGATTCGTGATAATGATGTATTATATTTGCCCTCTATGGCCAAAAATGGTATTCAATATTTACGTGACTTGGTAAATCCGAAATCCCGTAATGGATTGCGATGCAAGATGTGGCAAGAATAACATCAATGAGATATATTGATGTTCAGCGCTTATTTGTTAGAATAAAGAATGCAATACCTGCTGTATGGTTCAAATTGCCGAAAGCACGTGGCAACATTGATATGTTGCAACCAACATTAGTATTTATGTCAGAACATATAAAATACAACATGGCATCTATAAACTGGTATAGAATTCTATCGCAAAGTCGGAGACAGACTCCTATTGCAGTTAGGCATTGGATCAATTTAGGATGCATGCCAAAGGACTGGAAGAATTGCATAGAAAACAATACATCTACCTTGTCTACCAGCAAATGCGCGGGACCTGGCATGGCGATTACTCCATCGAAGGCTATGGGTCGGCCATCCGACTTATGTGTGCAAAATAACAAGTACAGTCCGGTGCTTATTATGTAATACTGAGGAGGAAACAATAGACCATCTGTTTACACAGTGTTGTATAGCTACAGGCTAATGGGTATATATCAAAATACTCCTTGCTAAATTTGGAATCAAATATGTGAAATTAATGTCTGAAACAATTATGTTCAAAGATTGCTCAACTATCGGACGAATCATTAATAATAAGGAGAAAGAATTGTTAGTAACCCTGTTATCTGTAGGAGTGTGGGCCATTTGAAAGCATCGGTGTTCAGAGGCCAGAGATAAAACAGGAAACAACCACCAAAGAGCCATACAAGCTATATTTCTATCATTGTTGATAAACTGCATTCATTGTGAATTTTACAGGCTAGTGGAACATGGAAGGGAAAGTAGATTTAAAGATGTATGGTGCAAAACTGGCCTAGTATCAATTGAACACGGATATCTAAAAATGGCAGAAGCAGAAGCTAGCACACTCGCTGCTTGTTGTATAATGATATATGGTATTTTATTTTATTTAATTGACTTTATTTTAAAATTTTAATGTCTTAGGAGATGATAATTTTGACGAATAACCTAACCTTGGGAATCGGTATATTTAAATTTCAAATGAGCATTGCGTCAAATATTCTGGAGGTGATCCGACTTTCGAGTTCATTAGGTTAACAGAGTATGACATCTTACATATATACAATTAACATCCTGTTGTAAATGTGTACTGTAGGTGTATTTGTTCCATGGTAATTTGCAAAAACCTACAATGAAGTAAATTTAGAATGTGAACCCAAAGCGCCATCTATGTAGTCATAGTTTGTATACTTTTGCTGTGTGAATTATATGACATAAAGGCTACTACGCCCGCCCGGTATTTAAGAATCGGCCAACTGGCGTCAATGAGTGACCTTTTGTTACTTATTGACGATTCACCTCGCCACTTGTTGGCGAGCTGCACTCGCCATTTGGGCCTAATACTATACGGTGTGCTACGTTAAACTACACATGATCTACTTAGCCTGCCGGTTATGAATCGGCTCAATGGCGTCAATGAATAGCAGTAACTTACTGCTAATTATTGATGAGTCGCTTTACCACTTGTTGGGTAACTATGCTCGCCATTTGGACCTACTACTACACGGTGTGCAAATAGTAATGGCTTTGTTGAATTATATTATGTTATCAGCTCTTTATTAGGTTTGTTTTCTATGTAGTTATGCCATGGGTGTGGTATATGGTATATAGAGTATTTTAGCTTGCACTGTTTTGATATGTTACGTTTGTGTTGTTATTCATATACTATTAATAAACGCTGCTATTTCACCCGATTTTTATGGGGGTTTGCAAGCCTTTTTTAAAGGAGTTCCTCCGTTAAGTGTGTCCGACTGCGTCAGCGTCAGATTAAAAAAAAAAAAGTAGTAGTAGAGATATTTGTGTTTGTAATATTACAATATGATAATAAAATAATAATCTCCGTTATGCAAATTGTTTAAGGATTTTCCGAATAAAGGCGCACAATTTTGTTAGGACCGATACGTTTGTGTTTGAGAGCAGTTGTTCGAATTTGTAGTGATTTGGTCGGTTATGATAATATTTTGGAAGAAATATTTTTCCGTCATCACTGAAAAAGTCGCATAAGACTAGGTAATGATACTCATCCCCAATATCATGTTTGTCGCATAGGCTAGATATTCTTTTTTCCCTGTCTAAGCCCTCACATCTTCCCTTTTCTATAGGTAACATATGATTACTAGTTCGAAATTTGACTAAAGTTCTTCTGTTTAATTTATTTAGCTTTCTAAGATACGGCTCTAATTTTAGTTCAGTTTTTAATATACTATATATTTTGGCTTTAGGCAAGGTGGTAATTTGCACTGACCAAGTTTTATGTACTGGTCCTTAAGTACTTATTTCAAATGCTGTATATTAGAATTTGTTATGGGCTGCGTTTCCCAGAGGTGAGCCATTCCCATATTTTCAAGTATACATCTAACTGTGGTCAGCCATTTGTATTCTGTATTGTTTTTGGTAAAATCATTGTAAATATACTTGTATAGTAAAGATGATAGCTTTGTTTCTTTGCCGTTCAGGAGCTTCCCCCAAAAATTAATTAATTTATATTTTATAGTAATTTCTCATGTAATTTGTCCTAGCTCTCCATATACCATATAACTAGGGTTACTAGGCGTTGTTTTTGCAATATTTAATATCCGCTTATAGAACTGTACCTGAATTTTTTCTATTGACGTAAGATTTTCTATCCCCCAGATTTCACATCCATAGATAAGTATTGGTATAATCATCGAATCGAATAATTTTAGTTGGCACGTTAAAGGTAATTCGTTTTCTATTCGCCTGTATAGTGAGTAGAGAGCTTTAGCAACTTAAGTGTTCCATCGCCTTGAGGTCTCTACCATTGAGGAAAAAATGTATTCTTAAATATTTGTACGTGTCAGTTATTTCGATTTGTTCACCTTCAATGCTAAAATTTAGGCTTTTCCACCCCCGTTTATTGCTACCAAAAATTAGTATTTTTGTTTTTTCTTTATTTATCCGAAGGTTCCATACTTGGCAATAGGTCACATATGCGTTCAGTATTGATTACAGGTATGTAGGGCTCTCGGCGAAAAGAACAGTGTCATCTGCGTATAATAGCGCTAAGAGTTTGATATAGAGATCGATGTTTTCTGTCAGAGCCAGTCCACTGCATCAAGAGCTTTCCAGGAATTCGCTGAGATCATTTAGGCATATATTAAATAGTATTGGAGATAGATTTTCACCTTGCCTTAACCCCAAGTTACTCGTTCTACCCCTACCCATTGAAATAAAGCATTCATTGCTACCATGACTAGGCTTACTTGTATTGCTACCTTAGAGCGTTAAAACGTTGTTTTGCCATCTCAGCTCTGTCTATTTGGCATTTCCTATAATATATCGTCTTTTCCGAAATCGGGAGTATACCCTGAAATCTAAATTTCAAAATAAACACTAGAAAACCGTTGAATATTTTTATAAGTAATTTTACAGGAAACTTCTCCCGCCTGCGACAGCAACAGCTTCCAGTCAAAATAGTGTTAAATCTTCAGCATACTATTTCTACTATATACAGCATCATATTAAATGTGCATGAAATTATTTAAAATAGATTAAGAATATTTTAAGCTACAAATTTTAGCATTTAAAGAACTTTATATACTTTTATACGGTGCAAGAAATAGTACCGTGATATTTTAAAAACTAATTTGACTGGAAGCTGTTGCTGACTTAGTTTGCTGAGCATTTTGACTTAGAGTTGACTGAAATCCAGAGGAAAAGTTGCCGGACGATGGACGGACGGACACTCGACGGACGGTCACCATGGCATAAGATTATTTGGCCTGTCAGGTCAGGTGAGCTAAAAAACTGACAACCAATACATTTTATGAATCAAGCTTTCCAAGCAGCTAACTAAAATGGATAACTACGCAACAATATAGGCTGCGTGTATATTCCTCTTATAAACTCCAACTACGTATCTAATCAAGCGTTTGATGAACTGAGTAATGAAATGGGCGACATACGCTCTAAAACACATTATGTTCCGTTACTTGACAATTTTAATGCAAAAACTGCGCAATTGCCGAATTATATTAAACAGACCCTCTAATACTTAGTGACTGGTGCACGCTGCCAGGGAAATGATATTAACTACAAATAATCCTACAAGACTAACATAAGATAAAGACAAACCAAATCAGAACAGCCATAAACTAATAGAATTGCACAGGAACAGAAGAGTATGTATAATAAGGTACAGACGAGCTCAAAGATGGTGTCCAAAGTAGGTCAGCACACATTGTTCATACATGAATGATTTTAATGACTGCAAAACGTCACCTCAACATGTTCATATATGAATCATTGTGATTTCTTTCTTCTTCTTCTTCTTCTTCTTCACTATTCTGTTTGATACATGTGTTGGCAAATATCTTCAAGAAATGATCGGTGTGGGTGAGGCAGCTCAAGTTCTCAATTTCCCCATAAGTTTCTGACTGTAGAGTTGAGTTTGGATTCGAAAACTGGATATGTCTGCCTTAATACTGTAGGATGTGCTCTGTATTTTCTGTTCTTTGGCCTCAGGGCTAATGCTGAATCGGTTTTGAAATTACTGAATAGATAGTTTCTTAATCTGCTATTTCAAGTTCGCTGTCTGAAGATGATTATCTGCTCCTTACGATTAGGTTTATGTTAACAACCATCTGTGCCCAATACCGTGATTAAGTCAAACGTCGCTGTTAATTGATTGCTGCTTTGAAGCAGATTCTTGCAATGTCATAGGCCAAACAAGCATCTTGATCTACACCAAACTCCTCTTCTCTGCCTCGATCATCAGCCCGATCATATCCATATATGTTGCAGCGACATATGGTCAATTTGACAACTGTTTGTTTTATGGACCGTCATAGTTGAAGCAGACATTTGCTTTTCATGTCGAGTTTTTTCTAATACCGTTAGTTTGCCTATGGCTCAGGATCTTTCATCTAGCAGGTGAGATAACACATACGCGTCTTTATAGTTACGGTAACACTTTATTAATCTACAACTTACGCTGGGACACTGTCACTTGTTCGTTTACACAGTTGGCCACAATCCACAGTTTGATATTCACGTCGTGGAGTGGGACCAACTATCCAAAACTACAAGTGACCGTGTCCAGCGCCAAACTCCCACTGACTGCCGTCCCATGTTCTATTAGAAACATGTGACGTCAGTCCATAGTCACGAACCTCGGTGGCAAACAGTTTAACCCGATTCGTGACAACACATTTTTATAAGCCTATGGTGTATATAATCTGTAGTAGTGTGTGTAAGTCAATGGCGGTGTGTGTCACTGTCGATGTACGTTAGTTCACGTGTGTGTTTATCTGTGGGCGTGGCTTGTTCATTTATTCATACATGTGGTGTGCCTGTCCTGTTCGCGCATGCCTGTGATCCTCTGTGTGCTCCTTTATGGGCGTGTGTGTATATCCATTTCTGTCCTGGAGTGTGCTGTATATATTCTGTGTCCCGGTGCGTATGTGGTACATGTCTGCTTATGAATCGTGTGGTCAGTTGTGTGTTCTTGTGAGTGTGTGTCTTTGTGCATGTGCCGAAACTCTCCCGGCATCTGTACCATATTTTCTAGTTTTGAAGTGCCAGTCAGACAGAGTTAGCATCACTCAGGAGGACACTGCGCTTGTTAATTATACATATTGCCAGTCTGTAGCATTTCTGTTGCTTTTTGTAGAGATGCTCTTTCGGCTTTATAAATCCTAGTAGAAACCTTAAGCTTCAGCGTAAGGTTTCAGCTTTTACCTCAGAAAATTCACATCATGGGTTTGTAACTCTTTAATGTGACTATTCCCGTGATACTTCACTGTCCAGTAGTAAATGTATGCACACTCATCATGCAAGTAAGACAGTTTCAATAATGGTCAATGTTTGGACATATTTTTTTGAATTCCATAGAATAATCCCATCCATAAAAGCATTAGAGTATTCTCTGACAGTAAAGAAAACTTATCCAAACATTGACTATCACTCGAACCGTGTTATGCATTTTGTAACGTGGTGAGTTAGAGAGTACGCTGTGTGGACAGCGATGATTCATGACTCGCAGGTGTTTGCAATGGCAAGTATCGAGCTTGCTCAATATTCTTCAATTCGAGCTGGCCAGTTGTATCGTTTCAATTTTCATGAGAAATATAGACATAAATCCACAGTTTCCAGAAAGATTGGAAAACGATGTTTCCTGCTACACGGCGATTTACAGTCTGTCAGAAACCGCTTTCTCCGTGTGTCTCCTCTGTCCCTAAGGAAGGTACGTGGCTTCATTTATGAAGAGGTCTGTGGCGTTTTTCCTTTTGCAGTTGTTGGAAGCACTTCATTAAGGCGACACCTTTCTTCATCAGTGTCACATTTCGGATTAGATCTGATTGTTGCTGTCTTTTCCAACATCCTGTAGTATGGTTTTGTATTATAGCTATCAATGTGATTTGTTGTTGATATATTATTGCATTGTGTTTTTGGTTAATTTTCTTGACTGGTCATTTATGTAATACAGGATTCCGTCATATTTTAATATTTGTGACTTGAGGATAAACTTGTCCATTTTCAGGTGTTATTCCTGGGTGTGTTGACTGGATTCGTTGTTGTCCCCGCATATTCCTTTTGTTTGGTCCAGTCTGTAGATAGATTGATGTTGTCCTGTCCAGGTATATCATCAGGTGAGCGATCGACCTAAGCGTGCATTGATTAATATGCAAATTAGTTCTTCAGGTAGATGTTATTTAACCTTGTGTATAGGCTGAAGACGTGGTCAGCCTTATTGAGTTCCAGGCATGTGAAATGTTTGTTGTTGGAAGTGATTGAGGTCCAAAGTTTGGGGCGTCACTGTTGAAGTGGTCACTTAAGATTTTTTTGGTAAATCCAAACAGCGTGTCTACAGCATGAAGCGTAGCAGCCGGGGTTGGTGTTGAATTATTGTTCGGTCGCGACGATATTGTGCCTCAGGTAATATAAATATGTTAATTTATATTTCAATTGTTATTATTTTTAATTTGAAAATTGATAATTTAAGTGCCTGCCACTGCGTGTTATTAATAGGGCATATCTATTAACCTTCACATACAGTGAAATATCAACTTCATGAAAAATCACCCCTCTGCGCCCCGTGGAACATCCCTCCATTAGGGACAACATAAACAAACAATAATAACGATGGACTACTTCAAATACACGTAATTCCAGACAACTTTGATGAGAGCAAGATTCACCGCAGTCTGTCATCAGTATGCATGTAGGAATTTGCTACCGAAAGCCAATAATGGTTTGATTCAATTACATCACCTATCTACACCATCATCCCCTCTCCAAGTACCTCTGTCCCAGCATTTTAAAGGCTCTGCCATTAGAGTGAAAACTATCAAGGTCCGTCAAAGTTGTCACCATTTGCACCACAACAACAGTCCATTCCAGTTGCAATAATATTGTACCGTATTACCACGCAAGATTCATTCAAGCACAGGGGCCGTAACCCCTTTAGCCCTTGTCTTAAATTGTCTCTGTTACCACTAATAATAGCAAGACGCTCATCAAAAAGTGCCTTGATCAACATAACCATCAGTTAATAGTAGAAGCATCACAGAAAACTTCATGCTGATTCATTATTCTGGAGACATATGAGCTCAATCAACCCCTTCACATATTGGCAACCGTAGCGTTTATGTAATCAGGACCCAGAAAATTGGATGCATTTCTCGGTTGTTGCATCAAATATCATCCATTACGCGCATCATATAAAGAAAGATTAGCATGGTTCTAGACTCCCATGAAATAAACGAGGTAGCACAAAACATGCAACAATCAAATACTATGTTCCGGCAAATCCTACTTGATATTTTAACAACCATCAACATTGAACAGTACAACCACCAGCAATTGACAGAACCGTATTCAAGACCATATATCTACCAATGTAACCAATGTTCAACTCCCCAGCCTAGCCACAAGAGATGCGGATAAAACCTTAAAAAAGACCAAGACCTACCTTTTTAACTGGAATAACTCTGGCAAATAGTAATGAAAATTAATGGAATAGGAACTCGATCTCCGCCTTTCAAATATTATGCTACATTTTGAATTTTCATTAAAATCTGTTCTATTACAGGTTAATGGCCAGAAATTGAATGAATTACCAAGGTTAGAAGGGGATTACTTCTGCGAAATATTAACAATAATTAACGCAATGCGAACTTGTCCTTTATAGTATGAAGTTATATTCTTTGTTAAAACCTGTTTAGTCTAACACAAGTTATTACCCAAAAACAGACAAATCCCTGGTTTGTATTTTTAAGGGCAGTAACTCTGGCCAATATTAACAAACTCTAATGGAAGACGACCTCGCCCTCCACCACGTTATATACAGAATTTGGTTCAAATCTCTCGGTTATCGAGCCAATCATTCACGGTAAATTTTCAAAAATAGTCCTCTTGGTCTGCAAATGGACATTTCTCAACACCGCTGCAGAAGCCATTTTTGCCTGATATGAGTGGTAAAGTATTAAACAAGTTATTGCATGGAAACTAATTAATGGTGTACTTATGTACATTTTTACATACTTAAGAACGGGAAGATTCCTATTGTTTCATGAGGATAAAAATATATACATCTGAATACAAAGGAGGTGGTTATTTAACAGAGGTGGTCTTTAAACCACTTGCCTTAACAAACCACTGTTTTTTACATTAAAATCTAAGTGGGCCCTTAAGAACGGGAACATTCCTATTGTTTCAAGAGCGTAAAAATATATACATTTGAATCCAAAGGTGGTTATTTAACAGAGGTGGTCTTTAAACCACTTGCCAGAACAAAGCACTATTTTTTACACTTAAAATCTAAGTGGGCATACTGATTGGGTCCATTTCTACCTAAGCTCCGCTCAATATTACTCGTGTTGGAATTGATTCGAAACTTTTGAAACATTAATGCCCAGATTCTAAATTTCAAGGTAACTATACAGGTAAACTGTTGAATATTTTAAAACCAATTTGACTGGGAGGATATATATATATATATATAAGATTCAGACACTTTTATGAGAGATTTGCACAGATTTCCTGAGACAAACATCATTTTGATTTTGATGTCAGCAAACAGGTGATGTATTTGATTATGAAGTCATCAAACAGGTGATGTATTTGATTGTGACATCAGCAAACAGGTGCTATATTTGATTGTGACATCAGCAAACAGATCATATATTTGATTGTGACATCAGCAAACAGGTGATGTATTTGATTGTGACATCAGCAAACAGGTGATGTATTTGATTGTGACATCAGCAAACAGGTGATGTATTTGATTGTGACATCAGCAAACAGGTGATGTATTTGATTGTGACATCAGCAAACAGGTGATGTATTTGATTATGACATCAGCAAACAGGTGATTATTTGATTATGACATCAGCAAACAGGTGATTATTTGATTGTGACATCAACAAACAGGTGATGTTGTGACATCAGCAAACAGGTGATATATTTGATTGTGACATTAGCAAACAGGTGATGTTGTGACATCAGCAAACAGGTGATATATTTGATTGTGACATTAGCAAACAGGTGATATATTTGATTGTGACATCAGCAAACAGGTGATGTATTTGATTGTGACATTAGCAAACAGGTGATATATTTGATTGTGACATCAGCAAACAGGTGATATATTTGATTGTGACATCAGCAAACAGGTGATATATTTGATTGTGACATCAGCAAACAGGTGATATATTTGATTGTGACATCAGCAAACAGGTGATGTATTTGATTGTGACATCAGCAAACCGGTGATATATTTGATTGTGACATCAGCAAACAGGTGATATGTTTGATTGTGACATCAGCAAACAGGTGATGTATTTGATTGTGACATCAGCAAACAGGTGATATATTTGATTCTGACATCAGCAAACAGGTGATGTATTTGATTGTGACATCAGCAAACAGGTGATGTATTTGATTGTGACATCAGCAAACAGGTTATGTATTTGATTATGACATCAGCAAACAGGTGATGTATTTGATTATGACATCAGCAAACAGGTGATGTATTTGATTGTGACATCAGCAAACAGGTTGAAGATTTTCGATCTCACTTTCTCCTACTAAATTACTTCTACGCTCGCGACTACAACTTCGAGAAGACTTATGATGTTGATGATTGCTGCGACAATCAATCTTCTCGCCGCTGCAGTCGTATAGTTACCGCTCGCCTCTTCAAAGATGGGATGAAGATATTTTAAGTAACTGGGCCTGATCTGACTTCTTGAAGATTCTTAGTAAGGCACGGTGTTTCTCCGTACTTCTTAGGAGTTTCTAAATAACAACTGAACTAGTGCCTTGTATTTTACAAGGGGATATGTTTATTCTATAGCTAACTGTACAATAACTTTTACGTATCAATGGTGACTTTTACTGTCACAGAAAAATAGATATACTTTATATTGACAATACTGCTTAACATAATACGGTCATATCCTAAATTATTTAATTCTGACTTTGACTAAATTACGGCTACTGATTACTCTCAACACTGTGGTCGATATGATATCTAGCTAGCCTAACTTTCACAACGAATTACTACTGACAAAGCCACGTCTACTTCACAGATGGTGAAGATTACCGAACCGAATCAACGATGGTAAAAGATTCCCTTTTCAATAGACCAAGTGCCTATTAAATACTCTTCATATCTTCCTAACTTCTATACATATTACGATATATAGATCTATATATATCGTAATATATAGTTTTTGTTCCTCTCATCCTTCTAGGTAGATATAATCACTGTTTGATTGGCCCGCATCATTCTTGCCTCCAATCAACCCCTGCTTATCTCTTCCTAGAAGTTTATACCTATTCTTGTTGATCATCCTGACCAACCCCTGCTCACCTATCCCTCGACTTTACTTTGAAACCTTGTTCCTTTTGTTTCTCTGCCACAGAGTTTGACTAGATGCTCATTGATTATGACGTCATCTCGGCCAATCAAACTCTGGGCTTCTCTTCTAGGGATTCATTCTTAAACACGATATATCTACACGCTAACTCTGGCAAAGCAGTTCCAGCTGGTTCTGATTTGATGCGATCTGTCAGCTAACTAACAACATTACGGAATGTGTTGTTGTAGCATGCCTTTCTTTGATTGACATATAGTTGATATACAAATTTCGATTGTGTTATTAATTCCTACAGGACGCTACAATGCCTCTGTCCTGTCCCTTGCCTATCTTGGATAAGCCTGTAGGAAACGAACGTTAATAAGCACATGAGCTGTATGATCTCATTGCCAGCTGGTGTTGTTGTACTTGCTTAAGGGAGTCGGAATGCCGACCGTCAACAACTACATGTCAGTCTGTTTCCTATAATTTCTCTCGATTCCCATCGATTCGTATATATTCTTATCACTCTATTATTTATTAAACTAACGGCCTAAATGACTGCTGAACATTATAAAAGTGTGTGCCGATCCCACAGCAACAACTTTTATCTTCAACTATTGACAGATATCATCAACCCAGAACCGCCGCCCCCATTTCAATCTATTCCAATTTCTAACTTATTGTGATGAATATACTACTACAGTTTTGATCCAGTTTCTATCCTATTTCCGCGAAACTGTACCACTACTAGCACTGGTCAAAGTCAACCAGTGCACCCCACTACTACGTATCTAATTGCTACTCATACTATTCACTCAGTTCACTAGCTCACCTGGTATTTTCAAATATGAGAATTTCACTGAGGTCTTACTCGCAAATATAAGACGTCTAACGGGGTCATGACTTCCCATAAGACAATCCGATATCTACAAGGTGATGTATTTGATTGTGACATCAGAAAACAGGTGATATATTTGATTGTGACATCAGCAAACAGGTGATATATTTGATTGTGACATCAGCAAACAGGTGATGTATTTGATTGTGACATCAGCAAACAGGTGATGTATTTGATTATGACATCAGCAAACAGGTGATGTATTTGATTGTGACATCAGCAAACAGGTGATATATTTGATTGTGACATCAGCAAACAGGTGATATATTTGATTGTGACATCAGCAAACAGGTGATATATTTGATTGTGACATCAGCAAACAGGTGATGTATTTGATTGTGACATCAGCAAACAGGTGATGTATTTGATTATGACATCAGCAAACAGGTGATGTATTTCACTATGACTTCAGCAAACAGGTCATATATTTGATTATGACATTAGCAAACAGGTGATTATTTGATTATGACTTCAGCAAACAGGTGATTATTTGATTATGACTTCAGCAAACAGGTGATATATTTGATTATGACATTAGCAAACAGGTGATGTATTTGATTATGACATCAGCAAACAGGTGATGTATTTCACTATGACTTCAGCAAACAGGTCATATATTTGATTATGACATTAGCAAACAGGTGATTATTTGATTATGACTTCAGCAAACAGGTGATTATTTGATTATGACTTCAGCAAACAGGTCATATATTTGATTATGACATTAGCAAACAGGTGATTATTTGATTATGACTTCAGCAAACAGGTGATTATTTGATTTGACTTCAGCAAACAGGTGATATATTTGATTATGACATCAGCAAACAGGTGATGTATTTGATTATGACTTCAGCAAACAGGTGATTATTTGATTATGACTTCAGCAAACAGGTGATTATTTGATTATGACTTCAGCAAACAGGTGATTATTTGATTATGACATCAGCAAACAGGTGATATATTTGATTATGACATCAGCAAACAGGTGATGTATTTGATTATGACTTCAGCAAACAGGTGATATATTTGATTGTGACATCAGCAAACAGGTGATATATTTGATTGTGACATCAGCAAACAGGTGATTATTTGATTATGACTTCAGCAAACAGGTGATATATTTGATTGTGACATCAGCAAACAGGTGATGTATTTGATTGTGACATCAGCAAACAGGTGATCTATTTGATTGTGACATCAACAAACAGGTGATATATTTGATTGTGACATCAACAAACAGGTGATGTATTTGATTGTGACATCAACAAACAGGTGATGTATTTGATTGTGACATCAGCAAACAGGTGATGTATTTGATTATGACATCAGCAAACAGGTGATGTATTTGATTGTGACATCAGCAAACAGGTGATGTATTTGATTGTGACATCAGCAAACAGGTGATGTATTTGATTATGACATCAGCAAACAGGTGATGTATTTGATTATGACATCAGCAAACAGGTGATGTATTTTATTATGACATCAGATACTCAACGGATAAATCAGATCCTCCATCAGATTAAATAAACAACAAACACAAAACAAATATTAATTCATTTGAAGCCAGCTATTTATTTTGTAAATTCCTGCTTGATACAAGCTCAGAATAATTACATATAATACACCTGTATATGACATAGTATTCAATGAATATTCTGTGTATAGGATATAGTATAATTTACTCAAATAGACAAGTACCTAATATTGCGTGTTACCCGTTACAAGTCAATTCAATGAAGGGAGGTAACGCTACATAAGATGAAAATAACCATTTACAGCCCAGGGCTGAAAGCAGTACACTTGACTCCGATTCATTAACCCTTTAATTGTCAAGATTGGTGAAAACCATTTTGCTTAGTGAATGTCCAAGAGAAGACTACTTTTGAAAATTTACATCTAGAATAACTGGCTTGTCTATCATGTGTCCAAGCTTTGGTACATTATGATTAACCAAACATGAGATATAAACTATTAAGTTAACCTAAAGGTAAAATGTTAATGTTGAAAAGACTAGTTTTTTTATTAATGACTGCGCCCTTTGACCTTTGGTCTCACATCTCATTGTGTCATGCCCTCTCAATGCAAGTTTGCGGCTAGTATCCATAACTAAGCATGAGATACAAACCACTAAGCTGAGCTAAACACAAAATATTAATGTTGAAATAAAGGTTTTATCATGGTCACATTGTTTGAATTTTCACCTAATGAGCCCCAGTCATTGTATCATCCTTGCTCCTTACATGGAAGCATATCTCCAAGTTTGGGTTCAGTATGATAAACCAAACGAGATATACACCACAACGTTGAGCTAATGACAAATGTTGAAAAAACTGTTTTTACCAATGTCACAGTGACCGTGACCTATTGACACCAAGAGTATTGGGTCATCCTCTCTCATTATACGGAGGTGTGTGTCCAAGCTTGTGCGCGGTGTGATTAACCCAACATGAGATATGTTCAAACCTTTAAGCTGAGCTAAACGTAAATTGGATGATGCCACGAGGCGATGCAGACGGTATCACAATACCTCATTTTACTTTATTAAAGTCGAGTTAAAAATAGGCTTATCACAGCCTGTAAATTGACAGTTCTAAAATCCACTATAAAAGCAATTTTGTGTCTATCTTGACCATTCAAGAGCTACAGAGGCGTGTCAAGTCGGCTTTCAAAAGCAGATGGACGTTCAGAAATCATCCAATATCTCCCTTTGCATATGAAACCATAACAGTTTTAACTTCTTAATGGCTAAATATGGTCAAGAGAATCAAACTATTCGTTTATTAAATGTCTCCTTCCAAGGTGAAGAGAATTTAATTTTTTTTCAATTTACCGCTGGAATGAATATCTCGGTCAACGAGTCTGTCATTCCAGAGGTAAAATTCCAGAAATAGTCTTCTCTTGGCCTGGATGTGTCTATTGCAGAGGCTAGTTTTTGTCTGGTTTCGCCATGCAATGGTTAAATGATTGCTACAATAAATTTTGATATATAGTTTATTACAAATCTGCATATTAATAAATATTCAGTGAAAATTATTAACTACCTTATCTATTACACCAAAATCCATGTCAATTAAAGTTATCCTGAAGCAATAACATTAGGAAAATATTTGAAAATTTCAGTGACTCGTCTTCTTCTGAGCCGCCATTTTACTTTGCTTTTTGTAGCCGCCATTATTTGGGATTCTATTGTTCTCACTGTTGTGCCAAGTCCAGTATAAAACAATTCTCATAACACTAATGATAGTCACTGTTTGCCTCCGAGGTAGAGCTGGACGGTTTCCCGATAATATCGGGAATACCGCGATATTATCGTTATCGTCTCATTTATAATTACCATCAATATCGTCAATACCGTCAGTTGTCATTTTCATAGAGTAAAATCACCATACAACAAATTTAACTAGTCTCTGTCGCAAGCATTCTTTAAGTATTGCTTTGCAATACATGTCCCCTACCTGGTGATATAAATCTTTAGAGATTGACAGTAAAAAATTTCATTAACAATTGTAAAAAGCAGCTGAAACTCGAACTTACTCTGTAACTTCTCATAACATAGCAATAAACCAAGTCTCAGTCATATATGGTGAAGGAGAAGGAAAGTCTTGAAAGCTGATATGTTTGTATTTCATAAGTCGAAAGGGGAGATAACTCCATCAAAAAATGACGCAAACACCTGAAACTCGAACTTGGTCTGTAATTTCTCATAATAAAGTAATGTACCAATTCTCAGTTGAATATCTTGAAAGACTGCAAGAAAAAGGGTGGGAAACTAATATTTTTCGTATTTCATAGGTCGAAAGGTGGCATAACTCCATAAAAAATTTACGCATATGCCTGAAACTCGAACCTGGTCTGTAACTTCTCATAACAAAGCAATGTAGCAATTCTTCATATAATATCTTGAAAGACTGCGAAAAAAAGTGTGGAAAACTAATATTTTTCGTATTGCATAAGTCGAAAGGGGGCATAACTCCATGAAAAATTGATGAAAATGTCTGAAACTCGAACTTGCTCTGTAACTCCTTATACTAAAGCGATGCACTGATTTTCACTTAAATATCTTGAAGGAGTGCGAAAAAAAGTGCGGAAAGCTAATATTTTTTGTATTTCTTAAGTCAAAAGGGGGCATAACTCCATCAAAAATTTACGCATACGCCTGAAACTCGAACTTGTTCTGTAACTTCTCATAACAAAGCAGTGCAGCAATTCTTCGCATAATATCTTGAGACTGAAAAAAAGTGTGTAAAACTAATATTTTTCGTATTGCATAAGTCGAAAGGGGGCATAACTCCATGAAAAATTGACGAAAATGTCTGAAACTCGAACTTGCTCAGTAACTCCTTATACTAAAGTGATGCACCGATTTTCACTTAAATATCTTGTAGTGCGAAAAAACGTGCGGAAAGCTAATATTTTTTGTATTTCTTAAGTCGGAAGGGGGCATAACTCCATCAAAAATTTATGCATACGCCTGAAACTCGAACTTGCTCTGTAACTTCTCATAACAAAGCAATGTAGCAATTCTCAGTATAATATCTTGAAAGACTGCGAAAAAAGTGCGGAAAACCAACTGCGACAGACGGACGGATGGACAGACGGATTGCAAACCAATAGTCACCCGCCACCGGTTTTACCAGTAAGGGACTAATACGAGCTATGCTATGAGAACATTTTTCAAACACAATTTAGCTTGGATAGGAAACCACTACTGTAATACCCTGATCTTTACTCGATCTGTTAATTGATTATGAATTGTTCACAACGGGCGGCGTCTTAGACCAATAGGACTGCCGGTTGGATTAGTGGGTGGATGAGGAGAATTAGACCATTAGACGTGTACCGGGTAGGCTAGCGATAATAACCTTCATTCAGAACATTTGAAAATTTTATATTAAAATGTTAGAAATAGATTTAAAAAATCGATCCAACTAGCTGATTAGACTGATAAAATAGACTGGGAATTTTAAAATCTTATACCGTAATAGCATAAACAGTTCCCATTTTAAAATTATATATTTTATAGTAAGCCTATGTGATATAGAAATGTGTTATCTTCACGCCTTCAGAGGCGTTTCGGATTTACTGGAAATGCAGATTTAGCACATGTTCAACTGGCCAACTCTAGATAAGTGACCCGATTATTTGCTAGTAGAAAATAGTGCATTGAACTGGACAATCCTTCAGAGGCGTTTCGGATTTACTGGAAATGCAGATTTAGCACATGTTCAACTGGCCAACTCTAGATAAGTGACCCGATTATTTGCTAGTAGAAAATAGTGCATTGAACTGGACAATAGTCGCTGCTAGTTAACTATATTAGCTGAGTCAAAGGTGTCTTTAGACCTATTTCGATCTTAGCCAATCAGATTTGAGCTTTGGGAATTCTGTTTTGCAAATGGTGAATGTTCTTTACGACAGAAAATGGTTGAATAAAACAACGAGAACGCCATAAAATACAAAGTTAATGCTTGCTTTATATATCACATGTGGCTTTTAGATCAGCTAATCCATGCTAGTGGCGATCAGTAATGTTATAGATGTTCCGTTTGTGGTATGAGGCATGATTTTCATAAGGGTTGTGTTTTCGTGGCAATTATTACCAGTTGATCACCAGACAATGCAAGTTCTACCATCTAATGTTTTGAAAACCATTTGACTGAAAATCGTTGCTGCAACAACTTCCAACCAGATTGTTTTCAAAATAATCAGTAGGACTATCAATGTATTAACACATTCTGACGATGTTTCGAGCAATCTGATTGACAGCCATTTCTGACTAAACCAGCAACAACTTTATCAAATTATTCCCAGAATAATCACTGCCAGGTTTTCAATGTGGTTAGCTAACATATGTATGTACAATTCAGTAGACCTGTGTCGCATACGTTGTAAAGATCAGATGTGAAATATGTTCAAAACTTCTCAGTCAGTAGGTAAGCATGTCACTGCACGACAGCTCATGCATGTGCTTTGCTAACCTACTCATCTATGCAAATATATTTCACGTCGGATCTCTCTATTACATTTAGGACACAGGCCTAGCTAATTGTACAAACATTTATTACCCCTCAGTAATGTCACATGACTCAATGCTGTTATTTGATTGGTTAAGATCAGGAATGGACGATCTGTTACACGCGAGGGCAATACCACACGGTATCACCCAAACCCCCCCCCCCCCAAGAAACACAGGTTTTAGTTTTACTGCGCAGATAGCCATAAAGCTCATTATAATAATATTCATGTTGCTAAAATGGCGGATACACGCCAGCTTTGGAATTGTTGAATTTCACGATTTAAAGTGACTTAATTTCAAGACAACTATATGAGAATGCTGTTGCATATTTTAAAACTAATTTGATGGTCGCTGTTGCTGCAGCAAGGTTGTATATCCAGCAAAATACTTGTAGTGAATAGCGAATGCATTACTCGACAAATTAATCATAGCCATAAAAACGGCGAGTTAATTATCGATCGCAATCTTGTACATTTCTTCGTGATGTGATAATAATGATCCGTGTGATGAGCGTATTACATACGGAAATCAACATGCCAATGTGAAATGGATTACTCATAGAATTAATTGTAGAAGTAATTAGTTTATGGTAAGCCCATACAGAAATATGATGTTATTCCGGATTAACTTTCTAGCGTGAACATGACCATAGACACCGTTTTTGTCCTACAGCCAAGGCAAAAAAAGTGTCAATTTCACTCTTGCAGAACTAGCCTAGAGATGTCTAATTCAAGAATTGCTTGTCTAATTATATTGTCACGTTATGATAAAATCTCTATGTTCGATGTCTGAGGGGTAATAAATTCATTACACCAGTGTTCTGACATTGGTACAGGCTGTTACCACACGCGCAAACAATTTTAAATGTATAGATACACTGTTTGCGCGGTGTGGTAACAGCCTGTACCCCCTTCAAAGCACTACTGTAACTAATAGTATTAGCTAATGATATTGGCAGCTTGACACTAATTATTCTGAAAAGTATTTGATAAAGTTGTTGCTGCCTTAGTCAGCAACGCCTGTCAATCGAATTGCTAGAAATTACTTCAGAATGTGTTAGTTACTACATTGGAAATCCTGCTGATTATTTTGAGAACAATTTGGTTGAAAGCTGTTGATACACAAAATTTTAGTCAAATCATTTTCAAAACAGCCAGTATTTTCTGCTTATTATTTCGCCAATAATTTGAAGGAAGGTTGTTGCTGCTATAGGCAGCAAAAATTATCAGTCAATTTCTTATAAAAATATCTAGGCCAGCACGTTTTACATCGACCATAGAAAATATATGCAATTAAAATCGAACTACACGCTAGATGGGTAGATCAGCTCACCTCAGAGACCAGCAGTTCAATGACTAGCTCTAGCATCACGGGTAAGCATGCACGATTTTTGCTCTGAATGATCACGATCGATTATTTAAGAATAATCGCGATTACTCGATTAATCAGCTTGGTATAAATTGGCAATACATAACAACAAAAGCATATCAATGACGAAAGCTGCAATGGTGTGTAGAAAAGTTCATTTGCAGGCCAAGAGAAGACCATTTCTAAAAAATGTAGGCTCGCTTCTCGAGCCAGTCATTCCCGCGATACATTTTCAAAAATAGTCTTCTCTTGGCCTGTAAATGGATACACATTCACTGAGCAAAATGTCAATTTACGTCACGATCTCATTAAAAAAGTAATTAAGTTTGGAATTGAAATATTATATGCAGTAGAACTTATTCATGATCATTCGATTATTTAATTTTTAATCATATAAATTAATGATTTAAGAAATAATCGCGATTTTCGATTTAATCACGTAATTGCAGAGGCCTGGTTATGGGAATGGTTTTATACCGAGCATTGGGAAGAAGCGAGAACAATAGAATCCTAAATAATGGCGCCCTGCAAATATTAAAGTAAAATGGTGTCTCAGAAGAAGACGATCATCACTGAATCTTTCTAAATAATTTCTAAACTTAACGCTTCAAGATAACAGTATTTCATCTTATGCAAAAGTGCACTAATGACCACAACGTTTTGTAAACCACCCCACTCACACAAACAATCCAGTATAAGACCTCTTAACTATTTGACTGATCCACGCCACCAGAAAAAAATCCAATGGGCAATAACTTTGGACCTGCTGAATATTTTGAAACCAATTTAACTGAAAGTTGTTGATGGCGCCACCAACCACTTTCAGTCAAATTGTTCTCAAAATATTCAGCATATTCAGAGTTAAACCCCCATGAAATATGTAGTCTGCAGAAATTCAGCTGGCAGAATTGGATTAGTCAACTATACGATACACATGACATACACTATACAAATCATTCTCATATGCATCGATATTGTTTCTATACACTAAGAAATGGTGATACATGAAAAATGTAACTAGGAAAATGTGAACAAGAGTTTTAGTGAAACTCAACATACGTCCGCAGGCATACTTGTTTGAGGACTGCTAAATGTGAACTGTTAGTCTTTGATAATTCTCTGAGAAAGGCGGGGGGGGGGGAGACTTCTTTTAGGTACATATTTGGAATTCACAGCAAAGACATCACTAAAAATCTTGAAAGTCTACACAGCTGCATTGATCATTACAATTACAAGACAATTTTGTTGAATTTTAATCTTTCAAGGAAGATAACTCTGACAAATATGGGCAGATTTTGCCAAAATGAAATCATGACACTTCGTCCATCCCTAACACATCTGCTGAAAAAAATTGTGAGTGTAGGCTCAACTCTTCGCGATATGGCCCGGACAAGAAACTTTTGACAAATTTTAGCTTTTCAGGGGAGATAAGTCGGACAAATATGGGCAGATTTCAGAAATCAGACGGATGTACGGATAGTGAGGGCCATCACGTAATACGACCCTGCTTTGCGTGGGTGCATAAAAACTGACATTCCAATTCAATTAATATTTATTGTACGTTTAACATCTAACCGTAACTCTTTCACTGACAAATGCCAGAAAAAGTAAATTCTTCACGAAATAACTTATTCTGTTGAATATTTTGAAATCAAATTGATTGGAAGACATTGCTGCTTAAGGCAGAAACATTTTCCAGTCAAATCTATTTCAAAACATTCAATAGATTTCCTGCATGGGTGCCGTGCCATAGGGAGTTCGTCGGTGAACAGATTAAAATACCAACCTTATGATTAACTTAACCCTTTGAACTTGAAATGTCAAATTTAAAAAGTTTACAATTTAATAAAGATTCTCTTAAATATTTTGAAACTAATTTGACAGAGAGCTGTTGCTGCAGGTTCCTGTCAATTAGTTTTTAAAATATTAAACAGCTTACCCGTACAGTCACTTTGAAGTTGAGATTCTGGGAATTCAGGGATCAAAGGGTTAACCTTTTAACAGTTGAATTTTTTCAAGAAAATTTTAATTTTCTCATAGAAAATGTCCATTTGCAGACCAAGAAGATTATTTTTTAACATTTATCACTGGAATGACTGGCTCGGTTATCGAGCTAGTCATTCCAGTGATGAATTTTCAAAAATTGTCTTCTCTTGTTCTGCAAATGGGCCTTTCTGAAGACCACTGCAGAGGCCGTTTTTGGCTGATATGAGTGTTAAAGGGTTAATGATGAAGTTTGACTAATATACTCCAAGCAGAGGATATGTTGTTGAACACAAAGCAAAATCTAGTGACATCTTTAACATTAGCACTTTCACCGACAAATACCTGAAAAAGTAAATTCTTTACGATATAAAACTTATTTTGTTGAATATTTTGAAATGAATTTGACTGGGAGCTATTGCTGCAGTCAAATTTATTTCAAAATATTTAACAGTTTTCCTGTATTGTTGCCTTGAAAATGAGATATGGGGAATTCATCAGCGAAAGGGTTCAGAATGAATAGATCATTACAGTCAAACATAATGTGGTAGACATTCAATACTAGCTATGTATGTGCTTCGGAATCGATTTGAAGCTTTAAAGACTAAGTTCTCAGAATCTAAATTGCAAGGTATCTATATACTTGTAAACTGTTAAATAATTTATAACTAATTTGATGCAGAGCTGCTGCTGCCTATTAGCTTCAAAATATATAACGTCGATGTTGATTAAATTGTAAATTCAACAATGACATTCACTTCAGACACTTTCGTAATGGACATTTAGATTTTGCGATGGAATTACGTCATTTTGATGGTGATGTCAAGCAACAAGTTTTATATTTTGAATATGACATCAGATAATTGAGTAACAGATCCATTCACTATCACGGAGAAACAAGAATTCTATTTTTAGTCTCACCATGAAGTTTTGAAGGACTATTATTTAGGTGTGTGTGTGTGTGCGTGCATGTGTGCGGTGTTTGGGATAATAATTCAGGTTCTACTACCGGATGGATCATGAGTGAACTTGGGTGGAAGCTAAGGTTGCCATTGTTGTCCTAAAGAACCGTCTTGAATTTGGGGTCAGAAGGTCAAAGGCCAAAGTTTTCTAAAAGGATTGGTTGGCGAGACTAGGAATTCTGTAGAATAGTATGTACATGCAACCTTGACCGTTGATATTCTTAACCTGAATATAACATCCTTCATCCTCTTGGCAAGGAGGAACAATAGATCAATTAACAAGATATCAGTGTTACACTGACGGGATATTGGCAGGGTTAGCAAGTTTTGGACACTAGTGGTTTAAACCGCGGTTTAAACCATGGTTTAAACCGTGCGCCCAAAATAGGTTTTGGTTACCTTAAATTGTCCAAAACTGTCCAAAACCTAAAATATTGGTATAAAAAATATTTTTCTGAAATGTAATTTTCTTAAAACAACTATATAGCATTTAGACACATACAGGTACATGTACATATTGATGGATGGTTATCTACATGTATTTTTGGATACTTTATTGCTATATAATAATAATAATAATAATAATAATAATAATAATCTAAAAGGACACATATGATTTCAATAAATTAGGAGTCTTATTTGCTTCTTTCTATAATCCATGGGTTAATTTTTTTCAACTTTTGTTTGTCTTAAATGTTTTAACTCTGTATATTTCGACCAGTTGTGTTAAACCCACAGAAACCCTATTTAATCAATAATGTAAACATATTAGACTACCTATGTACAGCTAGATGTTTATATTATTGAGAACTGTCTCTGTGTCTAAATCTATTTCTTGCAAAATGTTCATGGCCTATGGAAGAATCTTAAACTCATAGAGAAAATATAGTCTGCTAAGATGTTGTTTCAACAATTAACTGATGACCCTTGCTCCCTAAGGCTATTTTAGAATGCACTACTCAGTACACACATTAGCTATGTTTACATAAGATCTTATGCAAATTTGGGATTAAGGCATTAAGCTGATAGAATATAAATTAGATTCTTCATGTTTTCATCTATCCTCAGTTAATGCTAGATATCAATTAGACAATTAGTAAAAAGATATCCTTGTGCTACATTAATCTTTGAATTCTTCCGTTGTCCTGAATATTTATGTGTTGATGGTATTTGAAATAGTTAATATGTATTTCAAAGGTGGTAGGCCTAAGGATCCAATTTGGAAGCACTTTTTGGAAGTTAAGATTAATGGCAAACAAATGGCTAAGTGTAGAGAGTGTGAGTACACAGTTGTCAACAAGGTAGCAAGGATGAAAATACACTATGAGAAGCATGAGACGTCTACTGAAAGTCCTGTTGAACAGGCTGATACAGACAGTGCAGACACACATATCAGCAAAGACATCAAGATTTTGAAGGTAAATAAAATTAATGCTTAACCCCTTGCCCTCTAATGTCAATAATTAAAAATTCTATATTTTATTGTGACTATACCAAGGAAACTGGTTTTCATTTTTCAACAATTTTGTTGGGCGATGACAAATTTGTTGAAAATAAAAACAGTTTATCTTTTAATTTTATTTGAAAAATGTTTTTTGTTGACATTGGAGTGCTAGGAGTCCAATATATCTAATACATGCCTTAACCCTTTCACCGATGAATTCCTCAGCTATCATTTTCAAGGACACTATGCGGGAAAACTGCAGAATATTTTGAAACTAATTTGACTGGAAAACAAATTTACTCGTGAAATGACTGCCGCTTTTACTAAGCCCGTCATTTCAGTGAAAAATTTTCAAAAATTTGTGCTAAGTTGTGTTTAAAAGTCATAATGTACAATGTAGGTAAGGTTACTATTCACTGTAATTGTCTTGGCCGCATAGGGGTTATCAACAGGATGTCTCACCTTTAGTTCAGATACCTGAGTTAATTATTCTCTTTGCCATGCTAGTAATAGAGTCAGGTCTGATAATCTCTGATAACCACAATCACATGCTGAGCCTCTTTACAATTCAATGGTATAGGTGTGATAATTGGCCTGTGAGGGCACTGGCTTAAGATTAGAAATAACACACAATGATCTGCTTAACCCTATACTTTCTGCAACCCAGGGTTTTCAGAAATACTCTTGCCTGAATACCTTTACTACAGTAATATTATGAAAACAATTTGGCATAGCACACTAACACCCTTCAGATAGACTGATGCAAACAGTCAAACTAATATTCAGCAAGTCCCAAAGTTTTGAAAATAAATAAAAACATGCATTTATTTTAAACACAACTTAGCACAAATTTTTGAAAATCTTTAACTCTATCCATTCCAAATTTTACATGTATTGAATTATGACATAAAATTAATTACTTTTGAAAATTCAACATAGGAATGACTGATTTTGTTGCAATGCCAGTCATTTCAATGTAAATTTTTAAAAAGATTATCATATCTTGTCCCCAAATGGCTTGGACCAGGTAGGGTGTATATCTACATTTGGCTTATATAGCACATGTAATATCCCTTTTCTTTGTTTCAGCTGGACAAACCATCAGCTGCACCATGCACAAAGCGACTAAGAGAAGAATTGCCATCACAATCAGCACCACCCTCACCAACCTGTCCAGTTCAATTCTCAATTCAACCCGATCTGAGCCGACATTGTATCACTACCACCTCAGCGATGAAGTCAGCAATAGATATAGAAGTCGCGAGGTTGTTTTATGCTTGTAACCTTCCATTTTCAATGGCTGAACATCCGCAGTTCATAAAAGTTGTTAGTATGCTACGCCCAGGATATAAACCCCCTTCACGTAAACTGATTGGTGGAAAGCTTCTAGATGCTGTGCATGATCAGGTGACAGAGGATATGAAGGTGATTCTTGATGGCAAGACAGCAACATTAGTGGAGGATGGGTGGAGTAACATTCACAATGAACCTATCATAGCATCCTGCTTGCAAGTAGAAGGAAAGAGCTTCTTCCTAAACAGCTTTGACACTGGTTCTATGACTAAAAGTGCTGAAAACTGTAAGGTGAAGTGTCAAGAGACAATACAATATGCTAAGACAAAATACAACTGTACAGTTAAGAGCATTGTCACAGATAATGCAAAGAACATGGAAAAAATGCGTGATGGTTTGAAGGCTGATGACAATGATCTAATTGTCTATGGCTGTTCTGCACACTGGCTAAACTTACTAGGGCAAGACATAACACCGGATACGCTAATTAAGCATGTAGTTGAGATTCAAAAATATTTCAGGAATCACCACAAGCCACTATCCTGGCTCTCGGAATGTATTGGTAGTGTTAAGCCACAGCTTCCTTGTGACACTAGATGGAAGAGTCAACTCGTGTGTATTGACTCCTTCATTCACAACCGTCCACATTTCATGAAAATTGTACAAGACCATGAAGGAGAAATAGATAATTCTATTGTCAAGAAGATAATGGACTTTAACCTGTTTAGAAATGCAAGAGACTTAGCCGAACAACTTCGGCCAATTGCAATAGCAATTGACACATGTCAGAGTGACACATCAACACTAGCCGATGCATGCCATGTTTGGCTTCAATTACTAAACAACACTCTGCTAGAACCACACAAGAAAACTCTGTTAGCACGTTTCAGCAAGGCAATCCTGCCAGAGCATCTTGTCGCATACACATTACATCCAAAGTTTCAGGGCGAGATGCTGGTAGCAAAACAGTTTGAAGAAGTGAACAATTGGATAATAGCTAAGAACCTAGCTTTATAGCAACATTTATTGCATACCAGGCTAAAAGCAGCCCATTTCCTGCATCATATTTCTGTGATGCTGCAGTTCAAGTGCCTTCAGTGACATGGTGGAAGGCCTTGAAAACACTAGGTGTGCCAGGTGATTTTATTGATATGGCTATTCAGCAGCTTGAAGCACCAGCATCATCAGCATCGATTGAGAGAATTATTAGCAATTTTAGCTATATCCACACTAAAATCCGTAATAGGCTTGGAGTAGAGAAAGCGTCAAAGCTAGTGTTTTGCTACAGGATGTTGAGAGGGCTGTCTGATTTGGACTACTAATTAAACCTAATTAAGCCTTTTAAGTTTTAATTGTATGTATTTGATAAAAATGTAATAATAACTCATATAATAAATGGATTTGTTTAATATAGTGCTTTTTTTGCAATCTCTGATTTCTTGTTATTTTTTAATAGGATTATGATGCATAAGAGTATGGTGATATGTCCAACATAGTTTTGGACAGTTTTGGACTGGTTTAAAGCATTTAAGACAGGTTTTAGACAGGTTTTGGACAATGTCTGCTCAAAGTTAGTTTTGGACTGTCCAAAACCCAACCCTGGATATTGGTGAAAATTATGGCAAGATGGCATTATGCATTTACAAATGCAAATCTAGATTTGTATGAAGATCACAATGACCGTGACCTCAGAAGTCTAAATGTCTTTGTGCTGCTCTGACCGGTTGAGGTAACTGAATGACCATGATTAGTTCCAATAATTTGGCCAATTCTGAAATAAAGGAAAAATGAGCTACGCAAAAAATTTACCGGTAACTGTTAGTCTGCTTTTTATACAAGTCCAATGGTACAATGACAGTGACCTCAATACCATTGTGCTTCATCCCCGTGATATTTAAGGAAGCACGTGTCCATGTTTAGTCACAACAGGGTGAAACCATGCCGAGATATAAGACAATATGTTGAGCTAAATGCAAAACTTAAACATAAAAAATATTTTAAAACCAAGGTCACGGTGACCTTGACCTCAATATCATTGTGCTTCATCCCCTTGATATAAGGAAGCATGCGTCCAAGTTTAGTCCCAATAGGGTGAAGACATGCCAAGTATTTTCAATTTCTCATAGAAAATGTCTATTTGCAGACCAAGAAAATATAATTTTTGAAAATTTAACACTGGAATAACTGCCCCAGTCATTCCAGTATTAAATTTACCAAAATATTCGTCTCTTAGTCAGCAAATGGACAATTCCAAACTTCAAGGTCAGACCAAAAGTCGTTCCTGAGGGTTAAAGATTTAGGTGAACAAACCGAGTTTGATTTTCTCAAATGTCACAAAAGGTGCTTACTGAGAATGGAAAATAGATATATGTATTGTCACATGACAGACGAAACACCAATAATGGTGCCCACGTCCAGTTAGGTGCTAGATTTTATTTGTCAGAAATCAATCATCAGTCGCTGGCAAACTTTTGAATATTTAAGCAAACATTTCCTTTTTTACGAAACGAAACCATTTCAAACAAATCATCATAGATATCTGGGATATTAGTGCATAGGTAATCTATTTATGCTCTGAATATGTTATGGTGATGGAGGATACTTCAAACACCCTCCTCCCCACCCCCTCTTGTGTCAAGGTGGCCTTTTAATGGTCAAACTGGACAAAAGGTCTATGCAGTAGTACGGGGAAATGTCCATTTTCAGGCCAAGAAAATACAATTTTTTGCAAACTTACGAATGGAATGACTGAGTCGGCAACCATGGTTTTTTATGTATTAACTTCCCTTGAACAAACTTTAATGGCGCTAATTCCCTAATTATATCTGCCAAATTTTAGTCTGTTTCGTTCAACAGAAGTCATTTTCGTGAAAACTAGGACATCCAAGATGGCCACCAAACTATTTGCCCAATTAAGTTCCCTTGAACAAACTTGGTTCAGCTCTTGCTTTTTTTTAAAGACATTTCTAAACATCAGCGAAAATCCAGGATTGGTCGATCAGCTTCGTTTGAACAAACTTGTATAAATCTCTATCCCCTAAGGATGTGTGCTGCGAAATTTCATAATTGGAACCGGCCCAGTGGTTCTTGAGTTGTTTATAGAATAAGTTGATGGACGATGGATGGACAGACAGACGGTCGCCATGGCATAAGCTCAATTGACCCTTCTAGATTTAAAAACTCTTAAAATAATAAACAATGTATAAAATAGTCAAAACAGAAAATAGCGCTGTTGATTTACCAGCAACCAATTTAATTTGCTACAGACGTTAATCATGAAAACCATTTAAAGATGCATATAATGACTACCTGGCTTTGGTAAGCAGAAGACGAAGCCTTAACGGAGAACACCAGACCCTCTATACTACTTTGTATAAAATGAATCTACAGACAGTAACGTTTTCAAAAATATAATTATAAGCTCTGTGGTCAAATTAGAAATAGATCTATTCATTATTTAAATATGTGATACATTAGCCAAATTTCTATTGCCGGACGAGGCGCATGACATCATAGGTCCACCACTTTTCTCGCCGTCATCCAACGCTATCGCAATAAACTTGCGAATTGCGTTTTATAAGGAGTTTCTCGTCAGCACTATTAGGATTGCATAAACTATATTATTTTGTGGAAATGTTGAAGAATATATGAAAGCAGTCCTTTGTCTGATTTCTCTGGTGCGGATTTTGACATCAAATTTTGATCTTGAGATGATAAATGAATGACGCGATAGAATAGGCATACGAGTACAATTGACACTTTTGAGTCAACACTCACTGGCGCTACGGCAGATAATGTTATTAAAGTCTCATCTATTAATATGAGATTCTAAATAGTTCTTTGACATCCCAATACATCTTTAGGTACTTATGTTTTTCATACTAGCCTCAAAAGCTCCTGAGTAATTGGAATGTTAATATATTTGGCAGGTATCTTCATAGAAAATGGCCATCCTAAGGTTCGGTAACTAATGTATGAAAGTACCCAATATATTCCATAAATTTGCGATAGTACGATAAACTTCCCAATCTCTTCAATCGACACATACATAAATGACGCCAATAGCACTATCATCGATCGAGATATCACCATCCAAAAGCATGCACTCCTGTCTTAAGAGTGCCATTATTATGTTTTTATTCGGATGGGATTCAACCTATGATGGCATAGGTTTAATGAACTCGTAATATATTTTGCAACATGGCGTTTTTAACACCGTTTTAATCGGATTTATATATAAATGTTGCAGGAAATATTTACACAGCAGCTTCAATACTTTTATATAAAGACCTGAAGTCCCTTTAACCCTTTATCGGTCAAGCTGACCAAAACCTGCCTCTGCAGTGGTCTTGTAGAATGCCCATTTGCAGGCCAAGAGAAAGACTATTTTTGAAGATTTACCACTGGAATGACGGGCTCGATAATCGAGCCCATCATTCCAGTGGTAAATTTTCAAAAATAGTCACCTCTTGGTCTGCAAATGGGCATGTTCTGAGAAATTTATTTTAATTTTCTTTACTAAATTAGGCCATTAAAGTGTTAATGGTAAACACAGCCAAAAACCCGGTCTCAGTAGTGACTTCATAAGTGTCTATCTCAAGGTCAAGAAACACAATTTATAAAACTTTATGACTGGAGTGACTTACTCGATAACGAAACCAGGCATTCCAGTGGTAAACTTTCATAAAACTTCCCTTGGTTTTGTAAGTGGATGTTCTTAAGAAATCAAAAATATTAAGTGTCTTGACAACTCTTGACCATCAAAGGGTTAAAGAACCACACTAGTGTCCTCAGGTCAGTATTAACCATTTAATGGCTAAGCTAGCCAAAACTGGACTCTGCAGGCAGCTTGAGGAATGTCCATTTGCAGGATAAGACTTTTAAATTCTATCACTGGGATGTTTTTGGCTTGATAACCGAGCCAAGGCATATCAAAGGAAAATTTTCAAAAATCTAAATTTTTTTTACCCATCTTGAACATTACGCATTAAAATACAGTATCAAACACAAACATTATTATTATTATTATTATTATTATTATTATTATTATTAATGATATTAATATATTAATATAAAGTCATACAGTTTAGATTTATTTATAGATTCTGCCTTCATCGTTGAAAGCACTCGTTATTGGAATTATAATATCATTATAAATTTAATATCACAGCGAAAAAATTACCACATAAAATGCCGTACATAATTGAGAAAACCCCTGAAAACTGTTTAAACATTCTGACACAAGAGATAAACCATAACAAACTTTACATCATAGGAAATATTCTGTTGAGTATTATGACACTAAATCAACGTGAAGTTGTTGCCGTCCATGACAACAATACCTTATTAAATTAGTCTCAAAATACGCAATAATTTACCGGTATTTCTGCTCCAATATTAAAATACTGGGATTTCACAGACAAATTGGCTAGCTTAACCATTTAACACTCACATTGGCCAAAAACGGCTTCTACAGTCATCTTGAGAAATGCCCATTTGCAGACCAAGAGATGACTATTTTTTTTAATTTACCACTGGAATGACTGGGTTGATAACCGAGCCAGTCATTCCAGTGATAAATTTTCAAAGTCTTCTCTTGGTCTGCAAATGGAGATTTTCAATGAGAAAATTTTAATTTTCTTGAATAAATTTGAGGGTTAAAGGGTTAATAAATTTAGTGGTGAGAATTGGACTATCTTTTTGTAACAGTGCCATGATTGAACCGCTGCTGGCGATCCAGCTTGACCATATAACTGTTAATATGGTATAGCTAAGAATGTGAATTTTGCTGCAGATTTTGAAAGCAATATCAGTGAAAATCACTAATGCCTTCTTAGGTAATTATATTCTGTAAGTATGTTTAGAAAAAGCATTTGAACAACACATCTCATAATCAACTCACACAAGACTCGATTTCAGAGAATTCATGAAATTTTTTTTTTTATAAGTTAACAAAATTAATAAAATTTTATACAAACACATATTCAATAACAATTTAATAGTCAAGCCGGCCAAAACCATCCACTGCCATAGTCTTGAGATTAATTTTGAAATTTTCCCACTGGTATAACTGGCTCAATAATTAAACCAGTCATTCCAGTGGTAAATTTTCAAAAATAGTGTAAATGAATATTGACTAAGGCAGTAAGGGAAAATCTACATTTTTTTTACAAACCACTAAGGGGTCAATTCATTTTGTTTGTGTCTGTTATATATTGTGTTGTATGTATTGCTGCATTCTACAGTAAGTAGCTTGAATTGCAATGGTGACAATGCTACTGACAAACAACTCCACAATAAATGATGACATTTATAACGGCACCAAGAGAGACCAGAGATTTGAAACACTCGCCCTTAAGTTTTTGTTGCATTGCTAAGATTTTTTTGATTTTTCAGATTTTCCCACTCATGATCAAAGTTGTGAAATCTTAGTGTACAGCCACCCTCCTTTCTTGTATTAAACTTTATTTAGGATATACATAGATCCAGAAGTTGATCCGAACCGGATATATTATTTTAACATTAACACTAATTACATTCATATCAGCTAAAAATGGCTTCTGCAGTGGTCTTGAGAAATGTCTATTTACAGACCACAAGAAGACTATTTTTGAAAATTTACCACTGCAATGACTGGCTTGATAACCGAGCCATTCCAGTGGTATATTTTCAAAAATAGTCTTCTCTTGGTCTGCAAATTGACATTTTCTGAGAAAATTTAAATTTTTTGAACAAATTTGAGTCTGGAAATCACATTGCATGGTAAGATCCATTGATGTATTAAAATTTGAACGAAATTGGATGAATAATAGCTGGAGAGACAGCTCCACCATGAATGCATGGGCATGCACGCACGCACCCACAAACACACACACACACGCATGCACACACATACATGTACGCACGCACACACACTTCCGCACAATGAATGCAATGCCCTTTTCCATTGGTGGATGAGGAATCCAGGTTTAGCTATGCCCCGCCCATCTGTCGCTTCGCCTATGTTGGAGTCAATTGATCCCTGCAATCTCAATCTCAATTTCCAGAAAACTATACAGGTAAATTGTTGAATATTGTGTTTATGAATTTGACTGGGTAATGTTTCTACCATAACCCAGTCTAATTAGCTACAGAATGTTAATTAAATTGCAAAAACATACAATTCGTACAACTTGACAGACTATTAAGCGTTTGTGACTGACTAAATCAAGTCATTCATGATGTAATTAATTATGACGTCAGCCGACATGTGACATAGTTGATTATGATGTCATGATTGATGGATAAACTGTATTCACATTACTACTACTAATATTGTATATAGGTAATGAACCTTGAAGTTTATCCATCGGCCATCTGATGTCATAATTATCTAAGTGATGTGTATGCTGACATCACAAACATGACGTCATGACTGATTCCAAATAGTCCGTCTTTAACGCTTAATAGTCCATTAGGTTGTACGAATTCTATGTCTTCTACTTAATAAACATGCTTTTGAATATTTCGAAAGTAATTTGACTGGGCTCTTTTGCTGCCATAGACAGCAACCAGTCATTGATAGTGAGGGAGTTCAGAGATCGATCAATCCCAGCGAGGTGTGGGTGGAGCTTAGAGAGATGGGTGGGGCATAGCTAAAACTGGAAAGGTCCATTACTTAACCGTTCATGGAGTGTATGCGTCTCATGGTGTATAAATAAATCATTAATAATAATAAACATAACCGTAGCCATTCTGTTTACAATGCATAGTGAACATCTTGAAAATAGCGTGCTATGTGGAAGATCTGTAAATTTACAGTGAAATCAACCACAGTTGCATCACATTGTTTACTCTGTATCGCCGTAGTTACCGAGTCCCGTCCATCGATCTGGCACCATCAGGAAGTATTTATCCATGGCCTCCAAGAAACGACCTCTGTAAATCTCTGGAGATACCACTGTGGGCATTTTACCTGAAAGGGGGTAGTATATATTTTGCGAGAAATATGATGGAGCTACGCTAACAATTATTAATTCTTTACTGTCAACATGAACAAAAGCGACGTCTGCAGATGTCTGGAGAAATGTCTAATGGATAAATTCGATCTGTCACTCAAATATATGACGGCATTACTAATTATGCCATATGTAGACTGAACTCACAGTAAAAACGTGCAATGAATGACGTATCTAGGTCCGTCATGAACCGTTAAAAGTCTGTCAAGTGTATGATTATTATGTCTTTGATGGATTTACTATTTAAAAAACATTCTGTTGAATATTATGAAACTAAATTCAACAGCTTACCTGTAGATTTACTTTGAAAATGGGATTCTGAGAATTCCGGGTTCAAAGTATATACAACTATCCCAACACATGCAAAACATGGGCAGAGCTTAGCTAGAAATGGGAGGGGCATAGCTAGAAATGGATATCTACACTGAAGGCGAAGAGACCATTTAAAAAATTGTATCACTGGAAAATCTGGATAGATAGCTAAGACAGTCATTCCAGTGACGTTCCATCTAGAGGCCAGGACCTGCGCTTGTCGAACCTTTGGGATATTTTTAAAAACATAACATTCTACATAATTCTCGGATGACAGACACCATTCAGATCAATAGTCGAGCCATCCTCTGCTTTGTACAGGCACATCTACTCATAAAAAAGAAGCGACCTGCCAAGTTTCATTAAATTATTTTAAGCGATTATGCATGTTATGCTGTTTACGAGAATATTGCTAATAATTGTGAGGTTGTGCATTAGAAAGCCCATTTTCACCCAGAATCTTAGACCGATAAAGGTGAATCCTTCAAAAGGCACATATACCAACCATAAAGAAGCCACCTGTCAAGTTTCATTAAATTATCGTAAGCGGTTCCGTATGATATGCTGTATAACAGAAAATTGACAAAAATCCTAAGTATTAGCATTAAAAAGCCCATTTTCAGCTGTGTAAATTATCTATAGAGATAAATCTTTCAAAAGGCAGATCTCCAGTATCATAACTGAGGCATATACCAAGTTTAAATAAATTAAAATAACTGAAGCGGTTTTGTATATCCCGTTTACGAGATATTGTGGACGAGCAGACAGACAGATGGATGCAGTGATTACCATAGGGCTTCCGCACCTTCCGGTGCAAGGCTCTAATTAGTTTCAAAATATTCACCAGAATATTTCCTATTCTTCTTCTTTTCGTTCGCTGATCATACCGCTAGTCCTGTAAGTGACTATCGACATGATCATAAGAATATTTCCTATAATATAAAGAATTTGTTACTGCTCTGTATGGGTTAAGAAATCAATGTGATTTGTGCCCTGAAAGGCATGTTTTCTTACCTTGCCCTCCGAGTAATCCAGATTTCTTCACAACCATCTCCAGCTTCTTATCCCAGGTGAAGGTGCGAATGTAGTCTGGAGGAAAAAGACACAATTATCTTCCCAAACTGAGCAAGATTACTCCTAGTTAATATGGGTAGATAACTCTAGTTAATATGGGCAGATAACTAGTTAACATGGGCATATAACTCTAGTCAATATAGGCAGATAACTCTAGTTAATATGGGCAGATAACTAGTTAATATGGACAGATAACTCTAGTTAAAATGGGCAGATAACTCTATAGTTAATATGGGCAGATGTTGCGGAATAATGTGCGAGGCAGATAACTCTAGTTAACATGGGTAGATAACTCTAGTTAATATGGGCAGATAACGCATTAATTTGGGTAGATAATTCTAGTTAACAGAGGCAGACAACTCTAGTTAATATGGGCAGATGTTCCAGAATAATGGGTGAGGCAGATAACTCTAGTTAACATGGGTAGATAACTAGTTAATATGGGCAGATAACTCATTAATCTGGGTAGATAACTAGTTAATATGGGCAGATAACTCGTTAGCATGGGCAGATAACACTAGTTAATATAGGCAGATAACTCTAGTTAACATGGGTAGATAACTAGTTAATATGGGCAGATAACTCTAGTTAACATGGGCAGATAACTCTAGTTAATATGGGCGGTTGTTCCAGAATAAATGTGCAAGGCAGATAACTCTAGTTAACATGGGCAGATAACTCTAGTTAATATGGGCAGGTAACTCTAGTTAATATGGGTAGATAACTAGTTAATATGGGCAGATAACTAGTTAGCATGGGCAGATAACTCTAGTTAGCATGGGCAGATAACTCTATTTAATATGGGCACATGTTCAGGCCAAGAGAAGACTATTTTTGAAAATTTACCACTGTAAAGACTGGCTCGGTTACCATCATTCCAGTGGTAAATTCTGATATCGCCTCTCTCAGAACAACCTAGAGGCTACCACCATGGGATCCTTCAAGCCAAATTTGGTCAAAATCTGCTAAGTGGTTTAGGAGGTATGTTTAAAGGATTTCTGCATAATTTTCGAAAAATCCAAGATGCCCGCTAAAACAATTCACAAATCAAAATTCTCGTTTGACATATTGAAGCCTACTGCGATAAGATCGTTCCACTCAAGTTTGGTTGAAATTGGGCCATTTGATTAAAGAGTACCTAGCGTGTTAAATGGTTCAGGCAAATTTTCAGAAAATCCAAGTTGATCACCAAAAAATAGACCAATCAAAATTCTGAATAAAAGCTCTAGAGTCTATCACAGTCAAATTTGGACAAAATACGGCAAGTGGTTATGGAGGAAATTTGACAATTTCCAGTACATTTTTCATGAATACTGAACTTCCCCAACCTACCCCAATATTGACCAAAGAAAGTTCTGAAAAGATATTCTGGAGCCTATCAGGACAGGATCCTCCTATTCAAATTTGATTAAAATCCACAAAGCGGTTAAGGAGTAGCATTTTGACAATTTCCGGTAATTTATTTTTAAAGATTTTCACCCAAAAACAATCAGAATTTTGAACAGATGTTCTGAACTCTACCTCAATAGGGGCCCTCTAGCCAAATTTGGTTGAAATATGGCAAGCAACTAAGGATGATTAGCATTTTGACAATTTCCGGTCAATTGTTCATAAAATCAAAGATTTTCACCCAAAAAAATTGACTAATCAAAATTCTGAATAGAAGTTCTGGAGCAGTAAAGTATAGGATCCTTCCAGTCAAATATGGTCGACAATGGCAAAACCATTAAGGAGAAGCGATTTGACGGACGGAGGGATGAACGACAGATGCATGCCATGGCCTAAGCTAACTTGGCCCCGTAAGCTAATAAATTGCACATTCAGGAGACCTACAATTCGTACAATTTTGTGACAAGAATTTTCAATTGGCGTGACAGAGCTTATGATTATGACATCAATATGATTGTGACATTAGCAAATATGTGACATTTTTTTATCATGATGTCACATACTTAAGTAACAGATCAGATCCCTCCATAAACATTTTCATCATTTTGTTTATAAATACTGACCAATAATGCCGACCACAAGTTCTTTCCTGTTTTCATCGAGGCCTACAAGCAGTGAATAATCCATAACAAGATTTGATGCTAGGAAATGTGTGTCTCGTGATATCGCCTCCCTCAGAACGACCTTGGAGTGCTGGCGTACGTACAGCGGTGACTCCAAACTCACTGTATCAACAATATCAGAGATAAAAATAATATTACAGCTCATCCAGAACGTCCATTTGCAGGACAAAACAATACAATTTTGAAATTTACCACTAGAATGGCTGGCTCAGTTACCGAGTCAATGGAGGATTCAAGTTTATCCATACGTCAGATGACATCATAATCAACAACGTGCCATGTAGGATTATGTCATAATCAATTACCTCTTGAATGACATAGATAGGTTCGTCACGAACGCATACTGTATGTCTTTACTATTTAATAAACATGCTGTTGAATATTTTGAGATTACTTTGACTGTGCGCTGTTGCTGCTGCATATGGCAGCAACAGCATCCAGTCGAATTAGTTTTAAAATATTCACCCGCTTACCTGTATAGTTTTCTGGAAATTTATAGTTAGGGAGTTCGGGGATCGATCAATCCCAACATTGGTGAAGTGTGGATGGAGCTTAAATAGAGATGGGCGGAGCATGGGTAAAATGGGATTCCTCCATTACCCTAGTGGGAAATTAAAAAAAGTCTACTATTGTCCTGCAAGTGGACATTTGTCAAGAGCACTGCAAATGCTGGCCGTGACCCGATTCACTATTAACTCTTTAATGACTAAGTTTGCTGAGAAAATTAAAATATTTACTTATTGAATGTCCAGTTGTAGGCCAAGGGAAGACTATTTTTGAAAATTTACCATTGGAATGACTGGCTCGGTTATCGAGCCAGTCATTCTAATCGTAAATTTTCAAAAATAGTCTTCCCTTAGCCTACAACTGGACATTCCAGAAGCCTACTGCAGAGGCCGGTTTTGGCTGGCTTTGTCCTTAAAGAGTTAAAGATGCCCCTTTCACACCAGCATGCTTAAAAAGAAAAAATTTCAGCTGCATACATTTAGAGGCTTAAGTTGTGTACCTCAATGTAACGAAATGAAACAAATCTTAACATATGATGATTTCATTCGGTAGAAATAATTAAATTTTATTAATTTTTGTAGTTGCGAGTTGAATTAGAGACCTATTTTATATTTACACCTATAGGGATTAGCTAATTTTAGGCTATACCCTAATTCAAATTCACAACTAAAATAATTATATTAATTTATACGAAGAGATATCATACTATGCTAAGATTCATTTCACTTGATTGCATTAAGGTACACAACTTCAACCTTCTAAAAGTATACAATTAAAATTTTTTTTATTTCCCGTTATTTTATATTTTATTTTTACTCTTCAAAGAGTTAACTATACTAACGTTTGAGCAGGTTTTCATCAAGGAGTACAAGTTCGTCAATACTCTTGTCTGACGTGTTCACGAGCCTGTTTCTCATCGATCCCTTCAAGTCAAATGTCTGAAAGCAATTGAAAATGTATATGACTAATATTGATGGAAATGACTTCCTTACACAGCTTCTTATTCTTCTTATTCAAAGAAGCGATCAATTTCTAGCTATACCCAGCCAATTTCTAGCTATACCCAGCCAATTTCTAGCTATACCCAGCCAATTTCTAGCCATCCACTTTTAACAGGTGTTAGAATCTAAATTTCAAGGTAATTCTACACACGGGTAAGATGTTGAATATTTTGAAACTAATTCGACTAGGAGCTGTTGTTGTCCGTTGTCAAATTAGTTTACAGGGCATAATTTAGAATTTAATATGTGCAAACTATAAATTGTATAGCTATTGGCAAAAATTTTATAGCAATCAACTCTTTCACCGATAAATTCCCTGTATCTCAATCTCAGAGCAAACAAATAGGAACGCTGTTGAATATTTTGAAATTAATGTGACTGGAAGCCTAAGGCAGCAATGGCTTCCAGTCATATGAATTTCAAAATTTTCAACAAAATATTGTATACATTGTAAAGAATGTATTTTTTCGGGGATTTGTTGTTAAAATGGTTAACGATAGAATTTTGTAAATCAATGATAAATTGCAATCGCGTACAAATTTTGCATAACAGATACAGCTATGCATGTTGAGGAATATATAGCAACTGCTTAAATATGTGTAGCATATTGAGATGCGATACCAGAAACATTATGCCCTGGTTTACAAATATTCAACAGAATGTTTATTAAATTGTAGATTCAATAAAAATATACGATTCGCGAGACGTTTTGATTTTCATGATGGAGCTACGTCACTATGATTGTGACATCAGCTAACCTTAATGATTAACCATTTAATGGTCATGCCAGCCAAAACCGGCCTCTGTCATGGTCATGTTGAATACAATTTTTGAAAATTTACCACTGGAATGACTGGCTCGATAACCAAGCCAGTCATTTCAGTAATAACTTTTTTTAAATTGTACTCTCTTGCCCAGTAAATGGACATTCAATAGGCAGATGTTTAAATTTTTGTGGCCAAATTTAACCATTAAAGGGTTAATTGTTAATTTCATTGCCAATATCTTTATTAGGTGTGACTATAATAGCCTTATGTCTTTAACATTGTTCGAGATGCTTGTATATTACCATATATATGCGTGCAGGCGTGTGTGTGTGCATGCATGCATGTGTGCGCACGTGCATGCATGTGTGTGCATACGTGTGTGTGAGTCCATGCATGCGTGCATGTATGTGTGTGTGTGCAACATGTGTGTGGGTGTGCATGCGTGCGTGCACGAGCATGTGTGCATACATGAGTGAGAGCGTGCGTGCGTGTGTATGTGTGACTGACCTGGTATATTTTCCTGTCATAGAACAAGTTTTCCATGACAATAAGGTCTTGTTTCATTGCCATATTGGTGTGTGTATTGCGGAATCCTATTCGATACACACCAAGGATCTTTGCAAGAACAGTAGGCTTCTGCAATCAAGATACTAAATACTCATACATGTTATTACAGCATAATAAATTCTAAACCATCCAAAAACATAATTATGACAGAATAAAGCGATCAACTTCTAGCTATGCCCCACTCATTTCTAGCTAAGATCCGCCCACATTTTTCCAAATGTTGGTATCAATTTATATACTTTGAACCCTGAAATCCCAGAATCCCATATTCAATGTAATTGTACAGGTAAGCTGTTGAATATTTCGAGCTTCCAGTCAAATTAGTTTCAAAATATTCAACAGAATGTTTATTATATAATAATTTCACATAATGATTTTATTCTGTATAAACTAATATAATTTTGCAAGCACTGAAATTGAATTAGAGATGTATCCTTAATTCAGTGTCACAACTAAACAATTATAATAATTTATACGGAATGAAATCATCATATACTAGGATCTAATTCATTTTATTACATCGTGATACACAATTTAATCCTCTAAAATTCCACAATTTTAACAATTTTATTTTCAAGCATTTTGGTGTGAATGTGTGCCTTTAATTAACTGTCTCACTGCTGCAAGCCACTTTACAATCATTTCAATGAGCAAAATCTTTTGACTCACTGAATATTTTGAAAACAATTTGACTGAATGTAGTTGGTGACTTATTCATCAACAACTTTCAATCAAATTGTTTTCAAAATATTTAGCCGGTCCAGAGATATAACCCCTGGAACAACTCAGCAGTTTGACAATTAAGATCATAGTAATTACATGATTAAATTCTAACCTGTTTGTTATGTGACTCGGTCAGGTAGGTAAAATAATTGGGAGCAAATTTCTCGAATGACTCCACCTCCATTGTTGACATTTGTTTTAGAATGAAGCGATCATCTGGAAAGAAAAGCAGATTTCTGACAATGTAGATACGTTATTGCTTCCCCCAAACCACCCACCCCAAGACACATGCCAAAACTGACAATACTCACATAAACCATCCTAGTGATAGTCATTAACATCCTCGTCAACACTATAGATCATATTAAAGTATAAGTTTTTAACCCTTACCACTCTAGTGTCAAAATCTTTATTTTTCAAATTAATTTAAAAGATGAACTCGTGTTCATTTTTCAACAAATTTGGTGGAAGATGGTGCTGTCGTAGACAGCAACATCGTCCACCAAAATTGTTGAAATAAGTAGACCAGTTTCTTTGCTATTGACAGAATAAAAGATAGAATATTGACATCAGAGTGGTTAGGGTTAATACACATCTCAGCCAAAAATGGCTTCTGCAGTGGTTTTGAGAAATGTCCATTTTAAGACCAAGAGAAGACTAGTTTTGAAAGTTTTAACAATGGAATGACTGGCTCATTAATCGAGCTAATCATTCCAGTGGTAAATTTTCAAAAATAGTCTTCTCTTGGTCTTAAAATGGACATTTTCTATGAGAAAATTGAAATTTTCCTGAACAAATCGAGAGTTAAAGGATTACAGGCCAAGCCGGCAAAACATACCTTTGGATTAGTCTTCAGAAATCTCAATTTTTAGGCCAAGACTATTTTTTTTATATTCCCCCTGGCATGATTGATCACTTCGATCGATCTCAACATGGGTGGAGTGTGGGTGGAACTTAGTTAAAGATGGGCGGGGCATAGCTAAAACTTGATTCTGATTTTTTTTTGTTTTTCTGGATTTTTTTCAAATCATGGCTAAAGTTGCAGAACCTAGTGTGTGATCACACCCCTTCCTGTATTAATAAATGGCCTAAGGGCCATAGTGCTTACCTAGCTCATGAGGAACTGTAAACATGTTTAGATTAATTAATGTACAACAAGCATCATTAGTCCATCAGGCAACCATAACTGTTGCCATAGACAGATGGCAATGGTCCTAATCAGTATTGACCAATGCGGGAAACATCCTTACCACTAATCCAAGAGCTCTGCAAATGGTGCATAATACAACGACATAATGACAAAACAATGAATGAGACCTATCAGACGTAGACCAGTCATACTATGAAGTTTCAACGTAATCCGCTAAACAGTCATGGAGTTATTATCTCGAAATCAATTTTCAAGATGGCCACCGCTGGGGGCCATATTGGATTTAGGAGTTTCTTTCTCCAGAACTAGTCCAACCACCCTATCAAGTTTCAAAGCAATCCGATAAACGGTAATAAAGTTATTATCCGGAAAGCAATTTTCAAGATGGCCACTCTTGGCTGGCAGCCATCTTGGATTTAGGATTATCGTCGATTTCGATCCTGAATTTCTTCTCCAGACCTAGTACAACCGGGATCATTGTCATTTTCGAAAGATTTGTTCTATATAGACATAATCCACCCACCCTATGAAGTTTTAGAATGAAGCGATCATCTGGAAAGAGAAGCAGATTTCTGACTGACCATAATCCATAAAAGAACATATTTGCTTAATTTGGTTTTAATCCGTTGATAAATGGCGAAATGGGCCACAAATATATTTGTAACGGTAACAGAGTTATCATCGGGAAACCTCTCACCCGTGAGTCTGGATGGTGTCATCACATAATATCCCGGCAAAATATTGGTGTCCTTGACACTATTGATCAATGGAAAACATACCATTGACCAATGGGTCAGCCAGCCTTGACATTATTGACCCAGCAGATGACATTTACCAACTGGGTGATGGTCACAGTAAAAAAATTTGATCAGGAAATGCAAGAATATTGGTGTCAAACATTATTGAACAATGGGAAAGGTACCATTGATCAATGGGGCAGCCATTCAAGACATTATTGACACAGCAGATGACATTTACCAACTGGACGATGGTGACGCTAAACAAATTGGATGAGGAAATGCAAGAATATTGGTGTCATTGACATTATTTAATAATGGGAAAGTCACGATTGATCAATGGGGCAGCCATCCCTGACATTATTGACGCAGCAGATGACATTTAACAATGGGTTACTGGTCACAGTAAAAATGTGGATGAAGAAATGCAGGAATATTGGTGTCCTTGATATTATTTACCGATGGCAAAAGTACCATTGATCAATGGGGCAGCCATCACAGACCACTAATGATCAATAGTTCAATAGTCACAACACTGACATTTACCAAAGGGGCAATGATGAGGTCACAGTAACAAATTTAGATGGGGAAATGCAAGAATATTGGCATGATTGACCAACAGAAAGAGCACCATTAATCAATGGGACAGCCATCCCTGACACCATTGCCAGTTGATTGAAGTGTACTAAAGGAAGGTTTCTGACAAATCTTGTTCTAGTCCATTACAAATTTACGAAACGTGACACAGATTATTTTCCCCATAGGGTTCAATACTTAAAATGCTTTAAAGAGCCAGAGTTATGTCCCTTATTTCAAGCCGTGACTACTTCATATTCATAAGGTGAAAAGATATTGCCTGAAGCAACATATCTGCTAAATGTGTTTTTAATCCATCAACAATTGACCCAAAAAATGTATTTTAACCAAAGGGTTCAATAGGTTCAAGTCTTAATGAACCAGGGTTGTGGCCCTTGTTTAAAGGTGTGGCCTCTTTATATTCATGGTCCAAATAGATATTGACTGAAGAAACATATCTGCTAAATTTGATTTTAATCCATCAACAATTGGCAAAAACATGTATTTTCCCTATATGGCTCAATACTTAAAAACAACTCAATGAACATGAGTTATGGCCCTTGTTTAAGGGTGTGGTCACTTTGTGTTGCCTAAAGGAATATATCTACTAAATTTAGTTGTAATCCATCAATAAATGATGAAACGTGCAACAAAGGTATTTACAGCATAGACTTCAATACTTTGAAAATATAGCAAGGGACATAATTCTGCTATTTGTGGGCGTGGCCACCTCATATTCGTAGCCCAAATAGATATTGCCTAAAGGAACATATCTGCCACAAACATATTTTCCCCCATAGGCTTCGTTACTGAAAAATGCATTAATGAATCAGAGTTATGGCCCTTGTTTAAGGGTGTGGCCACTTCATCCTTAAAGCACATATAGATATTGCCTAAAGGAACGTGTCTGCCTAATTTGGTTTTAGTAAATTGATAAATGACAAAACGTGCCACAAACGTATTTTCCCCATAGGCTCCAGTACTTTGAAAATATAGCAAGGCCCATAACTCTGCTATTTGTGGGTGAAGCCAAATCATCTTCATAACCCCAATACATAATTCATAAATACAATATTGCATCTTCATAACCCCAATACATAATGCATAAAAGAACATATTTGCTTAATTTGGTTTTAATCCGTTGATAAATGGCGAAATGGGCCACAAACATATTTTCCCCATAGGCTTCAATAGTACAAAAATATAGCAAGGGCCATAACTCTGCTATTTGTGGACGTGGCGAAAGGAACATATCTGCCAAATTTGGTTTTAATCCATCAATAAATGGCGAAACGTGCCACAATTGTTGACAGATAACAGCCGTCAGACACACAAATCGTGATTGTATAAGCTCGCCTAGGCGAGGTAAAAATTGAGCCAAATCATACCAGAAGTTTCCAAGATATCTATGGCAAATTCGTTTGCTGTGTTAAAATTTGAGCCAAATCGGATCAGTAGTTTTTTTTAGATAAAGCCGGGAATAAGCTTTTGTGAATGACTGACTAATGGAAATGCTAAAAGTATCTTAACATTTCCCGAGGTACTAGGGTAATATAGAAAGCCTTTCAATAGCGAGTCAATAACTACGCTGACCCAGGAGAAAGATGCTTCCACTATCCAATCAATCCATCAATCAGGGTAATGTTCCCGAAGTTCCGAGTCATATAAATGTTGAATCAAAATCTGTGGAAAGTTAAAAAAAAATGTAATAGAGCCCAATGCTCATAACGTTAGATGGCACTCATGTATCCTAGCATTTATGTCCGAGTGTTAGAGACGTCCACCACTCACCAATGTGGCCAGCAACTTGACCAATGCGGGTAATGAGTCAGTGTTAACACTTGAACACTCAGATCAGCCAAAAACAGCTTCTGCAGTGGTCTGGAGAAATGTCCATTTTTATACCAACAGAAGACTATTTTTGAACATTTATCACTAGAATGACTGGCTCGATAACCGAGCCAGTCATTCCAATCACAAATTTACAAAAACATTCTTCTCTTGGTCTGCAAATGGACATTTTCAATGAGAACATTGAAATTTTCTTCAACAAATTCGAGTGATAAGGCTTAAGTTAAAACATCTCATTTAACTTACCATAGGTTTTGCAGAATGCAGATCCAGATTTCCCTCCCTTTGCTTTCCAGTTGAAGCATCGACTGAGCGAACGAATGTATCTGGAAGACAGCAAAAATCATCAATGCATCGACAGTGTCACGCAGAAATAACTTAAAGTGCTTCCAAAACAATTACACTAACATGCTAGCGATTGAGAAAATGTTCTGTTGAATATTTTGAACATAATTGGGTTGGTACACATTGCTGCCTTAGGAAGCAATGTGTACCAACCCAATTATGTTCAGAATATTCAACAGTCATGACACTACATGTTTATTTTGTTTTGGAAGATTGTTGTTTCTGAGCGGTACTGTACTTTCAGCATTACAGACCAGATACAACTTGTTTCCGAAAAAGTTGGTCCCGATCCCAGGATGATTCATAATAAGGAAAAATTAGTTACCTCTCCGGGATGTAGAAATTGTTTGTGACCAATGTGAGGGGACATACATAGGCAAAACCAAAAGGCCTCTCAGCACCAGAGTCAAAGAACATCTTAAAATCAATTCCAACTCAGCTGTGGCAGAGCATACAGAATCCACTGGCCATGTCATCCCCGCCAGCAGTGCCTCGGTCATCCACATTGAGACCAACTTATTCAAACGGAAGGTTAAAGAGGCCATAGAACTCTATAAGCATCAACCAACCATGAACAGAGACGAGGGCTATCGTATACCAGCAGTCTACCAGTCCATGCTGTCACGTACCTCCACAAGAACTGACCAGAGTGACGTTGCCAGCGACCGTCAGTTAGTGCTGAAGAAGTGACCGAGATGGTCACGAAAGCTTCACAAACCATTGGGTGGATCTGATCTGTCACTCAAGTATCTGACATCATAATCAATTGCGTCACAATCAAAATGATGTAGCTCTGTTACAGGAATCGAAGTCTGTCACAAAACTGTACAAACTGTGTGTGATGAATTTAGGAAAGAATGATCAAGCGAAAACAACTTTACCGAAAGCTAAATAAATACCAAGTCAATATATGTTATGGAAATAATTCTTTCCATTAGCGTACAACATAAACACTGACATAAGACTATGTAATCATTGTTCGAATAGTTGTTTGGAATTTAATCTGATGCCTGGCAGTACTTACATGTGCTCTCCAGCAGGGAATAGCAGCTTCCTGAGCTTGCAAAACTGTTCAGCAAAGTAGATCCGACAGTAGAACTTAGCGCTATTATCTGAGAACTCTGTAACAGCATAGTAGAAAGGGTTATAATTAGAAAATAGACAGTGGTTCACATTCAAAGCAGTTATACAGTAAAGTTGCTGAATATTTTGAAACAGATTTTACAAGAGTCAAATTGTTTCAAAATATCAAACATAATACATAATACTTCATACATAGTGAATGAATATGCTGTATTTAGCCCGTATGACAGAATGAATTGAACAGCAAACCAAATTGAGGGCTTTTTTCAATTAGAGATTTTTTCAACAGAGTTATAATATGCAAAATTAAACTATGATTGGATGCCTTGCCATGTGCTTCTCCCTACCACTGCTGGACAATGTGGCCAGTATCCCACTAAATCTTGTGTTCTCTAAACAGGTGATCCAACAGAGGTTAAAGAAACACTATCTTCTGAGCTCAAATGGTAGATTCTCTTTCTAGCATGCTTGGCTGTAATACAGGGATCCAATCTGTCAACCAAGTATCTGATGTCGTAATCAAATATGTTACACGTTAGCCGAGGGCACAATCAAAATTACGTAAAAATTCAAGTATGCGTAAAGTAAGCAGACTAGCTAAAAATAGATCCCTCTATGATTTAATTCTAAGACCATTTGCAACTGTGTATGTGCGTGTGTATGTCAGGGCCTGATCCAGACTGATTTTGAACTGGTTATAAAGGGTTTGGGTGCCATCAGTTTGGGTGTCCAAATTATGAAAAACCGAATAAGAAGTTCCAAGGGGAGCTGTATGATATATTCTGATACATTTTCCCCCATAAATTTGTGTGAAATAATACCCCCTCAAGCTCCTCTTTTATACCATATACACAGCTAACGGTGCCCAAACTAAAACCCTGGAACAGGCCCTGTGTGCGTGCGTACGTACATGCATGTGCATAGGTGTATGTCTATATGCATGCATGCTTGTGTGTAATTACAGATACATGTACGATATCGCTTTACAAGTACTTTATATAATTATACACACGTATGTGGAACATTATGACCATTGCCATTACTCTGTCATAACGTCGGTCAGTATCAATGGACCTTTCCAGGATATCCATCCATCATATGACGTCATAATCAACTACATGACGTGTAGGATGACATCATTACCATGACGTCATGAATGAGTCGATTTAGTCCATTTTAAACAATTAATAGTCCGACCCGTTGTACGAATTGTATGTCTTTCCTATTAAATATACATGCTGTTGAATATTTTGAAACTAATTTTACACCCAGTCAAATTAGTTTCAAAATATTCAACAGCTTACCTGTATAGTTTTCTAGAAATTGAGTCCGGGAGTTTAGGGATTGATCAATCGCAACATGGACGTGGTGGGTGGAGCTTAGCTACAGATGGGCGGGGGCATAGCTAAAACTGGAAAGGTCTATTACTGGATAGTTATAATAACTTTACAATACTTACGATGTTCCATGTGATGATTCATAGCTTGTTTGCTTGACTTTCCTTTCTCTGTCACATCAGACACCGTGGAGTAGGATACCCCATCAAGCTCATCTACATAAAGCACACAATATCTGCTTATTTTACAAAGATAATATGTTAAAACTAGCTTGGGAGAGGCCAGTCAAACCTTTTCAGTTCAAAACTGATGGTGATTCTTTAAGTCAGATAGATGAACAACATTGACCACCTTTCTAAACCTTTTCTTATGGTCACGAACTCAGATTTTTGGTTAATGAATGCCTATTTACAGACCAAGAGAAGAATATTTTTGAAAAATTACCACTGAAATGACTGACTTGGTTAATTTCTCTTGGTTTCCAAATGGACATTCCTCAAGTGCATTGCGGAGACTGTATTTGGCCGGCTTGACAAGTGTCATTTGACCATCCAGACTCTGCCTGCCTGTCTGTCTCCATCTGTCTGCTTGCCTGCCTGCCTGTTTGACTCATTGCCTGTCTGTATGTCTGCCTGCTAGCCTGCCTGTCTGTCTCTCTGTCTGTCCATCCATCCGTCCGACTGTCACATTTTTATTATTTCTCACAAAACTGCCTAAGAGCACACTGAAACGTGGCGTGTACATGTCTACAGATAACAGTAAGTGACAGAACTGCTAGTTCACATTGCCTACCTGTACTCAGATCAAACTATATGGGTTAAATAAGAAGAAAGTACAGAGAATATCTTTTTATAACCGATGATGAATGTTAACATGACATTGTTTTTACTAGCAGAACCTGTCCTCATGATGATCACTTTTAGAACCTGCACATGCAAAAAAAGTCTTAGAATTCGATTTCAATGTGTTGAATAATTTGAAACTAATTTGATTTGAACCTGTTGCTCCCGTAGGTAGCACCAAGTTCAAATAAAATTAGTTTCTGTATATTCAACAGAGTATTTGCCACTGCTAGATCGTAAATAATTTGTTAAATGTTGTACTGCGAGATGAAATGCTTTCTTAAACATTTAATGGTCAAATTTGGTCAAGAAAATTTAAATATCTGCCTATTTAATGTCCATTTAAAGACCAAGAAGATAGAATTTTTGAAAATTTATCACTGGATTGACTGACTCGGTCATCGAAGCAGTCATTCCAGTAGTAAATTTTCACAAATTGTATTCTCTTGGCCTGTAAATGGACATTCCACAAGACCATAACAGACGCCGGGTTAAAATACAGATAAGATACGAGTAGACAACAGGTTGATGAAAATCTATCTATATTATATAGTTACATACATATACGTGAAAACAAAACATGAATATAAGTCGTAGGATAAACGATCAAATTGACTACCAGTAACGTATTGATTAAAATTAGAACTAATCAACAAAATATAAACAAGCTTTCAATTTGAAATATACTCAAGCAAAGAGCTCGTGTACTTTAAATAATGAAAATTGTCAATAGAATTTAAATAGAACACAGCTGCAAATATAACACCAATTAAAAGATTCCACCCCCCCTCCCCCCACACCCTCCCCTACCCCCCACATGGCATGCAAACCATAGACTCATGCATTTTAACATTAGAATACTCTCAGTCGTCAAAATGTAAAGGGATAGTTAGGGAAGGGGAGCTCAGCCATGTGAGAGAGCCGGAGGGAGAAGAATTGTTAACATATTTTTTTAGAATAAGAATAGGCTGTTGTCTCATCAAATTCCATTACGTGTGCTCATTACCAGCACAGCCTGTGTAATAAGGCATAGTCTATGTATGGATTTACATACACCATAATTATTTACATTATTGCCTGATCATTATACATATAATGATAGGATTTAAATATTATTGGTTCAGAAAAATGTTCAGAGAAATACTAGAAGCAGCTTAAAACTAATAGTTAAGCTGGCGAATAAACAGTATTTGGCGTGGTCCTGGGAGCTGTACATTTACACGCTATGAGATGATTTTTGAAGATTTATCACTGGAATGACTGAATCCAAAACGAAGCCAGTCATACAGTAAGAGTTTAAGATTTTAGTCTTTTCGTGGTCTGCAAATTGACATTCTTTGAGAAAAATTTAATTTTCTTGAGCAAATTTGAGGGGTAAAGTGTTAATGGACCTTTCCAGTTTATCTATCCATCATATGACATCACAATCAAGTACACGTGTAGGATGATGTCATAATCAATGACATCATGAATGACACGATTTAGTTAGTCTTAAATGTTTAATACGTCTGACACGTACGATTTGTATGTCTTTATTTAATAAACATTCTGTCAAATATTTTGAAACTAATTGGACCGGCCCCTGTTGCTGCCATAGGCTATAGGCAGCAACAACACCCAATCAAATTAGTTTCAAAATATTTGTTTATTAAATAAAGACATACAATTCATATGTGTTTTCTGGAAATTGATAGTCAGGGAGTTCAGGGATTGATTTGATTTCAACACAAGCGAGAGAAGGGCGGGAAATAGCCAAAACTGGAATGGTCCATTGAGTTAATCTATCTGTCAAGCATCTGTCATAATGAAAACATGTCACTTATGAGCTGACCTCACAATGAAATGACATTTAATCCATCACGAAAATGGCAAAATCTCAGTCAGTATTTGTCTGAACTGTATGTCTTTGTATGTCTGTCCCTTTGATGTTTACACCAGCCAGAAATACCATCTGTCGCGGTCTTGAAATATGGCCATGTATCACAACAGTAAGCTTTTTTTGTAAATTTTAGCAGCACAGTTGACACAAGAGGGGTTAAAATAGAATACACATTAGATTATTTTGTTAGTTAAGCAGGAAGTGATAATTTGTTAAAACAAGCTAATGATTATTATTATTATTTTATTAATTTCTATGGTACAATCCATGAAAATATTCTTATTATCATGGTGGTTACAAGACAGATACTGAAGTGTATTAAAACAAGCAAAAGGTGAAAATGTTTAACCCTTTAATGGTCAAATTTGGTCAAGAAAATTCAAAATATTTGCTTATTGAATGTCCATTTGTAGGCCAAGAGAGGACGATTTTTGAAAATTGAGCACTGGAATGACTGGCTTGGTTATCGAGCCAGGGATTCCAGTGGTAAATTTTCAAAAATAGTCTTCTCTTGGATAGGAAATGGACATTCCTCAAGACCACTGCAGAGGCAGGTTTTGTTTGGCTTGACCATTAAGGGGTTAATTACTTATAGTGAAAATGACATACGGTGCCATGTATTGAATGCGCCATGTATTGAAACTGACTATATACAATATTTACTAGAACGTGAAGTTGATGGCGTGCCTTCGAAAATCCCCACTCTTACGCAAACTTTGATGATCTGCACTTCACTCCCGACACCAACCCACCCACCCACCCACCCACCCACACACACACACACACACACACACACACACACCCACCCACCCACCCACCAACCCACCCACCCACCCACCCACACACACCACAGGAGAGAGGGGGGGGGAGAGACTAATGTCAACATTGTCTCACAATCATATGGGTAACATACATAAGAAATTTAGGTGAATTTCACCTACTTTGGTTGTGGGGTCTAATGTAAGCATTGCCTCGCAATCATATGACCAACTCACAAAATAAATTTGGTTGGATTATGACAAGAGAGGAGATAGTCAGAAAGACATACAGACAGACGAACAAAATGTGGATAACTAGTAGGAAGCTATTCGTTATGAAATATTTAAGATTAATATTATAAAACATATTTTACTAGCTAATACATATTTTACTAGTTACCATAATGTTGTAATACAGTAATTAAAGTAATGTGCTATCACAAGTTAGGCATTAGAATTTTATAATGGCATTCACAAGACTGACACTGAATGAAAAATGACATAAGATAAGATAAAACAGGAAAATTAAAGATAGCAAACTGTGCCCTCCAAGTTTAGTCACATTGCAAGGATTTTTAGATTTTCGAGATTTTTCAGATAATAACCAACGTGGTGTAATCCAAGTATATGGTCATATGATTTCTTGTGTTAAAATTTGAGCCAAATCAGAATAGATAGTTACCTAGATATCCATAGATGCAGAATTAGTCCGGATTATTTTATTATCCAGATCATGGCCAATGGCTGAAAATCCTCTTACGGTTCTTTGTTTTAAAATTTGAGCAAAATTGGCCAAGCAGTTTTTGTGACAGACAGACAGACACACATATAGACAGACAGACACATATACACCTGTGCAAAAGCTAAGCACCAGCAAAAACAATAGAAAGTAGAAACATGATGGTACAACTAGGCTGCCATACTTTTTGTCCCCGCGTTAGCTGACATAATTCCAAGTACGAAATGCACATGCATGCATGACTTCACGCCGCTTGATGTCCGTGCGTGGCGGGAAACAGCACACGTGTTCAGTTATGTAAAAGTCCAGTTTGAGGTGTAGAACATTACATACAGATTTAGGCGACAAGATTAGGAATTTTGTGTTCATGACCGTGGTTTATTTGTACAGAGAGAATTAGCTCTTGATTGTGAACCGCTATGGCAAGACGAAGGTTAAGTGATCGTGTGAAATGGCAAATCATAGGCATGCATACCACTGGTATGTCATGCAGAGGGATTGGCAGACAGCTGAACATTAACCATACTGTAATCAGTCGTTTGATTGCAAAACATGGGCAAACTAACGAGGTGAAGGACAGGCCTAGATCTGGAAGACCGAAGAAGACTACTGCCCGTGATGATCGAGCCCTAGTACGCCTTGTTAGGAGATCTCCATTCACCAACAGCAGAGTGCTCAGCCAGCAATGGGAAACGCGCAATAGAGTGTCAATGTCTACCGTCAAAAGGAGACTGTATGCTGCTGGCATGAAAGCTAGGAGACCTGTCAGACATCCTCTCCTCACTGCACACCACAAAGAGGAGCGTCTGAGGTGGTGCAACGAAAGAAGACACTGGAACATGAGATCCTGGAGACGGGTACACTGGTCCGATGAAAGTCGGTTCCTGCTTCATGCCACAGATGGTCGAACTCGTGTATGGAGGTCCAGACGCACGGCGTACGACCAACGTAACATCATGGAAGAAGTTCCATTTGGTGGAGGTTCCGTTATGATATGGGGGTGCATCTCATTTGATTGTAAGCTGGATCTGTTGACTGTACCTGGAACACTAAATGGACAAAGATATCAAGATTCCATACTGGATAGAGTTGTGGTCCCTCATTTTGTAAATCATGCACCTGGAACCCACCCTATATTCATGGATGACAACGCCCGACCACATCGTGCTAGAGCTGTGCATGAATACCTCCGCCAGAATGCCATCGAAACCCTACCATGGCCAGCAAGGAGCCCTGACATGAACCCTATTGAGCATATCTGGACATTCTTGGAAACATGGTGAGAAGGAGGGATCCTCCTGTGCAGAACCTACAGGAATTAACAGACGCACTCCATCTTGAATGACAACGAATACCACAATGGCGTATCAGTCGGTTGGTGACCAGCATGAGACGTCGTGTCCAGGCCGTCATCCAGGCACAAGGTGGATATACCCGGTATTAATAATGACAGTCTCAAACTCGTGCACAGATGTTAAACTTCGTTTTCAGACACCATTAATGACAATCTAGCCACGTGTGTCAACTGTAGGGCAATAGTTGTCAGTTGTGTCAACGTAACCATATTCAGGCCTCGTTTTCAAGTTCAAACAAAAACATACAGTGTTTCCCCACCATCATAATCAGCATTCCTCTAGTTGCATTATTACCTCTTGCACTAAGATGGATGGGTACATAAATGTTTATGCTATTGCTTTCTTCATAGCACATGAATATACCCTCGCATGTGCGTAAAATAGGGTGGTGCTTAACTTTTGCACAGGTGTATATATAGACAGACAGAGATACACACACAGACAGATAGACAGCCAACCACATAAACAGACAGACACAGACAGACAGACATATACATACAGAGAGAGAGAGAGAGAGAGAGAGAGAGAGAGAGAGAGGAGAGAGAGAGAGGAGAGAGAGAGAGAGAGAGAGAGAGAGAGAGAGAGAGGAGAGAGGAGAGAGAGAGGAGAGAGAGAGAGAGGGAGGGAGAGAGGAGAGAGAGGAGAGAGAGAAAGAGGAGAGACAGACAGACAGACACATATATAGACAGACAGACACATATATAGACAGACAGAGACACACACAGAGACAGATAGACAGCCAACCACACAAACAGACAGACACAGACAGATAGACATATACATACAGAGAGAGAGAGAGAGAGAGAGAGAGAGAGAGAGAGAGAGAGAGAGAGAGAGAGAGAGAGAGAGAGAGAGAGAGAGAGAGAGAGAGAGAGAGAGAGGGAGGGAGGGAGGGAGGGAGGGAGGGAGGGAGGGAGGGGAGGGAGGGAGGGAGGGAGGGAGGGAGGGAGGGAGGGAGGGAGGGAGGAGCGAGGAGAGAGAGAGAGAGGGGAGAGAGAGAGAGGGGAGAGGGGGAGAGAGAGAGAGAGAGAGAGAGGAGAGAGAGGAGAGAGAGAGGAGAGAGAAGAGAGGAGAGAGGAGAGAGACAGAGGAGAGAGAGAGCGAGGAGAGAGAGAGAGCGAGGAGAGAGAGAGAGCGAGGAGAGAGAGAGAGAGAGAGAGGAGAGGAGAGGAGAGGAGAGGACAGGAGAGGAGAGAGAGAGAGAGAGAGACACACACACACACAAACAGACAGACAGAGAAATGACCCAAATGCAATACCCTCCTCCAATTAAGGTGCGAGGCTAACAGGCATAGGTTTATACGCCATAAAAGATGCATGCCAAAATCAAAAAGTTACCATTTCCCGATGCAGTAAACGTGTCAAAGTTATCCGAATCAGCAGGAATATAACGCACAATGTCAGTGAGGTATGATTTCCTGGCTTGCTTTGGACTTTGATCTGTGGTAGCAGTGGGCATACGGAAGAAAGCTAGCACACCTGTGCCCTTTTTACCTGTTATTATAGATAAGTACTCACTGACCTCTAGATGCTATATAGTTCTAAAACTGTTTCTAAGCAATTCCTAGCATGATGTTTACAAAAAAAATCGCAATTCGTCTTTATAAAAATTTGCTGTACGGTATCTCAATTCCAATCCAGTTATGCAGGTGTTGGTTATTTTGAAAAGATTTGACTGGAGGCTGTTGCTACCTCAAGCCTCCAGTTAAATCAATTTCAAAGATATTGAACAGAATATTCGCAATATCGTAGATGCTGTGAATACTCTTTAATGTTGCATCATATACAGCCATTCAATCACCCCTCTACACACCATACAATAGAGGGATATAAACTGTCACTCAAACATCTGACATCATAATCAAATATGTTACAAGTTAGCTGATGTCACAGACAAAATAAACGAAATCACGGATTTCTTTTTTCACGAGAGTTGATACTTACCTCCCTAATACTCTTTGATATTGCTAAATATCGGCTTTCACTCAATAAAACACTCAGATTAAAACAGTTAGGTGCCCTTACTGGACAGGGAGTCAGATGACAGTCAGGTGGATGCCAGCCCCACCACCGCGCATGCGCTGACTAGTACTTCCTCAGACTAATTTATTGGCTGACACACATGCAACATAATAAGAGCCTGAAGACCGAGCCTCAGTGGGGTGGAGAGGCCGGGTCCGTATTAGCGAGGTAAGTATCAACTCTCTCGTGAAAAAAGAAATCCGTGATTTCGTTTATTTCACTTCAAGAGTATACTTACCTCCCTAATACTCTTTGATATTGCCAGAATTCATCAGTGAATTCGGCGGGAGGGAGGCGAGGTCAAAAGACCAGCTCTTCCCTATGCGCTTTTCTGCGATTAAGGCACTTAAACTTCTGAAATTGTGTGGAAACACAATCAGGAATAGAAAGGAAACATCGGCTAACACAAACCGATGGCTGAGAGATGACCAAAAGTCATATGCGCTCACCCTTCCCCCCCCCCCCCTCCCCCCTCCTCTTGGGAGGACGACTGAATGACCTCAATGTCCCATACGCTCTCAACGTACAAGTGCCATGTACTATAGGACATTAAACACAAAGGCTTCATTTTCGCATACTCTCAATAATGAACCACATAAAACACGTACCATCACCATAGTAATAATGAAGGGTCATGTGACATTACAAAAAACCATGGACAACACACACAAGACTCACCTTGTGGAAGATTGGTGCTGTCATCATCTCCCCATTGGTGAAGACTGATGCAGCCCATAAAGTAGATGTTTCCATTGATTAAATGTGAAATATATAAAAAATGAGGATACATCATAAAAATATGTACACCTAGATTAGCTTTTCAAAATCGATAAGGCGAGAGGATTCGAGGTGTCACGGAGATAATGGTCGGTAAAACTTGACTCACAGTGCCACTGAGCTACTGACATAATGTCATCCACAGGTACCCCATTAAATAGGGCAGTGGAAGCCACTACACCTCGGACACTGTGAGCCTTGGCCATGTCAACTTGTTTACCTGTGGCGGATTTATGGCAAAATTGAATACACTCTACAATCCACCTGGAAATGGTGTCCTTTGACACCCTGCCATGGGGCTCAATATATGACAACCATAACGATGTTGGGTCCGTCCGCCAATCTTGAGTACGTTGTTTGTACCGGATTAATGCTTGGACTGGACACTATAGTTTTGAATTAGGATCAAACCTAGTCAAAGCTGGTAAAATTATCGGTTGACCCGGATATTTCAAAGAATGGTTTTTCGCCATGAAATTTATCCTGGGTAGAAAGAAGCCTAAGGCCTTCCCCTGTAACCATAAAACGGTCTGCTTCGGCTGACAAGGTATGAATCTCACTCCTACGCCTAGCCGAGGCTGCAGCAATTAAAAATAGTTTTAAGCGTCAACATTTTCATAGAAATGGAGCTTAGTGGTTCAAACGGCCTATCAGCTAGCACCTGAAGCACTAGTGATAAACTCCAAGACGGAATCACTGGGGGATTCCTTGGTCTTAGATTGCCCATGCCTTTGATTAGTATATTTAATGTATTTACTTCATCACTTCCCCTATTAGCCAAGCAAGGGATAACTGTCATTAAAGCTGACTTATAGCCAGCAATAGAGTTAGGCTTGAGGCTATAGGCATCATACAGGTGAGAGGAAATCGGCTACTACCTGAATAGATGAATCCATTGGATTAATACATCTTTTTGAGCACCATTCTGCAAATCTGTTGAATTTATAATTATATGCTCTGGAGGTTGCCCCCCTCCTGGCTTTAGCCATGAACATGGCTGCTTGCTCAGAAAAGCCCTCCTTAATTCTAGATTCCTTGACAACATCCACGCAGTCAATTGGAACATTGACGGATTGTTGTGAAGGTTCTTGCCCTGGAAGATAATATTGTCCATCAGAGGCAGAGGAACTGGATTGCAGAGCAGAAGGTCCAGCAGATCCGTATACCATGATCGGCTTGGCCAATTTGGGGCGATCAGAAGCACTTGGCACTCCTCCTGTCTGACTTTCTGAAGAATTTTTGGAATCAGGATTGCTGGAGGGAATGCGTATGCATACATTCCCACCCAGCTGATAGCTAACGCATCTGTTGCGAAAGCGCTTGGATCTGGAATCGGAGAGTCGTACGTCGTCATCTTCGCATTCTTCTTCGTTGCGAATAAATCTATGTTGGGTTTCCCCCAGTGGTCGAACAGACGATCCGCCACACATTGATTTAGTTGCCATTCCATAGGTAAAACACTCATCCTTCGGCTCAATGAGTCTGCTAACAGATTTAACCTTCCCGGAATATGAACTGCCTTCAAGGTAATCCTGTGATCCAGGCACCAACAAAGCAGTCTCCATGTCATCATACAGAGACTGGGCGACTTCGTTCCGCGCTGGCCGTTTATGTAAGTCACTACCGTTGAGTTGTCTGATCGAATTAGAACACTCTTGCCCTGAACTTTCTGTAAGAAATGTTCCAGGCCCAGGACTACTGCTCGTAATTCCAGTAGATTGATATGTTCCTTTGACTGTTCCAGATTCCAAAGCCCTGATATCGTGGATTCTTCCAGGCAAGCTCCCCACCCATCCATCGATGCATCTGTATACATCGTTAACTGAGGGTGAGGAGGGGTTAACATTACCCCCGCCAGGAGATTCTCTGTCTTCAACCACCATTGAAGGTGATGAATTAGAGGCTCCAACACTGACACACTTGAGTCCAGTGAACCTGTACTCTGGGTCCATTGTGTCATGAGAAATAACTGGATCGGCCGCCTGCGTAAGGCCGCCTGAGGAATGACTGGTTCCAGAGAAACCATCAATCCCAGCATTCTCAGATAAACCCGTGCCAGGACATGACGACTGTTGCACACTGACTGTATTACTGAGATGAGTATCTGTACCCTCTCCTGAGTAGGATAACCATATCCTATCTCCAGATCGAAGAACATTCCCAGGTAAACAAACTTCTGGGATGGAGTCAGCTCTGATTTTTGAAAATTTATTATCCAGCCTAAATCTGTGAGAGTTTTCAAAACTATCTCCAGATTTGCTGATAAACTTTCCTGGTTGTGTGCTTTTAACAGCCAGTCGTCTATGTACGTGTGGACTGCTATGTTTCTCCTGCGGAGGTATGCTGTCATCGCAAGAACCACCCTGCTGAAGACCCGAGGAGCCGTAGAAATTCTGAAGGGTAACACCCTGAATTCCCACTGTCTGCCCTGGAATGCAAATCTCAGGAAGCGATGGAAACCCCTCGCCATTGGAATGTGGAAATAAGCATCCTTCAAATCTATTGAAGCTGTCCACGTTCCCTTCTCCAACCCTGCCAACACCGATCTCACAGTTTCCATCTTGAAACTGGGTGTGTCTATGAACTTGTTCAATGGCTTGAGGTTGAGAATTGGTCTCCACCCTCAAGTGCTTTTCGTTACCAAGAACACGGTTGAATAGAAACCTGGGCAATTTTGTGCCGGTTGAATTGCTTCCTTGAGTATGAGGGAATTTATCTCCTCCTCTATACACAAGCGCTGATCTGGATCTCTTGGAATTTGAGTCCAGACCGGCACCAGAGACAGTCGTGATGGTGGGACTGTTATCCAGTCGGGATGATACCCGACTCAAAGCCATCGCAAGACTAAACGGTCCTGAGTCAACCGTTCCCACTCTTGCATGTGGTTGGCCAATCGGCCTCTCACTGGTCCACCTAGGGAGAGAGGTGGACATAAGCGCAAGAGTGGCACTGTCTCCTGGTGCAGATGCACTGGGGTAGCTCTTACTGTGGTAATCACCCTGTCAGGTACGATTACCACGACCAGATCCTCGCGCACCACGGCCCGCACCGCGCGCACCACGGTGCGTGGGCGGCTGCCTGCACAGGAGCCTGCGACCCCCTCGCTGCTGGCCGAAGCGCACACGGCCGTGGCCGACGCTGCACTGGTGGCTGGCCTCTGACCTGGCCACCGCCACCTCGAGCCTGCAGGGGATGATACGCAGGGGGAGCTGCACGAACGTGCTCTCTATGGAGCACTTCAAATTGCTCACGTAATGCCCTCTGGTTATTGACCAGGGTAACCGTCTCCTGGAGATGCTTACATCCCTCACCTCCAAAGAGACCAGGACCTGTCATAGGCGTACGCAGCAGCCTATTATACAAATCCTGCGACGGGCACAAGTTATCAAGAGCAAACGTGCGCCTCGCCCGGACACTCCTGGTTACAGACCGGGTTAAACACTCCAAAGCCAAGTTAATTCCATCTTGGATGGCTCTCTGGACAGTCACCGGACTAGGCTGACGTATTGCGGATGCCGTTACTACCCCTTGTAACAACTGTCAGACATACGAAAGCGCTGCAATAGACGCCCTCGAACTCTCTTCCGCATCACGTAACGCGGCGTTAGCCGAACGCAAAACGTTTGAACACAGTGCTTCCGTGTCAGACCGGGAACCTGGCCGCGTATCTTCACCCAGCGCAGCACGGTCATCCGTGCTTGGCTTCAGTACTACACCGTATAGCTGATATTGATCAGCTGTAATACGGCACCGCTTTGCCACTTCGCGGGGGGGGGGCCTTCGCTAAACGTCCATGTGCACTAATGGACGTCTCCGCCGCAGTGAACATATCAACAATATGATCAGCTAACGGCAAAGATGGCATAGCGGTAACAGTCGGTTTACCTGCCAGCCATGGGCGCTGGCCCCGTTGACTGGCCGACTGATCCATGGCAAGATCTGGTCTGACGTTGATTAGCCACTGACAAGCGTCAGACCAGTCTTCCTCCATGGCCACCTGCGAATGCTCTACAAGACGAGGGCCTTCGTCATCCTCCTGAGCAATCACAGGTGTGTATGTGGCTGGAGGAACTGATACGCCTGGCAAGCCAGAGAAAGCATGCAGGCCTGAAAGAACAGGCATGCTAAACTGACTGGCTTGACCAGGAGCAGGCGCCGTGGTATTGCTTGGGGAAAATTTTGCCACACCACTGCCCTGGCCAGCACCTGCTACACCATCGGTAAGCCGAGGTATGCAGTAAAACTGGCCATCAGATCCAGCCCGGGCTACCTTCTGCGCCGTGAACGCTACTCCTGCGTGAGTAGTACCGTGGACAGATTCCAGGTTAGCAAAGAATGCTAACCCGGCCTGGCCAGGAGAGGTACCATAGGAGGAACTGGTACCTGCAGGGTGCGGATAATCCTGGCCTGACCACGAACAACCGGCGCGGCAAGCCTGCTGCCAGTGTTCTTACCGTGGATTTCACCCTCTATTAGGGCCACCTCTGAATCATGGTAAAAAACTGATAGGTCCCTAAATAGTACCGATTCAGAGGCGGGGATTATCTGCTCCGGAGCAGATGAAGAGGACAACGAAAGATTTGGACTAGGAAGCATGCCACAAAGCAACTCTGGGACCAAATCTTTAATTGTCCTCATCATCTCTCCCATCATCTCAATACGGAAGGCCTCCATATCCATAGCGGATGAGGCCTTCCTCTTACCCTTCTTACCAGAAGCCTCCTTCTTACTCTTCCTCTCCTCCTCTGGAGCCTTCTCCCTGGTCTGCAATGAGAGAAATTCAGACATTAGCTGCCACCCCCCCCCACCTTTTACAGATCTCACATTTAAGCAATGGCCCACATGGGTTGCACTGGGAGCATAAATGGGGGAAGAACTTGTCAAGGATAAACCTTCCACATGAAGGACAACCAGGCCTCTGAAACACAGCAGAGGACGAAGACAATGAGTATTACAGATATTGAATTAGTGCTTAACACGAAATAAACAAGGAGGAAGGGGCCATAAGACCCAAGTTAATAATGATAATAAATCAGCGTTGGACAAAACTTTTAACTGATAGTAAGGCGCAAGACTGATTATGACGTCATAACTTCACAAATAAGAAGTTAAATCGATCCGAAACAAAACCTCCAGGTGTAAGGACGAATTGTAATCATATCCAGAACATCCTATCTAGACAGGATAGTTTATACAGACTATACAAACATCAGATAAACAATGATAAATGGCAGTAAGATTTTATAAATATTGTCAAATATAATTGAAATGCCTCATATCATAACTAGAGTACCTGAATCTTTAGCATAGACAAACCATCTGATCTGATGAACCGGACGCTCCACCAACATTATGACCTCTTAACTCTCTCCACCTTTAGGGGAGGGAAGGGGACCAAGAGGGCAAAGTAAGAAGACCTTCATCCGAGGCCTCCAACTCACTGGGAAGACTTTTGGCTAGATAACCTAACAATGTTAGTAGGAAATGGAACCTGAAGATGTGATGTCCTAACATTCCTAGGTAGATACCTGTGGACATAAACACAAAGAGAGATTAGTATTTCATAGCGCCATTTAGAAATAAACTAGTCATTTTAGGCGCTTATCATGATAAACGCGAGTCCCAGAAACACATTACAACAGGATAAACTCGCTAAAATATACTAGAAGTCACCTGATGACTAGGTCCTGGGCCCTCCTCCGGTGAATATAGACGATCTGCCATCTCACACAGGATATATATCACTTCTAGAGAATGAATTTAAGTCTTAAACAGCTAAGAAAAGCTTAAAGCAACAAAGCATGTGTAGACCCTCTGCCAATAAATTAGCAAAGAGGAAGTACTAGTCGGCGCATGCGCAGTGGTGGGGCTGGCATCCGCCTGACTGTCATCTGACTCCCTGCCCAGTAGGGGCACCTAACTGTTTTAATCCGAGTGTTTTATTGAGTGAAAGCCGATATTTAGCAATATCAAAGAGTATTAGGGAGGTAAGTATACTCTTGAAGTGAAATGACGTAGCTCCAACACAAAAGTTGAAAGGTGTGTCAAGAAATGCTACGAATATATGTCTTTGTTCTCAATTTAATAAACATTCTGCGTAGGCAGCAAAAGCCTACAAACAAAGTAATTTCAAAATATTAAACCTGTGTAGTTACCTTGAAATTTCAATTCTGGGAATTCAGGTTTCAAACGTTCAAAGCGATTGCAATACACATCACAAGTGGGAGAAGCTTATCTAGAAACAGGCAGGTCATAGCTAGAAATAGATCCATCTTACAAATAGATCCATCTTAGAAATAGATCCATCTATTGTACACGCTATCCCCCTCTATAGTGCATCCACCTTACCATAGTGAACACATCTCAGTATATAGCACTTTCAAACAGTCATAGCATTTTTAGCAGTGAAGCAAAACAATATATTACAGTATATAGCAAGCAGCCCTTTAATTGGTCAAGACTGGTGAATACCATCAGAATATCTCCTTAGTCAACATCCATTTGCAGACCATGAGAAGACTTTTTGAAAAATTACCACTGGAATGACTGGCTCGGTTATCGAGCTGTCATTCCAGTGGTAAATTTTCAACAAGAGGCCCAAGGGCCTTAATGCTCACATGGTAACTTTTGAAACCTATCAGCTTCGGCCAAGTGGTTAATGAGGAGTGGGGTTGTAACTGATTTCCAGGAATCTTCTGAAAATCCAAGACAGCTGCCGGAAAAATTGACCAATTAAAATTCTGTATACATGTTCAGAAACCTACCACCATAGTATATGGTTGATATTCTGGTTGAATGTGCCCAAGAGGTTAATGAGGAGTAGTGTATTAAACGATTTCCTACCATTTTTCGGAAAATTCAAGACGGGTGCCAAAAAAAATAGACCAATCAAAATTCTGTATACAAGTTCTGAAGCATACCACTCTAGGGTCTTCTCAATTGAGTTTGTTTGAAATCGTTCAATTGGTTAATGAGGAGTCAGCTTTTAACTGATTTCCAGAAATTTTGGGAAAATCCAAGATGTCCGACGGAAAATATTGACCAATCAAAATTCTCATTACAAGTGTTGAAGCCTACCAGTATAGAATTAGTTCACCCAAGTTTCGTTGAAGTCGGGCCATTTATATTGAAGGAGTAGTGTTTCAAACGATTTCCAGAAAATTTTCAGAAAATCCAAGATAGCCACCAGTCCTATCAGCCAATCAAAATTCTGAATAGATGACCATCATAGGATCCTTCCAGCCAAATTTGGTTGAAATCTGTCAAAGCATAAATGATATGTGATTTAATGGACAGATGGATGGATGACGGCAGGCCGCCATGGCATAAGCATTGACCCAGATAAGCTAGTCTTCAAATGGCATACAAATGGACATATTTCAAGACTAGAAGACATTTCTGGCCGGATTGACAATTTAAGGATGAATGCAAGCTTAGCGGTGGTATAAAAAGACATTCAATTTATGTACCTGTGTCATCCAGCAAGTTTGTGCTACTATCCACTTTGATCAACCCTCCAGGCTTTCTGTTAGGAAACGGACTGAAAATAAACCATAGCTTTCATAAAATTAAATACGAAAAAAGCGATTCCTTATTACTGATGCATAAATATCTTTGTATCGTTTGCTAAATGAACTTGGTTGAAAACCAGCTTAGATAGTAAGCAACACTACGACGTGGTGTGAAAACCTGAATCTGATGATGCATTCTAAGGTCAAGTGTTTGACAAACAGACATTAAAATTTTATTCAATCTTACCATAAATTGTATATTTAAATTTAAAGGCCAAAATTTCTCAAGAGACTTAAATATTTTTCTTAGGGAATGGACATTTGCAGAGCAAAGAAAGAAAATTTTTGGAAATGTACCTTGATTATCGATCTAGGTATTTCAATGGTACAATGTGTTCAGTTGGCCTGGAAATGGACATTCTCAAGGCCACGGCAGAAATTGGTTTTGGCCGGCTTGACCGCTAACGGTTAGCTGTAAAAGCCCCATCATTTATACATTATGCAGAAAAATCTACCATTGAGTTATTATATTTAGCTGATCAGTGATGGGGAGTGGTGAGGGTTGTGAGTGTATGCCTCTTCGTACACTCTTCCACCAGTTTCTAAGACCACGTTTCTAATGATGGCATCATTCTTAGGTTAGGTAATCCATGGTCGAGTTCAAACATTGGCGAGTTACATATTTCTTTATAAACTAGAGGCCTGGGTTTGTGCCTGTTGCGTTATCGCGACATTTTGAAAACTTGAACATTTAGTTAATTTTCAGATCAGATGCCATCCCCCATTTCATTTAGTCCTCAGCAAAAAAATAACATCAACTTGGATGACATTATATAAAATGCAAGCTCATTCCATGGATGTCTTCAAATTTTCTAACATTTTGACACCTCCACCCCTAGCCTGACAGATGGTTGAATGTTAAGAAAGATGGATAGATGGGTGGATAGACAGACAAACAGAGAGTATCAGTCTACATGATTACAATGAATTGTCTGTGAGATACAAGTATAAGAGATACTACATGTAGGTACTACTTCAGCTAAGGACATACGTGCAGTTATTCTTTTGTGCTTTCTCCTGCATTTCCTGCAACATGGCATAATAATCACGTGAACTGTTCAAATAGACAAAGGAAATTTTATTTAAATACTAAAGCAAGATAAGAAAATTCCTAAAATTTAATGAGGTAAAATAGGCACCTCTACTTATGTGTCGACCTACACTGCTTGTCCCCAAAACACATTCAACTACACTGCTTGTCCCAAAAACACATTCAAACTACACTGCTTGTCCCCAAAACACATTCAAAATAATAAACATATTTTAAGAATAATACAATATAATTTTAGATCATAGAAAACATTTTTGAAGTGGATGCATGTCGAGTTAGTAACATGCTGCTTTAAGTCATATTAACAGTCCTGTACAATAACACAGTCTTTCAAGTCACACATCCAGTATTGTTCAATAACATTGTCCTTCAAGTCACTCACATTAACAGAGCTGCACAATAACATGGTTAAGATTTTTCGATTGATAATGTTATCCTTCAAGTGACTTACATTAACAATGCTGTTTAATGACATACTCTTTCAAGTCACACATCCAGTATTTTTCAAGTGATAACATTGTCCTTCAAGTCACACATTAACAGTGCTGTTTACTAAGATTCTCTTTCAAGTCACACATCCAGTATTATTTAATAACATGGTCATTCAAGGCACACAACAAGTGCTGTATAATACACGCTCCTTCAAGTCACACTAATCTTGCTTTACAAGAAGTTCTCCTTTAACCTGAAGTCATACTTTCAATGTTATTCAGTAGCATGATCTAACAAGTCATACCTTCAATGCTGATGAATAAAAGATTGTAAATATTCTGAATTATTATTATTATTATTATTTTTATTATTATTATTATTATTATTATTATTAATCTGTGATGCAATCACAGATTATTGTTTTTACTCAGGATCTTTCTTTTTAAACTTATTATTTTTCTTCCTTAAAAAGTTTGGACCGCATCTCCTAGAGTTTTATCCGATCAACTCAAAACTTGGTCAGCTTCTAGGACCCATATGGGAATAGATGGCTATTGCTTTTATTTTGGATCTGCCCAATAGCTTTCGAGCTGTCCACCTTTAAGTGGGCAAAAAAGTCCCATAGGAAATGTATAGGGATTTTCAAAATCGATCTTTGAAGTGCTACTACAGCTAGAGTTTTGAACGGATTACTACCATATTTGCATATTTTCAAAATGGCCACTGGACAATGCATGGAACCCCACTATGCATGGAAAAAAGTCCCATAGGAAATGTATGGGGATTTCAAATGGATGTTTGAAGTGCTACTTCAAAATGGCCGCCATGACAAAATTTTAGCGAAAAATGCAGAATGGATTTGGGGATGAAAAAATTGGGGGGGGGGGGGAGGAATTTATTTGAGATTTTTTACTTTTTTTTGGGGAAAAATGATGACCAGACGCACCTTTTAGGGTCAAAATGACCAAAAAAATTTGGTGAGCTTCTAGCTCTTATATTGACTTGATTTGGTATCAAATTTAAAGTTGATCCGACCACCAGTTTTCGAGAAAATCAGCTTTTGGGTGTCACATATCCCCATAGTAAGCCTATGGGAGCAACATTGGAACAGTGCTATCTCCTATAGTTTTTTTCGATTCTCTTCAAACATGACCAGATTCTAGAACATTAAGAGATCTAAAAAATTTCCAGTGAAAATTTTAATATCTCATTTGGGGTCAAGGTCATTCACGGGTAAAGCTTTCCAGTTCTTATATTTGGCATAAGTTACATGCCTTTCATCATGCAACTTCAAAGAACATGTTAGAAGAAACACTTTATTTTATCCTTATGGTCAAGGTGACCTTTTAGTTTAAACCTATGGGCATTTCCAGCTTGGATCTTTGAGCTGTGACTACACACAGAGTTTGTATTAGATCATCATCAGACATGTTCGATGGCCTTATACTATTTCTTCATTGCCAGACATGGCAGATTCACAGTTACTTCAGTAAATGTTCTCTAGTTATTTTTATTATTATTATTATTATTATTATTATTATTAAAATCTATTATTATTATTATTATTGTTATTACCTGAGAGTATACGCAATAATAGAGCTTGGTTCATTATCATAGATAACAACAGGAACTGTGTCAGACAGAACGAGGAAATGATGCTCATCTGCTGAACTGAAATAAACAAATAAGTACCTGACTGAATAGACAGATGGATGGATTGATGGATGTATAGCAAAATGGAAATAATATACTTATAACATGTCTTAAGGGACCACCTTAGAGAGCACAAAGTAGCCACTATACAGTCTCTTAAAAGAGTCACCATTCTATAAGAAGTCTCCTTTGGAGCATGAAAATGTGATTCTTTAATAACGGGTGGTTAAGATATCCCTGTCTTAAGGAAGCACAATGCTATGGCGCCAAAGCAAACTTCTTACAGCAATAATAGGTCACCTCTCTTAAGACACTGTATATACTAAGTGGTAACTTATTTATGCCCAACAAGGTTATTTTATTGTGCCCACAAGGATATTTGACCCTTTAATGGTCAAGCCAGTCATATTTGCCTCTGCGGTGGTAAGAATATTTTTGAAAATTTACATCTGGAATGACTGGTTCGGTTATCGAGCCAGACATTCCAGTGATAATATTGTCAAATACTTTCGTGTCTATATTGCTCAGTTTTTTGCTCATTTTGCTCCAGAGCAGAAGGGGGATATGTATTATGCATTAGTATAAACTTTTATCACATTTTTGGGCTCAGAATTTTGGGTCAGAACGGCCGCCCTGATGTATAATTAAGCCAAAAAATGTGATATATAAAAGGGAAACCGCTATTTCCTCTTGCCTGTCGTATTGCAATAACCAATATTGTGGGCTACATTGTGTGTAATAATTGTATTCTATGTAATATTTGTAAATCTTACGTGTATGATTCTTAAATGATGAAATTTGTGTCCATTTGGGCGATTTTGTCCTGGACGACTTGGTTGCATTTCATTCTACTGAGTATTAATCGCCGTATTAATCAGCTATAGGGAGAGTTTATGCCGTCACTCTCGTAGCTACTCGAAGCTCCCTCCTATTTGTGGATTGTGCAGGTCTCTAACCGGGTACTACTATTAGCCTCTGCGCTACTCGGGTAACAGCCTAAACTTGTTCCATTGCCTAATACATCACATGATTTCTATTTTTTCACGACGCCATTTTATGTCAAACTTTGGATTAATTTGGATGAAATAAACAATGTTTATTAAAATATACGCAATATTTAGGCGGTCCCAATGAATAATTTCACTCCCGCGATGACGGATATAAGGTATACATTAAGCATAGGTGTAAGATGGTAAGAATTTCTAGCATGAAATTTTAAATGTTCTAATTTCGTGGTATTTTTTGTATCATTTGTCCACTTGCAGACCAAGAGAAGACAATTTTTGAAAATTTAGTCATGGAATGCCTGGTTCAGTTATCGAGCCAGTCATTCCAGTGGAAAGTAGTCTTCTCTTGGTCTGCAAATGGACATTTCTCAAAATCACTGCAGAGGCCATGTTGCCTGTCTTGACCAATAAAGGGCTAAACCTTAAATACTGGGCAAAAGTAGTGATAGAAACTATGATGTACAATTCTACTCACAATGGCATGGTGACTGGCACAAATCCAGAACCCGATAAGAAGCTAGAGATGATGTTCTTCACTGTCCCGCCTTTCTTCTCCACCTTTACATCATGATTCTCTTCTAGGAAGACAAAATAGTGAACAGTACTCAAGAGCGCAGATGTCAAGTTCTGATTATCCTAAAAAATGAGTGTCTGATTGGAGATTTTTTAAGTCTAGACATCCTGTGGTGCAATCTGGGGAAATTTGAGGGGATAATTGACAATCTAATGTATGTTCTTGTTATGAAAACGCTGAAAATATGGATTGCAAAAATGAGTATTGTTTTCTTTATAGAATTGATGCACTGTACCATTTCCCCCAATCTATTACGTGTACATGTTATCGTAAATTGAATGCACAAACTGCTGATTTCAAGCGATGGTTTCTAAATCCAAATCTCTGTGAGGGGTGACTTCTATTAAACATATCCCATGAAAAGGTTCGAAATCCATTCTCTAAAATACTAAAATAACCTGATCGTGAATAGCACAAAAATTGAACACAATTTTGTTAATACAAGATGACTCCTCCTTACCACTATGTTTAGTGTATACCATTCCCATCATCATGGCAGTGATATTATTACCTGGGACCACCTACATACTGGGTATACTGTAATAACCATCAATCATTATGTCCAAATTCTTGTCAGGAATCCACAGTGATTCAATGTGATTCAACATTTAGAGCAAGTACGCGGCAGAGTTGACTGCAATTCATGGGCCTGTGGTTTGGATTCAGAACTCAGAAAATACTGTTGATTATTATTATGTGATGGTGAGCAAATACTCTACTCTAGATCTTCATACACATAATGGCTACCTGTTTGACAACACATAACAAGTTGATAGGAATCCCTTCACACAATTTAATCCCTTACCTTGTTTTCAAGCACAATCTTCTATGAAGAGCCACTGTTAGACTGTCAATTTCATTGTCTAAGCAAACAATACATGTCAGAATTCTCTACTAAGCTGATTGATCACTTGACTATCAGCCTGCGACACACACTCAGCAGTTGGAAGAGTCTGTGTTTCGACTCAATGGGATTAAAAATTATTGACATTAATTAACTTACTTGTTTCATGTTTCGGTTTTGATTGGGTCTTTGGCTCAGTGTCAATTTTGATCTCTACTGTTTCCAAGGCGACATCAGATTTCTGACTGGACTTTCTGCCACTAGATGACAAGGCATCCAGATCATCTAAAGATGATGTTTCTTTTGATATACATATATCGCTGGATTCATCTGAAAATAAGAAAACGGTGTTTCTAAAAATAGCGCAATATCCAAAATGGCCACTGAACAACCTGATTATCAATCTGATACAAACCTGTTAAATTTGTATTCAACAGCTTAAACAAGACGGGTCTTGTGAGATATGAATAATGTTATCAGTGTACAACCTGTAAACATGGTAATTAGGAGAGAAATTTTGGTCAAAGTGGCTTCAAACGTGGATGCAGCTCCACAGACACTGTTTGGGCTCAACGCATGTTTGTGTCAGTAGTCATGTCCAAACACTGGGATTTCCACAAAATGGGTGTTGACATGTCACGAGCCTTAGACATAATTAAACGCTCAAAGATCCTAGATGTACTATGCCAGGCCAGTTGTAATGAAGATCAGCTATGACAAGTGAGATTGCTGCTTGCAGACACCAGGCTGAGAGTACGAGTCAAGTCAGTGAAGTCTGTAGAGTTTGAGACATCAATCGGCTCCCCACAGGGAGATGGTTTATCCCGTGCTTTTCACCTGTTACCTTGCTGCTGCATAATTCCACAATGAACCCAAAACAGAGTTCAGCCACATATACCTATCTACAAAGCAGGAAACTAAAGAAAATGACGATCCACTTCGTGGCGGCGAACCATGGAGGAAAAGTAAAATCCTGGGCTCACTGCCTTGCAGTACTGCTGACATTGCTGCACGCTGCGTCATGGGGAACATAGCTTTCCAGTCTTTCTGGAAGCTATGGATCCATAGATCAAAGATGCCCTTGACAAAAAGACTACATTTATACAATGTAACCTGCATATCCTTGATGCTGTATAACTGCATCAGATGGGCAGCTCCAAAGTGGGCTCTAGACAAACTTGATGCCTGCCACCACAAACACAGATGTACCATCACTGGACACCAATGGCCAGATGGCATAATTGCCAATGATGCACTAAAGATGTGTAGTACATCGCCACTGTCCATAAAAGTGAACAGCAGGGTGATTCAATCCAGTAGATAATTAAAGGCAGTCAAATACAGGAAAAACACCTTTTTATAAGAGATGTGACCTTGACCTAAATTGAGGTCATCTGGAATCCTGATTTTGTGGCAACTCTTCTAAATGCAATAGGCACACCCGAAAAGTCATGTATGCCGAATTTTGTACTTTCTTCATGTTGGTAATAATTCTTACACCAAGCAAGCTCACTATATATGTCTATATAGATTATGGTTACCGTATATAGATTCCATATTGGTCAATTCCCGGTGCAATCCTTTATCTGTATCACGATTATTTGCTCTTTAACACCAGAATACTGTTGAAATGTGGCCACCACCATTTTGTCTAAGGTAGCAACAGCTTCCAGTAAGATTTAGTTCAAAATATTCAATAGCTTATCTGCATAGTTGCTTTTACATCATATTGCCAAACTATAGATGACAAGCCAATGACTGAGCGGATATATACCGAGGCACACAGCCTAGACCTGTTCTGATTGGTTGAAAGTAAATCATGGTCGCCTTCAGACAGGAGAAATGTAACACTATTTAACCCCTCTTGTGTCAACTTAACCCTTTAATGGTCAAATTGACCAAACAACTTTGCAGTGGTCTTCAGACATGGCTATTTGAAAGGTCTAGAGAAGACTATTTTAAAATATTTACCACTAGAATGACTGGCTCGGCCTGCAGAGAGACACTGGCTAAGTACACACTTTAATAAATTCACTACCATTACCCCTTCAATGGTCAAGCTGGCGAAAAAAAATTCAGTAGTAAATTTACAAAAATAGTCCTCTAAAATTAAAGTATCTTTAAAAATATTGACCATCAAAATGTTTAATTGATATAACAAGTTTTATTTTGAGTACTTTGAGGTGCTGTTGACACAAGAAGGGTTAACATATTTAACTATTAAAGCCCGACTCATGATACAAAACTAGTGAAGGGTCAGTGGTCTTTTACGATAATGGAAAATATAAACGGAATTCACGGAACTGGCAATTTGAAACAGAAAACACATTTTCAAACGGAAATCAACAGAAATTCCATTTCCGCAAAACATTTGTAAATTGAAAGGGAAACTTGATATTCAAGCAGAAAATAACAGTTTAGAGGCATTTACATCCAGAACACAAGACAGTCTCGTGTAAAATTTAAAATTTTTAACCACCTATATCTCCACGGCATGTTTGGCTGTCTGGGCATACTACCACATTTGCACAACACAAATTTGACTGCTTTATTGAATTTATTATGTTGACATAAGCTTAGATAATGTAAATTTGTGAAACAGAAGTGAAATGGAATTAGCAGTTTTCTGAAACGGAAAATGGCAAATGTTGAAATGGAAAACCACTGTCCCCACTAATGATTGCATGCATGGCTTCTTCTTCTTCTTCTTTTCGATCACTGGTATCACACTTGGAGAGCCGTTCTCAAGATTGATTCGATCTCCAAGTGTCATTTCATTAGCGTTGCGCATAATGCTCTGGTTAGCCCCTCCAAATGTCTGGATTGACACCCAGTGTGTTACACCCCTGCGCCACGTTAAGGCCGAGCATATAGTCTTAAACAGCATGGCTATGTGTGGCACAATGTGTCAAGTGAATCGATAGTATATAATGAGCTGAGTTTTCCTTTAACCTATACCACTCCGATGTCAAAATATTAAATTATCAAATTAAATTAAAAGATGAACTGGTGTTCATTTTTCAACAAATTTGGTGGAAGATGGTGCTGTCATACACAGCAACATCATCCACTAAAATTGTTGAAAAATGTATACCAGTTTCTTTGATATTGACACAGTAAAAGACAGAACATTGACATCAGTGTGCTAAGGGTTAAGCCTGAAATATCTGTCTATATTCACTATGTCACATATAACAGATTAAGGGGAGGTTCATACCTTTGCTCTTTATGGCTATAGGCACAGACTGGCTAGAGATACTTGCTGTGTATGACGATGCATCCGTACATGATGCAGAATCTAAAAACAAATATCATTCATTTATAAGCATGGCTATAAATTAACACTGGTCCTGTGACCTGTACGATTTTTCGCAAACAGATCAATGCTTTAAGATATTTATTGATCCAAAATATTCAACAGCTTTTGTGTATAGTTGTCTTAAGATTGAGGCACTGGCATTTCAAGGTTATAGTTATGAGCTTGTGATTGACAAAATTATGCACTTGAATGGACATTTTCATTTTTAGCTATGCCCCGCCCCTCTCTAGCTAAGCTCCACCCACACCTCGCTCGTGTTGGGATCAATCGATCTCTGAACTCCCTGACTATCAATTTCCAGAAAACTATACACTCAGGTAAGCTGTTGAATATTTTGAAACTAATTTGACTGGGTGCTGTTGCTGCCATAGGCCCAGTCAAATTAGTTTCAAAATATTCAACAGCATGTTTATTAAATAGTAGACATACAATTCTTACGTGTCAGACTTTTAAAGAGGTAAAGACCAATCATAATGACTTACACGCCGCTTAGCTGATTATGACGTCATGACATCATTACTCTGGAAAGGTCCATTGATGTCACATGTTGGCAGATCTGTATAAACTGGTTTTGATCTGACATCTCTAACTCTTCAATGATGAAAAATGGTGAGTAAAATTTCAATATCTTCATAGAATATGTCAATTTGGAGACTGAGAGATTATTTTTGAAAGCTTAACACTGGAATGGCTGGTTCAGTTATCGAGCCAGCCATTCCAATGTAAATTTTTCTAAAATAATCTCTTAAATGCAAATGAACATTTCTCAAGAGGGCTACTGAGCGGCAGGTTTGCGTGGACATGACACTAAAATGGTTAAAGACCTATCATCTTGTGTAGTCAGATGACCATCTCTGATGATCAGGTAGTCCTACACACCTTTTTGAACAGAATTAACTTAAACTATATTCACTTTTCCAGAGTATCCATCCATCATCTGACCGCGTATGACGTCATAATCAGCTCAGCGAGCGTATGATGACATCATAATCATCACGTCACAAAGGGTTCCATATAGACCGTCATCCAATCTCAAATGGACCGACACATTGTATGAATTGCATGTCTTTGCTATTTAATAAACATGCTGTTGAATATTTTGAAACTAATTCAACAGCTTACCTGTGTAGCTTTTTTGGAAATTGAGTCAGGATGTTCAGCGATCGATCGCTCCCAACATGAGTGAGGTGTGGGTGGAGCTTAGCTAGAGATGGGCGGGGCATAGCTAAAATCGGAATGGTCCATTAACCCTTTAATGGTCAAGTCATTCAAAACCAGCTGGGCGATATTGGCTTTTCGAAGATGATAAGGATATCTAGGAAAATATCGTGATATCACGATATATCATCCAACCGATTGGGCTTGAGAACAAGGCGTATTTTTTTTAACACGTGTAATAATTACCACGAAAACCCAGCCCTCACCGTGGTCACGGCTCATACCACAAACAGATCATTTACAACAATACTGATGGGCAGTAGCATGGATTAAATTGACTTCCTGATTCCTGCGTGAATATTAATTAACCAAGCATAAACTTTGTATTTTATGCAGTTCTCGCCATTTGCAAAAGGGAAATCTTAAAGCTTAAATCTGATTGGCTAAAACAGAATTAGGTCTACAGTCACGTTGAACTAGTTAAATATAGTTAACTATAGATGAGTATTTTACAGTCTGATGCACCATTTTCTGCTAGCAAGTAAACAGCTACAGTTACTATAGTTTGCCAGTTGAACACGCCCTAGATCTGCGTTTCCAGTAAATATAGCTGTCTGATTGGTTAAGATTACCTCTGATAGCTATGTATGCAGGATACAGCCAGTTATGGAACAGGCTAGTAATTGTGTTCGTAATTTTCTAGCTTTTACAAGGAATTTACCTTTTATTCCATCCCCAACACCACCACCACCCAAGGTCAATTAATACGTGTCCATGCTTTGACATCGCTGTGATCATATAGGCCTACTGCGAAGGCGTGAATATAACATATTGTCACATTTCACCATAAAAGCTGAAATGTGTGTATCTGTCAAACTAATTTGTCCAATTTAAACTGATTACTTTGAAAGCAATTTGATGGAAAGTTGGTGTCACAGATACAAAAATCTTTCTTCAAAAATTATCTTCAAAATAATCAGTGGATCTTATTTTTTGGGGGTTACATTTCATGCATTTGGCATAGCAGTGTCTGCCATTGTCGATTCTTGGACGACTAATGCTCCGAAGCACTGCGTATTATAGGGACATGCGTGTTGTGATTAGTGTTGAACAGATGTTAAAATTGAAAGGTCACATTTGTGGCTACCTAAATTTCGATATATCTACATTGTAGACCTATTCATTGTGAACGATTTTTGTCATCAAACCACGAAGCAAGTTTATTATTACTGGCTGTTGTTGACGTTGTAATTATGTCATCAGATTGGAATGTGAAAAAGGTCTTCCAATTTATTTATCCGGACCTGTCAATTTGTTGTTGGAACGCTAGAGAAATTGATAAATTAATGATTTCTAATAAGAATGCACTTTGCGCAAAAAAGCTAAAATATTATTTTACTTAGCCTCATAGGACTGGAGGTGGTTAAAAATGTATCAGATTTATCTTTTCCTGTGGTAATATTTTTAATTTCGGCCTGTTATTCATTAGAAAATCACAATTTCAAAGGAATATTTTGCGTTGTAATATTTTATCTCATCGATTACAAGAGCCTGTTAGATCGTACAGTTTTGTAATAACTCCCCACCCAAGTAAAGAGGAGGTGATGAAATAAGAAAAAATACTCAACCCCTGAGAGCTGTAATCACTTCTTATGGTGGCGGGTTGCTAGATGAGAGAGTTATGGCGAGTTCATATTCTCAGCAGAGGGTGGTCTATTTAGTACTGTTATAACGGTGAAGTTGTACCAATGCATGGAGAACTCACGGCTGGTGGTTTAGTAATGACATCATCAGAATTGCATGCTGAAGGTATTTTCCAATTTGAAAAATGAAAGCGCGGCTAAATGTAGTGTATCTATCAAAATTGCTGACATTTCATATGTCACAGAAATAGAAATAATCTGCGGATACGCCAGCATTTATTACCATAAAACATGGAATAAAAACGTGGAATAATAAAGATAGCATGAAAAATATATGCTTTGATACGGCATATGGCCCATTATTGAGTAAGATTAAGTAAATGCCTATAAACTTTGAATTCACTCTGGTTACCGTAGTACTGTATTGAAATAAACACCACAGACTAGTCAGATCTGTTTTATATTGATTTTAATCATAAAATACAACTTAGACAACTGATGACATTGCCGATTTTCTGAAATCAGAGGTTAACGATAATGATATCGCGATATTCTCGATATTATCGGGAAATTGCCCAGCTCTACTCAGCAGTGGTATTAAGGAATGGCCATTTGCAGACCAAGTAGACAATTTTTGAAGATTTACTATTGGGATGACTGGCTCAGTAATCGGCCGAGCCAGTCAGTCAAGGGGTAAATTTTCAACACTACTCTTCCCTTGACCTGTGATGGATATTCACTAAACAAAAATCTTAATTTCCTTGACCAATCTTGACCATCAAAGAGTAAAAGGTACCCTACCTGTAGCAGAGCCATTCGTGACAGTGCTGGCAACATCATCATTAGCTAACCTATCAGTAGCAGCTGTACCGCTAGACAGCAATGAGCATTCCTCTTCATAACTGCTCTGAAACTTTGACAAAGCGACATGGTCATCCAACACCTGAGATAATTATAAAGGAATATTGATGATCACATACTTATCCCAACACCATCCACTCAGTTACACCATACATGCTATGGTTTTTAATTTATCCACTGAAAGTCAATCTGAACCAATTTTTTCTCCAGATCTCAGTCAAAATCGGGAAACCCGCTATTGAAGTAAGGTCCTTTACTGTATGAAAATTTGTGCCTAATCAGATCAGTAGTTTAAACTAGTTTTAGAGATACAGCTCTGGAAACATACAGACACACAGACCAGAATGCAATACCTTATTCACCTTATGTGAATATTATTTTTGAAAGTTTATCCCTGGAAAGACTGGCTCGGTTATGGTAAATTCTCAAAAACAATATTCTCTTGGTCTGCAAATCAACATTTCACAAGACCACTGCAGAATCCATTTTTTGGCTGTTTTTTTAGTGTTAAAGGGTTCAAATTAATTTTAAATCGGAGATACATGTCATGAGATGCTGCAGTCTGTCACTATATTTTGCTACACATTAATTAACACCCTTAGTAATGAAATTTATCACACCCATTTGACAAGATTTCATGTGGAACTTGCTGCGGCTCATTCCATCTGATATCTTACGACGCTTGTGAAAAAACTGACATGATATGGCAGGAGGGTGATCTCATCCATCATGCACAGTACAACCCAGAAATAACTTGTTTCCAAAACAAAATAAAACATACTGTTTAATTTTTAGGACTTTTAATGTGATTGGAAACCTGAGGCAGTAATGATTTCAAATAAAGATAAGTCTAAAATATTCAACAGAACATTTCTTACATCATGTTCAAAATCTTACTAAATACATGTAACATGTTGATGTTTTGGAAATGGGTTAAATTATTTATGACCTGTATTGTGTCGTGGCAAATAGTCAATGCCTGTTAGTCATCTCAGAACAAAAGACCACTTGTCTTTACATAACCATATCTAACTGGTCATTGCTGAGCCCTACAGATACAGTAATCAAAGGACGGATCCGATCCGATCTGTCACTCAATTATCAGACATCGTATTCAAATACGGTACGTGATTTGTTAGCTGATGTCACAATCAAAGTCGATCATCAAAGTTTATGAAATACATGCCTTTGGTAAATTAACCATTTAATAAACATTCTGTTAAATATTTTTTAGACTAATCTGACTGATTCCATCCCAGGTTAGTATCAAAATATTTAACAGCTTACCTGTATAGTTACTTTGAATTTGGGATTCTGGGAATTCAGGGCTCACTGTGTATAAATCGATTCAAATATGTGTAGAAAGTGGGCTGAGCTTTGCTAGAAATGGGCGGGGCATAGCTAGAAATAGCTCCCTCTATTACGACACAGTTGATTTTATATAAAGAAATCCTTGCTATGACAGCAATGACACAATATCCTTACCCAATCAATGACATATCTCTTCTCTCTATCTTTACTACGAGATGAATGATCATAATGACACAGTATCCTTACCCCATCAATAATATCTCTCTCCTCTATATCTTTACTACGAGATGAATGATCAAAATGACACAATATCATTACCCCATCAATGATATCTCTCTCCTCTATATCTTTATTATGAGATGAATGATCAGAATGACACAATATCATAACCCCATCAATGACTATCTCCCCTTCACTCTATCTTTACTAAGAGATGAATGATCATAATGACACAATATCCTTACCCCATTAATGACATATCTCTCCTCTCTATCTTTACTATGAGATAAATGATCATAATGACACAATATCCTTACCCCATCAATGATATCTCTCTCCTCTAGATCTTTACTACGAGATGAATGATCATAATGACACTATATCCTTGCCCCATCAATGATATCTCGCTCCTCTATCTTTACTACGAGATGAATGATCAGAATGACACAATATCCTTATCCTATCAATGATATCGCTCCTCTCTATCTTTACTACGAGATGAATGATCATAATGACACAATATCCTTACCCCATCAATGATATCTCTCTCCTCTCTATCTTTACTATGAGATGAATGATCATAATGACACAATATCCTTACCCCATCAATGATATCTCTCTCTCCTCTATATCTTTACTACAAGATGAATGATCATAATGACACAATATCCTTACCCCATCAATGATATCTCTCTCCTCTCTATCTTTACTACGAGATGAATGATCATAATGACACAATATCGTTACCCCATTAATGATATCTCTCTCCTCTCTATCTTTACTATGCATGAATGATCATAATGACACAATATCCTTACCCCATCAATGATATCTCTCTCCTTCTCTCTATCTTTACTACGAGATGAATGAGCATAATGCCACAATATCCTTACCCCATCAATGATATCTCTCTCCTCTCTATCTTTACTATGAGATGAATGATCATAATGACGCAATATCCTTTCCCCATCAATGATATCTCTCCCCTTCTCTCTATCTTTACTACGAGATGAATGATCATAATGACACAATATCCTTATCCTTCAATGATATCTCTCCTCTATATCTTTACCATGAGATGAATGATCATAATGACACTATATCCTTGCCCCATCAATGATATCTCGCTCCTCTATATCTTTACTACGGGATGAATGATCAGAATGACACAATATCCTTATCCTATCAATGATATCTCTCTATCTTTACTACGAGATGAATGATCATAATGACACAATATCCTTACCCCATCAATGATATCTCTCTCCTCTATATCTTTACTACGAGATGAATGATCATAATGCCACAATATCCTTAGCCCATCAATGAGATCTCTCTCCTCTATATCTTTACTACGAGATGAATGATCATAATGACACAATATCCTTACCCCATCAATGATATCTCTCTCCTCTATATCTTTACTACGAGATGAATGATCAGAATGACACAATATCCTTACCCCATCAATGATATCTCTCTCCTCTATATCTTTACTACGAGATGAATGATCAGAATGACACAATATCCTTACGCCATCAATGATATCTCTCTCCTCTATATCTTTACTATGAGATGAATGATCATAATGACACAATATCCTTACCCCATCAAAGACATATCTCTCCTCTCTATCTTTACTACGAGATGAATGATCATAATGACACAATATCCTTACCCCATCAATGATATCTCTCTCCTCTATAACTTAACTACGAGATGAATGATCATAATGACACAATATCCTTACCCCATCAATGATATCTCTCTCCTCTATATCTTTACTACGAGATGAATGATCAGAATGACACAATATCCTTATCCAATCAATATCGCTCCTCACTATCTTTACTACGAGATGAATGATCATAATGACACAATATCCTTACCCCATCAATGACACAATATCCTTACCCCATCAATGATATCTCTCTCCTCTCTATCTTTACTACGAGATGAATGATCATAATGACACAATATCCTTACGCCATCAATGATATCTCTCTCCTCTATATCTTTACTACGAGATGAATGATCATAATGACGCAATATCCTTTCCCCATCAATGATATCTCTCTATCTTTACTACGAGATGAATGATCATAATGACACAATATCCTTACCCCATCAATGATATCTCTCTCCTCTATATCTTTACTACGAGATGAATGATCATAATGCCACAATATCCTTAGCCCATCAATGATATCTCTCTCCTCTATATCTTTACTACGAGATGAATGATCATAATGACACAATATCCTTACCCCATCAATGATATCTCTCTCCTCTATATCTTTACTACGAGATGAATGATCAGAATGACACTATATCCTTGCCCCATCAATGATATCTCGCTCCTCTATATCTTTACTACGAGATGAATGATCAGAATGACACAATATCCTTATCCTATCAATGATATCGCTCCTCTCTATCTTTACTACGAGATGAATGATCATAATGACACAATATCCTTACCCCATCAATGATATCTCTCTCCTCTATATCTTTACTATGAGATGAATGATCATAATGACACAATATCCTTACCCCATCAATGATATCTCTCTACTCTATATCTTTACTACAAGATGAATGATCATAATGACACAATATCCTTACCCCATCAATGATCTCTCTCCTCTCTATCTTTACTACGAGATGAATGATCATAATGACACAATATCATTACCCCATCAATGATATCTCTCTCCTCTCTATCTTTACTATGAGATGAATGATCATAATGACACAATATCCTTACCCCATCAATGATATCTCTCACTCCTCTATATCTTTACTACGAGATGAATGATCATAATGACACAATATCCTTACCCCATCAATGATATCTCTCTCCTCTATATCTTTACTACGAGATGAATGATCATAATGACACAATATCCTTACCCCATCAATGATATCTCTCTCCTCTATATCTTTACTACGAGATGAATGATCATAATGACACAATATCCTTACCCATAAATGATATCTCTCTCCTCTATATCTTTACTACGAGATGAATGATCATAATGACACAATATCCTTACCCCATCAATGATATCTCTCTACTCTATATCTTTACTACAAGATGAATGATCATAATGACACAATATCCTTACCCCATCAATGATATCTCTCTCCTCTCTATCTTTACTATGAGATGAATGATCATAATGACACAATATCATTACCCCATCAATGATATCTCTCTCCTCTCTATCTTTACTATGAGATGAATGATCATAATGACACAATATCCTTACCCCATCAATGATATCTCTCTCTCCTCTATATCTTTACTACAAGATGAATGATCATAATGACACAATATCCTTACCCCATCAATGATATCTCTCTCCTCTCTATCTTTACTACGAGATGAATGATCATAATGACACAATATCGTTACCCCATTAATGATATCTCTCTCCTCTCTATCTTTACTATGCATGAATGATCATAATGACACAATATCCTTACCCCATCAATGATATCTCTCTCCTTCTCTCTATCTTTACTACGAGATGAATGAGCATAATGCCACAATATCCTTACCCCATCAATGATATCTCTCTCCTCTCTATCTTTACTATGAGATGAATGATCATAATGACGCAATATCCTTTCCCCATCAATGATATCTCTCCCCTTCTCTCTATCTTTACTACGAGATGAATGATCATAATGACACAATATCCTTATCCTTCAATGATATCTCTCCTCTATATCTTTACTATGAGATGAATGATCATAATGACACTATATCCTTGCCCCATCAATGATATCTCGCTCCTCTATATCTTTACTACGGGATGAATGATCAGAATGACACAATATCCTTATCCTATCAATGATATCGCTCCTCTCTATCTTTACTACGAGATGAATGATCATAATGACACAATATCCTTACGCCATCAATGATATCTCTCTCCTCTATATCTTTACTACGAGATGAATGATCATAATGACACAATATCCTTACCCCCTCAAAGACATATCTCTCCTCTCTATCTTTACTACGAGATGAATGATCATAATGACACAATATCCTTACCCCATCAATGATATCTCTCTCCTCTATAACTTTACTACGAGATGAATGATCATAATGACACAATATCCTTACCCCATCAATGATATCTCTCTCCTCTATATCTTTACTACGAGATGAATGATCAGAATGACACAATATCCTTACGCCATCAATGATATCTCTCTCCTCTATATCTTTACTACGAGATGAATGATCATAATGACACAATATCCTTACCCCATCAAAGACATATCTCTCCTCTCTATCTTTACTACGAGATGAATGATCATAATGACACAATATCCTTACCCCATCAATGATATCTCTCTCCTCTATAACTTAACTACGAGATGAATGATCATAATGACACAATATCCTTACCCCATCAATGATATCTCTCTCCTCTATATCTTTACTACGAGATGAATGATCAGAATGACACAATATCCTTATCCAATCAATATCGCTCCTCACTATCTTTACTACGAGATGAATGATCATAATGACACAATATCCTTACCCCATCAATGACACAATATCCTTACCCCATCAATGATATCTCTCTCCTCTCTATCTTTACTACGAGATGAATGATCATAATGACACAATATCCTTACGCCATCAATGATATCTCTCTCCTCTATATCTTTACTACGAGATGAATGATCATAATGACGCAATATCCTTTCCCCATCAATGATATCTCTCTATCTTTATTACGAGATGAATGATCATAAGGACACAATATCCTTACCCCATCAATGATATCTCTCTCCTCTATATCTTTACTACGAGATGAATGATCATAATGCCACAATATCCTTAGCCCATCAATGATATCTCTCTCCTCTATATCTTTACTACGAGATGAATGATCATAATGACACAATATCCTTACCCCATCAATGATATCTCTCTCCTCTATATCTTTACTACGAGATGAATGATCAGAATGACACAATATCCTTATCCAATCAATATCGCTCCTCACTATCTTTACTACGAGATGAATGATCATAATGACACAATATCCTTACCCCATCAATGACACAATATCCTTACCCCATCAATGATATCTCTCTCCTCTCTATCTTTACTATGAGATGAATGATCATAATGACACAATATCCTTACGCCATCAATGATATCTCTCTCCTCTATATCTTTACTACGAGATGAATGATCATAATGACGCAATATCCTTTCCCCATCAATGATATCTCTCTATCTTTACTACGAGATGAATGATCATAATGACACAATATCCTTACGCCATCAATGATATCTCTCTCCTCTATATCTTTACGATGAGATGAATGATTATAATGACACAATATCTTTACCTCATCAATGATATCTCTCTCCTTCTCTCTATCTTTACTATGAGATGACTGATCATGCCACAATATCCTTACCGCATCACTGATATCTCTCTCCTCTATATCTTTACTACGAGATGAATGATCATAATGACACAATATCCTTACCCATCAATGATATCTCTCTCCTCTATATCTTTACTACGAGATGAATGATCATAATGACACAATATCCTTACCCCATCAATGATATCTCCCTACTCTATATCTTTACTACGAGATGAATGATCATAATGACACAATATCCTTACCCCATCAATGATATCTCTCTCCTCTCTATCTTTACTACGAGATGAATGATCATAATGACACAATATCATTACCCCATCAATGATATCTCTCTCCTTCTCTCTATCTTTACTATGAGATGAATGATCATAATGACACAATATCCTTACCCCATCAATGATATCTCTCTCTCCTCTATATCTTTACTACAAGATGAATGATCATAATGACACAATATCCTTACCCCATCAATGATATCTCTCTCCTCTCTATCTTTACTACGAGATGAATGATCATAATGACACAATATCGTTACCCCATTAATGATATCTCTCTCTCCTCTCTATCTTTACTATGCATGAATGATCATAATGACACAATATCCTTACCCCATCAATGATATCTCTCTCCTTCTCTCTATCTTTACTACGAGATGAATGAGCATAATGAGACAATATCCTTATCCTTCAATGATATCTCTCCTCTATATCTTTACTATGAGATGAATGATCATAATGACACAATATCCTTACCCCATCAATGATATCTCTCTCCTCTATATCTTTACTACGAGATGAATGATCATAATGACACAATATCCTTACCCCATCAATGATATCTCTCTCCTTCTCTCTATCTTTACTACGAGATGAATGAGCATAATGCCACAATATCCTTACCCCATCAATGATATCTCTCTCCTCTCTATCTTTACTACGAGATGAATGATCATAATGACACAATATCCTTACCCCATCAATGATCTCTCTCCTCCCTATCTTTACTATGAGATGAATGATCATAATGACACAATATCATTACCCCATCAATGATATCTCTCTCCTTCTCTCTATCATTACTACGAGATGAATGATCATAATGACACAATATCCTTACCCCATCAATGATATCTCTCTCCTCTATATCTTTACTACAAGATGAATGATCATAATGACACAATATCCTTACCCCATCAATGATATCTCTCTCCTCTCTATCTTTACTACAAGATGAATGATCATAATGACACATTATCTTTACCCCATCAATGATATCTCTCCTCTATATCTTTACTACGAGATGAATGATCATAATGACACAATATCCTTACCCCATCAATGATATCTCTCTCCTCTCTATCTTTACTACGAGATGAATGATCATAATGACACAATATCCTTACCCCATCAATGATATCTCTCTCCTTCTCTCTATCTATACTACGAGATGAATGATCATAATGACACAATATCCTTACCCCATCAATGATATCTCTCTCTATATCTTTACTACGAGATGAATGATCATAATGACACTATATCCTTACCCCATCAATGATATCTCTCCTCCATATCTTTACTACGAGATGAATGATCATAATGACACAATATCCTTACCCCATCAATGATATCTCTCTCCTCTCTATCTTTACTATGAGATGAATGATCATAATGACACAATATCCTTACCCCATCAATGATATCTCTCTCCTCTATATCTTTTCTACGAGATGAATGATCATAATGACGCAATATCCTTACCCCATCAATGATATCTCTCCTTCTCTCTATCTTTACTATGAAATGAATGATCATAATGACACAATATCCTTAACACATCAATGATATCTCTCTCCTCTCTATCTTTACTAAGAGATGAATGATCATAATGACACAATATCCTTACCCCATCAATGATATCTCTCTCCTTCTCTCTATCTTTACTATGAGATGAATGATCATAATGACACAATATCCTTACCCCATCAATGATATCTCTCGTCTCTATATCTTTACTACGAGATGAATGATCATAATGACGCAATATCCTTACCCCATCAATGACATCTCTTTCCTTCTCTCTATCTTTACTACGAGATGAATGAGACTTCGATTTCTCACTTTTCTCCACTTTCCTCTGTTGGTGGATAAACTCATAAATCCTGAATAAAAAATGTCACGTAATTTATTAGCTGACATTTAATCTAAACATACAGATAAGCTTTTTTTATTATATTAAGGCTATTTTGGATAGGAAGTACTGACTCGTAGGAGATGGCAAGACTTTGTTTGTTTTATACGTATTGTCCATTCAGATCCATGACACAGAGATGAGAGTGGCAACTGAAGAAACACTGAAAAAGTTTCAGAAACACTTGAAAAACACTTACCCCTCTTAGAAAAAGGTTAGATTTAAAGGTATTTAATCAAAACCAGAAGCTTTTGAAATACCAATTTGATCAAAAAACACTGGAATCAGTGTACCACTGAAGACTCATGTATGATAACATAACCTATCCACACGTTGGGATCAATCGATCCCTGCACTCTCTGAATCTCAATTTCCAGAAAACTATACAGGTTAGCTGTTGAATATTTTGAAACTCATTTTAGTGGGTATAGGCAGCAACAGCGCCCAGTTAAATTAGTTTCAAAATATTTGACAGAATGTTTACTAAATAGTAAAGACATACAATTCATACAACATGTTGGACTATTAAGAGTTTAAGATGGACTAAATTGAGTCACTCATGCTGTATCAAAAAGCATCGGTCTTTGTTTCTACCAGAATTGTTAATACTTACCAGATGTACTATTATGATAATGTCTATTATCTAGTCTAGCTCAACATAAACAATTAAAAACTCCGCACTCTCCATGGTCCGGCCCATACTGTGTCCGGGAATTACCATAGGCCCAGGTACTGAGTCAATTCCCAATCAGAGTCAGATTTGTCTTATATTTGTCTTGACAAACAGCGAAAGCAGCTCAGCCTCACCTCTGTGGGGTGGTTGAGGTGGGCCATAGTACATCTGGTACGTATTAACAATTCTCGTAGAAACAAAAGCGGAGGCTTTTTTGATTCTACTTCGAATAATACTTACCAGATGTACTATTATGATAAACTCCGGATTTCGACAGCCAAGAAACTCCGGTGGGAGGTGGTGAGGCTCGAACCAGCTCTCATCTACTATCCGACAGAGAAGGTTGTGAAGAGACTAGAACCCTGGCATACGCTTGGGTTCCGCCATCTGACTCATAGAGTGCTAAACTTCCATGGTCCAGACCGCGCTCCCCTCTCATTTGTCCGCACAAATTTCAGAGGGATGTCAAAAGGGGAGGCAACACCCATCAGACCCGTGTTAGCCCCAAGTCTCAGCTAGGGCAGTCTAGGAGAGTGCAAAAGAAGCTACTACAACTTTTAATTTTGAAAAATATATCAGTATCTCGATTAGATTTTCAAATTTGAATGAGTCTAATGTCTGTTGCAATGAATAAGATACTCTTGAACCAGACTTTTACTTAATCAGTCTGGGAATTCGACTCTTAAGCAAATTAATATTAGTCACTTAAATTAAGAAAACACTCACCATTTTCTGAGTGCTTGGTATTTCTTGATCACCACAGGAGCTCCACCCAATCCACGGTCATCCACAGATCATGGGCATCATCATTGCTCAGTGCATGTGAAAGAACCTTGCGATGTATGCGTAAATAGTGGTTGGATGTGGCTTTAGTTAAGATTCGACAAATTGGCAACGGCTACCGGATTAAGTGCGCTGGAGATATCGGGAAGGTAGAAATCAGTAAATGACGACTCGGCATGCCATTGTGCTACAGACATCACCTCCTATAGAGACACAGGGCCGATGATGCTGCTAGTGCTCGGACTTGATGGACGTTCGCACGATCAATCTGCTTTCCTGTTGCGATTTTATGCGACATCTGAATAGCATCGACTATCCAACGAGAAATGGTGTCTTTCGAGCCACGAAGATGAGGAGCTTTGAGACATAACCACAAAGACTTCGGGTCATCTCTCCACTCCTCAGTATGTTTCTTAAACATTTTCAGACATCTGACAGGACACCAACCAGAAGAGTTTGGCTCATGTCTAATTAAAATTGGCAAATTGATTGGCTCTCCTGGAAATTTAAGTAACTGATACTTTGCCAGGGAACAAAGACGTGGTAGTAGTCTTAAACCTTCACCCGTAACGACAAAACGGTCTTGTTCCACAATAAGCCCATGAACTTCGCTTCTCCTTCTCGCCGATGCTGCTGCAACCAAGAAAACTGACTTAATAGTTAACAGTTTAACATCTATAGATCTAATTGGTTCAAAGGGAGCATGCCCTAAATCCTGTAGAACAAGGTAGATTCCATGCTGGGATAGGAATTGGCTGTCTAGGTCGCAAATTGCTCATTTCTTTAATAACTTCATTTAAAGTGTCATTCTCCACACCTACAATGGCCAGACTGGGAACAACTGAAGCTAACGCAGACTTATATGCTGCTAGGGTTGAAGGTACAAGTTTGTCAACTTCGTATAAATGATAGATAAAATCTTCTACGTGTTGAACAGATGCAAAAAATGGATTAATATCGCTTTCCTTACACTACACTGCAAATTTGTTGATTCTACAATTATATGTCTTGGTGGTTGACCCTCTTCTGGCTGAAGCGAAAAACTTCGCTGCTTGCTCAGAAAAGGCACCCTTAATTGCACGCTGCTTGATAACATCCATGCAGTCAATTGGAACATCTCTGGTCTGTCGTGGAAATACAGACCTTTGTTCTGAGAAATCAGATCTGTTCTGTCTGGAAGAGGGATTGGATTGCAGACCAGAAGGTCCAGCAGATCCGTAAACCATGATCGGCCTGGCCAATGAGGGGTGATCAGTAGTACTTGGCATATGTCCTCTCTTATCTTTACCAGACCTTTTGGGATGAGAATCGTTGGAGGATACGCATACGTGTACATTCCCTTCCAACTTATCGCCAGTGCATCTACTGTTAGAGCTAGCGGGTCCGGGATCGGTGACATGTATGTGACCATCTTTGCGTTTCCTTTCATCGCAAATAGATCCACATCCCCAATGTTTGAAAAGAACCTCTGCTATTGATTGGTTGAGCTGCCATTCCGTCGGACAGCAAACCGTCCTTCGACTGAGAGCATCTGCTAGGATGTTCAATCTTCCTGGAATGTGTGTTGCCCGAAGAATAATATTCATCTCTTGGCAGCACAGCAGAAGGTTCCATATCATCATACACGACTCCGGTGATCTCATACCGCCTTGGCGGTTCAAATAAGACACCACTGGTGAGTTGTCTGTCCTTACTAGGACAATCTTGTCTCTAATTAAGTTCTCGAATTTTCGAAGTGCTAATGCCACCGCTAATAATTCGAGAACATTGATGTGTTTCTGCGCATTGGTCCGATCCCATTCCCCTGACACTGGCAGATTGTCCAGTACTGCTCCCAAACCCGTCGCCGATGCATCTGTGAAGATGGACATCTGCGGTTGAGGAGGTTGTAGAGGAACACCATGCAGGAGATTCTGTTCTGATAACCACCACTGAAGATGAAATATCAATGGTTCTTTTACTGGCATCCTCAGCGACAAGGGATTCTTTCTTGGAGACCAGAATGACATTAAGTACATCGGAATCGGCTGGCGCATGAGTGCCACGTAAGGAACCACATTCTCCAGAGATACTAGTAAAGTCAGTATTCTGAGAAATTGACGCGCCGTCAGATAAGCTCCTAGAGGAACTGACCCCAGTACTGCAATCAAACTCTTGACTCTGCTCTCCGCCAGAAAGGCTACACCGTCCCTGAGATTGAAAAGAATTCCCAGATACACAAACTCCTGGGATGGAGTCAATTCTGATTTCTCTAGATTCACAATCCATCCTAGGTCTTTTAATAAGGCTAGGACTAACTGGAGATTGTTGCGGAGTGTGACTGGATTTCACGCCTTCAGCGGCCAGGCGTCTATGTAAGTATGAACAGCTATGTTTCTCCTGCGAAGATAAGGAGTCATGGCGAGAACCACTTTGGTGAAGACCCTCAGGGCTGTGGTCAGACCGAGCGGATGCACATTGAATTCCCAAACATTGTCTTGGAACGCAAAGCGAAGGTATTTCTGAAAAGGAATTTGAAAATATGCATCCTTCAGATCTATCGATACTGCCCACATGCCTTTTCTCAGCCCTGTCATCACCGCTTCTACAGTCTCCATCTGAAACTTTGGTGAAAGAATGAATTTGGTCAGCGGTTTGAGGGTGAGAATCGGTCTCCAACCTCCGGTGCATTTCGGAACGAGGAAAATTATCGAATAGAAGCCCAGGGAGGATTGATCACGGACTAAATGAACCGCATTCTTCTGTTGAAGATCTATGATTTCTGAGCAAATGGCATATAGACGATCAGGTTCCCTTGGAACGGGAGTCCATACTGGAGTTGATGTTAACGGAACTAACAATTGACGGATGAGCCAGTCCGGTTCGTACCCGCTTCTTAGCCAATGACAGACTAAACAATCTTGCACGACCTGTTCCCACTGGTTTGAGGAACAACTGAAGTCTGCCTCCGACGGTAGGATTCTGCACACATCTCGCATCAGGACCGTCTCCCACGGCCACCTCGCGGTTTCTTGAAATATGATGGCGATGGAAGGGCGATCTTTGGTGCTGCCTCTGTTGCTTATGCCGATGCTGCTTGTAGGACTGCTGCGGGCGAGTCCTCTTCGTCGACTTCCATGACTTGCCGACTACTTTCTGCTCTGCGACCATTGACGCAACCTTGGAAAGAGCTTGTTGTGCCGAGCCGCCAAACATGCCTGGACCAATGAAGGGCGCAGAAGATAACGCATGCCTCATTTCTGGTCCTGGTTCTACCCAAACCATTCTCCTCCACTCCGCCAATGATCTAGTGATCACCTTGGCCAGGCAATCCTGAGATAAGCGCATGGTGTCCCGGATAACTCCGTGAGCAGCCTCTGGCACTTCCCCCACCTTCCGCCACGCAGGTCAGCATACCCTGCAGGACGGTGCATCCGTGCGAGAGAGCAGCCATAGCCGCTCTCGCCACATTCTCAATGAGAATCAACTCATTGAAAGGATCTTTGTGAGATTGGGAAACCAAGGGTCGAGAATGACCATTGGCTTTCACAGCTAACGGCCTATTCAGCGCTTCTCTTTCCCTGACTGAAAGCCGAGGAACACGAGCATACTGATGATAGGCCTGCTCCGGAGAGCGGGCCCCCTACTCCTTATCCCTTTAGGGGCCTTGGGCAATGAATAATCCGGCTGAACCAGACGGTACGCCCCAACTTCTAACATGTCAGAAGTCTGGGTGTCCAAGGGAAGAGTAGGCATGGCCGAAGAGCGACTCGACAGAGCGCTAGCCGCTCACTCTGACATCCGCTCCATTGCCGGATTGCGCCGAGATCCTTGAACCGATTCCAACCCGAGACTGTCGGACATCCATTTAAGGACCTGCACCCATTCAGCTATGGTGCAAAAGGATGAGTCGTCCATCAACGGACTACCATTCTCATCCTCCTTCTCACCCTTGGATAAGCAGGCCACCGACGATCCATGCTGAGAGCTACGGACCAAACTTCCAATACAAAGCCGATCTGTGGCTCGACTACTTGCGACTCCAGTATCTAGCGAATCGCCAGATACGGATTCACCGCAATCCATCGGCTCCAGCACGGGAACCGGGACTATGGCCGCTACTACGGCAGGAGATGGAATTCCGAGAGGAGCCATCATAACCGCCTCCGTGATGCCGACGGGAGCCGGAAAACATGGCTCTAGTGGCAATCCGGATGGAGCGAAATCTGGGTGAAAGATGCCCGACGGAACGTCAACATCTCCACCCGGCTGGCAAACCCGTACAAAACCCATGGGTGACACGCAGGAAGTACCGGCATCTGCCACCTGAGAACGCTCTGGCATGTCAGAGTCTTCCATCAGGAGGATATCTTCCTCCTCTGCAGTCGGCTCTTGAGACAAAGAAAGAGGAAGGACAGGTGCTTGTCCCTCTGCAGAACTGGCCGGACCACCGATAGGTAATCCTGCACCAGGCTGCATCGTCGGGATCGTGGACTGGAATGACTTGAACATCATCTTGAATTGGGCAGCCCAACCCCCAAGGCTGAGTCCATCCGCTCGTTCAGACGCTCTTCTAGACCCTTGACCGATGCCTGATCCACCTTGGCCGCCTTGTCCCTATAACGTATCAGGAGGCTTTTCCTTGCCCCTTCACCTTCTGCAAACACAGAATAAGAATTAAAACACTGCACATGATATGATGATGAGCAACGCGCACAATTTATTTGATTGTAATTCAAATTGGTTCAAACATTAACTTTCTCTTAAATTAATGATCAAGAATTGGGCCGGAAATATTTGAAGATTTTGTGACTGAAAATTTTATAAACACGACTTGGTAAATAACTAACGTTAAAACAGTCAAGAAATAAAGACTGATCGCTACATACACACCTCGGCAATGAAGCGAAAGATAAAGAACGGCTTAAAACAGAGTGCATACACATAGCTAAAATAAAACGTTAATCATGGGCGCCGCCATCTTGGCTACAGGCGCATCCATCTTGGAAGGAACCGAGTCGCAAGAGAAATTAACCGAGTACCCGGATAAGATTAAACAGTTAACGGCTAATGGAGCGACTCCAACAATGGCTACCATTTTCAAACAATGTGCCAATTTAAACGAAATCTAGGATTTCTTTTTTCACGAGAGAGTTGATACTTACCTCCCTAATACTTTTGATATTGCTAAATATTGGCTTTCACTCAATAAACACTCAGATTTAAAACAGTTAGGTGCCCCTACTGGGCAGGGAGTCAGAGCGTAGTCTGGCGGATGCCAGCCCCACCACCGCGCATGCGCAGACTAGCACTTCCTCTGACTAGATTACTGGCTGACACACATGCAACTATTAAGAGCCTGAAGACCGAGCCTCTGTGGGGTGGAGAGGCCGGGTCCGTATCTAGGGAGGTAAGTATCAACTCTCTCGTGAAAAAAGAAATCCTAGATTTCGTTTATTTCACTTCAAGAGTATACTTACCTCCCTAATACTTTTGATATTGCCAGAATTCGAAAGTGAATCTGGCGGGAGGGAGGCGAGGTCAAAAGACCAGCTCATCCCTATACGCTTTTCTGCGTTTAAGGCACTTAAACTTCTGAAACTGTAAGAAAAAACAGTCAGGATTTGACTAACCATCGGATAACACCACCGATGTATGAGAGATGACCGAATGTCATATGCGCTCCCCCCCCCTCCTTCCTGGGAGGAAGAGTCGACTGACCTCAATGTCCTATACGCTCTCTACGTACAAGTGCCATGTACTACAGGACAGAGACGAAAAAGCTCCATTTTCGTAACTCTCAACAATGAACCACACAAATACACAAACCATCACCATATTAATAACGGGTAATCGTGACAATACAATCAACAACGGACAACACATGAACAAGACTGACCTTGTTGAAAAGGCTGCTGACATCATCTTCCCATTGGTAAAGACTGATGCAGGCCCAAAAAAGTGGGTGTTTCCATAAATTAATTGTGAAATATATAAGTAATGAGGAAAAACCTCCTCAAAAAATATAAACCGATTTATTTTTTCAAAACCGACAAGGCGAGAGGATTAGAGGTGTCACGGAGATAATGGTCTGTAAAACTTGACTCACAGTGCCACTGAGCCACCGACATAATATCATCCACAGGGACCCCATTAAATAGGGCCGTGGATGTCACTACGCCGCGGACACTGTGAGCCTTGGCCACGTCAACCTGCTTCCCGGTGGCGGATTTATGGCAAAACTGAATGCATTCCACAATCCACCTGGAAATGGTGTCCTTAGAAGCCCTGCCATGGGGTTCAATATATGACAACCATAACGCTGACTGGTCGGTGCGCCACTCCGCCGTACGTTGTTTGTACCGGCGCAGCGCCCGGACGGGACACCATGCTTTAGAATTAGGATCATATCTAGTTAAAGCAGGCAAAATAATAGGTTGACCTGGATATTTCAACGACTGATTTTTAGCCAAGAAATTAATCCTAGGTAGCAGCTTAAGGCCTTCCCCTGAAACCACAAAACGGTCATCCTCGGCTGATAAGGCATGAATTTCACTCCTACGCCTAGCCGAGGCCGCAGCAATTAAAAACACAGTCTTCAGTGTTAATAGTTTCATAGAAATGGAACTAAGTGGTTCAAAAGGCTTATCACCTAGTACTTGAAGCACTAGCGATAAACTCCAAGACGGAATCACAGGTGGATTCCTTGGTCTTAGATTGCCCATGCCTTTAATTAATACATTTAATGTATTTACTTCATCACTTCCCCTCTTAGCCAAGCAAGGAATAACAGACATTAATGCTGACTTATAACCAGCAATAGAGTTAGGCTTGAGGCTATAGGCATCATAGAGGTGACAGAGGAAATCAGCTACTACTTGAATAGATGAATCCATTGGATCGATACATCTTTTTGAGCACCATTCTGCAAATCTGTTGATTTTATAATTATATGCTCTGGAGGTTGACCCCCTCCTGGCTTTGGCCATAAACATGGCTGCTTGCTCAGAAAAGCCCTCCTTAATTCTAGATTCCTTGACAACATCCACGCAGTCAATCTGAACATTGACGGATTGTTGTGAAGGGCCTTGCCCTGGAAGATAATATCGTCCATCAGAGGCAGAGGAACCGGATTGCAGACCAGAAGGTCCAGCAGATCCGTATACCATGATCGGCTTGGCCAATCCGGGGCGATCAGAAGCACTTGGCATTCCATTTTTGGAATCAGGATTGCTGGAGGGAATGCGTATGCATACATTCTCCCCCAGCTGATAGCTAACGCATCTGTTGCGAAAGCGCTTGGATCCGGAATCGGAGAGACGTACGTCGTCATCTTCGCATTCTTCTTCGTTGCGAACAAATCGATGTTGGGTTTCCCCCAATGGTCGAACAGACGATCCGCCACACATTGATTTAGTTGCCATTCCGTGGGTAAAACACTCATCCTTCGGCTCAATGAGTCTGCTAGCAGGTTTAACCTTCCCGGAATATGAACTGCTTTCAAGGTAATCTGGTGATCCAGACACCAACAAAGCAGTTTCCATGTCATCATACAGAGACTGGGCGACTTCGTTCCGCCCTGGCGGTTTATGTAAGTCACAACTGTTGAGTTGTCTGAACGAATAAGAACAATCTTGCCCTGAACTTTCTGTAAGAAATGTTCCAGGCCCAGGACTACTGCTTTTAGCTCCAGTAGATTTATATGTTCCTTTGACTGTTCCAGATTCCAAAGCCCTGATATCGTGGACTCTTCCAGGCAAGCTCCCCAGCCCTCCATCGATGCATCTGTATACACAGTCACCTGAGGGTGGGGAGGGGTTAGCAAAACCCCCGGCAAGAGATTCTCTGTATTCAACCACCATTGCAGGTGGTGAATCAGAGGCGCCAACACTGACACATTCGAGTCCAGCGAACCTGTACTCTGGGTCCATTGTGTCATGAGAAACAACTGGATCGGCCGCCTGCGTAAGGCGGCCTGAGGAATGACTGGTTCCAATGAAACCATCAACCCCAGCATTCTCAAGTAAACCCGTGCCAGGACATGACGACTGTCGCACACTGACTGAATTAATGAGATGAGTTTCTGAACTCTCTCCTGAGTAGGATAAACATATCCTGTCTCTAGATCGAAGAACATCCCCAGGTAAACAAACTTCTGGGATGGAGTCAGCTCTGATTTCGGGAAATTGATCATCCAGCCTAAGTCTGTGAGAGTTTTCAAAACAATCTCCAGATTGGTCGACAAACTTTCCCGGGTGTGCGCTTTCAACAGCCAGTCGTCTATGTACGTGTGGACTGCTATGCTTCTCCTGCGGAGGTATGCTGTGATCGCAAGAACCACACGGGTGAAAACCCGAGGAGCCGTGGAAATTCCGAAGGGCAACACCCTGAATTCCCACTGTCTGCCCTGGAATGCAAATCTCAGGAAGCGACAGAAACTCCCGTGGATGGGGATGTGGAAATAAGCGTCCTTCAAATCTATCGACGCCGTCCACATCCCCCTCTCCAACCCCGCCAACACCGAGCGCACCGTTTCCATCTTGAAACTGGGCGTCTCGATGAACTTGTTCAATGGCTTGAGGTTGAGAATCGGTCTCCACCCTCCGGTGCGTTTTGTTACTAAGAACAGGGTTGAATAGAAGCCCGGACACCTTTGTGCCGGCTGAATAGCTCCCTTTTGTACGAGGGAATTTATCTCCTCCTCGATACACAACCTTTGCTCTGGATCTCTCGGAATGGGAGTCCAGACTGGCACTAGAGACAGTCGCGACGGCGGGCCTGTCATCCACTCTGGATGATACCCGACGGAAAGCCATCGCAAGACTAAACGGTCCTGAGTTAACCGTTCCCACTCTTGCATGTGGTCGGCTAGCCGGCCTCCCACCGGTCCACCTAGGGACCGCGGTGGACACGAGGCATGCAAGAGCGGCACTGTCTCCGTCGCCATACACACCGGAGTGGTTCTTACCGCGGTAAGCGTCCTGTTAGGACCGATAACCACGCCCAGATCCTCACGCGCCCCGCCCCGCCCCGCGCGCACCTTGGTGCGCGGGCGGCTGCCTGGCTGACGGCGCCTGAGGAACCTGCGCCCCCCTCGCTGCAGGCCGAATCGCACGCGGCCGAGGCCGACGCTGCGACGGTGGCTGGCCTCTGACTTGGCCAGCACCACCTCGAGCCTGCAGGGGACGATACGCAGGGGCCGCGGCGCGAACGTTAGCACGACGCAGCACCTCAAACTGCTCGCGCAGCGCCCTCTGGTTATTCACCAGGGTGACCGTCTCCTGGAGGTGTCGACATCCCTCACCTCCAAAAAGACCAGGACCCGTCATAGGCGTACGCAGTAGCCTATTGTACAGGTCCTGAGACGGGCACAGATTGTCCAGGGAAAACGTGCGTCTTGCCCGGACACTCCTGGTCACCGCCCGTGTCATACAGTCCAGCGCCAGGTTAATACCATCCTGGATGGTTCGCTGGACCGTGACCGGACTTGGCTGGCGCGATGCGGATGCCGTTACTACCCCCTGTAACAGCTGGGAGACGTGGGACAGAGCGGCAATCGAAGCCCTCCCACTCTCCTCCGCATCACGCAACGCGGTATTCGCCGAACGCAACGCGTTCGAGCACAAGACTCCCGTGTCAGAACGGGAGCCTGGCCGCGCATCCTCACCCAAAGCCGCGCGGTCATCCACGCTGGGCTTGGGCACCACACCGTACCGCTGGTAATCCAGGGGCACGATGCGACAACGCCTGGCCACCTCGCGAGGGGCCTTCGCGAGACGTCCACTCGACTTAATGGACGACTCCGCCGCCTTGAACACATCAACGACATGCTCCGCCAGCGGCAGAGAAGGCATAGCGTTAGCAGTCGGTTTCCCAGCTAACCACGGCGTGTGATCACGCTGGCTAGCCGACTGCTCCACGGGCAGATCAGGCCTAACGCTCACCAACCACTGGCAAGCGTCATACCAATCCTCCTCCGTGGCTAACTGCGAGCGCTCTACAAGACGGGGTCCTTCGTCTTCCTCCTGAGCGCAAGCAGCAGAGCTTGACGGCGGGTACGCTGATACACCTGGCAAGCCAGGGAAAACATGCGGGCCTGACAGCACCGGCATGAGAATATCACTGGTTTGACCAGGAGCAGGCACCGTGGCAGAGCGCGGGGTATATATCGCCCCACCATGGGCCCGGCCAGCACCAGCAACACCCTCGGCAAGCCGAGGTATGCGGTACCGCTGGCCATCAGCAGCGCCCTGGGCCACCACCTGAGCCGCGGACTCTACTCCAGGGTGAGTAAAACCGTGGAATAAGCCGCCTGTATTCCCCGCGAGGGGTGCACAAACGTCTTCATCCATGTCCACGTCGTCAGACGGCGACCCTAGCAGGTAATCCTCATCACCCTGGTCAGAAAGATTAGACCCCGGGTCAGCAAAGAGAGCTAACCCGGGCTGACCAGGAACGGTGCCATAGGAGGTACTGGCCACCGCGGCGTGCGGATACCCCTGGACTGATAAGCAGCCCGCGGGTTCCAGCGACAACCGTCCACGGTCCCCTATCGGCGCGGCAATAAGCCTGCTGCCAGGGTCGTGGAACGCCCCCTCTAATGGGGCCACCTCTGAATCGTCGAACAACGGAAGCGGTCTAAGGAAAACCGATCCAGAGGCGGGGATTACCTGCTCCGAAGCCGATGATGAGGACAGTAAAGGATTTGGTCCAGGAAGCATGCCACGAAGCAACCCTGGAACCAAATCCTTTATTGTCCTCTTCATCTCTCCCAACATCTCGGTCCGGAAGGCCTCCATATCCACCGCGGACGAGACCTTCCCCTTACCCTTCCTACTTACAACCTCTCGTTTCCGCTTCTTCTTCTTCTCCTCCTCTACCACCTTGTCCGTCGCCTGTAAGCAGCACAAGAATTCGGACATTAACTCGCCCCCCCCAGTGCTTACATATGTCACAATTAACCAAGGGACCACAAGGGCTACATTGATAGCAACGATGAGGCCAGAACTTATCAGGTAGAAAACGTCCACAGGACGCGCAACCCGGTCCCTGAAACAGGGCAAAGGACAAGGAGTATGAGCAAACTAGTTAAGCTTAGACACTCAAACCAACTCAAAGAGAAGGAAACGATCATAAAGATCAATATACATCAGAAACCAGCATAGCGACTTGAATTGCTGATAAATACATAGCCAGGCTGATTATGACGTCATTAATCCCGTGACAGGAAAAATTCGATCCCAACAAAACATCCAAGTGCAAGGACGAATTGTATGCTGAATGGATACGTCGACTACACAACCATCAGATACATATAGATAACTCTTTTCTGGCAAAAATGTTAATTATCTCCCTTTGCTTACTATAATTAACATCACCACATTATCAATAACTAGATACCTGACACTTTGTATAGACAAACCATCCAACGTGACGAACCGGAGAACTCCACCATCTGCACGCCTCTTAACTCTCTCCACCTCATGGGGAAGGAATTGGATCAAGAGGGCAAAGTGAGAAGACCTTTATACTAGGCCTCCAACTCACTGGACATTAATTTTTCATTTGGTTAGATAACCTAACAGTGTTAGTAGGAAATGGAACCATGGTGGAGAGAAAACTAACTCTCTGCTGCTGTGATGCCGCCACCAAGCGTCATACAGACCTGTGGACATAAACAGAAAGAGAAATTAGCCCTAGGTAGCACCGAGTTGACATAAACCAACTAACCAAGGCGCTTATCACGGTAACCGCGAGTCCCGGAAACACAATACACCGGGAAGAAAACTCGCTAATTTTACTAGAAGTCACCTGATTTAAAGGTCCTAAGTCCCCCTTTGGCGAAGTGTTCCTTCCTGCCATCCAAATCAGTGACTATCACTCCAAAATAACACCACTTAAACAGTTTAAGATTAAGGAAAAGCTATTGCACAAAAAGACATGTGTGATCTCTCTGCCAATAATCTAGCAAAGAGGAAGTGCTAGTCTGCGCATGCGCGGTGGTGGGGCTGGCATCCGCCAGACTACGCTCTGACTCCCTGCCCAGTAGGGGCACCTAACTGTTTTAAATCTGAGTGTTTATTGAGTGAAAGCCAATATTTAGCAATATCAAAAGCATTAGGGAGGTAAGTATACTCTTGAAGTGAAATAAGGAAATCTGAAGCAGTCATTACAGCACGAATGTATAAATTCTAGATTGATACAACCTGCCCGTGATGATTTTCCTTTGCCTTCCATGGAACCAGCAACGATTTACGCAAACAACGCTTAACTTCGTCGAAGATTGCAAAATTTCAGAGCTAAAAAAAAGCGCCTGTAAAGTCCAGCAAAATAAACGAATCTGACTGTGATTGGGAATTGACTCGGTACCTGGGGCTATGGTAATTCCCGGACACAGTATGGGCAGGCAAATCCCCTGACTCCATATTCGTTATAACTATTGGTAGCCATATTTGTTGAGTCTATATTGTCAATACTGTTAGGTTATTTTACATTGTTGAGTCCAACATGGACTTGTTATTGTACGAGTCCACGTTTTTCAATGATTTTTCAACACAATGCGGACGAGTACAATAACCATGTAAAACGACCTATTTATTATGCACCTATTACAATTATCAGCAAATAAACACAAAAAATCAACAGAAATTTACTTTAATATTAGAAAAACAAAGAATCTTTTCATGAGAAAATCGTGGCTAGATATTATGAAGTTACCTCCCTTGACAGCGCAATGTGCAGAAATTAATGCGGAAAGTTATCATTCTTTAACATCCAATACAGGCTTTAAGCGGCATCCATTACAGATTTTGCAGTCCAATACCGGTTTTGCATCATCCAATATGGAAAAATTATTGGATTGTCACATGGTACAATTTATTGGAAGCATTCCATTGGTTGGATAAATACAGGTAGGTGTATAATAAAGGCCAGTATTAAACAAAGACACTATCTCGAGTGTACTGTCATGAATGCATCATACTTGCTTACACCTCAAGAGGTGGCTGACAAATGACATGTTGCACGTGCAGACCAGGACTTTTTGTTTGAGAAATATTGCTGTGTAAAGACAATAGACTCAACAAATATGTCGTCCAATAGTTACAATGAACATGGAGTCAGGGCATTGCATATTGCATGGTGGGTAAATTGTACAGAAATCAAAAGGCATCTCATATCTCATGCAAATATTTCTAAATTTAATGGGACATGAGAGCTTTAAACCCTTTAACACTCAAATTGACCAAAACAACTTCTACAGTGTTCTTGAGGAATGACTATTTGCAGACCAAGAAGAATTTTTTAAACGTTAAAACTGGAATGACTGGTGTGATAACTGAGCCAGTAACTCCAAGTTAAATTTTCCAAAATAATCCTTTCTTGGTCGGCAAATAGACATTTTCATGAGAAACTTAAAATTTTCATGAACATATTTGAAGGTTAAATGGCTACAATAAATCAACAAGCACAACAGTGTGATAATCATTGGTTCTGCTTACTTAGAATTCCATGAATGAACAGCTTCAGCAACCAGCCTCTTAATGTGTATGATGTCATCAAGAATACCGTATGTCAACTCAGCCTGATCTACAATTAAATAAACACCAATAAAACAGTAATTTTGCAGCGGTCTTGAGGAATGTCCATTTGCAGGCCAAGAGAGAACTATTTTTGAAAATTTACCATTGGAATGCCTGGCTTGATAAAAGTGATGACCAAGTGAAGACTATTTGAATGTTGACCAATGGAATGAGTCTCAATTATAGAGCCAGCCATTCTAGTGATAGATTTAAAAACAATTATTTTAGGCCTGCAAAGGGACATTTGTACGTCAAGAGGGTATTTTTTGAAAAATTACCAGAGCCAGTCATTCCAGTGGTCAATTTTCAAATGTGTTCGCTTGGTCTGCAGACAGACAATCACTAAGCAAAAATAAAATTAATTTCCTTGACAAATCATGACCATTAGCGGGCTAACGTGATAAGGAAGGCATAATACTAGCTTCTATGTCCTCAATATACCTGCCAGATTGTCTCCAGTGCTACCTTCTGCCATTAAGCCATGTAGCGTCATCAAGTTTTCCTGCACCTTCTGAGCCAACTCTCGTAGCTCATTCTTCTCAGCCTAAAATAAACACACAATCTCAAATCAGGTTCCAATGGAGGGATTTGATATGGTAAACCTTTAACACTCTTATTGGTCAAAAACAGCTTCTGCAGTGCTCTTGAGAAATGTCCATTTGCAGACCAAAAGAAGACTATGTTTGAAAATTTACCACTGGAATGACTGGCTCGATAACCGAGCCAGTTATTCCAGTGATAGATTTTCAAAAACAGTCTTCTCTTGCTCTGCAATGAGAAAACTGAAATTTTCTTGAACAAATTTGAGGGTTAGAAGGTTAAGGAGTAACATGTAGGTCACTCTGGCAATGGGTTACATCACCTGCCATGCCACACCTACCTGCCATTATCAGAAAGTATCCATCTATACTGCACAGTAGTTTATCATATAAACAAAGGCTTTAACACATTCCATATTAACAATATATGAACACGGTTAATACTACAGAGTAATTCCATTGGTGGTTAGTATAGGAAAGACAAGGTAATTTTATATTAACCAATCAGAATACAGTTGTTCTCACGACATTGGATATCACTACACCGAAGTCGAGCACTAGTGATGCACATTATGACGTAACAATACTGATGATGGCACCCTATACACACGCCATAGTTTATAAGATATTGTTGTCAATGTATATTGTGCAAATAAATAAACTCTGATTAGTGCAAATATTTCTCATAGTTCAAATTACAAGACTTAGTACTATATTTTTCGGTGCAAGACGTGCAATGTGCTAGTTGTCACTAAACGAAATCAAGGATTTCTTTTTTCACGAGAGAGTTGATACTTACCTCCCTAATACTTTTGATATTGCTAAATATCGGCTTTCACTCAATAAACACTCAGATTAAAACAGTTAGGTGCCCCTACTGGGCAGGGAGTCAGAGCGTAGTCTGGCGGATGCCAGCCCCACCACCGCGCATGCGCAGACTAGCACTTCCTCTGACTAATTTATTGGCTGATACACATGCAACTATTAAGAGCCTGAAGACCGAGCCTCTGTGGGGTGGAGAGGCCGGGTCCGTATCTAGGGAGGTAAGTATCAACTCTCTCGTGAAAAAAGAAATCCTTGATTTCGTTTATTTCACATCAAGAGTATACTTACCTCCCTAATACTTTTGATATTGCCAGAATTCGACAGTGAATTCGGCGGGAGGGAGGCGAGGTCAAAAGACCAGCTCATCCCTATACGCTTTTCTGCGTTTACGGCACTTAAACTTCTGAAACTGTATGAAAAAACAGTCAGGATTTGACTAGCCATCGGATAACACCACCGATGTATGAGAGATGACCGAATGTCATATGCGCTCCCCCCCTCCTTCCTGGGAGGAAGAGTCGAATGACCTCAATGTCCTATACGCTCTCTACGTACAAGTGCCATGTACTACAGGACAGAGATGAAAAAACTCCCTTTTCGTATACTCTCAACAATGAACCACATAAATACACAAAACCACCATCATATTAATAACGGGTAACGTGACAAGACAATCAACAATGGACAACCCATGCACAAGACTGACCTTGTTGAAAAGGCTGCTGACATCATCTTCCCATTGGTCAAGAATGATGCAGTCCCAAAAAAGTGGTTGTTTCCATAAATTAATTGTGAAACATATAAGCAATGAGGAAACCTCATCAAAAATATAAGCCTAGTTATTTTTTCAATATCGACAAGGCGAGAGGATTAGAGGTGTCACGGAGATAATGGTCTGTAAAACTTGACTCACAGTGCCACTGAGCCACCGACATAATATCATCCACAGGGACCCCATTAAATAGGGCAGTGGATGTCACTACGCCGCGGACACTGTGAGCCTTGGCCACGTCAACCTGCTTCCCGGTGGCGGATTTATGACAAAACTGAATGCATTCTACAATCCACCTGGAAATGGTGTCCTTAGAAGCCCTGCCATGGGGTTCAATATATGACAACCATAACGCCGAATGGTCGGTGCACCACTCCGATGTACGGTGTTTGTACCGGAGAAGCGCCCGGACGGGACACCATGCTTTAGAATTAGGATCATATCTAGTTAAAGCAGGCAAAACAATAGGTTGACCTGGATATTTCAACGACTGATTCTTAGCCAAGAAATTAATCCTAGGTAGCAGCTTAAGGCCTTCCCCTGAAACCACAAAACGGTCATCCTCGGCTGATAAGGCATGAATTTCACTTCTACGCCTAGCCGAGGCCGCAGCAATTAAAAACACAGTCTTCAGTGTTAATAGTTTCATAGAAATGGAACTAAGTGGTTCAAAAGGCTTATCACCTAGAACTTGAAGCACTAGCGATAAACTCCAAGACGGAATCACAGGGGGATTCCTTGGTCTTAGATTGCCCATGCCTTTAATTACTACATTTAATGTATTTACTTCATCACTTCCCCTCTTAGCCAAGCAAGGAATAACAGACATTAAAGCTGACTTATAACCAGCAATAGAGTTAGGCTTGAGGCTATAGGCATCATACAGGTGACAGAGGAAATCAGCTACTACCTGAATAGATGAATCCATTGGATCAATACATCTTTTTGAGCACCATTCTGCAAATCTGTTGATTTTATAATTATATGCTCTGGAGGTTGACCCCCTCCTGATTTTGGCCATAAACATGGCTGCTTGCTCAGAAAAGCCCTCCTTAATTCTAGATTCCTTGACAACATCCACGCAGTCAATCTGAACATTGACGGATTGTTGTGAAGGGCCTTGCCCTGGAAGATAATGTCGTCCATCAGAGGCAGACGAACCGGATTGCAGACCAGAAGGTCCAGCAGATCAGTATACCATGATCGGCTTGGCCAATCCGGGGCGATCAGAAGCACTTGGCATTCCTCTTGTCTGATTTTCTGAAGAATTCTTGGAATCAGGATTGCTGGAGGGAATGCGTATGCATACATTCTCCCCCAGCTGATAGCTAACGCATCTGTTGCGAAAGCGCTTGGATCCGGAATCGGAGAGACGTACGTCGTCATCTTCGCATTCTTCTTCTTCGCGAACAAATCGATGTTGGGTTTCCCCCAATGGTCGAACAGACGATCCGCCACACATTGATTTAGTTGCCATTCCATGGGTAAAACACTCATCCTCCGGCTCAATGAGTCTGCTAGCAGATTTAACCTTCCCGGAATATGAACTGCTTTCAAGGTAATCTGGTGATCCAGGCACCAACAAAGCAGTCCCCATGTCATCATACAGAGACTGGGCGACTTTGTTCCGCCCTGGCGGTTTATGTAAGTCACAACTGTTGAGTTGTCTGAACGAATAAGAACAATCTTGCCCTGAACTTTCTGTAAGAAATGTTCCAGGCCCAGGACTACTGCTCTTAGCTCCAGTAGATTTATATGTTCCTTTGACTGTTCCAGATTCCAAAGCCCTGATATCGTGGATTCTTCCAGGCAAGCTCCCCAGCCCTCCATCGATGCATCTGTATACACAGTCACCTGAGGGTGGGGAGGGATTAGCATAACCCCCACCAAGAGATTCTCTGTGTCCAACCACCGTTGCCGTGATGAATCAGAGGCGCCAACACTGACACGTTCGAGTCCAGCGAACCTGTACTCTGGGTCCATTGTGTCATGAGAAATAACTGGATCGGCCGCCTGCGTAAGGCGGCCTGAGGAATGACTGGTTCCAATGAAACCATCAACCCCAGCATTCTCAAGTAAACCCGTGCCAGGACATGACGACTGTCGCACACTGACTGAATCAATGAGATGAGTTTCTGAACTCTCTCCTGAGTAGGAAAAACATATCCTGTCTCTAGATCGAAGAACATCCCCAGGTAAACAAACTTCTGGGATGGAGTCAGCTCTGATTTTGGGAAATTGATCATCCAGCCCAAGTCTGTGAGAGTCTTCAAAACAATCTCCAGACTGGCCGATAAACTTTCCTGGGTGTGCGCTTTCAACAGCCAGTCGTCTATGTACATGTGGACTGCTATGCTTCTCCTGCGGAGGTATGCGGTGATCGCAAGAACCACACGGGTGAAAACCCGAGGAGCCGTGGAAATTCCGAAGGGTAACACCCTGAATTCCCACTGTCTGCCCTGGAATGCAAATCTCAGGAAGCGACGGAAACTCCTGTGTATGGGGATGTGGAAATAAGCGTCCTTCAAATCTATCGACGCTGTCCACATTCCCCTCTCTAACCCCGCCAACACCGAGCGCACAGTCTCCATCTTGAAACTGGGCGTCTCTATGAACTTGTTCAATGGCTTGAGGTTGAGAATTGGTCTCCACCCTCCGGTGTTTTTTGTTACTAAGAACAGGGTTGAATAGAAGCCCGGACACCTTTGTGCCGGCTGAATAGCTCCTTTTTGTATGAGGGAATTTATTTCCTCCTCGATACACAACCTTTGCTCTGGATCTCTCGGATTTGGAGTCCAGATCGGCACTAGAGACAGTCGCGATGGCGGGCCTGTCATCCAATCGGGATGATACCCGACTGAAAGCCATCGCAAGACTAAACGGTCCTGAGTTAACCGTTCCCACTCTTGCATGTGGTCGGCTAGCCGGCCTCCCACCGGTCCACCTAGGGATAGAGGTGGACATAAGGAGTGCAAGAGCGGCACTGTCTCCTTTGCCAGAAACACCGGAGCGGTTCTCACCGCGGTAACCGTCCCATCAGGAACGATTACCACGCCCAGATCCTCGCGCGCCACGACCAGCACCGCGCGCACCTCGGTGCGCGGGCGCTGCCTGGCTGACTGCGCCTGAGGAGCCTGCGCCCCCCTCGCTGCTGGCCGAATCGCACGCGGCCGAGGCCGACGCTGCGATGGTGGTTGGCCTCTGACCTGGCCACCACCACCTCGAGCCTGCAGGGGACAATACGCAGGGGGTGCGGCGCGAACGTTAGCACGACGAAGCACCTCAAACTGCTCGCGCAGCGCCCTCTGGTTATTTACCAGAGTAACCGTCTCCTGGAGGTGCCTACATCCCTCACCTCCAAAGAGACCAGGACCTGTCATAGGCGTACGCAGTAGGCTATTGTACAGGTCCTGGGACGGGCACAGATTGTCCAAGGCAAATGTGCGCCTTGCCCGGACACTCCTGGTCACCGCCCGAGTCATACAGTCCAGAGCCAGGTTGATACCATCCTGGATGGCTCGCTGGACTGTGACCGGACTTGGCTGGCGCGATGCGGATGCTGTTACTACCCCTTGTAACAGCTGGGAGACGTGGGACAGAGCGGCAATCGAAGCCCTCCCACTCTCCTCCGCATCACGCAACGCGGTATTTGCTGAACGCAACGCGTTCGAACACAAGACTCCCGTGTCAGAACGGGAGCCTGGCCGCGCATCCTCACCCAAAGCCGCGCGGTCATCCACGCTCGGCTTAGGTACCACACTGTACCGCTGGTAATCCAGGGGCACGATGCGGCAACGCCTGGCCACCTCGCGCGGGGCCTTCGCGAGACGTCCACTCGACTTAATGGACGTCTCCGCCGCCTCGAACATGTCAACGACATGCTCTGCCAGCGGCAGAGAAGGCATAGCGTTAGCAGTAGGCTTACCAGCTAACCACGGCCTGTGGTCACGCTGGCTAGCCGACTGCTCCACGGGCAGATCTGGTCTAACACTCACCAACCACTGGCAAGCGTCAGACCAATCCTCCTCCGTGGCTAGCTGCGAGCGCTCTACAAGACGGGGGCCTTCGTCTTCCTCCTGAGCGCAAGCAACAGAGCTTGACGGCGGATACGCTGATACCCCTGGCAAGCCAGGGAGAGCATGCGGGCCTGACAACACCGGCATGCTAATCTCACTGGCTTGACCAGGAGCAGGCGCCGTGGTAGAGCGCGGGGCACATACCGCCCCACCACGGCCCCGGCCAGCAACAGCGACACTCTCGGCAAGCCGAGGTATGCGGTAACGCTGGCCCTCAGCGCCCAGGGCCACAGTCTGAACCGTGGATTCTACCCCTGCGTGAGTAGAACCTTGGAATAAGTCGCCTGTATTCCCCGCGAGGGGTGCACAGACGTCATAATCCATGGCCACGTCCTCAGACGGCGACCCCACCAGGTAATCCTCATCCTCCTGGCCAGACAGATTAGACTCCGGGTCAGCAAAGAGAGCTAACCCGGACTGGCCAGGGAAGGTGCCATAGGAGGTACTGGCACCCGCGGCGTGCGGATACCCCTGGACTGATAAGCAGCCCGCGGGTTCCAGCAACAACCGTCCACGGCCCCTCGGCGCGGCACTAAGCCTGCTGCCAGGGTCGTGGAACGCCCCCTCTAATGGGGCCACCTCTGAATCTTCGAACAACGGAAGCGTACTAAGGAATCAAAAAAGCATCCGCTTTTGTTTCTACGAGAATTCTTAATACTTACCAGATGTACTATTATGATAATGTCTATTATCTAGTCTAGCTCAAAATAAACAATTAAAACTCCGCACTCTCCTGGTCCTGCCCATACTGTGTCCGGGAATACCATAGCCGCAGGTACCGAGTCAATTCCCAATCACAGTCAGATTCGTCTTATATTTGCCTTGGCAAACTGCGAAAGCAGCTCAGCCTCACCTCAGCGGGGCGGCTGAGGGAGGGCCATAGTACATCTGGTAAGTATTAAGAATTCTCGTAGAAACAAAAGCGGATGCTTTTTTGATTCTACTTCGAATAATACTTACCAGATGTACTATTATGATAAACTCCGGATTTCGACAGCCAGGAAATGCCGGTGGGAGGAGGTGAGGCTCGAACAAGCACTCACCAACCATCCAACAGAGAAGGTTGTGAAGAGACTAAAACCCTGGCATACGCTTGGGTTCTGCTATCTGACTCATAGAGTGCTAAACTTCCATGGTCTAGACCGCGCTCCCCCCCCCCCTCTTTTGTCCGCACAAAACCAGAGGGATGTCCATGGGGATGCAACACCCACCAGACCCGTGTCAGCCCAAAGTCTCAGCTAGGGCAGTCCAGTAGAGTGCAAAGAAGCTACTACAACTTCAATCTTTGAAAAAACTATCAGTATATCGATTAGATTTTCAAATTGGAATGAGTCTCATGTCTGTATGAGAGGATAAATATACTCTTGTACCAGACTATTCACTTACTCAGTCTGGTATTTCGACTGGAAGTAAACATATTTATAGTCACTTAATTAATGTAAACACTCACCATTTTTGAGTGGTCGATCTGTTCTTGATCATCACAGGAGCTAGGCCCAATCCACGGTCGTACTCAGTCATGTGCATAGCGCTTGGTCAGTGTAGGCGGAAGACTTTTGTGATGTGTGCGAAGTAGTGGTCGGACGTGGCTTAGTTTAGGTTCGACAGATTGGCGACGGCTACTGGATTAAGTATGCTGGAGATGTCGCGAAGGTAGAAATCAGTGAATGACGACTCGGCATGCCATTGTGCTACAGACATCACCTGCTCTAATGAGACACCCTTATAAAGGGCCGATGATGCTGCTAGTGCTCGGACCTCATGGGCATTCGCACGATCAATCTGCTTTCCTGTAGCGATCTTGTGCGACATCTGAATAGCGTCAACTATCCAACGAGAAATAGTATCTTTCGAAGCACGTAAATGGGGAGCTTTGAGACATAACCACAGAGATTTCGGGTCGTCTCTCCACTCAGAAGTACGTTTCTTATACATCTTCAGACATCTGACAGGACACCAAGCACAAGAATTTGGGTCATGTCTAGTTAAACTTGGCAAATTGATCGGCTGTCCTGGATATTTAAGTGACTGATTCTTTGCCAGGAAACAAAGACGTGGAAGTAATCTTAAACCTTCACCCGTGACGACAAAATGGTCTTGTTCGGCAGAAAGCGCATGAATCTCGCTTCTCCTTCTCGCCGACGCTGCTGCAACCAAGAAAACTGATTTAATAGTTAACAGTTTAATGTCAATAGATCTAATCGGTTCAAAGGGAGCATGCCCTAAAACCTGTAGAACAAGAGATAGATTCCATGATGGGATAGGAATTGGCTGTCTGGGTCGCAGATTGCTCATTCCTTTGATAACTTCATTCAAGGTGTCATTCTCCACTCCCTGAATGGTGAGACTAGGAATGACCGAAGCTAATGCAGACTTATATGCTGCTAGGGTAGAAGGTACAAGTTTGTCAACTTCGTATAAATGACAGATAAAATCTGCTACGTGTTGAACAGATGCAGAAAAGGGATCAATATCTCTTCTCTCACACCACTGTGCAAATTTGTTGATTCTATAATTATATGTCTTTGTGGTTGAAACTCTTCTGGCTGAAGCAACAAACTTCGCTGCTTGCTCAGAAAAGCCACCCTCAATTGCACGCTGCTTGACAACATCCATGCAGTCAATTTGAACATTACTGGTCTGTCGTGAAGGTACAGACCCTTGTTCTGAGAGATTACATCTCTTGTGTCTGGAAGAGGGATTGGACTGCAGACCAGAAGGTCCAGCAGATCCGTAAACCATGATCTGCCTGGCCAATAAGGGGCGATCAGTAGTACTTGGCACATCCCCTCTCTTATCTTTGCCAGAACTTTCGGGATGAGAATTGTTGGAGGATACGCATACGCGTACATTCCCTTCCAACTTATCGCCAGTGCGTCTACTGTTAGAGCTAATGGGTCCGGGATCGGTGACACGTAAGTGACCATCTTTGCGTTTTGATTCATCGCAAATAGGTCGACATTTGGCTTGCCCCATTGTTTGAATAGAACCTCCGCTACCACTTGGTTGAGCTGCCATTCCGTCGGACGACAAACCGTCCTTCGACTGAGAGCATCCGCTAAGATGTTCAATCTTCCTGGAATGTGTGCTGCCCGAAGAATAATATTCCTCTCTTGGCACCACAGCAGAAGGTTCCAAACCATCATACACAACTCCGGTGATCTCGTCCCGCCTTGGCGGTTTAAATAAGACACCACTGTTGAGTTGTCTGTCCTTACTAGGACAATCTTGTCTTGAATTAGACTCTCGAACTTCTGCAGTGCAAATACCACCGCTAATAGCTTGAGCACATTGATATGTTTCTGCGCATTGGTCCGATCCCATTCCCCTGACACTGACTGATTGTCCAATACCGCTCCCCAACCTGTCAATGATGCATCCGTGAATATGGACATCTGAGGTTGAGGAGGTTGTAGAGGAACACCTCGCAGGAGATTCTGTTCCGATAACCACCACTGAAGGTGGAATATCAATGGTTCTTTTACTGGTATTCTCAGAGATAACGGATCTGTTCTCTGTGACCAGAACGACATCAAATACATCTGAATCGGCCTGCGCCTGAGTGCCGCATATGGCACCACCTTCTCCAGAGATACTAGCAAACCCAGTATTCTGAGAAATTGACGCGCCGTCAGATAGGCTCCTAGAGAAACCGACTCCAACACTGCAATCAGGCTTCTGACTCTGCTCTCCGCCGGAAAAGCTACGCCGTCCCTGAGATTGAAAAAAATTCCCAGATAAACAAACTCCTGGGATGGAGTCAGTTCTGATTTCTCTAGATTCACAATCCATCCTAGCTTCTTTAACAAGTCTAGGACTACTTTCAGATTGCTGCGCAGAGTGACTGGATTCCCCACCTTTAGCAGCCAGTCGTCTATATAAGTGTGAACAGCTATGTTTCTCCTGCGAAGTAAAGAAGTCATGGCGAGAACCACCTTGGTGAAGACCCTCGGAGCCGTGGTCAGGCCGAAGGGAAGAGCATTGAATTCCCAAACATTGTCTTGGAATGCAAATCGCAGGTACTTCTGAAAGGGAATTGACATTGGAATATGAAAATAAGCATCCTTCAGATCTATCGACACTGCCCACATGCCTTTCCTCAGCCCTGTCATTACCGCTGCTACCGTCTCCATCTGAAATCTGGGAGAAAGAATAAATTTGTTCAACGGTTTGAGATTGAGAATTGGTCTCCAACCCCCGGTACGCTTCGGAACTAGGAACATGATCGAATAGAAGCCCAGTGACGACTGATCGGTGACTAGGTGAATCGCCTTCTTCTGACGAAGCGATTCTATTTCTGACTGAATGGCGACTAGACGATTTAATTCCCTTGGAATAGGAGTCCATATTGGAGTCGATGTTAACGGAACTAACGATTGATGGATGAGCCAGTCCGGATCGTAACCGTTTCTTATCCACTGACAGACTACACAGTCGCGCACGACCTGTTCCCATTGGTTTAGGAATAGCTGAAGTCTGCCGCCGACGGACGGAATCTGCACACAGTTGTCGGTCGAGATTAGCCGACAAGACGCTAAATCGCTTGGGTGAAGATTCTCGACTCCATTTGTTTCCAAAGCCGCTGGTATTGGTTCCGCCGGAAACCCTTCAGGAACGAGCCCCACGGCCGCCCCGCGGCTTCTTGTGGTATGACGGTCCGGAACCGCCGCCACGACTATCCTTACGGTAGCCGCCTCGGCCCGAACCGCCACCCTTCCTGTCGTCCTCATACGGCCTCTTACTAGAGGGCTTGTATGCGGACGAACGGCCAGGCCCTTGTGCTCCGGATGGCCTATGGGCATCACGGGCAGAAGGACGGAAGGGCGATCTAGGACGCTGTCTCTGCTGCTCCTGCCTATGCTGACAGTAGGACTGTTGCGGCTGAGTCCTCTTGGTCGACTTCCACGACTTGCCGACCACTTCTTGCTCCGCCACCATTGACGCAACCTTAGAGAGCGCTTGTCGTGCCGAGCAAGCCTGGACCTATGAAAGGCGCAGAAGACAACGCAGCCCTCATCTCTGGTCCTGGTTCCACACAATCGAGAACCATTCTCCGTCGCTCTGCCAAAGTTCTCGTGATTACCCTGGCCAGGCAATCCTGAGACAGGCCCATGGTGTCCCGAACAACTCCGGGAGCAGCCTCTGGCACCTGTCCGCCTTCCGCCGTGCAGTCCAGCATACCCTGCAAGACGGTACACCCGTGCGACAGCGCAGCCATGGCTGCCCTAGCCGCATCCTCAATGAGCGTGAGCTCATTGAACGGGTCTTTGTTGGTCTGAGAAACCAAAGGACGTGACCGCCCCTTGGCCTTCCCAGCCAACGGCCTATTCAGCGCCTCACGTTCTGCAACGGAAAGCCGTGGAACCCTGGCGTACTGATGATAAGCCTGCTCCGGAAAACGGACCCTACTCCTTATCCCCTTCGGGGCCTTGGGCAACGCATAGTCTGGCTGAACCAGACGGTATGCCGCAACTTCCAACATGTCAGAAGTCTGCGTATCCAACGGGAGTGTAGGCATGGCAGAAGAGCCACTGGACAGAGCGCTAGCCGCACGCTCTGACATCCGCTCCATCGCCGGATCGCGCTGAGATCCTAGATCAGATGCCAACCCGAGACGATTGGTCATCCATCCAAGAACCTGCACCCATTCAGCTTCGGTGCAGAAAGCGGAATCGTCCATCAAAGAACTTCCGTTTTCATCCTCCCTCTCTCCCTTAGATGAGAGGGCCACTGACGATCCTTGCTGAACGCTACGATATACGTCTCTGCCAGGACAGAGCGCATCCATAGCGCGACTACCAGCGGCACCAGTATCCAACGAATCGCCAGATACGGATTCCCCGCAGTCCATCGGCTCCAACACGGGATCCGGGACTACGACCGCCTCAATTACGGCTGGCACTGTCACTCCGATAGGAGCCGCACCTAACGCCGCCAGGATAGCAGCAGGAACCGCAAACCACGGCTCCGCCGGCATATCCGGTTGCACAAATCGCGGATGAAAAATGCCCGACGGAACGTCGACATCACCATCCGCCTGGCAAACCCGTACAAATCCCGAGGGCGACCCCTGGGACATACTAGGCATCGCCGTCATTGAAAGATCCGGCATGCCGGAATCTTCCATCAGCAGGAAATCTTCCTCGTCTACCGACGGCTCATGAGCCGAGGACAGAGAAGGGGCAGGTGCATGACCCTCAGCAGAACTAGCCGGACCACCTAATGGTTGTCCTGCACCAGCTTGCCTCACCGGGACCGTGGACTGCAACGAGTCAAACATAGCCTTGAACTGGGCCGCCCATACGCCCAGTGCTGAATCCATCCTCTCATTCAGCCGACCTTCCAGTCCCAGCAACGAAACCTGCTGCAGCTTCACTGCCTTGTCCTTCTCGATACGCTCCAGCCTCGCCCGTCGATCCTTGTCAAACTCCGCCACCAATGCCGACGACCACTTGACGCACACATCACAAGGGCTCCCGACCTTACACTTAGCGCACGCCACACAGTGATGACCCAGATACTTCCGTTTCATGAACCTGTTGCACTTTCGGCACAACGTGTCCGGGTTCTTCGGTTTCTGCGAACACAGAGAAGAATGAAAACGCTGCACATGACAACTGATGACGAGCAATACGCACAATAGACTTGCTAGTTAAGATTTCTTAAACACATTAACTTTCTCTCAATTTAATGATAACAAGTCTTAGGCAGGAAATATTTGAAACTATTTTTTGAGTGAAAAAATTTTTTTAAAACACAACTCAGCCTTTAACTAACGTTAAATAACCAAGAATAAGTCGCCGATCACTACAAACACCCTCGACAATGAAGCGAGAGCTAAAATCGGCGACAACAGAGTGCCTGGATACACCAAGCCAAGAACGACATAATTCATGGGCGCCGCCATCTTGGCTAAGGGCGCATCCATCTTAGAGGAACCGAGTCGCAAGAGAAAATTAACCGAGTACCCGAATTAAAACTAAAAGTCAACGGGTACAGAAGCGACTCCAACAATGGCTATCATTATAAAACAATGTACCAATTTAAGGAAATTTCAAACAGTCATTATGGCACGAATGTATAAATTCTAGATTGATACAACCTGCCCCTGTGATGATTTCCCCAGTTCCTCCATGAATCCAACGATGGTTTTCCGAAAAAAACACGCTAAAACTGCTTATTCAATTAATAAGAGAGCACTAAATACACGCGACTATCAACAAGCGCAAAATAGACGAATCTGACTGTGATTGGGAATTGACTCGGTACCTGCGGCTATGGTATTCCCGGACACAGTATGGGCAGGACCAGGAGAGTGCGGAGTTTTAATTGTTTATTTTGAGCTAGACTAGATAATAGACATTATCATAATAGTGCATCTGGTAAGTATTATTCGAAGTAAAAAGGTGATTCAGAGGTGGGGATTACCTGCTCCGAAGCAGATGATGAGGACAGCAAAGGATTTGGTCCAGGAAGCATGCCACGAAGCAACTCTGGAACCAAATCCTTTATTGTCCTCCTCATCTCTCCCAACATCTCGGTCCGGAAGGCCTCCATGTCCACCGCGGACGAGGCCTTCCTCTTACCCTTCTTACTCACACCCTCTCTTTTCTGCTTCTTCTTCTCCTCCTCCACCACCTTGTCCTTCGCCTGCAAGCACAAGAATTCGGACATTAGCTCGCCCCCCAGTGCTTACATATCTCGCAATTAAGCAAGGGACCACAGGGGCTACACTGATAACAGAGATGAGGCACAAACTTGTCCTTCAAAAACCGTCCACAGGACGCACAACCAGGTCTCTGAAACAGGGCAAAGGACGAGGAGTATGAGCAATCTAGTTAAGCTCAGAAACTCACCAACTCAAGAGAAGGAAATGATCATAAAGATCAATATTCATCAGAAAACCAGCTTTGGACAAACTTTAATTGTTAATAAAGAGCAAGGCTGATTATGACGTCATTAATCCTATGACAGGAAAAAATCGATCCCCAACAAACATCCAAGTGCAAGGACGAATTGTATCTCTAACCAGAACATGTGCAGAATGGACATTTCGACTACACAACCATCAGATATATACTGATAACAATGGCAAATACTGTTAATTATCTCCCTTTCCTCTCTAAATAATCAACATCACCTCATATCAATAATTAGATACCTGACACTTTGTATAGACAAACCATCCAACGTGATGAACTGGAGCACTCCACCAACTGAACGCCTCTTAACTCTCTCCACCTATAGGGGAAGGAATTGGATCAAGAGGGCAAAGTGAGAAGACCTTTATACTAGGCCTCCGACTCACTGGACATACAATTTTTGGTTAGATAACCTAACAGTATTAGTAGGAAATGGAACCATGGTGGAGAGAAACAAACCCTCTGCTGATGTGATGTCCATTACATATCGTCACACAGACCTGTGGACATAAACACAAAGAGAGATTAGTATTATATAGCACCTAGTTGAAATAAACCAACTAAACAAAGCGCTTATCACGGTAAACGCGAGTCCCGGAAACACATTACACCGGGAGAAAAACTCGCTAATTTTACTAGAAGTCACCTGATTTAAAGGTCCTGGGCCCTCCTCTGGCGAAGTCAACCTTTCTGCCATCTTTATCAGGGATAATCACTTCCAAATTCACACAAAAAGACTATGAATTGAGTAAAGAAAAGCTCTAGCACAAAAACATGTGTAGACTCTCTGCCAATAAATTAGCAAAGAGGAAGTGCTAGTCTGCGCATGCGCGGTGGTGGGGCTGGCATCCGCCAGACTACGCTCTGACTCCCTGCCCAGTAGGGGCACCTAACTGTTTTAATCTGAATGTTTATTGAGTGAAAGCCGATATTTAGCAATATCAAAAGTATTAGGGAGGTAAGTATACTCTTGATGTGAAAAGGGTGTGATTAGTCACCCTTGATGATTGTACTACGCTAATGGAGGATCTAATCTGGGGTTTCAGTGATCAGCATTATTTGAAAATATGACAAAATTTCACTTTACATGATAAATAGAATCTCGAACTGAGTCCCATTTAATATCACTATTATCAACAGAGTTGAAAATTATCACTTTGCACTCGCTAAAACGTGTGTAAGGTGATAATTTTCAACTCGGTTGATAATAGTGATATTAAATGGGATCTCGTTCCAGATCCTCAATTAACCCTTTACCACTAATATCAGCCAAAAACTGCTTCTGCAGTGATCTTGATAAATGTCCATTTGCAGACTAAGAAACTATTTTTGAAAATTTACCACGTGAATGACTGGCTCGATAACCGAGCCAGTCATTCCAGTTGTAAATTTTCAAAGATAGTGTTCTTTTGGTCTGCAAGTGGACGTTTTCTATGAGAAAATGAAATTTTCTTGAATAAATTCGAGGGTTAACGGGTTAATCTTCTCAAGTGCTGAGCAGCTCCACTCACCTCTTGTTGAGCCATAAATTCACTGATCACCTTCTCTTGCTTGTCCAGCTGGAACTCGTGCTTCAGTTTCATCATGTGTTCAAGAATGCATGTGAACACTTCACTCCCTCTGAATGGAGGGGGGGGGGGGATAACATAAACATTTAAAATTAAATCATTCTAAAGATTTTTAGCAAGACTGACATGTTCCAGAGGCATATCACAATAAGCTATTTAAAGACAAGTCTGCTATATTCACCTTACCAGAGTATCCCTTTATGATCTGACATCATAATTAGCTAAGCGGCGTGTAGGATGGCATCATAATCACTATGTTATAAATGATTCTATTTGGCCCGTTTTTAACTCTTAATAGTCTGACATGTTGTACGAATTGTATGTCTCTACTATTTAATAAACATGCTGTTGACTATTTTGAAACTACTTTGACTGGGCGTTGTTGCTGCCTATAAAAATTTGAGCGGCCAACTGCGTACTGATTAATTGCGCTCAGGAACTGACCTACACATTAGCCAAATGCTAGTAGCATTGGAATCTGGCTAATGGAAAACAGGGGATTGGGATCTTTGGGTGATGATGAAACTCGTACTATTATAAATCTATGAAATTTTCAAATATGATTACAAGCAATTACTTGACAACAAGAGCTTAAGATAATATCCACCTGCAGACCAAGAGAAAATTATTTTATATTGAGTCAGTCAGTCCAGTGATAAATTTTCAAAAATATCACCTAATTTTATTGACTATAGACAGGTTTGATTGTATTTAGACTCATACCTTTAACCCATTCATGGCCAAATTTGTTGCAGAAAATTTAAATATCTGCTTATTGAATTTCCATTTCACATACCAAGAGAGGGAAATCTTTGAGAAGTTACTACTGGAATGACTGGCTAGTTTATCGAGCCAGGCATTTCAGTAGTATATTTTCAAAAATAGTAATTTCTTTACCTTTAAATCGCCATTCTCAGGAACTACTGCAGCAGGGATGAGAGTGGCAACTAAATAAAAACACTGAAAAACAACGAAAAATACTTATGCTCCCTTAGAAAAAGGCCAGTTTTAAAGGTATTTAATCAAAATCAAACTTCTAAAATCCCAATTTATCAAAAAACCACTGAAGACTCTCATGTATGCTGCAGAGGTTTTGGCCGCTTGACCATTAAGGGTAAATACATTACTCAATATGAATCTCACTTGCTAATCAGTTTGATCGTATCGTCCATAAGCTTCTGCGGCGAGTGTCGCTGATGATAGATACTCACGATCATCGGAGGTAGAGCAATTTCACGCAATATCACGGGATCAAATCTGAAAGTATTTTTTAATTTGTTTTTCTGATCAGTTAAATTTTTGTAATTTGAAATTTCTGCAATAGATTCATAATCCTGATTGGTCGAGAATTTAAAAGTGAATTTAACCCATATACTTATGGGATGCATCTTGATAAGCTAATTAAAACCTCATTAATTTTTCTAACATTATGATCGTTATGCCACTGACTTTGAAAAGAAACTGTCAAAGGATGGTTAAAAATAATTACTGGTTGATCGTATAACCAGAACAAGATAATGATACTGCATTTGATGGTTGAATCGCTAATCATTATTAATAATATAATATGTTTTAAAAGTATCTTATATAACCATAGGAGCAATAGCTGTGTCATGAAACTGTTCTCAAAGGCAAGGCCATGGTTTTGAAGCAGAGGCATATTTTCTTTTAACCACGTGTGTTCGTTCTATATATAATCTTACGTCATAAAAACTGAACAAAAAAATTGTCACGACACGATTCTGATAATGACTTATTGATTGTTATCACTACTTATCAAGCCAAGCAGGCAGATACAGACAAACAGACATGGCCTCAAGAGCCTCGCGACACTTCATGGTGGGGCCAATAAAATATTTAATCAAGGGAAGTAACCCTGATGGAAATTGGTTTAAACATCTAAGAATTATCTCCCTTGAGCTGCAAGACGAAGCTAGAAAAAAGTATATTAGCTATTAAAATGATTGCATTGCTGTATTAGTACTCCTAGTTAATCAATTAAACTAGCTTGCTATCTGCTGTTCTTCTTTCTTCTCAGAATTTTTCTGATCACACAATATGCAGGAACAGCTCCCAGTCAAATTACTTTCAAAATACTTAAAAAGAATATTCAGAGGCGTGAAGGATTTTGGGTTGAAAGGGTTAATCATATCTGCATTACTTACTTAAATGATGCCACCATATCACTGCAGCCGAAGTACTGATAATGCTCATGATGGAATGAGTGGGTACACGGCTCGGCACTCGCACGACGACCAAACACATTACCATGGAAACGAAGCTCAAGGTACTTTGCAAACGACATTGACCACGTATCCATACACATCGGAACAACAGGTGTGACCTGCGTGAGAGAGTAAACAACATGTGTGACCTGAGCGAGAGTAAAGCAGGAATAATATATTATATACACATTAGTTCTCATGATGGTTAATTATTCACACAATGAGACTCATCCATTACTGTTGATGATTAAAACTCAAGCGGGACTATCCAATTTGTTGGCCATGAGAATAGTATTTTAGAAAGCTTAAAACTAAAATGCCTGGCTAATTTGCTGATTCTAGGCCTTCAAATTAGTTTAAAATTAGGCGTTATAACCACCTCATCCCACCACCACCCACGACCATACAGATAACATGTTGAATATATTGAAACTAATCTGACTGGTGGCTGTTGCTGCCTATATGGCAGCAACAGCTTTAAGTCAAATTAGTTTCAAAATATCCAACAGAATGCTTATTAAATTGTAAATTCATAAGACAATTCACACTTCCCTGATGGAATATTGCCACCTTCATGAGGGAGTTACATAATTTTAATTGTGATGTCAGCTAACAAGTGACATATTTGATCATGATGTCAGAGACTTGAGTGACAGATCTGATCCCTCCATTACATGTGTGAGTCACGGTAACCTTGACCGTATAAAAATAGGCTTCTCTAGATAGGCCTATGCTCAAAATACACATCACACTTCATTAACATACTCCAATACTTAGTAGCTACATTATCAAACAGATTTACCAGAATTTGCGTGTATTTGCAGCAAGACTAGTCAGTGATAGCAGACCCGTACTCCTGTTTTTTGTCACATTGTAAAGTTTTTGGATCGCTTTTAGAATTTTCCCGATTTTTCAGATCATGACCAATGTTGTGGAGTCCTACTGCACAGACGTACTCATTTTGTCTTAAAATTAGAGCAAAATCAGAGCAGTATTTTTTTACATATCTGTCCATATTTTGATCAGATCAATGTCTGGAAAATCCTCTTGCGCTTCAAGTTCCTTCGCTGTGTACAAATTTGAGCCGAATTGGATCAGCAGGCAATCATGCACGCATGCACACACACACACACGCATGCATGTACGCACAACCAAACACACACACATGCTTACATGCATGAATGCACACACAGGGGTCAAAATGTTCACTCTTCCACTAATTTTTAAGACCTCAAATTGCTATGGATGACCTCAATTTTAGGTAAGGTCATCCATGGATGAATTAAAATCCCGGAAATTTGCATTGCTTATTATGAAAGGACGACCTCAGTTCGGCTTGGATGACCTCACTAAATGTGAGATTATTGCCATGGATGACTAGATTTTCAAACATTTTGACCCCTGGGCACACACGTACACGATTGCAATAGGCTTTTTCCCTTATGAAGCGACAATAAGAATAACAAACATTTCATTAGCGTCCTCTGAGTAGAAGCTATTACCTGTTTACATTTTCGACACCAGCTCCACATTAGAATATTTGCAAGACCACCAGGAATCAGACTGTCCAGTTTTCGCAACACGACACGAATACTGCCATCACCATGAACAAAGCGACGTATGTGATCATACATAGGTGTCTCGCAGACTTCACTCGGACAACGATAAGACTCTCTACAAGCAAGAGAGAATTTAACGAAAATCAGTAGAAAACAGCTCAGCATGTCTCAGTACATGTAGTCACAAAAGATGAGTTAAATACTCTTACTATAGGTCAGTTGATAGAGCAAATTATGCTTGGCTTGGTACCACCAGATAGTAGTGTTCTACTTAATTGATTTGATCGATGATTGATTAGTTTGCATGTCCAATCAACAGATCGATCATGATTTAAGAAATTGATTTTGATTGTTTTTAAATTTACGATATTAAAACTGAAGATGATTCTTTTTTTTTGGCAATACCCTTTTTATTTCATTTTTACAACTATATAACATAGTATTACTCCGTATGAGTCCATAGTCTAAGACATTAACCTTCACAACACTGAAATAGTATGCTAATGTCAAAACCACCATACCAATAACCTGTTGAATATTTTGAAACTTATTTGACTGGAAGCTGTTACTGTACTGCCTAAGGCAGCAACAGCTTCCAATAAAATTAGTTTCAAAATATTCAACATATTATTTCTTAAATTATTACGGTTATAATAATTATTGCATTCAAAACTTCAGTTATGATCGATCATTAACTGATGATCGGTTAGTATGTAAAACCGATCATCGATCACAAAAATAGTACCAATTCCCAACACTACCAGAGAGTAGTTATCCAAGAGCACCTGCTTCAAAGCAGCGACCTGTGGGCATGTCGGTCAGTCAGTCAAATTTTTTACATTTCCGTCAATGATGCCTAAGCCACCACCATAGCGTGTCACACGTACTACTTGTGACTCACAACTGGTATGAGGTGGTTGGTTGGTAAATCTGTGTACACTCTAACACCACAGCAACAACAAAGCTGCCTAAGTCTTTAGTGTGTTGTATTTGTTTTTGTTGATGTGAACGTTTGCTTTATGTTTTTATTGATTTATGTTAGATTAAGCAAATAAAATTTGACCTTCATTAACGCTGTAACACACAAGCTGGCCAAAAACGGCTTCTGTGGTGGTCTTGAGACGTGTCCATTTGCTGACCAGGCGATTATTTTTGAAAATTTACCACTGGAATGACTGGCTCAATAATTGACCCAGTCATGCTAGTGGTATATTATCAAAAACAGTTTCCACTTGGCCTGCAACAGGACAATCCTACATCCCATTGCTGTGGCCAGGTTTAGAAGATTATCATATATATCGCTTAAAAGAATATTACATACAGACCTGAAACAGAATCGCTCCAAAAAACCACCAAGTGTGATGTCATTGCGTCCATAAAACTCCATTGTCACAACCCTACAAATAACAAACACTAACAAACATAAACTAGGGGCCCATTTTCGCGACTGACCGGGTTAGTGAATTTCACAAGTATTCCGCGGAATTAAATGTCTCGCCTGTCTCGTGTTTGTCACAGTGGCATTGACCTTGTGACCGCCCTGTTATCATGCTGCTTCCTAACATTATAGGTAACCATGTATCCAAGTTTAGTTGCAATACGATTAACCGAACCTGAAATATAAATGATTTGTGGAATGGAAAAAAAGCAGAGGTCAAATAGCAATATTAAAATAGCCTTGACCTTTGACATGGTGATCTCCATGTCACCATCCTGTATCCTCTTGGCATAAGCAACCATGTACCAAAGTTGTGCTCCATTAGGGTTATGCAATGCCGAAATATAAACACAAGATAAGCCTAAAAAATTAACTTTGAGGAATAACAAAGTTTTGTAGAGGGCAGAATGACCTTGACCTTCGACGTTGTGACATCAGTATCAGCATGCTGCTTCCTAACATTATAGGTAACAATGTATTCAAGTTTAGTTCCAATAGGATTAACCAATCCTGACATAACCTATGAAGTTTTGTTAAACGCAAAACTTAACATTGAATTTTGTATCAAGGTCATACTGACCTTGACCTTTGACCATGTGACCTCATTATTATCATGCTGCTTCCTAATAGTATAGGCAACCACATAACCAAGTTTAGTTGCAATAGGCTTAACCAAGCCTGAAACATAAGGTGAAGTTTAGCTAAATGCAAAAAATTAATGTTGAACAAGAGCTCCGAAAACGGTGCATAATACCCCGCCATGATGACAAGCCAATGAATGAGAGCTTTCAGAAAATATTTATTCCTTCCTCAGCCCCATCAGACCAGCAATCGTTATGAAGTGTCAAAGTGATCCGCTAAACGGTCAAGGAGGTATCGCCCGGAAACCAATTTTCAAGATGGCTGCCGCTGACTGGCGGCCATATTAGATTTCGGATTATCGTAAATTTTGATATGTTTCTTCACCAGACACATTCCAACAACCGAAGGAAGTGATCCAATAAATGAAATCCAGAAACCAACTTTCAAGATGGCAGCCCATGGCTGGTGGCCATCTTGGAGTTTGGATCATCGTCAATTTCGATAGGTTTCTACTCCACACCTAGTCCAAACACCCTATGAAATTTCAAAGGGATCCAATAAATGGTAACGGAGTTATCATTTGGAAACCAATTTTCAAGATGGCCACCGGTGGCTGGCAGCCATCTTGGATTTCGGATCATTGTCGATTTCGATAGGTTTCTTCCTCAGACCTAGTCCAACCACTCTATGAAGGTTCAAAGCGATCCGATAAACAGTAACAGAGTTATCATCCAGAAACCAATTTTCAAGATGACTACCGGTGGTTGGCGGCCATCTTGGATTTCGGATCATTGTCAATTTCGATAGGTTTCTTCCCCAGACCTAGTCCAAACACTCTATGAAGTTTCAAAGCGATCCGATAAACGGTAACAGAGTTATCATCCGGAAACCAATTTTCAAGATGGCCGCCTGTGGCTGGCGGCCATCTTGGATTTCGGATCATCGTCAATTTTGATAAGTTTCTTCCCCAGTCCTAGTCCAACCACTCCATGAAGTTTCAAAACGATCTGATAAAGGGTAACGGAGATATCATCTGGAAACCAATTTTCAAGATGGCCGCCGGTGGCTGGTGGCCATCTTGGATTTCAGATCATTGTCAATTTCGATAGGTTTTTTCCCAACACCTAGTCCAACCACCCTATGAAGTTTCGTAAACTTAACGTAAAATATTAACAAAGATTATACTGTGACCTTTGACCCCCATAACCTTGACCTCATGATGTCTGCATCAGCATCCTGCTTCCGTTAAATGTAAATCACCATGTACCCAAGTTTGGTTCCAATTGGATAAGGCATTGTTGACATATAAGGCAATAACTTTTGTTTAACGCAAAAAATTAACATAAAATATTAACAAAGATTATACCGTGAACTTTGACAGCAAAAAATTAACATAAAATATTAACAAAGATTATACCGTGAACTTTGACACCATAAACTTGACCTCGCAATGCCTGCATCAGCGTGCTGCTTCGTTTCAATGTATATCTCCATGTATCCAAGTTTGGTTCCAATTGTATCAGGCATTGCTGAGATATAAGACAATAACTTGTTTAACGCAAAAACTTAACATAAAATACTAACAAAGATTTTACTGTGACCTTTGACCCCATAGCCTTGACGTCATGACTGCTTAATCGGTGGGCTGCTTCCAATCAATATATATCACCATGTACCCAAATTTGGTTCCAATTGGATCAGGCATTGCTGAGATATAAGGCAATACATGTACCTTTTGTTTAATGCAAAAACTTAACGTAAAATATTAACAAAGATTATACTGTGACCTTTGACCCCCATAACCCTGCCTGCATGATGACTGCATTAGCATGCTGCTTCCTTTTGATGTATATCACCATGTATCCAAGCTTGGTTCCAATTGGATCAGGAATTGCTGAGATATAAGGCAATAACTTTTGTTTAATGCAAAAACTTAAAGTAAAATATAAAGAAAGATTATACTATAACCTTTGACCCCTGTAACCATGACCTCATGGCCTTTTTATCAGCGGGCTGCTTCCTTTTGATGTATATTACCATGCAGCCAAGTTTGGTTACAATTGGATCAGGCATTGCTGAGATACAAACTTAACTTAAAGGTTTACGCCGCCGCCGTCGCCGGAAAAGTAATACCTATGTCTCGATCCTGCTTCGCAGGCGAGACAAAAACGGTTAGTACCTGGTGTCCTGTACCCTTCCTCTGGCTTATATATGGCAGGGTACCAGGCACGAACTGGGTCCGTGGAACCACTGATGTGGTCAATCACCAAAACGGGCTCTTGATTAATGTGTTAAAATTTGTAGTAGTCATAACAGGATTCCAAGGTAAAGGTGATACCTTTGTGGTCCCAACAGATACAGTTGAACTACATTTATGTGGGAAAGCTAGTTGAAAATTAATAAAGTTAGTCTTAAAGGTGCACATATTAAAGTGTTTGAAGATAAAATTTTATACATCAAGAGGCTAGATGTAATGGAACGAAATGCGAGATCGGTATATTGCACAGCCTTAACACATACAAGATACACATGTACACACGCACGCACGCACGCACGTACGTACGTACGTACGTACGTACGTACGCACGCACGCACGCACGCACGCACGCACGCACGCACGCACGCACGCACGCACGCACGCACACACACACTACACATGCACGCACACACACACACACACATAGCCGTAACTTACCATGGATATATACATGGATTTGGCGCGTTGATGGACATATGGGAGTAACTGACAAAGAGAACGTCTAGGTGTTGATGATTAGCTGGGTCCAGGCAATCAAGCTAAATTTTAAAACAAGAAAATATTAGCATAAAGATTATACAATTTCAAGTATTAATGTAGTCGATGTCACGGTATTGCAAATCCCCACCATTTCTGGAATCCCACCTTTGATTGCTCATCACAAGGCCCATAGTTTATCAGAGTAAAGAAGATTTAGACACATTTTTAATCATTCAGGGGAGATAACTTAGAGGTTTATGTAGATTTCGCTGACGCACACCTCAAGGATGGTTGTGTCATGAGCTATTGACGTATAAAGTTTCACCTAAAATCCTAACAGGTGATCTAAAGTTCTTCTTTAAGTTTAGGAGGGCAATGGGTCCTAAACAACTGTAATAGATGGATCTATTCCTAGCTACAGGTTCCCCCACACATTTCTAGCTACAGATGCACCACACATTTCTAGCTACAAGTGTCCCACACATTTCTAGCTACAGGTGACCTGCACATTTCTAGCTACAGGTGTCCCAAACATTTCTAACTACAGCGGCCCGTACATTTCTAGCTAAAGGTGCCCCACACATTTCTAACTACAGGTGCCCCACACATTTCTAGCTACAGGTGTCCCACACATTTCTAGCTACAGGTGACCTGCACATTTCTAGCTACAGGTGTCCCGTACATTTCTAGCTACAGGCGCCCCGCACATTTCTAACTACAGGTGCCCCACACATTTCTAGCTACAGGTGCCCCCCCCACCCACCCTCATTTCTACCTACATGTACATGCAAGCTCTGTCCACTTTTTACGTGTGTTGGAATCGAATCAATCAATTTGAAACTTTGAAACCTTAATTCCAAGACTCTAAATTTCAACGTAACTATATATTAAGTAAGCTGTTGAGTATTTTCAAACTAATTTCATGGCAGCAACGGTCCCCATTCAAATTAGTTTCAAATTATTCAACAGAATGTTTATTAAATTGACCAAACAGATATATGTACCATTCGCTCAATTTGAAATTGAGATACTAAGAGCGCAGGGCTGAAGGTGTGACATGATGGTATGAACTATTTTAGCCAATATTTTACAATGTCTAGGATTCATCAGCAGCAGGTAACCCTTTCAACTGAACACTACATACCGGATGCAAGAATATGTTGAATATTTTGAAACCAATTTGTCTGGAAGCTGCTAGGCAGCAACAGCTTCCAGGCAAATTAGTTTCAAATTATGCTACAGCTGGCCTATTTGGGTGCTTTTGATCAGAGGTATTATGATTTTAGGGTTTACTTTATCACAAAAAAAAAATATATAAGTACTAGAATTTACATAAATATTTATCTTAAGATGTTCTTCACGATTAATTTGAATGATTCTTTATGTAGAAACTATGTATATAATAATATGATTTTTTAGACCAATATTTAGCCAATCCTTCTTTTTATTAGCCAGATCTCAATTTGACTCACATTTGGATAATTGGTGAATGGGTAGATCTGTCTCTGGGTGATAATGCTCAATAAATCTGAGTAGTGAAGACGTACTATCTTTATGCACTTCAGTACCCCCTCTATTTCAAATACATGCCTGGATGGTTTTCCTACATAACTAGGCGAAGAGGGTATAAGTTTTAGCCTCTTTACCACCGATAATTTTCTAATTACTCCACATTTCTGAAGTGTATGGTCATTGGGCACAAATTTCTAGATCATAGAATGATTGCTTTTGAAAGAAATATAAGGGAGATATGTGCATACAGATATACAGACATGCAGGGAGGCTGGCAGGCACAGACAGACATCAAGACAAACAGACAGAGAGACCAGACATTAATTAATACCCTTCTCTCTCCAGAGCTTGTGAGGCCAGTGTGAGAGCGTTGTCGAGAGATATCTCCCAGTGTCTCATCATATGTCATAGACTCTTTGGAAGAACTCTCTTGAGCTGGACGCTCATTAGGCTCCACATACGTGTGAGACAGGACCTGGATCCGCCCACCACGGGCTCGAAAGTCTGCTAACATTCTCTGAAAGATAACATGCAAGAGAAGATATTAAGGAAAATACAGTCATAGTAGGCTTGCGCGATTACGTGTTAAAATCGAAAATTGTGATTATGTTTTAAATCATGAATTTATATGATTAAAAATTAAATAATCGAATAATCGTAAATATTTTCTATTGCATAAAATATTTCAAAACCTAACTTTCAATTACTTTTTAATGCGATCGGTCCTGAAAAATGACATTTTGTTTAGTGAATGTATGTCCATTTTCAGGACAAGAGAAGACTATTTTTTAAATGTGTTACAGTCATTCCAGTGATACATTTTCAAAAATGGTCTCTTGCCCTGCAAATTCACTTTTCTAAACACCATTGCCGTTTTCTTCATTGATATTCTTTTATTGTTATGTCTTGGTAATTTGTATCCAGCGTGATTAATCGAGTAATCATTATTTTTTAATGATCGATCGCGATCACTCAACGCAATAATCACACAAGCCTAAGTCACGGACACAGGTGCTTTATGTGATGACAATAAGGAGCACAATTCATGAATCTAGTTTCTCAGTCAATAAAATCATGTCATAATTAAATACATGATGTGTAGAGTGACATCATAATCAATTACATAATGAATGACTCGATTTAGTCTGTCTTAAACACTTAATAGTGAGTCATGTAGGCTGACGTCATAACGATCAAGTTTGTAGAGATTGTATGTTTTTACTATTTAATAAACATACTGTTGAATATTTTGAAACTAATTTGCCTGGGCGCAACATATTCGACAATTTACATGTCTAGTTTTCTGGAAATTGAGATTCAGAGTGCGGGGATTGATTTATCCCAATATGGGCGAAGCATGGGTGGAGCTTAACTCAGAGATCAGGGTGGCCTCTGAAAATAATATCTGAAATACTTGCCGAGATAAGCAATGCTCTATGGTGTGGGGTTTGTGGGCAGTCTAGGGATCTCAGAAGCTCTTGGGTTATATGGCTAGCATTAAGAACCACTCCCATGATCATGTTGTAAAGACATGGATCAAGAAAAAAATAACTGAATGTATAAACAAAATATCTGAATTCAGGTAAATACCTGAAAACTGGAATCACTGTTAACTAGAGATGGGCGGAGCATAGCTAAAACTGGCTTTTTTCATTCTGAAAGTGGGCAATGCAGCCGCAACCACAAGAGCATGAGGAGATCTTACCTGAACACGCCTATCCCATGCTGGCATATTTAGCTGTTTCTGTATCAGGCGATGAGGATTCGCGATACGAATATTCAAATTCTCAGGTTGTTTCACTGGTTCCAAATCACACCATTTTGTTCGAGATAAACCATGATTCAAAGAATCGGTTAAATTAACTGACCAGTATATCTCTTCAGGTAGAAATTTCTTGAGAGCACATTTGGCAGCAACTTCTGTTTCCATATACGGAATATCGACCTTTACTGCCGGAGAGGCGGTCAAAACAACCTCTTCTAACATTCTACGGAATTCACTGTGTCGTTTTTTCTTCTCCTCGGTGAGAGAGATCTGTGATTCCACATTAAATATAGATTCGTCTTGACTATGTAGAGGGTCTGATTGATCTGTTAATAGCATTATTTCTGACGGTTGTCTGCTTAATCCTCTTTTGCTCATACAAATATTGTTCGTACTTGATAGCATGTTCATGTGTGGCACATGAGATGTATAAGATGTATTTGGAAGCGGTTTATTAAATGAACCACTTGCTAAATGTGTCTTAGCACAGGGCGTTGATGTGTTGTTATCAAGCGTTAGATTGAGAGAGAAATGTCTTTCAACTTTAACCTTATCCACGTCTCCATTTCTATCCACTTCATCACAGATAACCGCCGCATCATCAGGCACAGAATCGGCACCAAGTTGAAAGCAACATGTACTATAGTCAGTATCTGATTTAGAACTTGTATCAACATGTGATGCCATTCCGGAGTCACTGTTACCGTCACTAATATCACATGTGTTGCCGTTTACTATAAATGAACTATCCTCTTTAATGGATTCTAGTCTAGCAGGAGCCTCTATTGAACTTGTAACCATATCTTCAAATACAGTATTCTCACTCGATTGAAACATTTCTAGAAAACTTTCAAGCTGTTCAACATCTGACGATTCATCCATACTCTCGCGTGCTTCTAACCCGATACTTAAATGTCCCGGTAACGATTCAGCAAGCGGATCTGTCTTCTCCTGCAGATATGATGCAACTTCAATCTGCGCAACAACAGTACTAGACAAGGGTGTCATGGGTGAGAAAATGGGCTTGCGATGTTCTGTGTGCTCATATGAACTGTCAAGTCCTTCCCATTGAATTTGCATTTCATCGGCGGATGGACGAGGCATCGCAAATTCATCCATGCAGAATGAGATTTCAAGTTTTGAATGGTAGGCCACATACGTCATGAATCGCAGGATCTTTTTAACCTATTAGTAAGAATAGAGTAATAAATGTTATGAATACCCTAATGAACTATGCAAGAGTATAATGGGGGGATCCAATCTGTCACTCAAGTATCTGGCATCGTTATCAAATGTCACTCATTACCCAACTTCACAATGAATCAATATGACGTGTGTATATCATGAGTGGTAATGGTACCTCACAAGTGTCCAACATGTATGCTTTTGATTAATTTACAGTTTAATAAGCATTCTGGTGAATATGTTGAAAATAATTTGACAGGGAGCTGTTACTATCATGAATCAAAGAAACATTGGTCTTGATAACTGATGTCAAAACAATAACATAATTTCAGGTGTTGCACTGTCACCCTGTCTAACTGATCTAAGATGACTCCTCATTTACCAAGGTCACATGATAATCAAATTGTTTAAGTTTAACCCTTTAATGGTTAGATTTCGTCGAGAAAATCTCAATTTTCTCACAGAAAATGTTCATTTGCAGATCAAGAAGAGTATTTGTGAAAATTTACCACAGGAATTATTGTCTTGAGTCAGTCATTCCAGCGATAAATTTTCAGAATACTCGTTTCTTGGTATACAAATGGATATTTTGTAAGAACATTGCAGCAGTGTTTTCTGCTCAGATCGAGTGTTAACCCTTTAACACTCAAATTCAAAAAAAAAAATAATCAAATTTTCTCAGAAAATGTCCATTTGCAGACCACGAGAAGACTATTTTTGAAAATTTACCAGTTCAATGACTGGCTCGGTTATCGAGCCGGTCACTTCAGTGGTAAATTTTCAAAAATAGTCTTCTCTTGGTCTGCAAACAGACATTTCTCCAGACCACTGCAGAAGCCGTTCTTGGCTGATATGAGTGTTAGAGGGTTAAAAGGTTAATTATCTCTAAGCTCCCATGCTGCAGTATAATAGCTTGCAGAGATGATATTTAACCACTTGCCCGTTTAAGTTCAGGGTTTGAGCCACCTCTTAACAAAACTGTACATCCCAGGTGAGTGGCACAGCCATCAAAATACATCAGCGTCTTCAGCTCACCTGTACACAAATAACATTCATTTACACTTGCTGGTCAAATTTTGTCAAGAAAATCTCAATATTTCTATATTCAACAAACTGAATGTCCATTTGCATGTCAAGATTTGAAAATATACCACTAGAATGACTGGCTCAATTATCGTGCCAGACAGTCCAGGGGTAAATTTTTTAAATTAGGCTTCTCTTATCACACAAATGGACTTTCCTCAATACCATTTCAGAGGCCGGTTTTGACTGATTGATCGTTCAATGGTTACACAAGAGAGATCTTGATGCTGTTTCTATTTGATATCAAAATCACTTTTAATATTAGACTTAAAAAGAGCTTAGTAAAATTATTTTGAGAGCTTTTAACATCGCAAAATGCCCAAAGTATGGACAGGACTGAGCTGGAAATGGGCGGTGCATAGCAAGAAATTAACTCCTCTATTACCAACACTGGATGTACATAATCTTTGCTTTATTTGAGTGGACATTTTCACTCCATTTTTTTATGTAAATGTTCCCCGGGGACTAATATTTTTCTATAATTTTAGTAAATTTGACATATTTCAACAAAATAAATAGTTACAATCAAATGAGTATTCATGCCTACAGACCACCTGCTCATTCAGAACTACACCGGCCATAGTGGGCCTATGTATTAATAATAGGATTTGTGATAAGACTATACACTATATTATTGACGTGAGCATGGTGGTGGGGGGGGGGGGCAAAATTATGCACAATTGGACCCAGTGGGGCTCATTTCCCTAAAATGATGCTTATGCATATTCTGATAACGTCATAACTTACATTTTATATAAATGGCCGAAATTAATCTGGTTAAAGCTCACATCTAACAGCCCAAGGGAGAATGCTTTACAACAAAATTCACCGGGCAATGTCATTTTAGAGCATGTGCCATCCTTGGCTGTTGTATTCCTAAGTGAACAGGCTGGCCTTGGCTGGTATAGTAATGAAAGCGTTAAAGAAACTTTTTTCAAACCACTAAAAAAAACCATTCACTAGGATTTTCACACGATATGTAAACCCGCTAAAGAGCTTGGATTACTAGAATATGTTCGTACATTCTATTGAAATAGGACAATATATAAATATAAAATTTTAACCTGATTAATGTTGAGTGACAAGCAATGACAGATGCAAAATATAATCCTAATGTAGCGAAACAAATGCTGCTATCTTCACTTACACCTACCATTTGGCAACTGGAATGTTTTGACTTTAAATGCATGACAGAACCCGAGGGCCGGCCGACTGACCAATCCATCCATGGACAGGACAATGTCTGCCTGTGTGAAACGAGCAACCCGCTCCATGACTGTCTGAAATAACAATCGGTCATTGACAAAATATCAAAATAGTAACCAATAGACACTATAAATTAAACGAAATCTAGGATTTCTTTTTTCACGAGAGAGTTGATACTTACCTCCCTAATACTTTTGATATTGCTAAATATTGGCTTTCACTCAATAAAACACTCAGATTAAAAACAGTTAGGTGCCCCTACTGGGCAGGTAGTCAGAGGTAGTCCGGCGGATGCCAGCCCCACCACCGCGCATGCGCCGACTACTACTTCCTCTGACTAATTTATTGGCTAACACATGCAACTGCCAAGAGCCTGAAGACCGAGCCTCTGTGGGGTGGAGAGGCCGGGTCCGTATCTAGGGAGGTAAGTATCAACTCTCTCGTGAAAAAAGAAATCCTAGATTTCGTTTATTTCACATCAAGAGTATACTTACCTCCCTAATACTTTTGATATTGCCAGAATTCGAAAGTGAATCTGGCGGGAGGGAGGCGAGGTCAAAAGACCAGCTCTTCCCTATACGCTTTCACGCGTTTAAGGCACTTATGACGTCTGAAATGTGTGAGAACACATTCAGGATTTGACAAACCATCGGATAACACAACCGATGCATGAGAGATGACCGAATGTCATATGCGCTCCCCCCCCCCCCTGGGAGGAAGACTAGATGACCTCAATGTCCTATACGCTCTCCACGTACTAGTGCCAAGTACTATAGGACTGAGACGAAAAGGCTCCATTTTCGTATACTCTCTATGATGAACCACCTCCCACATAAACCATCACCATATTAATAATAACGGGTAACGTGACAATACAAGTAACAATGAACAACACATGAACAAGACTGACCTTGTTGAACTTGGAAGCTGTCATCATGATTCCAGTAGAGAAGCCTGATGCAGTCCCGACAAGTGGTTGTTACCATCGCTAAATTGCGAAGTATATAAGCAATGCGGAAGCACTCCTCACAAAATTAAAAAAACGATTAATGTTTTAAAATCGACAAGGCGAGAGGGTTAGAGGTGTCACGGAGGTAATGGTCTGTAAAACTTGACTCACAGTGCCACTGAGCCACGGACATAATGTCATCCACAGGGACCCCACTAAACAGGGCAGTGGATGCCACGACACCGCGGACACTGTGAGCCTTGGCCACATCAACCTGTCTCCCGGTGGCGGATTTGTGACAAAACTGAATACATTCTACAATCCACCTGGAAATGGTGTCCTTAGACGCCCTGCCATGGGGTTCAATATATGACAACCATAACGCTGACTGGTCGGTACGCCACTCCGAAGTAGGCTGTTTGTACCGGAGCAGCGCCTGTACGGGGCACCATACTTTAGAATTAGGATCATATCTAGTTAAAGATGGCAAAAAAATAGGTTGACCTGGATATTTCAATGACTGATTCTTAGCCAAGAAATTAATCCTAGGTAGAAGCTTAAGGCCTTCCCCTGTAACCACAAAACGGTCATCCTCGGCTGATAAGGCGTGAATCTCACTCCTACGCCTTGCCGAGGCCGCAGCAATTAAAAATACAGTTTTAAGCGTTAACATTTTCATAGAAATGGAACTAAGTGGTTCAAAAGGCTTATCTCCTAGTACCTGAAGCACCAGGGATAAACTCCAGACTGGAATCAGTGGTGGATTCCTTGGTCTTAGATTGCCCATGCCTTTAATTAATACATTTAATGTACTTACTTCATCACTCCCCCTATTAGCCAAGCAAGGAATAACAGTCATTAATGCTGATTTGTAACCAGCAATAGAGTTAGGCTTGAGGCTATAGGCATCATATAGGTGACAGAGGAAATCAGCCACTACCTGAATAGATGAGTCCATTGGATCAATACATCTTTTTGAGCACCACTCGGCAAATCTGTTGATTTTATAATTATATGCTCTGGAGGTTGACCCCCTCCTGGCTTTGGCCATAAATATGGCCGCTTGCTCAGAAAAGCCCTCCTTAATTCTAGATTCCTTGACAACATCCACGCAGTCAATCGGAACATTGACAGATTGTCGTGAAGGACCTTGCCCTGGAAGATAAGGTCGTCCATCAGAGGCAGCGGAACCGGATTGCAGACCAGAAGGTCCAGCAGATCCGTATACCACGATCGGCTTGGCCAATCCGGGGCGATCAGAAGCACTTGGCACTCCTGCTGCCTGATTTTCTGAAGCACCTTTGGAATCAGGATTGCTGGAGGGAATGCGTATGCATACATTCCCGCCCAGCTGATAGCTAACGCATCTGTTGCGAAAGCGCTTGGGTCTGGAATCGGAGAGACGTACGTCGTCATCTTCGCATTCTTCTTCGTTGCGAACAAATCGATGTTGGGTTTCCCCCAATGGTCGAACAGACGATCCGCCACACATTGATTTAGTTGCCATTCCGTGGGTAAAACACTCATCCTTCGGCTCAATGAGTCTGCTAGCAGATTTAGCCTTCCCGGAATATGAACTGCCTTCAAGGTGATCCCATGATCTAGGCACCAACAAAGCAGTTTCCATGTCATCATACAGAGACTGGGCGACTTCGTTCCGCTCTGGCGGTTTATGTAAGTCACTACTGTTGAGTTGTCTGAACGAATTAGAACAATCTTGCCCTGAACTTTCGGTAAGAAATGTTCCAGGCCCAGGACTACTGCTCTTAGCTCTAGTAGATTGATATGTTCCTTGGACTGATCCAGATCCCAAAGCCCTGATATCGTGGACTCTTCCAGACAAGCTCCCCACCCCTCCATCGATGCATCTGTATACAGTCACCTGAGGGTGGGGAGGGGTTAGCAAAACCCCCGGCAAGAGATTCTCTGTATTCAACCACCATTGCAGGTGGTGAATCAGAGGCGCCAACACTGACACATTCGAGTCCAGCGAACCTGTACTCTGGGTCCACTGTGTCATGAGAAACAACTGGATCGGGCGCCTGCGCAAGGCGGCCTGCGGAATGACTGGTTCCAATGAAACCATCAACCCCAGCATTCTCAAGTAAACCCGTGCCAGGACATGACGACTGTCGCACACCGACTGTATTACCGAGATGAGTCTTTGAACCCTCTCCTGAGTTGGATAAACATATCCCGACTCGAGATCGAAGAACATGCCCAGGTAAACAAACTTCTGGGATGGAGTTAGCTCTGATTTTTGGAAATTGACTATCCAGCCCAAGTCTGTGAGAGTTTTCAAAACAATCTCCAGATTGGCCGATAACCTTTCCCGGGTGTGTGCTTTCAACAGCCAGTCGTCTATGTACGTGTGGACTGCTATGCTTCTCCTGCGGAGGTATGCAGTGATCGCGAGAACCACACGGGTGAAGACCCGAGGAGCCGTGGAAATCCCGAAGGGTAATACCCTGAATTCCCACTGTCTGCCCTGGAATGCAAATCTCAGGAAGCGACGGAAACTCCTCTCTATGGGAATGTGGAAATAAGCATCCTTCAAATCTATTGACGCTGTCCACATTCCTTGCTCTAACCCCGCCAACACCGAGCGCACAGTCTCCATCTTGAAACTGGGCGTCTCTATGAACTTGTTCAATGGCTTGAGGTTGAGAATCGGCCTCCACCCTCCGGTGTTTTTCGTTACTAAGAACAGGGTTGAATAGAAGCCCGGGCACCTCTGCGCCGGCTGAATGGCTTCCTTTTGTATGAGGGAATTTATTTCCTCCTCTATACACAACCTTTGATCTGGATCCCTTGGAATCGGAGTCCAGATCGGCACGAGAGACAGTCTCGATGGCGGGCCTGTTATCAAATCGGGACGATACCCGACTGAAAGCCATCGCAAGACTAAACGGTCCTGAGTCAACCGCTTCCACTCTGTCAAGTGGCCGACCAACCGGCCGCCCACCGGTCCACCTAGGGAGAGAGGTGGACATAAGGAGTGAGAGAGTGGCACTGTCTTCTCGGCCTGAAACACCGGAGTGGTTCCCACTACGGTAACCGGCCCATCAGGCCCGATTACCGCGACCAGATCCCCGCGCGCCCCGCCCAGCACCGCGCGCACCACGGTGCGCGGGTTGCTGCCTGGCTGGCTGCGCCTGGGGAGCCTGCGCCCCCCTCGCTGCTGGCCGAATCGCACGCGGCCTAGGCCGGCGCTGCGATGGTGTCTGGTCTCTGACCTGGCCAGCGCCACCTCGAGCCTGCAGGGGACGATACGCAGGGGGTGCTGCGCGAACGCGCGAACGCCGGAGCACCCCAAACTGCTCACGCAGCGCCCTCTGGTTGTTGACCAGAGTCACCGTCTCCTGGAGGTGCCTACATCCCTCACCTCCAAAGAGACCAGGACCTGTCATAGGCGTTCGCAGTAGCCTATTATACAGGTCCTGGGACGGGCACAGATTGTCAAGGGCAAACGTGCGCCTCGCCCGGACACTCCTGGTCACCGCCCGCGTCAAACAGTCCAGAGCCAGGTTGATACCATCCTGGATGGCTCTCTGGACTGTTACCGGGCTTGGCTGACGTGAAGCGGATGCTGTTACCACCCCCTGTAACAGCTGGGAGACGTGGGACAGAGCAGCAATCGAAGCTCTCCCACTCTCCTCCGCATCACGTAGCGCGGTATTCGCCGAACGCAACGCGTTCGAGCACAGGACACTCGTGTCAGAACGGGAGCCTGGCCGCGCATCTTCGCCCAAAGCCGCGCGATCATCCACGCTAGGCTTAGGCACCACACCGTACCGCTGGTAATACAGGGGCACGATGCGGCAACGTCTAGCCACCTCGCGAGGGGCCTTTGCGAGATGCCCATTCGTCTTAATGGACGTCTCTGCCGCCTCGAACATGTCCACGACATGCTCAGCCAGCGGCAGAGATGGCATAGCGGTGGCAGTCGGCCTACCAGCTAACCACGGCCTATGGTCACGCTGGATTGCCGACTGCTCCACGGGCAGATCTGGCCGAACGCTTATCAGCCACTGGCAAGCGTCCGACCAATCCTCCTCCGTGGCTAACTGCGAGCGCTCTACTAGACGAGGGCCTTCGTCTTCCTCCTGAGCGCAGGCAGTTGAACTCGACGGCGGATATGCTGATACCCCTGGCAAGCCAGGGAAAGCATGCGGGCCCGAAAGAACAGGCATGCTAAACTCCCTGGCTTGACCAGGAGCCGGCGCCGTGGTAGAGCGCGGGGCAGACACCGCCCCACCACGGCCCTGGCCAGCACCAGCGATACTCTCGGCAAGCCGAGGTATGCGGTAACCGTGGCCATCAGCACCACCCAGGGTCACCTTCTGGACCGTGAATTCTACTCCTGCGTGAGTAGAACCCTGGAACACGTCGCCTGTATTCCCCGCGAGGGGTGCACCGACGTCGTACTCCATGGCCACGTCCCCAGACGGCGACCCTAGCAGGTAATCCTCTTCCTCCTGGCCAGAAAGATTAGACTCCGGGTCAGCAAAGAGAGCTAACCCGGACTGGCCAGGGAAGGTGCCATAGGAGGATTTGACACCCGCGGCGCGCGGATACCCAGGGTCTGATGAGCAGACCGCGGGTCCCAGCAACAACCGTTGTCCACGGCCCCTCGGCGCGGCACCAAGCCTGCTGCCAGGGTCATGGACCGCCCCCAACAACGGGGCCACCTCTGAATCCACATCGAACACCGGACCGGACCTAAGGAACTCGGATTCAGAGGCGGGGATCACCTGCTCCGAAGCAGATGCTGAGGACAACAAAGGACCTGGCCCAGGCAGCATGCTGCGAAGCAACTCTGGGACCAAATCCTTTATTGTCCTCTGCATCTCTCCCAACATTTCGGACCGGAAGGCCTCCATATCCACCGCGGATGAGGCCTTCCTCTTACCCTTCTTAACACCCTCCTTCTTCGCCTTCCTCTCTTCCTCCATCACCTTCTCCCTCGCCTGTAACGATAAAAAGTCAGCCATTAGCTCACCCCCCCCCCCCTGCTAACATATATCGCATTTTAGCAACGGTCCACAGGGACTGCAGCTAAAACACAAATGTGGCGCAAATCTATCATTCAGAAATCGACCACAGGACGGGCAACCAGGTCTCTGAAACAGGACAAAGGACGAGGACAATGAGCAAGTTAGTTACGGTTAGAAGAAACTCAAAACCAAACTAAAAGAGAGGGACAGGATCATAAAGATCACTAATCAAGAAGAAACCAGCGTTGGACAAAACTTTAAATGTTAAACATCATCAGATATAGAATGATAAAAAATGGTAAAAAATCAGTCATTATTTTTTCAAATAATTCATATTACCTCATATCATTAATCATATACCTGACACCTTGTATAGACAAACCATCCACCGTGATGCACTGGAGCACTCCACCAAGACTACGCCTCTTCACCTTTCTCCACCTTGGGGAAGGAATTGGATCAAGAGGGCAAAGTGAGAAGACCTTTATAGTAAGCCTCCAACTCACTGAACATAGACTTTTTGGTTAGATAACCTAACAATATTAGTAGGAAATGGAACCGTGGTGGAGAAAAACAAACCCTCCTGTGCTGAGATGTCCACTAATAATTTCTTCTTTTTTTCTTTTTTTTTTTTTTCTTTTTTCTTTTTTTTTGCAAAACCATACCTGTGGACATAAACACAAAGAGAAATTAGACTTATAAAGCACCATGTTGGAAAAAACCAACTCAAACAGGCGCTAATCACGGTAAGCGCGAGTCCCGGAAACACATTACACCGGGGAAAAAACTCGCTAGAATATCATTGAATTCACCTGATAAAGAGATCCCGTCCCCTCCTCTGGCGAATTTGTCCTCTCAGACATCTCTTTCAACAATATTCGACCGTAACAGACGTGAAAAAAGGCTTTTAAACTCGTGAAACTTGCAGATAACTAACAAGCACATGTGTTCTCCTTGCCAATAAATTAGCAAAGAGAAAGTAGTAGTCGGCGCATGCGCGGTGGTGGGGCTGGCATCCGCCGGACTACCTCTGACTACCTGCACAGTAGGGGCACCTAACTGTTTTTAATCTGAGTGTTTTATTGAGTGAAAGCCAATATTTAGCAATATCAAAAGTATTAGGGAGGTAAGTATACTCTTGATGTGAAAACAATATGTACTCAAACAAAGTCAATAGAATCCTGGTAGCTGCCGGTTATGGATATTTTTTGATTTTCTACATTTTTCCGGATCACACCCAAAGTTGTGGAATCCAAGTGTATGGTGACACTATTTCCTGCGTTAAAATCTGAGCCAAATCGGACTCACAGTTTCAGAGATATCTGCATATCCAGAATTTTATCTGATCCAGACACGGGTTCTTTTATCCCGATCAAGGGCAAAATCTGGAAATTCTCTTCCATGTCAAGTTCTTTACTTGTGTTAAAATTTGAGACAAATCGGATCAGTAGTTTTTTAGATACATCCCAGAATAAGCTTTTGTAACAACTGACTATTTTTGGGACATGACGATTTATTGAGCTGCTATCCACAGCTAAGAATTTCTTATGACGCTGACAGTTACCATGGTTATGTCTCGGGTACTCAGTTAACTCAGTAATTGGCAATGGACCTTTCTAGTTTCAGCTATGCCCCGCCCATCTCTAGCTATGCTACACCTACAGCTCGCTCAGGTTGGGATCGTTCTGTTGGGATCGAGTGATCCTGAATGCCCTATTAATTTCCAGAAAACTATACAGGGTAGTTATTAAATATCTTGAGACTAATTTGACTGGGTGCTGTTGCTGCCTATGGCAGCAACAGGTTAAATTAGTTTCAAAATATTAAACAAAATGTTTATTAAATGGTAAAGACATACAATTTGTACGTGTCGGACTATTAAGCGTTAAAGATGGACTAACTCAAGTCATTCATGACATAATAATTATGACATCATCCTACATGTCACACAGTTGATTATGATGTCATATGATGGATGGATAAAGTTGAAAGGTTCATTGTGGCTCTGAAAGCAAATGGTGAGTGGAAGAATGAGCATACACTTACAGGTTTGGTGTTAAACGCGAGAGTTATCCCTGCTTGTAGAATATACTCCTGCGCTAACCTCGAGACACATTTCTCAACGAGCAGGATATTGGGCCTCACAGCTGCAATTCGAGCCACGTTATTCGTCAAGAATTCACGCTCCTGTATATAAAATCAAAACTTGTTAGCATTTAACCTTTTAACACTTGAAATTGAAGTGTTTCCCATTCAAGACTACTATACAAGAAAGCAAATATTTTGAAACTGTTTTGACTGGAACTTGTGCCTGCCAATGGCAGCAACAGGTAGCAGTTGAATTAGTTTTAAAATATTCAACAGATACATAAAGTATTTGGTGTTTATGGTCTGTGAGGGATCAAGGGTTAGAGATGAAAAGAATTAAGTGATTACATGAATGTTTATTATATGAAGATATTGGTTATGGGCACAAACACAAAGAGAAAAACATATTTACATAACTTGGGAGAAATGGTGATAGCTCGTTAACAAACATTGCATACAATGAGGATACATAAAGGACAGAAAAAACATGTTCAGATCATTCAGACTTTTGGTCTCACATCGAAACCAAGCATCAGGCCAAAAACCACATTTACCCCAATTGGTTTACCTTTAAACTGACTATGTTGTTATTATCATTCATTGCACAATGAGTTCGACTAGCAACACATTGCCAAGGGAGAGTGAGGTAGTCATACTACCAACCCTGTCAGCACTAAGCCTGAACTCCTTGGATGCGGACATCTTGCTCGCCAAGTCCAACACTGACATGCAAACCGCCAAAAAACCCACAAAACAAAGCACCCCCAGCTGCCATGGGGGTTTCCAGCTCTTCAGCGGTTGACCAACCAATACCGCAAGCTATTTAAGATCCGCATCCAAGAAACCCTATGGTCAAAATCAAATCTCTACAAAAGTGAGAGACACGACACCCACCCCCCACCCCCTATCCAGACATTTCAATAGTTCTAGACATTCTGGAAATGACATGCAGTTCAGAATTATCAAGGGCCAATCTTCAGACTCTGACGATGAGAACCCCACACCATGAAGAGACAGAAAGCATACTACTGGATACACCAGCTCCACACAATGGAGCCTATAAGCATAAACCTAGCGGGATAAGGGTCACACCTTTCCCTGGACCAATACGCCTACCATAGGCGGACACGCCCAGTACGTCGCTATTATCCTAATATATTCCATGTATCAGCTAAAAGGTGCATGCAACAATACTTGCGCACACGCCCACCTATTAAACTTCCTTCCTCCATCTCTCTCATGCACAGATAAACACATACTGTCACACTCGCACATGCATGCAAAATCATACTTGCGCATTACAAACATGCGCATGCAAAAAACATTTAAAATTAATAATAGATAAAACCTTACCAAAACAGACATGAAAATCCCAACTCACCCAAATATGCATGGACCAACAAATGGCCAACAAACCTGTAGAATTTGTGGCTCTAAAGAATTGAATTTATTCTCAATTCTCTGATATTCTATGGAGCCTTTAAGCAGCAGTATGCGCGGCGTGGTCTTGTGGTGAATCATTTTCTTGTGAGCTATGTTCTTTGTGCACACAACACCGTGAACAATATGTGACTGCAGCTTGGTCTCACCAGGAATCTACAACACATGTAAATAACATGGGGTTGAAATTAAACCCAGCCCGCTAGACAGACCATAAAAATTAACCATTGCAGCAACAGACCAAAGTTAAATTAGTTTGAAAAGATTGAACAGTTTATATGTAGCGGTACAATGTGATTGTGAGAATTCAGGGTTCAGTGTTAAAATTGATTCAAATGGGGGGTACAAATTTGGTGGAGCCTAAATAGAAATGGAAGGGGTATACCTAGAAATGGGAGGGGTATAGCTAGAAATGGGAGGGGTATAGCTAGAAATGGGTGGGGTATAGCAAGAAATGGGTGGGGTACAGCTAGAAATGGGTGAGGTATAGCAAGAAATGAGTGGGGTACAGAGAGAAATGAGTGGGGTACAGCTAGCAATGGATGGGGTATAGATAGAAATGGGCAGGTATAGCTAGAAATGGGCAGGATATAGCAAGAAATGGGTGGGATATAGCTACAAATGGGTGGGGCATAGCTACAAATGGACAGGGTATAGCTACAAATGGATGGGGTATAGCTACAAATGGACAGGGTATAGCTACAAAATGGGTGGGGTATAGCTACAAATGGGCGGGGTATAGCTACAAATGGACAGGGTATAGCTACAAATGGATGGGGTATAGCTACAAATGGACAGGGTATAGCTATAAATGGACAGGGTATAGCTACAAATGGATGGGGTATAGCTACAAATGGATGGGGTATAGCTACAAATGGGTGGGGTAGAGCTACAAATGGACAGGGTATAGCTATAAATGGACAGGGCATAGCTACAAATGGACAGGGTATAGCTACAAATGGATGGGGTATAGCTACAAAATGGGTGGGGTATAGCTACAAATGGGTGGAGTAGAGCTACAAATGGATGGGGTATAGCTACAAATGGATGGGGTATAGCTACAAATGGATGGGGTATAGCTACAAATGGACAGGGTATAGCTACAAATGGATGGGGTATAGCTACAAATGGATGGGGTATAGCTACAAATGGATGGGGTATAGCTACAAATGGACAGGGTATAGCTACAAATGGATGGGGTATAGCTACAAATGGATGGGGTATAGCTACAAATGGGTGGGGTAGAGCTACAAATGGACAGGGTATAGCTACAAATGGGCGGGGCATAGCTACAAATGGACAGGGTATAGCTACAAAATGGGTGGGGTATAGCTACAAATGGGTGGGGTAGAGCTACAAATGGATGGGGTAGAGCTACAAATGGATGGGGTATAGCTACAAATGGACAGGGCATAGCTACAAATGGACAGGGTATAGCTACAAATGGATGGGGTATAGCTACAAAATGGGTGGGGTATAGCTACAAATGGGTGGAGTAGAGCTACAAATGGATGGGGTATAGCTACAAATGGATGGGGTATAGCTACAAATGGATGGGGTATAGCTACAAATGGACAGGGTATAGCTACAAATGGATGGGGTATAGCTACAAATGGATGGGGTATAGCTACAAATGGACAGGGTATAGCTACAAATGGATGGGGTATAGCTACAAATGGGTGGGGTAGAGCTACAAATGGACAGGGTATAGCTACAAATGGGCGGGGCATAGCTACAAATGGACAGGGTATAGCTACAAAATGGGTGGGGTATAGCTACAAATGGGTGGGGTAGAGCTACAAATGGATGGGGTAGAGCTACAAATGGATGGGGTATAGCTACAAATGGACAGGGTATAGCTACAAATGGATGGGGTATAGCTACAAATGGATGGGGTATAGCTACAAATGGATGGGGTATAGCTACAAATGGACAGGGTATAGCTACAAATGGATGGGGTATAGCTACAAATGGATGGGGTAGAGCTACAAATGGACAGGGTATAGCTACAAATGGGCGGGGCATAGCTACAAATGGGCGGGGCATAGCTACAAATGGACAGGGTATAGCTACAAATGGATGGGGTATAGCTACAAAATGGGTGGGGTATAGCTACAAATGGGTGGGGTAGAGCTACAAATGGACGGGGTATAGCTATAAATGGACATGGTATAACTGCAAATGGACGGGGTATAGCTACAAAATGGGTGGGATATAGCTACAAATGGGTGGGTATAGCTACAAATGGATGGGGTATAGCTACAAAATGGGTGGGGTATAGCTACAAATGGGTGGGGTAGAGCTACAAATGGACGGGGTATAGCTATAAATGGACATGGTATAGCTGCAAATGGATGGGGTATAGTTACAAAATGGATGGGATATAGCTACAAATGGGCGGGGTATAGCTACAAATGGGCGGGGTATAGCTACAAATGGATGGGGTATAGCTACAAATGGACGGGGTATAGATACAAATGGGTGGGAGTATAGCTACAAATGGACAGGGTATAGCTACAAATGGGTGGGGTATAGCAAGAAAGTGATTTCTCTATTGACTATAACATGAACACAAACATCATGCTATGTTAACAGTTAATTGCTTCAAGTAAATTATACGTAACACAGTAGAGGAATCCATTCTCTAGGTCAATCATATGACAGCATAATAAATGACGTCACATGTAGGCTAACATCATATTCAATAACCCAAGAATGACGACAATACATCAGTTTAAACGAAATCTAGGATTTCTTTTTTCACGAGAGAGTTGATACTTACCTCCCTAATACTTTTGATATTGCTAAATATTGGCTTTCACTCAATAAACACTCAGATTTAAAACAGTTAGGTGCCCCTACTGGGCAGGGAGTCAGAGCGTAGTCTGGCGGATGCCAGCCCCACCACCGCGCATGCGCAGACTAGCACTTCCTCTGACTAGATTATTGGCTGACACACATGCAACTATTAAGAGCCTGAAGACCGAGCCTCTGTGGGGTGGAGAGGCCGGGTCCGTATCTAGGGAGGTAAGTATCAACTCTCTCGTGAAAAAAGAAATCCTAGATTTCGTTTATTTCACTTCAAGAGTATACTTACCTCCCTAATACTTTTGATATTGCCAGAATTCGAAAGTGAATCTGGCGGGAGGGAGGCGAGGTCAAAAGACCAGCTCATCCCTATACGCTTTTCTGCGTTTAAGGCACTTAAACTTCTGAAACTGTAAGAAAAAACAGTCAGGATTTGACTAACCATCGGATAACACCACCGATGTATGAGAGATGACCGAATGTCATATGCGCTCCCCCCCCCCTCCTTCCTGGGAGGAAGAGTCGACTGACCTCAATGTCCTATACGCTCTCTACGTACAAGTGCCATGTACTACAGGACAGAGACGAAAAAGCTCCATTTTCGTAACTCTCAACAATGAACCACACAAATACACAAACCATCACCATATTAATAACGGGTAATCGTGACAATACAATCAACAACGGACAACACATGAACAAGACTGACCTTGTTGAAAATGGCTGCTAACATCATCTTCCCATTGGTAAAGACTGATGCAGGCCCAAAAAAGTGGGTGTTTCCATAAATTAATTGTGAAATATATAAGTAATGAGGAAAAACCTCCTCAAAAAATATAAACCGATTTATTTTTTCAAAACCGACAAGGCGAGAGGATTAGAGGTGTCACGGAGATAATGGTCTGTAAAACTTGACTCACAGTGCCACTGAGCCACCGACATAATATCATCCACAGGGACCCCATTAAATAGGGCCGTGGATGTCACTACGCCGCGGACACTGTGAGCCTTGGCCACGTCAACCTGCTTCCCGGTGGCGGATTTATGGCAAAACTGAATGCATTCCACAATCCACCTGGAAATGGTGTCCTTAGAAGCCCTCCCATGGGGTTCAATATATGACAACCATAACGCTGACTGGTCGGTGCGCCATGCCGCCGTACGTTGTTTGTACCGGCGCAGCGCCCGGACGGGACACCATGCTTTAGAATTAGGATCATATCTAGTTAAAGCAGGCAAAAAAATAGGTTGACCTGGATATTTCAACGACTGATTTTTAGCCAAGAAATTAATCCTAGGTAGCAGCTTAAGGCCTTCCCCTGAAACCACAAAACGGTCATCCTCGGCTGATAAGGCATGAATTTCACTCCTACGCCTAGCCGAGGCCGCAGCAATTAAAAACACAGTCTTCAGTGTTAATAGTTTCATAGAAATGGAACTAAGTGGTTCAAAAGGCTTATCACCTAGTACTTGAAGCACTAGCGATAAACTCCAAGACGGAATCACAGGTGGATTCCTTGGTCTTAGATTGCCCATGCCTTTAATTAATACATTCAATGTATTTACTTCATCACTTCCCCTCTTAGCCAAGCAAGGAATAACAGACATTAATGCTGACTTATAACCAGCAATAGAGTTAGGCTTGAGGCTATAGGCATCATAGAGGTGACAGAGGAAATCAGCTACTACTTGAATAGATGAATCCATTGGATCAATACATCTTTTTGAGCACCATTCTGCAAATCTGTTGATTTTATAATTATATGCTCTGGAGGTTGACCCCCTCCTGGCTTTGGCCATAAACATGGCTGCTTGCTCAGAAAAGCCCTCCTTAATTCTAGATTCCTTGACAACATCCACGCAGTCAATCTGAACATTGACGGATTGTTGTGAAGGGCCTTGCCCTGGAAGATAATATCGTCCATCAGAGGCAGAGGAACCGGATTGCAGACCAGAAGGTCCAGCAGATCCGTATACCATGATCGGCTTGGCCAATCCGGGGCGATCAGAAGCACTTGGCATTCCTCTTGTCTGATTTTCTGAAGAATTTTTGGAATCAGGATTGCTGGAGGGAATGCGTATGCATACATTCTCCCCCAGCTGATAGCTAACGCATCTGTTGCGAAAGCGCTTGGATCCGGAATCGGAGAGACGTACGTCGTCATCTTCGCATTCTTCTTCGTTGCGAACAAATCGATGTTGGGTTTCCCCCAATGGTCGAACAGACGATCCGCCACACATTGATTTAGTTGCCATTCCGTGGGTAAAACACTCATCCTTCGGCTCAATGAGTCTGCTAGCAGGTTTAACCTTCCCGGAATATGAACTGCTTTCAAGGTAATCTGGTGATCCAGACACCAACAAAGCAGTTTCCATGTCATCATACAGAGACTGGGCGACTTCGTTCCGCCCTGGCGGTTTATGTAAGTCACAACTGTTGAGTTGTCTGAACGAATAAGAACAATCTTGCCCTGAACTTTCTGTAAGAAATGTTCCAGGCCCAGGACTACTGCTCTTAGCTCCAGTAGATTTATATGTTCCTGTGACTGTTCCAGATTCCAAAGCCCTGATATCGTGGATTCTTCCAGGCAAGCTCCCCAGCCCTCCATCGATGCATCTGTATACACAGTCACCTGAGGGTGGGGAGGGGTTAGCAAAACCCCCGGCAAGAGATTCTCTGTATTCAACCACCATTGCAGGTGGTGAATCAGAGGCGCCAACACTGACACATTCGAGTCCAGCGAACCTGTACTCTGGGTCCATTGTGTCATGAGAAACAACTGGATCGGCCGCCTGCGTAAGGCGGCCTGAGGAATGACTGGTTCCAACGAAACCATCAACCCCAGCATTCTCAAGTAAACCCGTGCCAGGACATGACGACTGTCGCACACTGACTGAATCAACGAGATGAGTATTTGAACTCTCTCCTGAGTAGGATAAACATATCCTGTCTCTAGATCGAAGAACATCCCCAGGTAAACAAACTTCTGGGATGGAGTCAGCTCTGATTTTGGGAAATTGATCATCCAGCCCAAGTCTGTGAGAATTTTCAAAACAATCTCCAGATTGGCGGACAAACTTTCCCGGGTGTGCGCTTTCAACAGCCAGTCGTCTATGTACGTGTGGACTGCTATGCTTCTCCTGCGGAGGTATGCTGTGATCGCAAGAACCACACGGGTGAAAACCCGAGGAGCCGTGGAAATTCCGAAGGGCAACACCCTGAATTCCCACTGTCTGCCCTGGAATGCAAATCTCAGGAAGCGACAGAAACTCCCGTGGATGGGGATGTGGAAATAAGCGTCCTTCAAATCTATCGACGCCGTCCACATCCCCCTCTCCAACCCCGCCAACACCGAGCGCACCGTTTCCATCTTGAAACTGGGCGTCCCGATGAACTTGTTCAATGGCTTGAGGTTGAGAATCGGTCTCCACCCACCGGTGCGTTTTGTTACTAAGAACAGGGTTGAATAGAAGCCCGGACACCTTTGTGCCGGCTGAATAGCTCCCTTTTGTATGAGGGAATTTATCTCCTCCTCGATACACAACCTTTGCTCTGGATCTCTCGGAATGGGAGTCCAGACTGGCACCAGAGACAGTCGCGACGGCGGGCCTGTCACCCACTCTGGATGATACCCGACGGAAAGCCATCGCAAGACTAAACGGTCCTGAGTTAACCGTTCCCACTCTTGCATGTGGCCGGCTAGCCGGCCTCCCACCGGCCCACCTAGGGACCGCGGTGGACACGAGGCATGCAAGAGCGGCACTGTCTCCGCCGCCATACACACCGGAGTGGTTCTTACCGCGGTAAGCGTCCTGTCAGGACCGATAACCACGCCCAGATCCTCGCGCGCCCCGCCCCGCCCCGCGCGCACCTCGGTGCGCGGGCGGCTGCCTGGCTGACGGCGCCTGAGGAACCTGCGCCCCCCTCGCTGCTGGCCGAATCGCACGCGGCCGAGGCCGACGCTGCGACGGTGGCTGGCCACTGACCTGGCCAGCACCACCTCGAGCCTGCAGGGGACGATACGCCGGGGCCGCGGCGCGAGCGTTAGCACGACGCAGCACATCAAACTGCTCGCGCAGCGCCCTCTGGTTATTCACCAGGGTGACCGTCTCCTGGAGGTGGCGACATCCCTCACCTCCAAAAAGACCAGGGCCCGTCATAGGCGTACGCAGTAGCCTATTGTACAGGTCCTGAGACGGGCACAGATTGTCCAGGGCAAACGTGCGTCTTGCCCTGACACTCCTGGTCACCGCCCGAGTCACACAGTCCAGCGCCAGGTTAATACCATCCTGGATGGTTCGCTGGACAGTGACCGGACTTGGCTGGCGCGATGCGGATGCCGTTACTACCCCCTGTAACAGCTGGGAGACGTGGGACAGAGCGGCTATCGAAGCCCTCCCACTCTCCTCCGCATCACGCAACGCGGTATTCGCCGAACGCAACGCGTTCGCGCACAAGACACCCGTGTCAGAACGGGAGCCTGGCCGCGCATCCTCACCCAAAGCCGCGCGGTCATCCACGCTGGGCTTGGGTACCACACCGTACCGCTGGTAATCCAGGGGCACGATGCGACAACGCCTGGCCACCTCGCGAGGGGCCTTCGCGAGACGTCCACTCGACTTAATGGACGACTCCGCCGCCTTGAACATGTCAACGACATGCTCCGCCAGCGGCAGAGAAGGCATAGCGTTAGCAGTCGGTTTCCCAGCTAACCACGGCGTGTGAACACGCTGGCTAGCCGACTGCTCCACGGGCAGATCAGGCCTAACGCTCACCAACCACTGGCAAGCGTCATACCAATCCTCCTCCGTGGCTAACTGCGAGCGCTCTACAAGACGGGGTCCTTCGTCTTCCTCCTGAGCGCAAGCAGTAGAGCTTGACGGCGGGTATGCTGATACACCTGGCAAGCCAGGGAAAACACGCGGGCCTGACAGCACCGGCATGAGAATATCACTGGTTTGACCAGGAGCAGGCACCGTGGCAGAGCGCGGGGTATATATAGTCTCACCACGGGCCCGGCCAGCACCAGCAACACCCTCGGCAAGCCGAGGTATGCGGTACCGCTGGCCATCAGCAGCGCCCTGGGCCACCACCTGAGCCGCGGACTTTACTCCAGGGTGAGTAAAACCGTGGAATAAGGCGCCTGTATTCCCCGCGAGGGGTGCACAAACGTCTTCATCCATGTCCACGTCGTCAGACGGCGACCCTAGCAGGTAATCCTCATTACCCTGGTCAGAAAGATTAGACCCCGGGTCAGCAAAGAGAGCTAACCCGGGCTGACCAGGAACGGTGCCATAGGAGGTACTGGCCACCGCGGCGTGCGGATACCCCTGGACTGATAAGCAGCCCGCGGGTTCCAGCGACAACCGTCCACGGTCCCCTATCGGCGCGGCAATAAGCCTGCTGCCAGGGCCGTGGAACGCCCCCTCTAATGGGGCCACCTCTGAATCGTCGAACAACGGAAGCGGACTAAGGAAAATCGATCCAGAGGCGGGGATTACCTGCTCCGAAGCCGATGACGAGGACAGTAAAGGATTTGGTCCAGGAAGCATGCCACGAAGCAACCCTGGAACCAAATCCTTTATTGTCCTCTTCATCTCTCCCAACATCTCGGTCCGGAAGGCCTCCATATCCACCGCGGACGAGACCTTCCCCTTACCCTTCCTACTTACAACCTCTCGTTTCCGCTTCTTCTTCTTCTCCTCCTCTACCACCTTGTCCGTCGCCTGTAAGCAGCACAAGAATTCGGACATTAACTCGCCCCCCCAGTGCTTACATATGTCACAATTAACAAATGGACCACAAGGGCTACATTGACAGCACAGATGCGGCCAGAACTTATCCAGAAGAAAACGACCACAGGACGCGCAACCCGGTCCCTGAAACAGGGCAAAGGACAAGGAGTATGAGCAACTAGTTAAGCTTAGAAACTCAATCCAACTCAAAGAGAAGGAAAACGATCATAAAGATCAATATACATCAGAAAGCAGCATAGCGCTTGAATTGCTTAGCCAGGCTGATTATGACGTCATTAATCCCGTGACAGGAAAAATTCGATCCCAACAAAACATCCAAGTGCAAGGACGAATTGTATGCTGAATGGATAAGTTGACTACACAACCATCAGATACATATAGATAACTCTTTTCTGGCAAAAATGTTAATTATCTCCCTTTGTTTGTTTACAATAATTAACATCACCACATTATCAATAACTAGATACCTGACACTTTGTATAGACAAACCATCCAACGTGACGAACCGGTCATCCACGCTGGGCTTGGGTACCACACCGTACCGCTGGTAATCCAGGGGCACGATGCGACAACGCCTGGCCACCTCGCGAGGGGCCTTCGCGAGACGTCCACTCGACTTAATGGACGACTCCGCCGCCTTGAACATGTCAACGACATGCTCCGCCAGCGGCAGAGAAGGCATAGCGTTAGCAGTCGGTTTCCCAGCTAACCACGGCGTGTGAACACGCTGGCTAGCCGACTGCTCCACGGGCAGATCAGGCCTAACGCTCACCAACCACTGGCAAGCGTCATACCAATCCTCCTCCGTGGCTAACTGCGAGCGCTCTACAAGACGGGGTCCTTCGTCTTCCTCCTGAGCGCAAGCAGTAGAGCTTGACGGCGGGTATGCTGATACACCTGGCAAGCCAGGGAAAACACGCGGGCCTGACAGCACCGGCATGAGAATATCACTGGTTTGACCAGGAGCAGGCACCGTGGCAGAGCGCGGGGTATATATAGTCTCACCACGGGCCCGGCCAGCACCAGCAACACCCTCGGCAAGCCGAGGTATGCGGTACCGCTGGCCATCAGCAGCGCCCTGGGCCACCACCTGAGCCGCGGACTTTACTCCAGGGTGAGTAAAACCGTGGAATAAGGCGCCTGTATTCCCCGCGAGGGGTGCACAAACGTCTTCATCCATGTCCACGTCGTCAGACGGCGACCCTAGCAGGTAATCCTCATTACCCTGGTCAGAAAGATTAGACCCCGGGTCAGCAAAGAGAGCTAACCTGGGCTGACCAGGAACGGTGCCATAGGAGGTACTGGCCACCGCGGCGTGCGGATACCCCTGGACTGATAAGCAGCCCGCGGGTTCCAGCGACAACCGTCCACGGTTCCCTATCGGCGCGGCAATAAGCCTGCTGCCAGGGCCGTGGAACGCCCCCTCTAATGGGGCCACCTCTGAATCGTCGAACAACGGAAGCGGACTAAGGAAAATCGATCCAGAGGCGGGGATTACCTGCTCCGAAGCCGATGACGAGGACAGTAAAGGATTTGGTCCAGGAAGCATGCCACGAAGCAACCCTGGAACCAAATCCTTTATTGTCCTCTTCATCTCTCCCAACATCTCGGTCCGGAAGGCCTCCATATCCACCGCGGACGAGACCTTCCCCTTACCCTTCCTACTTACAACCTCTCGTTTCCGCTTCTTCTTCTTCTCCTCCTCTACCACCTTGTCCGTCGCCTGTAAGCAGCACAAGAATTCGGACATTAACTCGCCCCCCCCAGTGCTTACATATGTCACAATTAACAAATGGACCACAAGGGCTACATTGACAGCACAGATGCGGCCAGAACTTATCCAGAAGAAAACGACCACAGGACGCGCAACCCGGTCCCTGAAACAGGGCAAAGGACAAGGAGTATGAGCAACTAGTTAAGCTTAGAAACTCAATCCAACTCAAAGAGAAGGAAAACGATCATAAAGATCAATATACATCAGAAAGCAGCATAGCGCTTGAATTGCTTAGCCAGGCTGATTATGACGTCATTAATCCCGTGACAGGAAAAATTCGATCCCAACAAAACATCCAAGTGCAAGGACGAATTGTATGCTGAATGGATAAGTTGACTACACAACCATCAGATACATATAGATAACTCTTTTCTGGCAAAAATGTTAATTATCTCCCTTTGTTTGTTTACAATAATTAACATCACCACATTATCAATAACTAGATACCTGACACTTTGTATAGACAAACCATCCAACGTGACGAACCGGAGAACTCCACCATCTGCACGCCTCTTAACTCTCTCCACCTCATGGGGAAGGAATTGGATCAAGAGGGCAAAGTGAGAAGACCTTTATACTAGGCCTCCAACTCACTGGACATATTTTTCATTTGGTTAGATAACCTAACAGTGTTAGTAGGAAATGGAACCATGGTGGAGAGAAAACTAACTCTCTGCAACTGTGATGTCACCACCTAGCGTCATACAGACCTGTGGACATAAACAGAAAGAGAAATTAGTCCTAGGTAGCACCGAGTTGACCTAAACCAACTAACTAAGGCGCTTATCACGGTAAACGCGAGTCCCGGAAACACAATACACCGGGAAGAAAACTCGCTAATTTTACTAGAAGTCACCTGATTTAAAGGTCCTAAGTCCTCCTTTGGCGAATTGATACTTCCCGCCATCCAAAAAAGTGACTATCACACCAAACAACACCACTTAAACTAGTTTAAGATAAAGAAAAGCTTCAGCACAAAAAGACATGTGTGAACTCTCTGCCAATAATCTAGCAAAGAGGAAGTGCTAGTCTGCGCATGCGCGGTGGTGGGGCTGGCATCCGCCAGACTACGCTCTGACTCCCTGCCCAGTAGGGGCACCTAACTGTTTTAAATCTGAGTGTTTATTGAGTGAAAGCCAATATTTAGCAATATCAAAAGTATTAGGGAGGTAAGTATACTCTTGAAGTGAAAATAAAGTTAATGTTTAATAGTTCTTTAACTTGACTGGGTGCTCTTGCTACCATAGGCAAAATATTCAACAGCTTACCTAAGTGTATAGTTTTCTTGAAATTGAGATTCAGATTAGATTGATCCCAACACGGGCAAAGCGTTGGTGGAGCTTAGCTAGAGCTGGGAGGGGCATAGCCAAAACTACAATGTAACTGGTGGAGACAATAAGGGGATAACTCTGCATCGATTGTATCATGTGGAACAATTTCTGCGATGTTGATAAATCATGAAGGGGATTATTATTATCTGTATGTTTTAAAAAAATGTCGGGGATATTGTAATCGCCTCTGTCCGTCTGTCCTTCTGTCACGCTATCTCCTCCCAAACCACTGGATAGAATTAAATCAAATTTGGTATGTTGGTTACACACATGATTGTGCTTTGCAACACAATATTTAAATTTGGCCCTGCACCCAGGGCTCAAAAGGACAAATCAGTTGTAACACAACTCCTTCGAAATCGTTAGACGGAACTCAACCAAATTTGATATCTGAGTCACCCATATGATTGCGGACTGCAAGAAGCCAATTAGATTTGGCTCCGCCACCAGGGTGTCGGGGAGGGGTCAAAATGTCAAATTTTAACCTGCAGAAATTGATTGTAATGCATCTCCTCCGAAACCATTGGGTGGAATTCAACCAAATTTGGAGATGTGTTAAATTAATTTCGCAAGTTAAAATTTGACCTTTTGACCCCTGTCAAATGGTATATGAGTTACCCATATCAATGTGGACTGGATGAACACATTTACATTTGGCCCCGCACCCAACCCCCTCCCCACAGAGGTGGGGGATGGGGTTAAAAAGGTCATGAAATTGATTGTAATGAAACTCCTCTGGCACTGTTGGATGGAATTCAAACAAATTAAGTAGGTCAGGTACCAATATCAATGTGAAGTGGATGAGCTCATTTACATTTGGCCACGCCCCCAGTGTGTGGGATGGGGTCAAAAGGCCATGAAATTCATTGTAATGCAACTCCGCTGACACTTGCACGAAATTCAACCAAATCTGGTATGTGAGTTACTCATATGATTGCCGAGTGCAAAAGGACGTTTACATTTGGCTCCGCCCCCGGAGGGGTGGGTTGTGGAGTGTGTCAAAAGTTCAAAGCGGTGAACGTTGGGATTTGCGATGATGCGTCATTGACTGATCAATCTAGTTATTATTATTATTATTATTATTATTATTATGACTCGATTCCAGCATAAGTATGTCACAATCTGTTAGTCAGTCTGCCAGTCAGACAAAGGTATTGTGCATGCGTGTTTTTCAAAATGTTTTTATTTTAAAAGATTTTAATCATCTCAAAATTACCCGCTTAATCTGCACATATTTCCTGATGTCCATATCGTCACCCTCAGTCCGGATATCCGGTTTGACCAGATCGGAAATCTGATTGGCTAACTTCAGGATGACCTCCGCCCAACTCTGCGATAGATACTCGCTACTGAGAAGTTGCTGAATTAGCGTGAACACATGATCGCGATGCGCTTTCCTGTAAACAAAGAATCACATTAGCAGTTTTCATTTTGAATAACGGAAAGTGGAGATTTGAGCCCCCTTAATAGTGAACGTATAACCCTTTAATGGGCAAATTTAGCCTAGAAAATTAAAATATCTGTCTATTGAATGTCCATTTACGAGCCAATACGATAGAATTTAAAGAAATTTATAACTAGAATGACTGGATCAATAATTGAGCCAGTCACATCATGATGGCTGACAAATGAGCAAGCCAATCCAGTGGTACTGTAACGATTCTCAAATATTCTTCTCTTGTTCTGACCATGGAGGTGAGGCAATCACGAAGGTGGCGGAGTCTGTTAGAAGTGTCTCAATGGATCTTTCCGTTTTTAGCTATGCCCCGCCCATCTCTAGCTAAGCTACATGCACACCACGCTCATTTGGGATCGATCGATCTCTGAACACCCTGACTATCAGCATAGCCAGAAATGGGTGGGGCATAGATAGAAATGGGCAGGGAATAGCTTGGAAAATCTCACTCCATTGTAACTACCTGAGTCTACTGAAAGCCACCCGTTCATCATTTTCATTAGAAAGCTGTTCCTCGTTTCTCCATCCCGGAGGACAAGTAAACATATCCACTGCCGATGTTCCTGTTTTGTTCACGAGCAGCGTTCCTGAACATAGAGAAAACCACAAGTACATCAAACAGAAACAATGTAATATTATGGGACACGTAAACATGGTGTGCCTGCGTGTTTACGCTGGAAGGGAGACTACGTGTAAGCCTTTGTGATTTCATGATTATACCTGCTAACGCACAACCCGGCCAAAAAGGTTTCTTCCATAGTTTTCAGAAAATTCAATTTGCAGAACAATAGACCATTTTTTAAAAACTTACCAATGGAATGACTAGCTCGATATAAGAGCCAGTCATTCCAGTAGTAAATTTTAATAAATAATCTCTTGGTCTGCAAAAATTGACACTTTCTATAAGAAAGTTTTAATTTTCCTAACCAAATTTGAGGGGTAAATGGTTAATATGGCATATTTTGTATGTAATTTAAGAGGAATGTTTTAAAGCTAGGAGCTTATCTCTGAGATTCCGCCTCTGTAATGACTAATTAGAGACAAGCTTATAATAAAAAATTTTAATTTAAAGATTACAATTTTCATACCATGTACGAATTCCTCCGGTACTCCCGAGTCCTGCCTTGGTAACGGTTCTGCTAGTGAGGACATACTTTTAATCGAGCCTCTTGTTGAATAACTTCGCTCCTCACGGCTACCCTCCTCCGAATACGACGCTGACCTGATAACTTTTTCAAGGAATGAAACGGTTGGCCGAGATGCATGGGCGACATTCGATTCTTGTGAGTCAAGGTCACCGGCTACTACAAAATCCATTACGGGAAGCTTGTCTTCCTCAGATATAGAAACTAAAAAGTAAACCAGAGAAATATATTATACTGTCCAAGATAATGTATATACTGTTATTCAAAATAAACAGCAATATGAAATAAGACAGTCTATAGAAATGAATGAATACAGTACATTGGGCCTATCAAATGTCAAGATTAATCAAGAAAATTTAAATGTATGGTTAGAAGGTGGATTTGATGGACAAGAGTAGAGAAAATTTTAAAATTTACCACTAAAACGACAAGATCGGAAATCTTTTCTCGTTTGATTATCTGGCCAATCATTCGATCCAATGTTAAAACCATAAAAAAAAAGTTTTCATAATGCTTAATAAATGTCTATTTACTGTTCGAGAGGTTAATATTCTCTTGAAAATATAACACTGAAATGACTGGTCACTGGTTATCATGCCAATAATTCATTCCACTACTAAAATTTCAAAAATAATAGATACTTCTCAAGATGACTAAAAAGTCTTATTTTCGCTGGCTTGGAACTACATGTAATTTACCTGGAAGCTGTTGCTGTCTAAGATATCTTAGTCAGCAACAGTGTCAAGCAAATTACGGTAGCTCAAAATTATACAACAGAATGTGGTGTGTCATCTGAAGTGCTACGGGTGTACATTGAAAGGGTTGACGGACATGAACTGATTGCACACATCATACAATAACGGGGCATTTTTGTTCGATATTTTGATAAATATCACAATTCTATCAAAAATCATGACTTTTTACGATGCTAGGCTAAAAAAATTGCAAAATCATGAACAAATTATGGCAACATGTAGAATATTTTTAAATTATTTTGACTGGAAGCTGTTAAACAGCTTCCAGTCAAAGTAATTTTAAAATATCCAAAGACAACAGCTTGACACTATTTATCATTGCCACAATTACAAATGAGTCTATCCCACACCACCCACCTACCAAGACGTGTTGAAATATAGGGAATGTACGACATAATGATATATAAAGCTTTCTATGTGCCACGATATGTTGCGATAATATCTTGGTTAACATCGTACCACCATCGTAAAACTGAACTAAAAGATTTAGCTAAGAAATTTTTTGTTGACTAATATATCGGTCAATACTTTGCAAAATCCACGTCTGTCCTAGCCTGTCACAGCATTTTTTAATTTATAAGAACATAAACCCTTTGAGCTTGAAAGAGCGGAATTCCAGCCCTGCATATACCTATGGTTATAGGCTGATGTCATAGAGGAAAATATGCATACATATATGGAGGATGTTACAATGCTAAAAATTAAAATCTTGCCATGCATTCAGTATAAACTCAGGGTTTACGTGGCAACTGCAAAAATATATTCAGTGTTCAAAGGGTTAATCCTTTAATGGTCAAATTTGGTCAAGAAAATCTAATTATTTGTTTATTGAATGTTCATTTGCAGACCAAGAGGACTATTTTTGAAATTTTACCACTGGAATGACTGGCTCGATTTAAACGAGCCAGTCATTCCAGCGGTAAATTTAAAAAAAATATTCTTCTCTTGGCCTGCAAACGGCTATTCCTCAAGAGCACTGCCGGGGTCGATTTTGGATGGCTTGGCCATTAAAGGGTTAGTGTATATTTTAAGCTAGCGACACAAGGAACGTCACTAAAATGGATACACGCTGTCAAATGATTCTTAGACATACTAAACACTAGAAGTTCTGTAGAAAATAGTAATACTTTATATCGATATAATAATAGGATGAAGTGATAGAACATGCTTATCCCCCTTATTGGTCAAGCCCGCCAAAACCAGCCTCTGCGGTGGTCTGGCTCGTGGAATGTCCATTTGCGGCGCCAAGAAGACTACTTTTGAAATTTTACCACTGGAACGATTGGCTCGATAACGTAGCCAGTCATTCCAGTGGTAAATTTTAAAGAATAGTTTTCTCTTTGCCTGAAAATGGACATTCGATATTCAAATATTCTGATTTTGTTAACAAAATTTGATCATTAACGGGTTAAACAGACCCATGAATGCTGCACTATATAAACCAGTGAAATATACTTGTATGTACAATCAAATAGAGTGAGTTAGATAGAGAGCCAGCCATAAAGCTAATCAGCAGTATTTTCAGTTCATCCTTTAAGGGTCAAGTGGTTCAAAGCCATCCTCTGCAGTGGTCATGGACAATGTCCATTTGCATGTAGAGACAATTAAAAAAAATTTTACTACTGGAATGACTAGCTCATTAATCGAGCCAGTCATTCCAGTCATGAATTTTCAAAAATAGTGTTCTCTTGGACTGCATATGGACATTGACAATGTTTACTTGCTTTCCTTCATCAATCTTGACACTTAAAGGGTTAAACAACCACAGATGCCAACAAGCATAAACATATAACAAGAGGCCCGAGGAACCTGTATCACTCACCTGGAATTATTAACCACTGGCACAACCGAACAAAACGAGATGAGCACTGGAAAAATTTACCAATCAAATTTCTGTGAACTTCAAGATAGTTTAGCTAAGTTTTATTAAAATTGGCCCAGTGGTTAATGATCAAGTCTTTGTATGATTTTCTCAGAAATTTTAAGAAAATACAAGATGTCCGCTAAAAATGATATGCTTTGATTGATTTATGGTGGACATATTTTTTTAACATATAAACTTTCCATGGACAAATTTTAATGCCGTTTCGGCCCTAATCATATCTGCCAAATTTTCCGCCCGATCCATTCAGCGGCTCTGGAGAAGTCGTTTTCGCAAAAACTAGGTCATCCAAGATAGCCACCGAACCATCTGGCAAATTAAGTTCCCTCGAACAAACTTGGTTCAGCTCTTGCCCTAGATCATATTTCATAACGGTTGCATCGATTCCCCAAGCAATTTCGGAGATTTTTAAAGCCTTTTCTAAGTCGGCCAAAATCCAAGATGGTCGCGAGCCAAATGGGCCGATCCTCTTCCTTTGAACAAACTTGTCACCCTATTCCCTAAAGGTGCTTCTTGTCAAATATACTTGAAATTGGCCCAGTGTTTCTCGAGAAGACATTTGAACTTTCCCATTGTATGGGAGTTTTTGGTGGGAAAAAGATCGAACATGGCCAACAAACTGCTTATCCGACAGTTTCAAAAATGGCAAATTTGAAATCAGAATACCTAAAAACCTATATAAAACCAATTTCGGCTTCAAAATCCATCAAATAAAAATATCCAATATGGCCACCAAACGTCCTACACTTTGGTTGGTCCCTGGCGGCCAAGTTTTTTATTTATCAACTTCCTGTGAAAAACTTTACCGGCCCTTAGCCCCTAATCATATCGCGCAAATTTTGGCCCGTTCAGTTCAGTGGTTCTCGAGAAGTCGTTTTCGCGAAAACTAGGTCATCCAAGATGGCCACCAAACTATTTGGCTAATCAAATTCCCTTGTACAAATTTGGTTCAGCTCTTCCCGTAGACCATATTTCATGAGTTTTGAATTGATGCCCCAAGCGGTTTTGGAGAAGATTTTTGAAGATATTTATAAAAATCAGCCATTATCGAAAATGGCCATTGGCCAAATTGGTCGACTGGCTTTGTTTGAATAAATTTGAATCTCTATGCCCTAAGGATTGTTCCTGCCAAATATAATTGAAATCGACCGAGTGGTTCTTGAGAAGACATTTTAAATTTCCCATTGCTTTAATACGGGAGCTTTTGGCGGGGAAATGATTCAAGATGGCCACCAAACCTTTTATCCGACAGTTTCGAAAATGGCAAATTTGAGATCAGAATACCGAAAAACATATATAAAACCAATTTTGGCCTCAAAATCCATCAAATAAAAAATCCAATATGGCCACCGAACACGCTATAGTTTGATTGGCGCAGTGCGGCCATATTTTTTTACATATCAACTTCCCTTGAACATAGTTTAATGGCGCTTAGTCCCTAATCATATCTCCCAAATTCTGGCCCGATCCCTTCAGCAGTTCTAGAGAAGTCGCTTTCGCGAAAACTGGGTCATCCAAGATGGCCAACAAACCATTTGGTCAATCAAGTTCTCTTGAACAAAGTTGGCTTAGCACTTGCCCTAGGTGACGTTTCATGAGTTTTGAATCGAATCCCCAAGCTGTTTTGGAGATTTTTAGAGATTTCTAAAAATTGGCCAAAATCCAAGATGGCCACTGGCAAAATTGCCTGATTGTCTTCGTTTGAACAAACTTGAATCTCTATGCCGTAAGGATGCTTCCTGCTGAATATAAGTGAAATCAGCCCAGTGGTTCTTGAGAAGTCAATTAAAGAACGATTTGACGGACAGCCGGATGGATGGAGTCGCCACAGCCTAAGCTCACTTGGCCATTCTGGCCAGGTGAGCTAATAGATAGAATTTTGTACATACCATATCACATATAAATAAAGCCCTCCTGGTCAAGCTGTCCAAAACTGTCCTCTGCAGTCACCTTGAGGAATTTCCATTTATATGCTAAGAGAAGACTATTTGTAACAAGAGCCATCAGAAGACGTCATATCCCCCAGGATCCAAACATTTCAGGTAAACATACATCGTAGCTAAACTGTAGTTGTGTTGACATCTTGAAATGATTGCCAGATATGGACGGACCGACACACATACATTCTATACAGACGCATGGATGTACAGGCATACGGAAAGCACATGCACATCTTCAAGTGGTAATGAAAATCCTTAATAAGTTTCAATAGCATCACAGCTAAATTGTTGGAGTTGTGTTGACAAGAAATGACTGGTAATGCAGTTTATGTATCGGCTTAAATGTATTTAAAGGGAGATAACTGTAATGAATAATTTTCTGGCAGCGAAAAAAGGACATGCACATCTTCGGATGGTAATGACTCGATTTACCATGTTTCAAAAGAATTATAACTAAACTGTAGGCGTTGCATTGACAAGGATGGACCGACAGACGAACATATATTTTGGGCAGATGGATGGATGTACAAGTATAAGGATAGCACATGCACATCTTCATGTCGCAATGATAACACGTACCAAGTTTCAAAAGAATCGCAGCTAAACTGTAGGAGGAGTTGCGTTGACAAATGATTGGTAATGCAGTTTATGTATCGGCTTTAAGATATTTAAAGGGTGATAACTCTGTAATGAATCATCTGCACATGATACTGATAATGTGGACAAAATTTAAAGTTAATCCATTGAGACATCTAGGAGGAGTTGCGTTGACAAGAAATGATTGTCAGAGATGGATGGACTGACAGACGGACATACATACAGTTTGGACAGACGAATGGATGCACAGTTATACGAATAGCACATGCACACCTTCACGTGGTAATGATAACACATACCATTTTCAAAAGAATCAGAGCTAAACTGTAGGAGGTGCGTTGACAAGAACTGATTGGCAATGCAGTTTATGTATCAGCTTTAAGATATTTAAAGGGCGATAACTCTGTAATGAACAATTTTTGGGTCGCGAAAAATGCACATCTGCACATGATATTGATGTCAACAAAATTTTTTAAGTTAATCCATTGAGACCTCTAGGAGGACAAGAAATGATTGTCAGAGATGGATGGACTGACAGACTAACATACACACATTTTGGACAGACGGATGGATGCACAGATACACGGATAGCACATGCACACCTACACGTGGTAATGATAACATGAACCAATTTTCAAAAGAATCGGAGCTAAACTACAGGAGGAGTTGCGTTGACAAGAAATGATTGGCAATGCAGTTTATGTATCAGCTTTAAGATATTTAAAGGGGGATAACTCTGTAATGAAAAATTTTTTGGCTGCGAAAAAAGCACATGCACATCTGCACATGGTACTGATAATGTGGACAAAATTTAAAGTTAATCCATTGAGACCTCTAGGAGTTGCGTTGACAAGACGGGGACAGACAGATGGATGGACGGACAGATGGAGGGACATGCTGATTTCTATTCCCCCCCCCCCCCCCCCCCCCCCCCCCCCGTCTTTCAGACCGAGGGGGGGGGGGAATAGAAATTTACCACTGGAATTACTGGCTCGATAACCGAGCCAGTCATTTCAGTGGTAAATTTTCACAAATAGTCGTCTCACGGCCTGTAAATGGGCACTAATTCACTAAGATAAAATTTAAATTTTCGTGACCTATAGTGACGATTAAAGGGTTAATATAACTGGTAATAAATCCTTATAGCATACATATATCTGAGAGCACAGTGACAGCATTGTAGCATTGATGTAGTGATCATGGTATAAATACATGAGATATAGATGCATATATCTGAGAGCACAGTGACAGCATTGTAGCATTGATGTAGTGATCATGGTATAAATACATGAGATATAGATGCATATATCTGACAGCACAGTGACAGCATTGTAGCATTGATGTAGTGATCATGGTATAAACACATGAGATATAGACTGCATATATCTGAGAGCACAGTGACAGCATTGTAGCATTGATGTAGTGATCATGGTATAAATACATGAGATATAGATGCATATATCTGAGAGCACAGTGACAGCATTGTAGCATTGATGTAGTGATCATGGTATAAATACATGAGATATAGATGCATATATCTGAGAGCACAGTGACAGCATTGTAGCATTGGTGTAGTGATCATGGTATAAACACATGAGATATAGACTGCATATATCTGAGAGCGCAGTGACAGCATTGTAGCATTGATGTAGTGATCATGGTATAAATACATGAGACATAGACTGCATATATCTGAGAGCACAGTGACAGCATTGTAGCATTGGTGTAGTGATCATGGTATAAATACATGAGATATAGACTGCATATATCTGAGAGCACAGTGACAGCATTGTAGCATTGATGTAGTGATCATGGTATAAATACATGAGATATAGATGCATATATCTGATAGCACAGTGACAGCATTGTAGCATTGATGTAGTGATCATGGTATAAACACATGAGACATAGACTGCATATAAACGAAATCTAGGATTTCTTTTTTCACGAGAGAGTTGATACTTACCTCCCTAATACTTTTGATATTGCTAAATATTGGCTTTCACTCAATAAACACTCAGATTTAAAACAGTTAGGTGCCCCTACTGGGCAGGGAGTCAGAGCGTAGTCTGGCGGATGCCAGCCCCACCACCGCGCATGCGCAGACTAGCACTTCCTCTGACTAGATTATTGGCTGACACACATGCAACTATTAAGAGCCTGAAGACCGAGCCTCTGTGGGGTGGAGAGGCCGGGTCCGTATCTAGGGAGGTAAGTATCAACTCTCTCGTGAAAAAAGAAATCCTAGATTTCGTTTATTTCACTTCAAGAGTATACTTACCTCCCTAATACTTTTGATATTGCCAGAATTCGAAAGTGAATCTGGCGGGAGGGAGGCGAGGTCAAAAGACCAGCTCATCCCAATACGCTTTTCTGCGTTTAAGGCACTTAAACTTCTGAAACTGTAAGAAAAAACAGTCAGGATTTGACTAACCATCGGATAACACGACCGATGTATGAGAGATGACCGAATGTCATATGCGCTCCCCCCCCTCCTTCCTGGGAGGAAGAGTCGACTGACCTCAATGTCCTATACGCTCTCTACGTACAAGTGCCATGTACTACAGGACAGAGACGAAAAAGCTCCATTTTCGTAACTCTCAACAATGAACCACACAAATACACAAACCATCACCATATTAATAACGGGTAATCGTGACAATACAATCAACAACGGACAACACATGAACAAGACTGACCTTGTTGAAAATGGCTGCTGACATCATCTTCCCATCGGTAAAGACTGATGCAGGCCCAAAAAAGTGGGTGTTTCCATAAATTAATTGTGATATATATAAGTAATGAGGAAATCACCTCAAAAAATATAAACCGATTTATTTTTTCAAAACCGACAAGGCGAGAGGATTAGAGGTGTCACGGAGATAATGGTCTGTAAAACTTGACTCACAGTGCCACTGAGCCACCGACATAATATCATCCACAGGGACCCCATTAAATAGGGCCGTGGATGTCACTACGCCGCGGACACTGTGAGCCTTGGCCACGTCAACCTGCTTCCCGGTGGCGGATTTATGGCAAAACTGAATGCATTCCACAATCCACCTGGAAATGGTGTCCTTAGAAGCCCTCCCATGGGGTTCAATATATGACAACCATAACGCTGACTGGTCGGTGCGCCATGCCGCCGTACGTTGTTTGTACCGGCGCAGCGCCCGGACGGGACACCATGCTTTAGAATTAGGATCATATCTAGTTAAAGCAGGCAAAATAATAGGTTGACCTGGATATTTCAACGACTGATTTTTAGCCAAGAAATTAATCCTAGGTAGCAGCTTAAGGCCTTCCCCTGAAACCACAAAACGGTCATCCTCGGCTGATAAGGCATGAATCTCACTCCTACGCCTAGCCGAGGCCGCAGCAATTAAAAACACAGTCTTCAGTGTTAATAGTTTCATAGAAATGGAACTAAGTGGTTCAAAAGGCTTATCACCTAGTACTTGAAGCACTAGCGATAAACTCCAAGACGGAATCACAGGAGGATTCCTTGGTCTTAGATTGCCCATGCCTTTAATTAATACATTCAATGTATTTACTTCATCACTTCCCCTCTTAGCCAAGCAAGGAATAACAGACATTAATGCTGACTTATAACCAGCAATAGAGTTAGGCTTGAGGCTATAGGCATCATAGAGGTGACAGAGGAAATCAGCTACTACTTGAAAAGATGAATCCATTGGATCAATACATCTTTTTGAGCACCATTCTGCAAATCTGTTGATTTTATAATTATATGCTCTGGAGGTTGACCCCCTCCTGGCTTTGGCCATAAACATGGCTGCTTGCTCAGAAAAGCCCTCCTTAATTCTAGATTCCTTGACAACATCCACGCAGTCAATCTGAACATTGACGGATTGTTGTGAAGGGCCTTGCCCTGGAAGATAATATCGTCCATCAGAGGCAGAGGAACCGGATTGCAGACCAGAAGGTCCAGCAGATCCGTATACCACGATCGGCTTGGCCAATCCGGGGCGATCAGAAGCACTTGGCATTCCTCTTGTCTGATTTTCTGAAGAATTTTTGGAATCAGGATTGCTGGAGGGAATGCGTATGCATACATTCTCCCCCAGCTGATAGCTAACGCATCTGTTGCGAAAGCGCTTGGATCCGGAATCGGAGAGACGTACGTCGTCATCTTCGCATTCTTCTTCGTTGCGAACAAATCGATGTTGGGTTTCCCCCAATGGTCGAACAGACGATCCGCCACACATTGATTTAGTTGCCATTCCGTGGGTAAAACACTCATCCTTCGGCTCAATGAGTCTGCTAGCAGGTTTAACCTTCCCGGAATATGAACTGCTTTCAAGGTAATCTGGTGATCCAGACACCAACAAAGCAGTTTCCATGTCATCATACAGAGACTGGGCGACTTCGTTCCGCCCTGGCGGTTTATGTAAGTCACAACTGTTGAGTTGTCTGAACGAATAAGAACAATCTTGCCCTGAACTTTCTGTAAGAAATGTTCCAGGCCCAGGACTACTGCTCTTAGCTCCAGTAGATTTATATGTTCCTGTGACTGTTCCAGATTCCAAAGCCCTGATATCGTGGATTCTTCCAGGCAAGCTCCCCAGCCCTCCATCGATGCATCTGTATACACAGTCACCTGAGGGTGGGGAGGGGTTAGCAAAACCCCCGGTAAGAGATTCTCTGTATTCAACCACCATTGCAGGTGGTGAATCAGAGGCGCCAACACTGACACATTCGAGTCCAGCGAACCTGTACTCTGGGTCCATTGTGTCATGAGAAACAACTGGATCGGCCGCCTGCGTAAGGCGGCCTGAGGAATGACTGGTTCCAACGAAACCATCAACCCCAGCATTCTCAAGTAAACCCGTGCCAGGACAAGACGACTGTCGCACACTGACTGAATCAACGAGATGAGTATTTGAACTCTCTCCTGAGTAGGATAAACATATCCCGTCTCCAGATCGAAGAACATCCCCAGGTAAACAAACTTCTGGTATGGAGTCAGCTCTGATTTTGGGAAATTGATCATCCAGCCCAAGTCTGTGAGAATTTTCAAAACAATCTCCAGATTGGCGGACAAACTTTCCCGGGTGTGCGCTTTCAACAGCCAGTCGTCTATGTACGTGTGGACTGCTATGCTTCTCCTGCGGAGGTATGCTGTGATCGCAAGAACCACACGGGTGAAAACCCGAGGAGCCGTGGAAATTCCGAAGGGCAACACCCTGAATTCCCACTGTCTGCCCTGGAATGCAAATCTCAGGAAGCGACAGAAACTCCTGTGGATGGGGATGTGGAAATAAGCGTCCTTCAAATCTATCGACGCCGTCCACATCCCCCTCTCCAACCCCGCCAACACCGAGCGCACCGTTTCCATCTTGAAACTGGGCGTCTCGATGAACTTGTTCAATGGCTTGAGGTTGAGAATCGGTCTCCACCCACCGGTGCGTTTTGTTACCAAGAACAGGGTTGAATAGAAGCCCGGACACCTTTGTGCCGGCTGAATAGCTCCTTTTTGTACGAGGGAATTTATCTCCTCCTCGATACACAACCTTTGATCTGGATCTCTCGGAATGGGAGTCCAGACTGGCACCAGAGACAGTCGCGACGGCGGGCCTGTCATCCACTCTGGATGATACCCCACGGAAAGCCATCGCAAGACTAAACGGTCCTGAGTTAACCGTTCCCACTCTTGCATGTGGTCGGCTAGCCGGCCTCCCACCGGTCCACCTAGGGACCGCGGTGGACACAAGGCATGCAAGAGCGGCACTGTCTCCGTCGCCATACACACCGGCGTGGTCCTTACCGCGGTAAGCGCCCTGTCAGGAACGATAACCACGCCCAGATCCTCGCGCGACCCGCCCCGCCCCGCGCGCACCTCGGTGCACGGGCGGCTGCCTGGCTGACGGCGGCTGAGGAGCCTGCGCCCCCCTCACTGCTGGCCGAATCGCACGCGGCCGAGGCCGGCGCTGCGACGGCGGCTGGCCTCTGACTTGGCCAGCACCACCTCGAGCCTGCAGGGGACGATACGCAGGGGCCGCGGCGCGAACGTTAGCACGACGCAGTACCTCAAACTGTTCGCGCAGCGCCCTCTGGTTATTCACCAGGGTGACCGTCTCCTGGAGGTGGCGACATCCCTCACCTCCAAAAAGACCAGGACCCGTCATAGGCGTACGGAGTAGCCTATTATACAGGTCCTGAGACGGGCACAGATTGTCCAGGGCAAATGTGCGTCTTGCCCTGACACTCCTGGTCACCGCCCGCGTCATACAGTCCAGCGCCAGGTTAATACCATCCTGGATGGTTCGCTGGACCGCGAGCGGGCCTGGCTGGCGCGATGCGGATGCCGTTACTACCCCCTGTAACAGCTGGGAGACGTGGGACAGAGCGGCAATCGAAGCCCTCCCACTCTCCTCCGCATCACGCAACGCGGTATTCGCCGAACGCAACGCGTTCGCGCACAAGACCCCCGCGTCAGAACGGGAGCCTGGCCGCGTATCCTCACCCAAAGCCGCGCGGTCATCCACGCTGGGCTTGGGTACCACACCGTACCGCTGGTAGTCCAGGGGCACGATGCGACAACGCCTGGCCACCTCGCGAGGGGCCTTCGCGAGACGTCCACTCGTGTTAATGGACGCCTCCGCCGCCTTGAACATGTCAACGACATGCTCCGCCAGCGGCAGAGAAGGCATAGCGTTAGCAGTTGGTTTCCCAGCTAACCACGGCATGTGAACACGGTGGCTAGCCGACTGCTCCACGGGCAGATCAGGCCTAACGCTCACCAACCACTGGCAAGCGTCATACCAATCCTCCTCCGTGGCTAACTGCGAGCGCTCTACAAGACGGGGTCCTTCGTCTTCCTCCTGAGCGCAAGCAGTAGAGCTTGACGGCGGGTACGCTGATACACCTGGCAAGCCAGGGAAAACATGCGGGCCTGACAGCACCGGCATGAGAATATCACTGGTTTGACCAGGAGCAGGCACCGCGGTAGAGCGCGGGGTATATATAGCCCTACGACGGGCCCGGCCAGCACCAGCTACACTCTCGGCAAGCCGAGGTATGCGGTACCGCTGGCCATCAGCAGCGCCCTGGGCCACCACCTGAACCGCGGACCTTACTCCAGGGTGAGTAATACCGTGGAAAAAAGCGCCTGTATTCCCCGCGAGGGGTGCACAAACGTCTTCATCCATGTCCACGTCGTCAGACGGCGACCCTAGCAGGTAATCCTCATCACCCTGGTCAGAAAGATTAGACCCCGGGTCAGCAAAGAGAGCTAACCCGGGCTGACCAGGAACGGTGCCATAGGAGGTACTGGCCACCGCGGCGTGCGGATACCCCTGGACTGATAAGCAGCCAGCGGGTTCCAGCGACAACCGTCCACGGTCCCCTATCGGCGCGGCAATAAGCCTGCTGCCAGGGCCGTGGAACGCCCCCTCTAATGGGGCCACCTCTGAATCGTCGGACAACGGAAGCGGACTAAGGAAAATCGATCCAGAGGCGGGGATTACCTGCTCCGAAGCCGATGATGAGGACAATAAAGGATCTGGTCCAGGAAGCATGCCACGAAGCAACCCTGGAACCAAATCTTTTATTGTCCTCTTCATCTCTCCCAACATCTCGGTCCGGAAGGTCTCCATATCCACCGCGGACGAGACCTTCCCCTTACCCTTCCTACTTACAACCTCTCGTTTCCGCTTCTTCTTCTTCTCCTCCTCTACCACCTTGTCCGTCGCCTGTAAGCAGCACAAGAATTCGGACATTAACTCGCCCCCCCAGTGCTTACATATGTCACAATTAATCAATGGACCACAAGGGCTACATCGATAACACAGATGCGGCCAGAACTTCACATGCATAAAACGTCCACAGGACGCGCAACCCGGTCCCTGAAACAGGGCAAAGGACAAGGAGTATGAGCAACTAGTTAAGCTTAGAAACTCAATCCAACTCAAGGAGAAGGAAAACGATCATAAAGATCAATATACATCAAAAACCAGCCTAGCGCTTGAATTGCTCATAAATACATAGCCAGCTGATTATGACGTCATTAATCCCGTGACAGGAAAAAATTCGATCCCAACAAAACATCCATAGTGCAAAGACGAATTGTATGCTGAATGGATAAGTTGACTACACAACCATCAGATACATATAGATAACTCTTTTCTGGCAAAAATGTTAATTATCTCCCTTTGATTGTTTACAATAATTAACATCACCACATTATCAATAACTAGATACCTGACACTTTGTATAGACAAACCATCCAACGTGACGAACCGGAAACTCCACCATCTGCACGCCTCTTAACTCTCTCCACCTCATGGGGAAGGAATTGGATCAAGAGGGCAAAGTGAGAAGACCTTTATACCAGGCCTCCAACTCACTGGACATAATTTTTCATTTGGTTAGATAACCTAACAGTGTTAGTAGGAAATGGAACCATGGTGGAGAGAATACTAATTCTCTGGTACTGTGACGTCACCACCTAGCGTCATACAGACCTGTGGACATAAACAGAAAGAGAAATTAGTCCTAGGTAGCACCGAGTTGATATAACCCAACCAACCAAGGCGCTTATCACGGTAAACGCGAGTCCCGGAAACACAATACACCGGGAAGAAAACTCGCTAATTTTACTAGAAGTCACCTGATTTAAAGGTCCAACGTCCTCCTGTGGCGAAGTGTATCCTCCCGCCATCCAAATCAGGTCTTATCACTTCCAAAATAACACCAATAAAAACGTTAAAGAGCAAGAAAAGCTTATGACTCAAAAAACATGTGTGTTCTCTTTGCCAATAATCTAGCAAAGAGGTAGTGCTAGTCTGCGCATGCGCGGTGGTGGGGCTGGCATCCGCCAGACTACGCTCTGACTCCCTGCCCAGTAGGGGCACCTAACTGTTTTAAATCTGAGTGTTTATTGAGTGAAAGCCAATATTTAGCAATATCAAAAGTATTAGGGAGGTAAGTATACTCTTGAAGTGAAATATCTGAGAGCACAGTGACAGCATTGTAGCATTGATGTAGTGATCATGGTATAAATACATGAGATATAGACTGCATATATCTGAGAGCACAGTGACAGCATTGTAGCATTGATGTAGTGATCATGGTATAAATACATGAGATATAGACTGCATATATCTGAGAGCGCAGTGACAGCATTGTAGCATTGATGTAGTGATCATGGTATAAATACATGAGATATAGACTGCATATATCTGAGAGCACAGTGACAACATTGTAGCATTGATGTAGTGATCATGGTATAAATACATGAGATATAGACTGCATATATCTGAGAGCACAGTGACAGCATTGTAGCATTGATGTAGTGATCATGGTATAAATACATGAGATATAGACTGCATATATCTGAGAGCACAGTGACAGCATTGTAGCATTGATGTAGTGATCATGGTATAAACACATGAGATATAGATGCATATATCTGAGAGCACAGTGACAGCATTGTAGCATTGATGTAGTGATCATGGTATAAATACATGAGATATAGACTGCATATATCTGAGAGCACAGTGACAGCATTGTAGCATTGATGTAGTGATCATGGTATAAATACATGAGATATAGACTGCATATATCTGAGAGCACAGTGACAACATTGTAGCATTGATGTAGTGATCATGGTATAAACACATGAGATATAGATGCATATATCTGAGAGCACAGTGACAGCATTGTAGCATTGATGTAGTGATCATGGTATAAATACATGAGATATAGACTGCATATATCTGAGAGCACAGTGACAGCATTGTAGCATTGATGTAGTGATCATGGTATAAATACATGAGATATAGACTGCATATATCTGAGAGCACAGTGACAGCATTGTAGCATTGATGTAGTGATCATGGTATAAACACATGAGATATAGATGCATATATCTGAGAGCACAGTGACAGCATTGTAGCATTGATGTAGTGATCATGGTATAAATACATCAGATATAGACTGCATATATCTGAGAGCACAGTGACAGCATTGTAGCATTGGTGTAGTGATCATGGTATAAACACATGAGATATAGACTGCATATATCTGAGAGCACAGTGACAGCATTGTAGCATTGATGTAGTGATCATGGTATAAATACATGAGATATAGACTGCATATATCTGAGAGCACAGTGACAGCATTGTAGCATTGATGTAGTGATCATGGTATAAACACATGAGATATAGATGCATATATCTGAGAGCACAGTGACAGCATTGTAGCATTGGTGTAGTGATCATGGTATAAACACATGAGATATAGACTGCATATATCTGAGAGCACAGTGACAGCATTGTAGCATTGATGTAGTGATCATGGTATAAATACATGAGATATAGATGCATATATCTGAGAGCACAGTGACAGCATTGTAGCCTTGATGTAGTGATCATGGTATAAACACATGAGATATAGACTGCATATATCTGAGAGCACAGTGACAGCATTGTAGCATTGATGTAGTGATCATGGTATAAATACATGAGATATAGACTGCATATATCTGAGAGCGCAGTGACAGCATTGTAGCATTGATGTAGTGATCATGGTATAAATACATGAGATATAGACTGCATATATCTGAGAGCACAGTGACAGCATTGTAGCATTGATGTAGTGATCATGGTATAAATACATGAGATATAGACTGCATATATCTGAGAGCACAGTGACAGCATTGTAGCATTGATGTAGTGATCATGGTATAAATACATGAGATATAGACTGCATATATCTGAGAGCGCAGTGACAGCATTGTAGCATTGATGTAGTGATCATGGTATAAATACATGAGATATAGACTGCATATATCTGAGAGCACAGTGACAGCATTGTAGCATTGATGTAGTGATCATGGTATAAACACATGAGATATAGACTGCATATATCTGAGAGCACAGTGACAGCATTGTAGCATTGGTGTAGTGATCATGGTATAAATACATGAGATATAGACTGCATATATCTGAGAGCACAGTGACAGCATTGTAGCATTGATGTAGTGATCATGGTATAAATACATGAGATATAGACTGCATATATCTGAGAGCACAGTGACAGCATTGTAGCATTGATGTAGTGATCATGGTATAAATACCTGAGATATAGACTGCATATATCTGAGAGCACAGTGACAGCATTGTAGCATTGATGTAGTGATCATGGTATAAATACATGAGATATAGACTGCATATATCTGAGAGCGCAGTGACAGCATTGTAGCATTGATGTAGTGATCATGGTATAAACACATGAGATATAGATGCATATATCTGAGAGCACAGTGACAGCATTGTAGCATTGATGTAGTGATCATGGTATAAATACATGAGATATAGACTGCATATATCTGAGAGCACAGTGACAGCATTGTAGCATTGATGTAGTGATCATGGTATAAATACATGAGATATAGACTGCATATATCTGAGAGCACAGTGACAGCATTGTAGCATTGATGTAGTGATCATGATATAACCACATGAGACATAGACTGGAAACATTACACTGTAAGCACCGAGATAACCACAAAATACAAACCAAACTACCTTCAGTTACGCGCCAAACATAACCATTTACAAAATTACAACCCTCTACTGTTCAAATTTGGTGAAGAAAATCTAAATATTTCCTTATTGAATGTGCAACTACAGGTAAAGAGACACGTATCTTTTGAAAATTTACCACTGGAATGACTGGTTTAATTATCACGCCAGTCATTCAAGGTGATAAATCTTCAGAAAAACAGTCTTCTCTTTACCTGCGGATGGACATTCTTCAAGACTAGTGCAGAAGCCGGTTTTGGCCGGGTTGACCATAAAAGAGCAATCCGAGATTGCAGACCGTCGCTTTCCAGCTTTTGTCACGTTGTAAGTCTTAAAGATTTGGATTTATTAAAAGGATTTTCAGGATTTTTTCGGATTTTCAAATCATGACCAAAGTTTGTAATCACAATGTATTCTCACACCATTTTTGTGTGTAAAAACTTGAGCCAAATCAAACCAGAAATTTCTGAGATATCTATAGATTCAGAATTTGATCCGGTTTGGATCCATGTTCCTTTACCTGAATTGCTGACAAATTTGTAAATCCACTTGACCAGCACGTTCCTCTGTTGGGTTCAAATTTACACCAAATCGGATTAGTAGTTTTTGAGATACAGGTCTGGACAGACAGACACATACAGACGGATGAACACAGACAGACAGACAGACAGACAGACAGACAGACAGAGAGAGAGACAGACAGACAGACAGACAGACAGACAGACAGACAAGATAGCAATACCATCTTCCCCTTACGGGGTGCGGGTGATGAGAAAGTTCCTAAGCTGAAGAAAGATGCTACCATAGACATACATAATTATGAAGCTTGCTTGTTGTAGAAGCTAAACACAATATTTATGCAAATTTGGATGCCACTGTCACAGTCCTGGCCCTATCACAGAATCTCCATTTAACCCTTTAACACTCTGCAGTGGTCTTGAGAAATGTCCATTTACAGGACAAAAGAACACTATTTTTGAAAATTTTGCACTGGAATGACTGGCTCGATAACCGAGCCAGTTATTCCAGTGGCAAATTTTCAAAAATAATCTATTATTGTTCTACAAATGGACGTGATCTATGAGTTTAAATTTTGATGAGGAAATTTGAGAGTTAAAGGGTTAATTTGAAAAGGAGATAGATCTCTGAGCATTATCACTGTACACAAATTCTAAACACGCGATATTTTAAAAGGCAGAAGCTCAAAACCAAAAGCTACATGGGGCATAACTCCATGAAAAATTTACAAAAATTTCTGAAACTCGAACTTGCTCTGTAACCCCTAAGACTAAAGCGATGTACCAATTTTTCCTTAAATATATTGAAGGAGTGAGAAAAAAATTGCAGAAAGCTGATATTTTTCATATTTCCTACGTCGAAAGGGGGCATAACTCCATAAAAAATTGATGCATACGCCTGAAACTCAAACTTGGTCTGTAACTTCTCATAACAAAGCAATATACCAATTCTCAGTTGAATACCTTGAAGGACTGTGAAAACCGCAGATGGACGGACGGACAGACGGAGTGCAAATCTATAGTACCCCCCCCCCCCGGGTTTTAGGCAGCAGTCATATTAATCTCAAAATATTCAACAGAATACACTACACATTGCAAAGAATTTACTTTTTCAAGGATTTGTCATTGAAAGCCTGGACAAGAAAACAATTTTCGCAATTTTATACTCAAACATTCTGGATACAGGCGAATTAAAGGGTTATTTATTATGATCAGCATACAGTATGAAAGACCACCTGTACATAAAGACAACTAAAGCAATGCGCACAGTATTGACCAGCTCAAGCCTTTAGCATCCCATTGACTACGAACAAGCACAGCTATCCACCACACAGTTTTACAGTCTACTTACCTTTCTCATGGACATAATCTAGAGAGTAATGCGTTAGGTCTAAATTATTCAGTATATAATTATGGGTCCCTACCACTCGCGGATCATGCACAGGGAAGATAATCCTGCTGAGTAACCCGTTAACCTTTGAAATTCCAGTATCTCAATTGTAATAGAACGATACAGGAAAGCTGTTGAATATTTTAAAAGTAACAGCAACAGCTCCCAGTCAAATTAGTTTCAAAATATTCAACAAACTATTGCTAGCATCGAAAAGAATTTCTGTTCTGTACAGATCCAAGGGTCAACCCTTTAACACTCATATCAGCCCAAAACATCGTCTGCATTGGTCTTGGGAAATGTCCATTTGCAGAACGAGACCATTTTTGAAAATTTACCACTAGAATTACTGGCTCAATAACATAGCCAGTCATTCCAGTGATAAATTCTCAAAAATAATCTCTTGGTCTGCAAATGGACATTTTCTATGAAAAAATTTAAATTTTCTTGAAAGAATTTAAGGGTTAAAGGGTTAATGGATTAAACCAGTCTCTAATTCAATACAATCAATGTAAGATGTTGAATATTTGAAAACTAATTTATCCAGAATCTGTTTCTGCCATTGGCAGAAAACTCTCCCAGGCAAATATATTTACAAAATATTCAAGAGAATATTTTGTGTGACATAAATCACACTCTCTATTTTGTTTTTCTAGCTTACACAGAAAACAAGCAAACAGGTATGGGATCATTAGAATATTACAGAGAAATGGCCAGGATAAAAAGAGAGGTTGGTAAACATAGAGATTAATGTTCGAGTGGCAAGTGGAGTTAGGTGTGGGGGGGGGGGGGCAATTTCCACACAAACCTCTTAATATTATGTCTTTGTCAAATTACCTACTTAGATATGTGACTTCCTGCATTCTGGACCAATAAGAATACTGTCTCAGAATTGTTAAAACTGTATCGCAACATCAAACACACCTAGGACTATTGTATTTATATAAATATGCTGTTGAGATTAGGTTATCTCGGAAGGAGAGATGATTTGCTGTGATGGTAGTAGCGTGGTCGTCTGGTAATCAGTCAGCCAGGGATCAAATCCTTTTCCACTGTCAAACAATCAGGTGGCTAACAGGTAATCTGTGGTGACATACATGTAGGTCATCTCCTTCACTCCTCATTGCCTCTCTCTACCCAGGGGTATAAATGAGTACCAGTGTAAAACTGGGGAAATTACCAATACTGGAATGAAATAAGACCTGCCTAGATATGGCAGGAATGGGACCTGGAATCAGGGACTCGATAGATGCAAACCAAAACAATAACTTCTTTCAACCATCTTGCATATAACTGCTGTTCTTAAAACCATTAATGGTCAGGATTTTTGAAGAAAATTGACTTTTGGTTAGTACATAAAAGTCAACTCACAGAACAAAAAATGACCATTTTTGAAAATTCACCACTTGAATGAATGGCTCGGTTATCGAGCCAGTCATTCCGGTGGTGAATTTTCAAATATAGTTTTCATATGGTCTGTAAATGAACATTACTCACGCATGTCAGAACTGCAGGTGGCGGATATAGCTGCCTCGACAATTAAACGGTTAACTATAATGACTGAAAAGTTATTATTTTGTGTAAAGTGAACATATTGTAAAGCTATAATCATGGAAACTATCTATCTATTGCATACATATGCTAGTATTAAAAAATCATAGAAGACGTCTATATTTAGAAAATTTAATAAATTAAATAACCATTTATCATGTTTACCAAACAAATAATTCATCTACTTACTGTCATCATCATCGTTGGACTCGATTTCTTGCACCCACAATGGTTCTTTACTGGTTTCTTTCTTGCGTATCGCTAATTCTGCAACATCAGCCGGAATGTCCATTTGTAAAGACGCCTGTGCGGGAAAGGAAAACAATTCATTGTCAGTTCTTGAACTCTTGATAGCGGAATAGCGAGATCCAATCTTTTACTCAAATATCAGACACCATAATCAAATATGTCACTTATTAATGGAAGAAACGAGTTTAAGTTTTTCCCCGCCCAGCTAAGCCCCACCGACTCCTCGCCCATGTTGGGATTGCTCGATCCCTGCAGTGCCTGAATCTCAATTTCCAGAAGACTATATAGGTAAGCTATTGAATATTTTGAAACTAATTCGACTGGGTGCTGTTGCTGTCATAGCTGTTGCTGTCATAGGCAGCAACAGCACTCGGGCAAATTAGTTTCAAAATATTCAACAGAATGTTTATTAAATAGTAAAGGCATACAATTCGTACAACCTGATGGACTATTACGTGTTTAAGACGGATTAAATCGAGTCATTCATGACGTAATTGATTATGACATCAGCCAAACCATCACATATTTGATTATGACGTCATATGATTGACTGAGAAACTAGGTTCCTCAATTAACTGACATCACAATCAAAGTGATGTAGCTCTGTCATGAAAATCAGTCAGTCATGAAATGTACAAATCGTATGTCTTTGATGAATTTACAACTTAATAAGCATAGGCAGCAACATCCCAGTCAAATTAGTTTCAAAATATACAATAACATACCTGTATAGTTGCCAATGATAGAATTTAGATTCTGGGTATTCAAATTTCAAAGGTTAATATCGATTCCAACTCACATAAAAAGTTGGTGGATCTTAGCCAGAAATGGGCGTGGTATAGCTAGAAATGGATCGCTCTAGCGGTGACAGTAAATGCTTTCGTAAAACAACTGCTGTACATATTGGAAACATGGTTGCTGTAAGTTGTTCTCGTCTAAGACATCAATGGTTTACAGCAATCCTGTTTTCAAAGTATATACTCTCACATTGCTTCTACTGACTGCATTATAATGATTGAGACATCTAAATGACAATGGTAGAGAAAGGTCTTGTTAAGACTCTCTGAGCAACAGATCCCAGTCAAATTTCAGAATATTTACTAAATAGTACACATACAATTTGTACAACCAGACGGACTATTAAGCGTTTAAGACTGACTTAAATCGAGTCATTCATAATGTAATTGATTATGACGTCAGCCTAAACATCACATAGTTGATTATGATATCATATGATTAACTGAAATCCTTTGGTCTGCAAATGAACATTTCTGAAGGTCATCACAGCAGTTTTTTTACCAGTTTGAGTGTCAATGGAGTGGCTTGACTTCACACATGATAATGATGATGATGATGATGATGATGATGATGATGACAATGGTGATGGTGATGTCACTGATGTGACTGTTTTCTGTGGCTGGATGGAGTGAAAACTTCTTTCAGCTACAATCAGTTTTCCCCAATCATATCCACTGTGTCATGTTGTTTGCGAGTGTCCTGAGCTCATTTATCATGTAGGTTCTTTTGTCTTGAGTGGTTTTAGATTACATTTTTAAGACCTGGTCATTAACAAGTTGCATGCCTGATGGATGATGAAACTTAGTACTGAAAACTCTACTGCTTTCTGAGCGGGCATATTCTCTGGAAATCAAGGAGCATATCCAAACATTGACAGTGATTAACCAGTTTGAGATTAGACTGTGATGGGTTGCAAGTTTTTGAGATGACAAACATGGAGCTTGTTCAACAGGGCATTTGATGTCGCACTTCACATCTGATCATAAAAATCTACAAAAGCACACCAGATTTCATTGAAAATAATGTTGCTGAAGACTATTCCTGTCTTAGGCAGCAATTTATTCGGGTTTACATCTTAAGTACATAGCCTATGGAATCAAATGTACTCCTTGTACTATTTAGTGGATATGATGTCGCCGGTACTGTGTATCATGAACCATTGCTTGTATGCGCAACAGGCTTGGGTGAAACTACAATGTCAGCATTAGCAGCAATTTCCCGGGTGAGTGATACATACCCTGTGAAATACAATACTACAACAAGAGGCTCAAGGGGCCTGTATTCCTCACCTGGAACATTGGTATTTCAACTAATCTTTATTGAGTTTTACATCAATCAGTGCCACTTCCAATGACTTTCAGTCAAATGGTTTAATTTTCAAAATATTGACAACAATCTCTCGACTGCTTTTTGCAATAGTGATTTTGAACAGTATTTAAGTGACAATAGATGACATCAGTGCTAACAATAGAAATCGATGGCATACAGTCAAACCCAAAGGGAGAATCAGAAGGAAGTCTCTTGCGGCAGCTGGTTTCTTAATAGTTTCAAATACACTGCTTAATTGGATTTAGCAAATGAACAAAATAATCTCTAAAGGCAGGTGGTCTCTTAACCCTTTCACCCATAAATCCTGGGAAAAGTATATGTCTTTATGATATAAAAATTATTTCATTGAATATTTTGAAACTAATTTTACTTGAAGCCATTGTACTGTAGGTAGCAATGACTTCCAGTCAAATTGATTAAAAAATAGTCAACAGTTTTTCTGCATGGATGCCTTGAAAATGTGATATAGGGAATTCATTATTGAAAGGGTTAGTACAGGTGGTCTTTATAGCAGGCTTAACTGAGAGTATTCCAAACTATTCAATGCAATTGACACATGTACATCTCGCTGAATGACAAGTTATCAGAAGGGGATGGGTATCCAGGTGAGCTGGAGTTTATTTAGAAAATAATTTAACTGAAAGTCATTGCTGCCTTAGGTACATGTACTAACAACTTTCAACCAAATACATTTCAAAATATTCAATAGTATAGATGTCAGAGCACATAATACATATCTTAAATATTTAGGCACCGGAGGGAAAAAGGTTAAACTGTTAATTGTTTTTATCTTGTTTGGCAATAAAATGTCGGGCATGATAAATCATTGCACGGTGTAAAAAAACCTGTCTAATATTTCCCCTATGAAAGTGGTACTGGTTATATTAGTAGTGTAAATAGTCAAGGGCTGATAACTCTGGTGTCTGACGTCATATCAGTTACATTTTTGCAACACAGATATTAGATGACGACATTAACATTGTGACCAAGTTTGGAGTGAGTCCACCGAGAAATAACATAATATGCTGCCATTGTTGAGGATGGATGGATGGACAGACAGATGCCACACTGGGGGTCATCGCTATGCGTCGGATGGCTGACAAGCCAGTTGAGCTAATAAAACCAATTTCGGCCTCAAAATCCATCAAATAAAAAATCCAATACTGCTGCCAAACACGATACATTTTGATTGGTCCATGGCGCCAATGTTATTTTACCTATCAACTTCCCATAAACAAACTTTAATGACCATTAGTCCATAATTATATCCCCCAAATTTAGTCCCAATCTGTTCAACGGTTCTTCAGAAGTTGTTTTTGCAAAAACTAGGTCATCCAAGATGGCTGCTGAGTCCCTTGGCCAATCAAGTTCCTTTGAACAAACTTGGTTCAGCTCTTGCCCTATATGATATTTCATGAGTTTCGAATTGATCCACCAAGAGGTTTCGGAGATGATTTTTAGAGGTTTCTAAAAATCGGTCAAAATCCAAGATGGCTGCCGACCAAATTGGTTGATCGACTTCCTTTGAACAAACTTAGATCTCTATGCCATAAGGATGCTTCATGCCAAATATAATTGAAATTGGCCCAGTGGCTCTTGAGAAGAAGTCGTTTAAAGATAAAGCCGATGGACGGACAGACGACAGACAGCGGCCATGGCATAAGCTCACTTGACCATTCTGGCCAGGTGAGCTAACAAGTGGGAAATAGTATAATACAAGTTTAGTTCTTAACCCTTTAGCACCCATATCAGCCAAAAACAGCTTCTGCAGTGGTCTTAAGAAATGTCCATTTGCAGACCAAGAGAAGAGTATTTTTGAAAATTTACCACTAGAATAACTGACTCGATAACTGAGCCAGTCATTAAGTCGTAAATTTTCAAAAATAGGCTTCTCTTGGTCTCCAAATGGACAATTTCTATGAGAAAATTAAAATTTTCTAGAACAAATTTGGCTAAAGTGTTAACATTGTATTATGAAGGTTTTAATGACTGCCAGAAAATATTTGCTTTTCAAGCTTTGTGTACCTGACCAGGTTTATATAAGGTGAAATCATCACGAAATGTGGCTGTAGGTGAAGGAACAATGGCTTCTAGGAATGATGCATCTTGTAACGCTTGGCAAATTGCCGTAGCTTGATCTCTGAAAGTAAAAGTCAAGCATACAAACAATAGAATTCATTTTCAGCTATGCCCCAGCCATTTCTAGCTAGGCTCCACACCATTTTTTACAAGTGTTGGAATCAATTTGAAAATCCTTCCCCAGGGGCAGAGTCTAATGCCAATATCACCTTGCAATCCGAAATCATGAGTAACTTCAATAAAAATTTGTATGAAATCTGCCTGCATTGCCGCTCTGCCACGACCACCACCACACACACACCTCGCGACGTCACACGACACTAACCCCTAACCGACATGGCAGAGCCTAATGTCATTGGCTAACTAACATACAAAAGTTGGTTGAATTCTGTCAACTTCGAGTCTGCCCCACCCAGCCCCATCTTATACCTAGCACCCACCAACACCTTGGGGGTGGAGCCGAATGTAAATTTTGTCTTGTAGACCCAATCATATGGTTAACTCACATAACAAATTTGATTGAATTCCACCAAACTTGTTTCAGAGGTCATAGCCCGATGGACAGACAGAAGGGTGGAGAGATATGATTGCAATATTCCCTCTCCTTTTTCCAAAACGTGTATGGATAATAATAAATAGTGTGAGTGCTGCTGATAAAATTGCTGAGTAGCAATGCTCTCAGCGACATAATTACCTGCTTGCCATTTTATTCTCTTCAAGCCAGGATACAATATCTCTACCCACAATGCAGTTGTTATACGTGCGTAATCGGACGCGATGGCTCTGTATGAGGACACCTTTCTCTGGATCCTGGATGTCCTTCCATAAGTCTCGCAGCTGCTGACTATTCTGGTTAACGAAGTACAAAGGCATTAAAACTTTACTCGGTTATCGAGCCAGTAATTTTGGTGGTAAATTTTCAAAAAATAACCTCGGCCTGCAACTGGCCATTCCTCAAGACCATTAGATAGGCAGGTTTTTTTTAGCAAAAACCGGCCTAAAAAAACAGCCTATTTAATGATCTTGAGGAATGTCCAGTTGCAGGTCAAGAGCTTCTTTTTGAAAACTTACCACTAAAATGACTGGCTCGAAAACCGAGCCTGTCATTGCAGTGATAAATCTTTTTAAATAGTCTTCTCGTGGCCTACAAAGTCACTACGCAAACATTTTCTTAACAAATCTTGACCATGAAACGGATAAAATGGCATAAAGTTCATTCTTGATTTAGACTTCTTATTTTTATGCACTAGTTTTAAGTTAGTAATATTAGTATATATTTCAGATGACACTAAAGAATGTATTACTACATATATTAGATATGTAGGTATTTTACAAAGTATGTCAGAAAATGCTGAAAATAATTATGCTTAATTTTTTCAAGAGTACAGTGCTGCGAAACACTATAACTTCTCTAATTTCTGAAATATTTGGCCAAATTACGTGAAATTAATATGAATTAAATTAAAGCCTTTATTGGTCAATCCGTCCAATAATGGCTTATACAGAGGTATTGAGGAATGTCTATTTGTAGGACAAGAGGACATTTTTTAGTTTACCACTGGAATGTCTGGCTCGATAATTGTTGTTTAATGGTTTTGTACAATTAAACTTAGTTAGTAGACGCACAGATAACATGCTCCTAGGCATACTTGGACAGAAGTATAAGGCCAAGTAATCTTGGAACAAGATTTCAGAGTTAGCTCCCTTGGCACTGTGTGTAATAGCCAACTCATTCACGCAAAAGCAGCAGAATAATAGCAAGGCCATATAACTAACATTCCAGTCCAGTGACAGCTAGTAGCAGTCACCATCCCTATATGGGAACATGTAAGCAGACCATCACCCGATAGAAACCACATGATCAGGTCAGCCTATCAACAATGTTATAGACTTAATTTACAATTAGGGTCAATTCTTGCTAAGCATTCTTGATGGCTACAGGTTTAGAGCAATAGTGGAATACAATGGTCAGATCTGGATATTTATTAAATTCCGGACATTAAGCTTAGCACCGCCTCCATCTATACCATCTATATTCATGTAACATATAATATGAAGAGCATTGTTAAAACTCATATAACTTGTATGATTTATTTATTAAGCAAACTAATACGAGGATGTAGCTAACATCTATGCTGTGCTTTAGGCATGTCAGGCGGCTAATACAGCAGGCTGCAACACGCTATCACCATGTTCAAAGGCTGGAACTCCTGTGGCCGGTTAACTTGTACCGATGTCACCTGGGGGGGGGGGGGGGGGGGGGGGGGGGGAGCGAATTTGAACAAGTGACTAAGTTAATGACTGCCAATATCTCCAGCAGTTTACAGTATAACTTACATGAACTTAGGAGGATTATATGCACTATTGCACATAGCATAGAATGAATAACATTACATAAGACAGTAGCAATACACAGATTTTTTACGATCATTTACGTGAATATATTTTTAAGTCAGGCTGTCGAGGGATTCAGAGTGTCTAATTTGGTACCGCGTTGCTGGAAGCTGTTGTTGTTGTATTGAAGCTTTTGACTCTAAATTTGCTTACATATCGGGACCCACGGGCAAATGGTCCCACAAGTTTGGTTAAGATCACCATGTCTAAATATCTATTTTGAAAGTAATGCTGCTGATGCTGTTGCATTTTGGCTTTTGACACCAGAAATTTTGATTCGTCCTTGATATATCTGTGGGGACTCCAGGGGCAGGTTTGCACACACGTTAGACGATCTCACCAATAGAACCAGTCATTAACAAGTGACTTAAGAACAAGAAGCACTATATTCTCGCATTAAACTTTCTGTCTAGCGACACAGGTAAAAGGTTGGATAACCAATGATTACCATTTGTTAACTGCGCTGGATACACATGGTAACCATTGGTTAGCATGGGTCGAATGCAGTGAACATACACAGAGTAACCGTTTTGTGCCATACTTAGAATGCTGATAATACTGATATTCATGTTTCATCATGATTATGGCCTGTTTAACGGGCAACTGGTAATCGCTGGTTACAACACTACAATTGCAGAGCATACATGGTAATCGCGTGTTACCATATGCACACTCGGTGTAATCGCTCAGTTGCGTGTTACCATGCTTCCTATTTAATGAACGCACATGGTAATCGCGTGTTACCACATAACCAATATAATGAGCACAGTATTCGCTTACTATGGTACTGCAGGTGTAATGAATACAGGGTAATCACTTGTTGCCATATAGCCAATATAATGACCACTTAGAGTAATCTTGTTACCATAGGGCCTATTTAGCGAATACACATGGTAATCACGTGTTGCCATACAGCCGATGTACATGGTAATGTGGTAATCGCTTGTTACCATACAGCCAGTGTAACAAACACACATGGTAATTGCTTGTTGCTATACAGCTGATGTAACAAACACACATGGTAATCGCTTGTTACCATACAGCTGATGTAACAAACACACATGGTAATCGCTTGTTACCATACAGCTGATGTAACAAACACACATGGTAATCGCTTGTTACCATACAGCCGGTGTAACAAACACACATGGTAATTGCTTGTTGCTATACAGCTGATGTAACAAACACACATGGTAATCGCTTGTTACCATACAGCTGATGTAACAAACACACATGGTAATCGCTTGTTACCATACAGCCGGTGTAACAAACACACATGGTAATCGCTTGTTACCATACAGCCGATGTAACGAACACACATGGTAATCGCTTGTTACCATACAGCCGGTGTAACAAACACACATGGTAATCGCTTGTTACCATACAGCCGATGTAACGAACACATATGGTAATCGCTTGATACCAGACAGCCGGTGTAATGAACACACATGGTAATCGCTTGTTCCCATACAGCTGATGTAACAAACACACATGGTAATCGTGTTACCATACAGCTGATCTAACAAACACACATGGTAATCGCTTGTTACCATACAGCTGATGTAATGAACACACATGGTAATTGTTTGTTACCATACAGCTGATGTAATGAACACACATGGTAATCGTGTGTTACCATACAGCCGATGTAACGAACACACATGGTAATCACTTGTTACCATACAGCCGGTGTAACAAACACACATGGTAATCGCTTGTTACCATACAGCTGATGTAACGAACACACATGGTAATCGCTTGTTGCCATACAGCCGATGTAACGAACACACATGGTAACCGCTTGTTACCATACAGCCGGTGTAATGAACACACATGGTAATCGCTTGTTCCCATACAGCTGATGTAACGAACACACATGGTAATCGCTTGTTGCCATACAGCCGATGTAACGAACACACATGGTAATCGCTTGTTGCCATACAGCTGGTGCAACGAACACACATGGTAATCACGTGTTACCATACAGGCGGTGAAACAAACACACATGGTAATCGCTTGTGGGCCATGTCCTCCCAAAACTGTGACTCACTAAACATTCTTATTAATATCGGTATTATATTGTATGGTTGCAACTGCCGGTATGCAAATTCTTATGCTTGGACATGTCAGACTCATTCACTGTCATGACTAAGGTGAGCCGCTGCAATACCGTAAATCCTCATTAAACAAGCATATGTTAACTGAGCCAGTCACAAGCCAGTCACTGCAGTGAGTTTTAAAAAATCCCTTGACCTACAAATGGGAACTCACAAAGAGGAATTGTCCATTTCCTTGACCAATTTTGACCATTAACCCTGTTACCGACATATCCCAGAAAAAGTATATTCTTTACGATATACAACTAATTCTGTGGAATATTTAGAAATTTATTTCGAAATCATTTCAAAATATTCAACAGCTTTCCTGTTTATTTGCCACAAGATTGACATGCGGTGAATTTATCTGAAAAGGGGTTAAACAATTAAACTGCTACCTTACTGAATCGGAGGAGGAAATTAAAATGCTACCTTTGTGAGAACTTGTCTCTCGGTGTTCATGTCATCTGCACTCGTATAGCTGAACCTTGGGTTAAAGTCAAACGGATTCGAATTCCTGTCCGTTAGCTTGGGCAGATCAGAAACACTAAGAGACCTGGAAAGAAATGACGACTGTTCAACGCTACATCAGAATCATTGGTTTATAATCAGTTTATTTTTAAAATCTAGTATATCAATAAAACACCAGTATAAATTGTATGCACCTGGACTGGATATCTACATGTATTAATTATTTCAGTTTGTTACAATTTCTATGTGAACATTCAAACAAGACATCACTAACATGTGACACACGTTAGGTGGATATAAGTACATGTATGATTCTGGCCATATACATGTACCAATCTCTCAGTGGCACTGTGGCAGATATAAAATTCATTAATTGGTTATCTGATTTACAAAACATACAGTCGAGTTCACACAATCTATATGTTCAAGAATTTTCTAATTAACTCGGGTTGCCAATTAGCGGGTTAGATATTCTTTCAATAACACACTATCGTTGCGACATACATGTACATGTAGGCAGCTTTGCCCAAATTAGTAAACATTTGACGGACTGACTGACCAACAGACCGACTGACCTACAGATTGACCTATTTTAAAAAAACAGGAATTAATTTAAATAGGTATTTAGAATTAAAAGATCCATCAAATTACAGGACAATACTAGATCTTTATGCCATATCTCTATGCGATATGGTCAGTTTGGAGAATTTTGGTTCATATATTTGCTTTAGGGAAGTTTCACTGCATATATTATATATAAAATGAAACTTCCCCACAGTACAGCGCCAAAATAACTAAACATGTTTCTAAAACACAAGAGCAACAATGGCTTTCAACATATCCAATCAAATTCAGTCCACAATATTGAACACTCCTTACATATTGTTCAAAATGGTGCTAACTAAGGCCATGTTCTCACTAGAAACTTAATCAGGAATAACGACATACATGTACGTCAGTATGGCGTTATTGCTGATTAAGTCTCAAGTGAGAACACGGCCTAAGATGTTTCTGTGTTTGTTGTGGAAACAAATTACCTTATTTATGAGCTGTAAGATAAGGCAGACCCTATATATACCACCACAGGTATTTCCTAAGCTAAGCAAAGGCGTCCAATCCAATTTAATTCAAAATATGCAACAACTCATTTCTTCCAATTGTACTAACTAACATGTTTCTGTGCTTATTTTGAAAACATGTTAAGTTCTCTCTGAGTTGTACTGTATTCTTGAGTACCTCTGGTGTGCTACTTGAAGAGGAGGCCTTACTGTATGTATATATATATATATTACAATAAGTTATAGTACCGATGGTGAGCCAGTGTCTCTTCTCTCAGAATTGACCTGGTTCTGATGACAGGGGTCCACCAGCTAGACGCATCCACATTCGTCATACTATCTACTTCCAGAAGTGAGGGTACTTTGAGGTCCTCACGTGTCAAGTTGATATCACTGGTAAAGCCGCCCTGCTGCGCGTAGCTCAGCACCACCTTACAACAGTATGTGCAAACACGGAGGTTCCCTAGAAACACAGAATACAGTGTAACCGTTAGTAGGCTTGCACGATTATGTGATTAAATCGAAAATCGTGATTATTTTTTAAATCGTGAATTTATATGATTAACCAGAAATGTCATTGCAATGCAACCATGAAGCTCAACTTTACGACTTTGCAATGAACTATGAAGCTTGACTTCAAACATAAAATAAATATAGATGGCCTTATCAACAAGAGGCCCAAAGACTTGTAGCGCTAACCTGGACAATTAGAATTTGAACCATTTGCATTTAAATACTGGTAGACATGATGAATAATTTTCGAAAAGAAAAAAAAATGGTCACCAAAGAATTAACTAACCAAAATTCTGAATAGAACTTCTAGAGCCTACCACTATAAATGGAATCCTTCCAGCCAAATTTGGATAAAATCTACCAAGTGATTATGGAAAAGATACAATTTCCAGTAAAATTGTTCATAAAATGTAATACTTTCACTAAAAAAATTGATGCATAAAAATTCTGAATTATTGTTCTGGTGATAGCGTCTGTCTCGTCAACTAGGGTTGAAATCTTTCAAGAGGTTATTAATGAGTAGTGTTTAGACCATTTCTGCTAAATTTTGCATAGTCTGTTTTCACCGAAAAACTTGACCAATTAAAATTCTGTACATGAGATCTAAAGCATATCACCATAAGGTCCTTCCAGCTAAAGTAAGTTACAATCTGCCAAGTGGTTAATGAGGAGTAACGCATTGACAATTACCAGGAAATTTTTCATAAAATCTAAGATTTTCACCAGAAAAATTGACCGATCAAAATTCTGTATATATCTTCTGAAGCATAGCCCCATAGTTATTCCGGCCAAAGTAAGTTGAAATCTGCCAAGCAGTTAATAAAGCGTAGAGTTTTGACAATTTTCAATAAATTTTTCATAAAATTAAAGGTTTTCACACAAATAAATTGTTCAATCAAAATTCTGTATAATGTTCTGAAAACGAAACCCCTAATGGTTTTAGCGAAAGCAAGTTGAAATCTGCCAAGCGGTTAATTATGCGTAGAGATTTGAGTTGCCAGTAAATTTTTCATAAAATCAAAGGTTTTCACACAGATAAATTGATCAATTAAAATTCTGTACACATGTTCTGAAAATTTGTCATAAAAAGTCAGATTTTAACCCAAAAAATTGACCAATTAAAATTATGTCCACAAATTCTGAAGCCTACCCCCATAGGGTCCATCCACACAAATTAGGTTGAAATCCGCGAAGCAGTTAATGAGGAGTAGCATTTTTAAACAAAGGTTGACGAATGGATGACAGATGAAAGACAGTCGCCATGGATATCAGTGAGCTTAACCTTTGACCTTTTAACCAAAACATCATTGTTTGGCGCCGTATTAATATCACGAGCCATGTGTCCAAGTTAGGGTCCAGTATGATTAACCAAACCTGAGATATAAACAGAAAAGTTGAGCTTAATGGAAAATGTTATTGTTGAAAAAATAAGATTTTTACCAAGGTCACAGTGACCTTGAACTTTGACCCGACCTCAATGTAATTGTGTGATGTTAGGTTCATTATAAGCAGGCATGTGTCCAAGTTTGGCTCCAGTATAATTAACCAATGCCGAGATATAAACAAAATAAGAAAATTTATCAAATATCTTTTTCACGAGTGAGATGACATACTTAACCTCCCTAACACTCTAGATATACTAGTATATTGGCTCTAAATTCAATAATATTCAGAATTATAAAAAGTTAGGTGCCCCTACTGGGCAGGTGGAATGTACACAGTCATGCACATGTCAGACACCACCTCTGCGCATGCGCATACTGGTACTTCTGTTACTAAATATTGGCTGACATAGAAGTAACTATTCAAATAACCAAAGGACCAGGCCTCCGTGGGGTGGAGAGGCTGGGATCCTGTTAGGGAGGTAAGTATGTCATCTCACTCGTGAAAAAGAAATTTGATACATTTTCTTATTTCACCTCATGAGAACATACTTACCTCCCTTAACACTCTTGATAAAAGCCAGAATTTGAAAGTAAATTTGGTGGGAGGGAGGCAAGGTCCTAAAACCAGTTCACCCTCGAAGAGACTAGCTCTTTGAATTTTCAAGAGATTAAACGAAATCACAGATTTCTTTTTTCACGAGAGAGTTGTTATACTTACCTCCCTAACACTATGATATTTCCTAAATAGTGACCTTGACTCAATAACCCCAGATTAAAAAAGATAGGTGCCCTTAATGGGCAGGTAGACAGTCAGCCGGATGCCGTCCCCAACCTCACGCATGAGCAGACTGTCACTGCCTCAGCTTGACTATTGGCCGACACATGCAATTTAAAAGCCTGAAGACCGAGCCTCTGTGGGGCGGAGAGGGCGGGTCCGTGTTAAGGAGGTAGGTATAACAACTCTCTCGTGAAAAATAAATCCGTGATTTCGTTTATTTCAATTCAAGAGATATACTTACCTCCCTAACACTATGATATTGCCAGAATTTGTATGAGAATTTGGTGGGAGGGAGGCGAGGTCAAAAGGCCAGCTCATCCCTTGTGCGTTTTGCGCATGAAGCACTAACATCTGAAATTGTGTGACACCCACAATCAGGCAATGATTTGAACATCAGATAACACAACCTATGGTGAGAGCAATAACCGTATATCAAATGCGCTTCCCGCCTCCCCCCTTTTGGGAAAGGAGAAGCTATGACCTCCATGTCCCATACGCTCTCTAAGTACTGGTGCTAAGTACTACAGGACATGAGACGAAAGGCTACATCTCGTATACTCTCAATAAATGAATCACATAATACACAGGTACAATTACCTTTTTAATAGATAAGGGTAATACATTGTGACAATAAATTATGTAACAACAAACGGCAGTACTGACTTTATGCATGAAAGCTGTATCCATTCAGTCCACATCAGTGAAGGAAAAAATGATACACGAATATGTGGTTGTTTCCACAATTAAAATGTGCTGTCTGAAGACAGCAAGTGCAACTTATCTACAATATATACACCTGATCATCTTTTGAATATCGATAAGGCAAGAGGATTAATGGTGTCACAGAGGTAATGGTCGGTAAAACTTCACACACAGTGCCACTGAGCTACCGACATAATGTCATCCACCGGCACCTCGTTAAACATGGCGGTGGACGTCACCACGCCACGTACACTGTGAGCCTTGGCTAAGTCAACTTGTTTACCAGTGGCAGATTTGTGGCAAAATTGAACACATTCCACAATCTACCTAGATATAGTGTCCTTTGACGCCCTACCATGGGTTCAATATAAGACAACCATAACGAGGATGGGTCCGTCCGCCATTCCTGTGTACGTTGTTTGTACCTGTTTAATGCGCGTACTGGACACCATGCTTTTGAATTAGGATCAAACCTAGTCAAAGCTGGTAAAACAATTGGTTGACCTGGATATTTCAAAGACTGGTTCTTAGCCATGAAATTTATCCTAGGTAGAAGCCTAAGGCCTTCCCCTGTAACCACATAATGGTCTGCCTCGGCGGATAAAGCACGAATCTCGCTTCTCCATCTTGCAGAGACCGCAGCAATTAGAAATAACAGTCTTAAGTGTCAACATTTTTATAGAAATGGCACTTAGTGGTTCAAAGGGGTTGTCTGCTAGCACTTGAAGTACTAGAGATAAACTCCAAGACGGAATCGCTGGAGGACTTCTCGGTCTTAGATTACCCATGCCTTTTATTAAAGTGTTCGATGAACAGACTTCGTCATTTCCCCTATCAGCCAAGCAAGGGATAACTGACATCAAAGCTGACTTGTAGCCAGCAATAGTTAGGCTTGAGGCTATAGGCATCATACAGATGACAGAGGAAATCGGCTACTATCTGAATAGATGCATCAATTGGATTAACATCTCTGTTTGAGCACCATTCTGCAAATCGATTGATTTTATAGACATATGCTCTGGAGGTTCACCACCTTTTGGCTTTAGCCATAAACATGGCTGCTTGCTTAGACAAGCCCTCCTTAACTTTCGATTCCTTGACAACATCCACGCAGTCAATTGGAACATTGACAGGTTGTTGTGAAGGGACTTGCCCTGGAAAAAAAATATTGTCCATCAGAGGCAGAGGAACCGGATTGCAGATCAGAAGGTCTAGCAGATCTGTATATCAATTGGCCAATTTAGGCCAATCAGAAGCACCTGGCACTCCTCCTGCCTGATTTTCTGAAGAACTTTTGGACTCAGGATTGCTGGTGGGAATGCGTATGCATACATTCTCTCCCAGCTGATAGCTAACGCATCTCTTGCGTAAGCGCTTGGATCTGGAATTGGAGAGATGCACGTCGTCATCTTCGCATTCTTGTTCGCTGCGAACAAATCTAAGTTGGGTTTCCCCGAGTAGTCAAACAGACGATCTAGTTGCCATTCCGTAGACAAACCACTCATCCTTTGGCTCAATGAGTCTGCTAACAGATTTAGCATTCCCGGAATGTGAACTGCCTTCAAAGTGATCATTTGATCTAGACACCAGCAAAGCAGTTTCCAAGTCATCATACAGCGACTGGGCAACTTCGTTCCGCCCTGGCGGTTTATGTAAGTCACTACTGTTGAGTTGTCTGATCGAACTAGAACAATCTTGCCCTGAACTTCCTTTAAGAAATGTTCCAGGTCCAGAACTACTGCTAGTAATTCTAGTAGATTTATGTTCCTGTGACTGATCCAGATTCCAAAGCCCTGATACTGTGGCTTCTTCCAGACAAGCCCCCCCCCCCACATCCCTCCATTGATGCATCTGTGTACATCGTTATTTGAGGGTGGGGTCGGGTGAGTATCAGACCCGCCAGGAGATTCTCTCTCTTCATCCACCATTGAAGGTGGTCAATAAGAGGATCCAACACTGACAACTCTGAGTCCAGGAAACCTGTCCTCTGGGTCAACTGTGTCATGAGAAATAACTGGATAGGCTGCCTGTGCAAGGCCGCCTGTGGAATGACTGGTTCCAGAGAAACCATCAACCCCAGCATTCTCAAGTAAACCCATGCCAGTACATGACGACTGTTGCACACTGACTGTATTACTGAGATGAGTATTTCTACTCTCTCCTGAGTAGGATAAACATACCCTATCTCTAGATTGAAGAACATTCCCAGGTAAACAAACTTCTGGGATGGAGTCAGCTCTGATTTCTGAAAGTTTATTATCCAGCCTAAGTCTGTGAGAGTTTTCAAAACTATCTCCAGATTTGCTGCAAGACTTTCCCGATTGTGTGCCTTTAACAGCCAATCATCTATGTACCGTAAGTGTGGACTGGTATGCTTCTCCTGCGGAGGTATGCTGTTATTACAAGAAAACCCCTGGTGAAGACCCGAGGACGCATGGAAATTCTGAATGGTAAAACTTTGAATTCCCACTGTCAGCACTGGAATGTGAATCTCAGGTACCGACGAAAACTCTTGGCAATTGGAATGTGGAAATATGAATCCTTCAGATCTATGGATGCCGTCCACATTCCCATCTCCAACCCCACCAACACCGTTTTGACTGTTTCCATTTTGAAACTCGGTGTGTCTATGAACTTGTTCAATGGCTTGAGATTGAGAATTTGTCTCCACCCTTCAGTGCTCTTTGTCACTAGTAACATGGTTGAATAGAAGCCCGGGCAATTTTGCGCCATTTTAATTGCTCCTTTTTGTATGAGGGAATTTACATTTGTGTGTCTCTTCCTCTATACACAACTGTTGATCTAGATCTCTTGGAATTTGAGTCCAGATCGGCACCAGAGACAGGTGCGATGGTGGGCCTATCGCCCAGTCGGGCTGGTACCCGGCTGAAAGCCATCGCACGACTAAGGGGTCCTGGGTTAACCGCTCCCACTCCTGCTTGTGGAAGGTCAATCAACCTCCTACGGGTCCACCTGGTGAGAGAGGTTGACGTAAGCAGTGCAAGCATGGGACTGTCTGGTTCTAGCATTTTTATGGTTCTTGTGGAAATCGGCCCATCAGGCATGATTACCACGACCAGATCCTCGCTCGCCATGGTTTGCGCCGCCTGCGCCACGGCCCGCCCCTCGTGTACCGAGGTGTGTGGGCGGCTGCCTGCGCTTGAGGAACCTGTGACCCCCCACCCCCAACTGCAGGCCGGTGCTGGCGTGGCCGTGGCCTATGCTGCGCCGGTGGCTGGCCTCTGACATGACCACCGCCACCTCGGGCCTGGTGTGGACGGTACGCAGGGGGTGCTGCGCGAATGTGCTCCCTACGAAGCACCTCAAATTGTTCGCGTAGCGCCCTCTGATTATTAACTAGAGTGACTGTCTCCTGGAGGTGTCTACATCCCTCGCCCCCAAACAGACCAGGACCTGCAATAGGCATCCAAAGAAGCCTGTTGTAGAAATCCTGAGGCGGACACAAATTGTCTAGCGCAAATGTACGTCTCGCCCTGACACTCCTAGTCACTGCCCTAGTCATACAGTCCAGAGCCAGGTTAATCTCATCCTGGATGGCTCTCTGTACTGAGACAGGGCTTGCTTGGCGCGATGCAGACGCTGTTACTACACCCTGTGAGACATGCGAAAGCGCCGCTATGGATGCTCTCGAGCTCTCCTCTCCATCGTGCAATGCGGTGTTTGCTGAGCGCAGGGTGCTCGAGCACAGCGCTCCCATGTCAGAACGGGAGCCTGGCCGTGTGTCCTCGCCAAGTGCTGCACGATCATCAGTAATCGGCTTTGGCACTGTACCGTATTTCTGGTATTGCCCAGCAACAATACAGCACTGCCTCGCCACCTCGCAGGGTGGGGGGGTGTTCGCAAGCCGTCTCTTAGGCTTAATGGACGTCTCTGCCGCCGTGACCATATCCACTACATGTTCTGCTAACGGCAGAGATGGCATGGTGGTAACTGCCGGCTTTCCCGCCAACCATGGGTGCTGGTCCCGCTGGCTTGCCGACTGTTCAACACAGAGCTCTGGCCTAACGCTTACCAGCCATTGCCACACATCAGACCAGTCCTCCTCTGTGGCCACCTGTGAGTGCGTGACAAGGTGCGGGCCTTCGTCATCCTCAAATGCACTTGCAGGTGCAAACGTGGCTGGAGCCGTGGATACCGCTGGCTGGCCATGGAAAACATGCGGGCCTGAGAGAGCAGGCATGGCTTGCGCCACGGCTGAAAAGCCAGGAGCCGACGCCATGGAAACTTGCGGGGTGTAATCAGCCACACCCTGGCCCGGACCAGCTGCCTTCATATCCTCGGCAGGCCGAGATATACGGTAACGCTGAATCCATTTCCATGGATTTCAACGTGTTACTAGACATTGGAAAAAGAAGAATTGCTTCATTTTCAAAAAACTCTGAAAGAACCACAATTAAGAGACATTAACCATCACCCTATTTTATAATAACATGACACAACCAACAAGACAAAAAACAAAATGGTCACATATACTGACCTCTGATGTCTTGAGGCCAGAAATCACCTCTTCCCCCATACGGATGAAGAGAATGGAACCGGAAATAGTAGGGTTTCCCTACTAACAAATGTGATATTTGTAAATAGCAGAGGAGGAAAAACTAATTACAAATAAATACCTCCGAATTATTTTCTGAGGACTGAGACGGCAAGCGGGTTGGAAGTGTCACTTAACGTAAAACATTAACAAAGATTATACCGTGACCTTTGACCCCCATAACCTTGGCCGCATGACGTCTGCATCAACATGCTGCTTCCTTTTGATGTAAATCACCATGTAACTATGCCTGCATCAGCGCGCTACTTTCTTTCGATATATATCTCCATGTATCCAGGTTTGGTTCCAATTGGATCAGGCATTGCTGAGATATAAGACAATAACTTTTGTTTAACGCAAAAACCGTGAACTTTGACCCCAAAAACCTTGACCTCATGATGTCTGCATCAGCATGCTGCTTCCGTTAAATGTAAATCACCATGTACCCAAGTTTGGTTCCAATTGGATAAGGCATTGTTGAGATATAAGGCAATAACTTTTGTTTAACGCAAAAACTTAACATAAAATATTAACAAAGATTACACTGTGAACTTTGACACCATAAACTTGACCTCATGATGCGTGCATCAGTGGGCTGCTTCCTGTCGATGTATAGCTCCATGTACCCCAGTTTGGTTCCAATTGGATCAGGCATTGATGAGATATAAGGCAATAACTTTTGTTTAACGCAAAAACTTAACATAAAATATTAACAACGATTATACCGTGAACTTTGACACCATAAACTTGACCTCTTGATGCGTGCATCAGCGTGCTGCTTCCTGTCGATGTATATCTCCATGTACCCAAGTTTGGTTCCAATTGCATCAGGCATTGTTGAGATATAAGACAATAACTTTTGTTTAACGCAAAAACTTAACAAAGATTATACCGTGACCTTTGACCCCATACCATTGAACGCATGATGCCTGCATCAGCACGCTACTTTCTTTCGATGTATATCTCCATGTATCCAAGTTTGGTTCCAATTGGATCAGGCAATGATCATATAGAACAAATTTGTAACGCTTCGTTAGGATTTGAAAATCCCTTGATAAATTAAAAGACCATTTAGAAACTTTAACATTCTTCTAATTCTTGGTACACAATAAACTAAGTCCAAACCATATCAACATATGGAAACAGTTTGACAATCATTTTCATTATGATGGAGTCTGCATGCAATGACAGCATATGACAAATCCCTAGTGTTATTGAGATCAGCGAATACCCTTATAAACTAAATGTCCATCAAAAACCTTCAACATTCTTCTAATTCTTGGTATGCAATAACATATGGCCAAACCGCATAAAAATATGGAAACAATTTGCACATAATTTTCACTATGATGAACACTGGATGCAATGATGGTATAGAGCAAATCTGTAAAGTTTTATTGACATGAATTATATGTCCACTGAAAAACCGTAACATTACCTAATTCTTGGTGCAAAAATAAGCCACATCCAACCCCTGGAAAAATATGGAAAGATCAGAAAAGTCCTTGATGAATTAAATGTCCATTGACAAACATTTGCCTAATTCTTGGTGCACGCTGAACGCTGGGCGTGATTTGGATTGCTATGTCAAGATCCTCCACTTACCTATGGGTTTGACTAAAAATAGGTAAGATAAAACTAGTGCTCCCATGATTTTCTAAACAAGCAGAAAATTATCGTCTTGCATATTTACAATAAGAGTCCTCTCTTGGCCAGCAAAGCGATATTTCTCAAAGCCATTACACAAGTCGTATTGACTGACTTGAAGTGTTGGGAATTGGTACTATTGGTTTTACATTACTAACCAATGATCAATTAATGATCGACCATAACATTTTCTCATTTTTACCCATTCTGAAATTTTGAACGCAATAATTATTGCATGTTCATGGATATTTAACCTTAATAATTTAAGAAATAATTTGTTGAATATTTTGAAACTAATTTGATTGGAAGCTATTGCTGCCTTAGGCAGCAACATCTTCCAGTCAAATAAGTTTCAAAATATTCAACAGGTTATTGATATGGTGGTTTTTGACATTAGCTTACTATTTCAGTGTTGAGAGGGTTAATGTCTTCGACTATGGACTCGTATGGAGTAATATTATGTTATATAGCTGTAAAAATGAAATTAAAACACCCACACACACACCCACACACACACATTCTGTTAGTGATTTAAACACACATATACACACCAAGCCCAATTATTATTATTATTCACCTCTGTATCCCATGATCTTAGCTGGAAGCTCTTGATGGCAACATTTACTGCAGAATATCTGACCACAGATTCGACAATGATGCCGTCGACGGAATGTGGTAAATTTATCCCCGCAATCATAGCATTCTTTACATGTATTGTCCGGCATCCAGTACTGCCTGAAGTCACAGTCCTTGTAAACCTGAGGAGTCTGGGATAGAAAATCAGAAAAAGCGTAATTACAGGGCTAATTTTGAGGCACTTGTTTCCTAAACAAAATAAAATGTACCGTTGAATATTTGGAACATAATTGGATTGGAAGACGTTGCTGCCTATGCAGCAATGTCTTCCAATCCAATTATGTTCCAAACACGTGCATTCAACAGAACATTTCTTACTAACTAACATATTTCCTGTTTAATTTTGGAAACATGATAACTTATTTCTGAGGAGTATTGTGGCAATAGGCTCATCTTATTTTCTTTATCGAAATATCGATCCAAAGTGTATGTTAAGATAACTTAACTGGAAGCTGGTGGTACACCATGTAGTATCAGGTAACAGTCTAATTAGGTTAAAATTTTGAAATATTCAACAGAACATTTTGTATGTATCATAATAAAGAGGGATAAATTTGTAACCATGCTCCGCCCATTTCGAGCTAAGCTCCGCCAACTTTGTACGCGTCTTGGAATTGATTTGAAACCTGAATAACCAGAATTTTAATTTTCATGTAATTCACCTGTCCAGAGTATGCATCCATCATCTTACCTCGTATGACGTCATATTCAGCTCAGCGCGTGTATGATAATGTCACAATCATTACCTCATAAAGGGTTCCATATAGACTATCACGTTGTATGAATTGTATGTCTTTGTACTGCTTTGTTATTTAATAAACATGCTGTTGAATATTTTGAAACTAATTTGACTGGGCACTGTTGCTGCCTTAGACAGCAACCGCATCCAGTCAAATTAGTTTCAAAGTATTCAACAGCTTAGCTGTGTATTTTTTTTGGGAAATTGATACGTAGGGAGTTCAGAGCTTGATCGATCCTAACACGAGCGAGGTGTGGGTGGAGCTTAACTAGAGATGGGCGCGGCATAGCCAAAAATGTCCATTGTCAGTGTTCGTGCCAGAGTTTTACATAATTCTGATTGTGACATCAGATAACTAGTGACGTAATTGATTATGATGCCAGATCCCTCAAGTTTATAATATTTATTGCGCTCATAGGAAATTAGCTGTAGAAGTAATTATAACCCGGAATTAACTACAAAGTGTTATTTCTCTCAACTGGTCCATTATACGATGTTTTGTTGAACATTGGATATTTTTTTAACTAAGTTGACTGAGAAATGTTGCTGTCATACATGTAGGTTGAATATTTTAAAACTAATTTGACTGGGAGCTGTTGTTGCCATGGCTATTAAATTCTACATTCACAAAGACATACAAGTCAGTCCTTTTCGTGACAGACTTTTCCCCTTTCGTGAGGGACGTACATCTTTTTGATTGTGACATCGCCTAACGAGCGATGTATAGAGAATCTGGAACGAGGTCACTTTTCATATCACTATTATGGACCGAGTTGAAAATTATCAACTTGCACGAGCTTTAGCGAGTGTAAAATTTATAATTTTCAACGAGGTTCATAATAGTGATATGAAGTGACAGAGTTTGCGATTTTATTTATCATATAAACTGTAATTTTGAAATATTTGCCAATGGTTGCTGATGTGACTTTTATCTGATTTCTCATTGTTGATTTTCATGAAATCGATATCGCCGCTGTGACGCACCACTACTTGATAACAGATACTGAATGTGCAGCAAAATATAGTGACAAACGCAAAATCTGGCGATGTCCGCCGTAAACTACACTTTTCTTCTAAGACTATCGCAGAGCCACGGCCATCAATCGTTACTTCGCTGCCGACTGATAAACTGTCAAATGATGACATTTTGCGATGACGTTTCATGAATGGCAAATCCTAGTAAACAAATCGTAGTAAAACAGTACCGCGTAGTAATCCCTACGCGTCACGCTCACATCAAACGATGTTTTAATTGGTCGATTTAAATGGGTTGCGCACAAAACAGCCAATGAAAATACTCCGTTGAATATGGCACGTGCGCTCATATTGAAAAATTTGGAACGGGCTAGAAGGCTTGTTTATATGACAAATTTGATTATGCCGTCAAATATTTGACTGACAGATCGGATACGTCAATTACATGTAGCTATATTGCAGGAAATGTCAATTTCCCTTTCTCCGAGATCTAACAATACTCACCATTCTGTTACTTCTGATATACAGCTGGCCTTGACAGCGGCTCTAGGATTATAGACTTAGAAAGCTTTACCGACTCCTGGGAACCGGGTACTCGGCTCCCAACTGCCGAGTACCCGTTTACCATAGAGCTCATATTGTTTGCATAGCCACCAAACAAGAGAAAACTATGGCTTGCCTCCGTGGGGCTGGGAGGCTGGGTCCATAACAGAATGGTGAGTATTGTTAGATCTCGGAGAAAGGGAAATTGACATTTCCTGCATTCTCCTTCGATCAATACTCACCATTCTGTTACTTCTGATATACACCAGATTTGATCAGTAACCTGGTGGGAAGGGGCAAGCCATACATGCTAATTTTGCCCCTTGGAGAAAGATTTTAGACTTCAAACTTGACTAACGGAGACCTAAAAGGACCGTCAAGTTCACGGAACCGAATCACATTCGCGTCACAGCCCCCCCCCCTTTTTCCTCCTAAGAAAAGGGAGAGAACTAACGAACATGTATCTCGCCTGAAAACACCAATATGCCAAGAGGGTTAACTACTCCCTGCATATTGCTTGTATTAGCCTGGGAATGAGCATGAATATATAAGATGAATGAACATGATACATATACATAATACAAAAAACTCTCACTTATTGAATTACCTTATGATAACAGGACTTCAGACGTACCGCCTCCAACCATTCACGGGTTCGGCCATCAGTGACACAATCTGGTTGACATCCTCTCGCTTGACCATGCCTGCTTTAGGTTCTTTTCTTACCAAAGTGAAAAAAGGGGAAAAGCAGTGTGGTCACTAACTATCGTTTCAAAACAGCTAAAGCGAGTGGATTGGCTGAGTCTGACACATCCCTCATATAGTAATCCGTAAATGAGGACTCACAGTGCCATTGTGCAACGGCCATGATGTCCTCTAACGGAACACCATTGTAAAAGGCGGTCGAGGCGGCTATTCCTCTAACATCGTGTGCCCTTACGCCCTTACGCCCTGCACCTGGTGCCCAGTCGCCAGCTCGTGAGTAGTCTGAATGCATTCGACCACCCAACGAGAGATAGTATCCATGGATGCGGCGCCATAAGGCTTTTCATGGCAGATCCACAGATGTCTATCGTTCGACCGTAACGAGTCAGTCCGTTTCTTGTACTTAGTCAAAGCACGGACCGGGCACCAGACACTGGCATCACGATCAAACCTAGTTAACTTCGGTATAATGATCGGTTTGCCGGGATATCTCAAAGATTGGTTCTTTGACATAAACTCTGCTCTTGGCAGAAGCCGCAGACCTTCTCCAGAAACAATAAATCGGTTCCTCTCTGCCGAAAGCGCATGGATCTCACTGCGCCTTCTAGCTGAGGAAGCTGCCAATAGAAAGACCGCCTTTAGAGTCAAATGCTTTAGACTAGCCGAACGCAACGGTTCGAAAGGGTGCTTGGCCAGTACATTAAGCACTAAAGATAGACTCCAGGCTGGAATGACTACCGGTTGTCTCGGGCGGAGATTGCTCATTCCCTTCAACATCACATTTAACTGGGCCACCTCTGGACTATCCCTGTTGGCTAGACAAGGGATAACTGATGCCAAAGCTGACTTGTATCCAGCAACTGTGACGGGAGCTAGTCCTGCAAAGAACAGCTCACAGAGAAAGTCTGCTATTTGCTGAATAGTGGATTGAAAGGTATCAATACCCTTTTCTTCACACCAGTCTGCAAATCTGTTAACCTTGTTGTTATATGACTTGAAGGTTGACCTCCTTCTCGCAGCCGCGATGAAATCAGCAGCCTGTCGAGAAAAGCCTTCCGACGTGGAACGTTGTTTGACAACATCCACGCAGTCAATTTGAACATTTCGGGACGCTCGTGTAGGAAGCGTCCCTTGGCCTGGGAGATTATGTTCGGAATCTCGGGCAACTGCACAGGATTTTCCACCAGCAGATCTAGAAGATCCGTGAACCACGCCCTGCTCGGCCAATACGGCGCTATTAGCAGGACCAGACACGGCTCCTCCCTGACCTTCACCAATACCTTCGGTAGAAGAATGGTGGGTGGGTACGCGTAAGCGTGCATCCCTCTCCAGCTTATCGCCAGAGCGTCTGTATCGACGGCATTTGGATCTGGAATCGGCGAGACATATGTCATGATTTGAGCATTTTCCTTTGTGGCGAACAAGTCCACGTTGGGTTTGCCCCAATGCTCGAAGATCCGTCGCAGAACCGGAGGGTTGAGGGACCATTCTGTTGGCAAGATTCTCTGTCTGCGAGACAAAGCATCGGCCAGGAATATGAGCTGCTTTCAAAACAACCGAGCAATTCCTGCACCATTGAATCAAGTGCCACACCCTGATGCACAGAGTGGGTGACCTGGTCCCGCCTTGGCGATTTATATATGATACTACTGTCGAATTGTCCGACCGTATCAATATCACCTTTCCCCTGATCATCGGAAGGAACTCTTCCAACGCCAGTTCCACTGCCATCATTTCCAACAGATTGATATGCAGCTGACTCTCCGGGAGAGTCCATGTGCCCGAGACCTGGTGTTCTCCCAGGCAGGCACCCCACCCCTCCAGCGATGCATCTGTGTAGACGGACAGCTGGGGGTGGGGTAGGTGCAGCGAAACCCCTATTAGGAGATTCTGACGCTGTTTCCACCATAGAAGATGCGATATTATCGGCTCCAAAACTGGCACCAGTTTTGACAGGGGTTCTGTTCTCTGTTTCCACAGAGACATCAGATACAACTGGATAGGTCTTCGCATTAGAGCAGCGTACGGGATAACCTGCTCCATGGAGACCATCATGCCCAGCATCTGAAGGAACCGCCTCGCCTGAATGTGGTTTCCCACTCAAAAACTCCTGAGGATGGCTAACAGAGACACCACTCTGGGCTCTGACGGGTAAACCCTGCCCTCCTCAGGTCGAATCGCATCCCCAAATAAACGAAATGTTGAGTGGGCGTCAACTCGGATTTCTCCTCGTTGACTATCCAGCCTAGATCTGAAAGTAACTTCAGAGTCAGAGCAGTATCCACGTTCAACCTGGCTGCCGAGTCTGCCTTGAGCAGCCAGTCGTCTATGTAGGTGTGTAGCGCCACGTTCTCTTTTCTGAGAAACGCTGTCACCGCAAGGACCACTCTTGTGAAAACCCTCGGAGCTGTCGACAGGCCAAACGGGAGAACTGTAAACTCCCATACTTGATTCTGAAACGCAAATCTCAGAAACCTGTGCCAACTCCGATTCATCGGAATGTGGAAATATGCATCTTTCAGATCGATCGATACACACCACATTCCTTTCCTCAATCCCGCCATTACCGACCTCAGCGTTTCCATCTGGAACCGAGGCGTATGGATAAACCAATTTAATGGCCTGAGATTGAGTATGGGTCTCCATCCCCCTGTGCTCTTGGGGACAAGGAACATGTTTGAATAGAAGTGTTCCGGTTTGCTGGTTTTATTGCTCCCTTCAGAAGCAAACCCGACACTTCCTTTTGAACGGCTTCTAACTAGTCTGGCTCCCTTGGTACGGGTGTCCAGACAGGTGCCAAAGACAGATTTTGTGGTGGAAAGTCCCACCACTCCGGCATGTAACCCTGGGATAACCATCCCAGGACCAGACTGTCTGACGTCACACCTCGCCAGGCCTCGACGAAACGCATGAGCCTTCCACCCACCATAGACGCCTCGACGTCTAACGGGGTTGTCCGGCTCGCAGTCCGCCCCCCCCCCCCTCTTTCTTAACGACAGAGAGTGAGAACCATTTCATTCTAGGCACGACGGGTATAACTGGCACCGCTGTTCCTGTCGCACACGCGCTGTCCAGGCGGATATGAAGGGAGCTTGCGTACCCTCAGGTACGCTTCGGCCCCTTCTGTCCGCCCTTTGATGCCTTACCCTTACCCTTCCCCTTGCCCTTCCCGCCTCTAGGGCGGTCAGGAGCAACATTGGGGAGGGTAGGCGCCTCTACAATCTTCCTGGGCTTCTTCGCCGGTGGCGGCTCCGAGAACCCAGCTGAAGCAGAAGTCGCAACAGGCCTGGCTTTCGCCTTGCTCTTATGCTTCTTCTGCTTCTTTGAAGGCTGTCCCGTTAGAGGTTTCCCCACAGCCCCTAGTGCGTGCGCTTGCCACACTAGCTCTAGCTGTAGGTTTACCGCTAACCGATTCTGCGCGATACTGGCGGTGTCCTCTAAGATGGCCCGCGCTTGGCCACCAAAGATGCTAGGCCATGTCAGGGGCGTCCCAAGAAGACGCTCCCTGACTGCCGTAGGCGGATGCATATGGTCAATGACCATTTGCCTCCTGGACTTCGTCACTCGCGCTTGCACCCTTGCCAATGCGTCCATTGACAGCACCAAGCCGTCATTAACACATGAAAGCGCCACAGGTGGCACAGGGTGGCCTGTCCCCGCTTCAGCCCACACCGACTGAAGGAGACGATAAGAGTGATTGACAGCGCTGCCCTCACACCCTCATCGCATAGGGACAGGACTTCTTCCTGGTGTACCTGGGACTTATCCACTAGTGCCGGACCGGGGCCACCCGACCCGGCACTCTGGACTCCCAGTACCCATCGGTCATCCTCCGTGACCGACGGGACTACACCATACCTGTCGTATTCACCCCGCAGAATACGACATCTTGCCCGCACCTCCCTGGAGGCCGCAGGGAGCTGACCCTTGGTCATTAGTTGTTTGCTATAAATAGCATCCAACAAATCTATGAACCGTGTCCCACTGACTGGATCCGGGCCGCGGGCAAAATCCCCGTCCTAATCGACGCAACCGACGGACGGGGCGCATCTTCATCGGCCGTGGCCGAAACCACAGATGGGTCAACCCTGGCTAGCCACGCCAGAGCATCTGACCAATCTACCTCCGGTGAAGACACCCCCGCAAACACGTCACCCGTTGACGTGCTCACGGGTCTGCCAGCCACGGCCTCCCGGCAAGGAGCACGGCTGACACGCCAGGCACTCCGCTACCACACGGTTCCGCCGCCACCCCATGAAACACTCCGGTCCATGGGGTAGGTCCGCACGGAAAACCGTACGGACCCGTAACAGTCGCGGAACCATAGCCGGACACGGGCACCAACGGCACCCCACGTCCGGCTGCCGGACCAGGCGAGATAGGTGAGTACCACGCCTGGCCCGGCACACCCGTTCCCATGACGGCTGGTGACAAACCAAGCCGCGCGGAACCGGTGCAAGGTAACGGATTGGCCTCAGCCGCAGGCGGAGCCGCTGACCTGGCTTGCGCCAAACCAGACAAATGGAGGCCGGTTCCGTCCAGGACGGAATCAACCTCCATATTCTCCACCTGCGGCTTCACGGGCCGCAGCAACCTCTCCTCCTCGGCCTCCTCGTCTTCAGACTCCGAAGAGCCGTCACTAGACGAGTCAACCTGACGGACCGGCCACCGCTACTGGACCACCCGGAGGTGGCCGCAGAGACAGACCCCGTCTGGCCGAAGCCAGACGGGACTGCCAGGGGGCCGGACGAGACGGCCCCCTCGGTAACCAGTCCAGAATCCTGTCCGAGGACAGGATCCGTACCAGGCATGGGGAGAAACTGCCCCCCCAACCTTTGGTAGCAGGGACGACACCAGCGTGGGCAGAACGCTATGCAGAAAACCCTGCATAGCCGGACCAAACCACGCCGGCGGTGCCATCTCCGCCACCTCCAGCTGGGGACGTGGAGCACCCCCACCGGACGCTCCACGATTTCCTCTCGGACCGCCTGACCCCGCGTCAGACCCAGCCAAGTCCTTCTGGGCAAGGAACTTAACCATCATTTCAACGGACCACACTGCACAAACATTACACCTATGATCTATATTACACAGGGAACACCTAAAACAGACATGGTCCTTGAACATTACACGGACAAACTTATGGCAGTCGTCACATGATGGCGGGGCTGGCTTGGCCTATAAAATAAGCACAAACCTACAATAAACAAGCGGAACGAGACCCGGATGGAAGGCAGACAATTAATTTTCAAATAATTTTGACTCATAAATTAACCGTAACCTCCCCGCACCCCACCCTGCCACGTTACAACAACGATCGCATTGATTATGACGACAAGCACGCGGCGGGCACAAACACACCCATAATAGATCCTCCAGGATGTGTAACGGCTCCAGGAATCATATCGCATAGCATTCAGGGTATATTTACTAATCAATATAAATTATACTCCTAACGAAAGCAGCACGATATGTGAAGAAAACAACAAAATGTATAACAAACTGCTGTCTCACACGGTAAAACCGCAGACCACGCATCTACTCAAGAATTTTGAAACCACCGATCATTGCAAACCGATCGTGATCGCACGTAAACTTGATCATTCTAAAGTTTCCGGTACCATTTTTAGTACGCAGCACCCAGAATAAGATGCGCGAATTAATGAAAAATTTTTCTTCACATAAACATCCGAGCGACCAGGTGTGACGTCACCCGCTTGGATTCTACGGAGACCGACGTCAGCCGATATTCGTCTTAGAAATACCGTAGCAAACACCTATTTTCATATCTGCCGATCGCCTGTTGGGGGTTAAAGAAGGCGATCGTCTGGCATATATCGTTGTTAGCACACGTCCCAGATTCTATGGGGTCAGAAATTGGAACATGCGACACAACGAAATTTAGAGACCTAAGTCTTTTAACTATGGATAATAAAGAACAATACAACCTGGTTGTCTTGGGCGGTATTCTCCATAGTCCTTAGTTAATCCTTTCAGAACACACAAACTATCACCGATTAAAGACTTAGATTATTTAAAACACTAAAATCCCTAATGCAGAAAGCATGTATTGCTCTTGTTGCTATGCAAACAAGAATGAGCTCTATGGTAAACGGGTACTCGGCAGTTGGGAGCCGAGTACCCGGTTCCCAGGAGTCGGTAAAGCTTTCTAAGTCTATAATCCTAGAGCCACTGTCAAGGCCAGCTGTATATCAGAAGTAACAGAATGGTGAGTATTGATCGAAGGAGAACTGGTCTGTTGCGGTGATAGGGTTAACATTTTAACATGAATACACAATATTATCACGACGTCTTAGGCTTGCGCGACTATTAGTTTGAGTGATCACGATCGATTGTTTAAGAATAATCATGATTACTCGATTAATCAGCTTGGGTACAAATTACCCAGACAGAACAATAAAAGCATATGAATGACAAAAGCTGCAATGGTGTTTAGATATTGTATCACTGCAATGCCTGGCGCGACTCCGGCGTCAGTCATTCCAGTGATACATTTTCAAACATAGCCTTCTCTTGGCCGGCAAATGGGCATACAATCACTGAGCAAAATGTCAATTTTTGTGACCTATTACGTTAAACAGTAACTAAAAGATAGGCATTGCAATATTTTATGAAGAACAAATTATTCACGATTATTTGATTATTAATTTTTAATCATATTAATTCATGATGACAAAATTAATCGCGATTTTCGATTTAATCATGTAGTCACACAAGCCTATGCACAATATTATCACATTATACATTCACAATACATACCGCACTTCTACGTTCTAAAATATTTCCAACTCTATTAAGCACATTAGACAACGTCCTTCTCTGAATAGCAGCAAGCGTGTCATCTTGAACGACTTCACTTACTCCCTGGTCATTATCGCTGGATAAACTACCATGGTCATCATATTCTGAATGACAGGCAACATACACATATGTAATAGATCTAATGAATAAACGGATCTAGCTAAGTTCCGCCCGCTTTTATATGCATGTTGGAATCGATTCAACACTTTTAAACCTGTAGTTCCCAGTCAAAACAGTTTCAAAATATTCAGTTCAGAATGTTTATTAAATTGTAAATTCATCAAAGACATATACCCACAACACATACACTTTATGACAAACATTTGGGTTATTCACCTTTCCAGAGTATCCATCCATTATCAGACCTCGTATGAAGTCATAATCCGCTCAGCGCATGTATGATGATGTCACAATCATTACGTCACAAAGGGTTCCATATAGACTGTCAGCAAATCTCAAATGGTCTGACACGTTGTATGAATTGTATGTCTTTGTAATTCTTTGCTACTTTATAAACGGTTAGGGTTAGGCCATAGGCAGCAACAGCACCCAGTCAAATTAGTTTCAAAATATTCAACAGATTACATGTGTAGTTTTTTGGAAATTAATAGTCAGGGTGTTCAGAGATCGATCGATCCCAACACGAGCGAGGTGTGGGTGGAGCTTAGCTAGTGATGGGCGGGGCATAGCTAAAAATGTCCATTGTCAGTGTTCGTGCCAGAGTTTTACATAATTCTGATTGTGACATCAGATAACTAGTGACGTAATTGATTATGATGCCAAATACACCGATCCCTCAAGTCTATAATATTTATTGCGCTCATAGGAAATTAGCTGTAGAAGTAATTATAACCCGGAATTAACTACAAAGTGTTATTTCTTTCAAACTGGTGACCGATTATTAACACCCCATTAGCCCTTCAACACTCAAGTCATCCAAAAACAGCCTCTGCTGTTATCTTGGGAAATACCTATTTGCAGACCAAGAAGACTATTTTTAAAAATTACAACTAGAATGACTGGCCAAGAGAAGACTATTTTTGAAATTGTATCACTGGAATGCCTGGCGTGACTCTGGAGTCAGTCATTCCAGTGATACATTTTCAAACATAGTCTTCTCTTGGTCTGTAAATGGAGATTTTCTGAGAGAAAATTGAAATATTCTTGAACAAATTTGAGTGTTAAAGGGTTAATGGTCAATTATTGAGCTTCATTTCTCAGATTCTCAGTTCGGTTTACCTGACTTAATCAGTAAAGGGTTAATAAAACTACCACTAGGCACTTCCCACTTCTACATGTTCCATGCGATAGTACAGTACAGCTCATAAATAACCTAAGTTTCGAAAGCAAAAAAATGGAAACATACTTATTATTATTTCCGAAAAAGATGGTCTCGATCCCAGGATGATTCATAATAAAGAAAAATTAGTTACCTCTCCGGGATCGCGGAGAGGTAACTAATCTTTCCTTATTATATATTTATTATTAGTTAGTACAATATTGAGCATGATGTAAGAAATATTCTGTTGATTAAACTTTTCATGACACAGTGTCTTGAGGTATCTCCATTTGCAGGCCATGAGAAAGCAATTTTTGAAAGGTTTACCATTGGAATGACTGGCTCGGTAATCGCTGAGCCAGCCATTCCAGTGGTAAATTTTCAAAATTAGTCCTATCTTGGCCTTCAAATGGACATTCAACAAGGAAATATTTAGATTTTCTTGACCAAATTTGGTCATTAAAGGGCTAAAAAGCAACGTCTTCCAATCAAATTATGCTCAAAATATTCACCAGTATTTTTTACACGTAATTTGTTTTGGAAACATGTCAAGTTATTTCTGACTTGTACTGCATAAGAAAACATGCCGGTTTGCACACATTTCCAAGCCTCAATTTTACATTCTCAGATTTCCGGATGTTCAAAAATGTCCATGACCCATAAGAACCTTGTTGCATGTATATTCTTGTACCTGAGCCATCAGCATCATGACTGCCATGTCCGTCACGAATGGTTACTGATTTTACGGGTGAAGGGATCTCCAGTTCATTCATTCGGCGTAACCTCTCCAATGAGGACTCTCGTGATGAGTTGAGACTTGAAGATATAATGTTTCGCAGTTCTTGAGATCGGCCCTCATCTAATGAGAATGAAATTCAATGTATGGATAAAATTTCTAGATTCTTTATTTTACAAATATTTCAAGCGCAAAATAGTATGATATGCAGTACAGTTCATAAATAAGTTAAGTTGCACCCAAAAAAACTCAAAACATGTTAGCTATGACAATTTTAACATGATGTAAGAAATGTTCTGCTCCATATTTTGGAGTTAATTTGATTGGAACCCATTGCTGTCTTAGTTTTTAGATTTTGTTTTGGAAATCTAAGTTATTTCTGAGCCATACTGTACCCTACACGCATAGATTACTCACTCCTTGTTACAGAACATTTACGAGTGCAATGCATGTAATGGATAGAAAAAAAATATTGTGCAGTTGATGGCACGCAATCGCAAAAAACCCACGCTTTCGCAAACGTTGACATTCTGCCCCCATCCCACCACCATAACAACCCCTACCTTGGGCTCTAAGCCTAACATGCCGAATGTAAACCAACGCTGACTTTCGGTCTGTCACCTCCAACCTGCCCCCACCATGGTTGTGGGGGCAGGTTGGAGCTGTCAGACCAAAATACTAATGTCAAAATGTTTAACAGTTTTGCTGTATTATTGTCTTGAAATTGAGACCTGGGGAATTCATCGATGAAAGGGCTAGCAGACCAATAGACACACTGTCAATACATGCACTAGTTGAATGTCACAGCTAAAAATTCACAATGACCCTTGGAACAGAAATATCACACAACAGTCAATAGTACCAGTGAATTAAACCCCTAGCATATCTAGGTTTGAGTTATTATCCCAACCCAAAAAGTGGAACGGATATTCCAATTACCTTCATCCTTGAATTACCAGATTCTCAATTTTAAGGTAACTATACATATCTGTAAACTGTTGAATATTTTTAAGCTAATATGATAAAGAAATGCTGCAGCCATAGGTAGCAACAGCTTCCAATCAAATTAGTTTGAAAATATTCGACAAAATATTTATTACCTCAAAACTTAAGGATGTTGGTATTTTGTTCTTATAGGTTCAAATGATTAAAAGCCAGATTTGGTCAAGAAAATAATTTATGAAAATTTATCCCCTCTGATAAGTTTTCAAAAACTTGGTCTGCAAATTACTTTTCATCAATACCGGTGATGGCCGGTTTTGAGCAACTTGACAATCAACATTATTAACCCTTTAATGGTCAGGCCGGCCAAAACCATGCATGCCAAGCGAAGAGTATTTTTGAAAATTTACCACTAGAATGACTGGCTCGATAACCAAGCCAGTCATTCCAGTGTAAAATTTTCAAAAATAGTATCTCTTGGCCAGCATATGGACATCTAATGAGTAAACATTTTAATTTGTAAAAGTAATTTTGACCATTAAATGTTTAACAGGTTATGTAAGCACATATGTAACGGAGGTACCTTTATTCTTCTTCCACAAACGTGTGAAGAAATTGCCTGATGGTTTTACATCAGAGCTGAGTGGGCCAAATTCTGTGAGTTCACCGGGCACATCATCCCAAACTGAACTTGCCATAGTGATGATCGGCGTATTATGGAAACATTATTACAGTTGTATGTGGTATCACCTTTCCATCTTGTATTCATGATAAACATGTAGCATTGTAGAAATTTAGGAACAGCTCCAAAATTTATGTATCCTCCTGATCATTCATTCTCCTGAGATCCACGGGATACTGAAGTTAATTCACATCCTGGAAGACTAAACACACCCAGTTACAGTACAATTCAGATATAACTTAACATGTCGCCAAAACAACCTAAACAAGAGCACTCAGCGATTGCAGACGCTCACCCTCATGTTTTTATCACATTGTAATTTTTCTTTCCAGATTTTTGTCAGATTATCTGGATTGTTGCTGCATTTCCTGGACCAGAGTTGTGAAATCATAGCATATAGTCACATCTTTTCATGCGTTAAAATTTGAGACAAATCGGGCTAGTAGTTTTTAAAAAAACTCACCATCACAACGACCACCATCATCATTATCATCATCAATAACACTAATGCAGAGTCAAGCATGAGGCAAATATCAGGATTTTCAACTTGCATATGGAAATACATGTACATCTAGATTCAACCATCATATTGTTCCAAGAATGGAATTTGAATAAGCAATATCAGATTATTTTGGATTTTGTAAGTTACGCCACGCTTTAAGCCTAGCCCCGAGTAGGCTTAGTAAAACTAGCATATTTTGAGGCATTTGCAGCTTTGTTTAAGCTGCATGTACATGTAAACCATTCGTATGCATATAGTCTCTTAAACTTTGTTTAATATTAACCCACTGATTACCTTAGTCACAACTCTCACTCTGGGTTGAGATGAAATTAATATCCTGTGAGCCGGTGATTCTGTGATAACGCTTATGGCATATGCGTGATAAGTAGCAAAATATCATCTGAACACAGCATCGTCCTATGGGGTAGTGCAAATTTAGGTGTCATTTAGGTGAAGCAAGTAGATAACAGCATAAAATTAGCTGTAATTTACAGCTATCATAAAGCTAAGTCTTCGAGCCTGAGCAAAACATTAATATGAAGAGATGTTCCAAGTTTTGTCAGGATTGGAAAAAAACTTTTCGAAATATGGAATGTTCAAGTTGGATGAGTCCTGTTTTTGGGCTTTTTTGCATGACATGATGCCAAAATAGCATGGATATAATGATTCATAATATGACGATGTCAACATAATATAAATAAATCTTTTTGGCAGTTTGTTCTACAAAATGTGGTGAAAATCTTGGTGTATGACATGTTAGGTAATGCCAAAAATTAACCACACAATCCACCATTGTGCAAAAAGACACCAATGAAGCCAAAATTTGCTGTTTCAACATATGTTAAAACAACGGGGTCAAAAATTAAAGAAAAATGGATGTCTGATTCACACTATGACAGTGAAGTATTAGACAGAAAAACAGGGACCCAATAGTCAAGTCCAGACAAGCAAAGAAAGAGACACGTGTAGCATCCTCAGTTTTTGAAAACAGGCGTTCCAGGGAACTAGAGATTTCAGATTCTGATACAACTGATGAAAGTAGCACAGATGAGCCTAAGGACAACTCGGATCACAGAACACCTGAAGCTAGATCAAGCATGAAAAAACAGTTAAATAGAATACAAGAAAAGTGTAGATGTATGTAATCAAAATCACCTTCTACCGCCACATCCTATGATAGTAAAAGGGTGCAATTGAGTCGCAGGCGTGCACACTAGTGCATTCTCTTCTGCCAACATCTCCCACAAAATGGCCTGATACATTTGACATAGTTGAACATATCATACGCAATGATACCCCCAGAAAGAAGACTGCTCTGAAGCAAAAAAAACTAAATCCATGAGACCAGCATTTGGTACAACAAAAAATACAGAACAACAACAATGGCAGGACAAAGTTCATGAATTGTGTGAGAGACAACATATCGAGGCAAATGCCTAATAAGCGGGATGTGGGATGTAATCAAGTGTGCTGGTATATCCATGGCAAAACGCCATCTGCTTCTAACAAGGAAGCACTTATCTCAAGTTCATGCTGAAAATCCAGTATATCCCTACCATTACACTACATTCTGCAAAAAATCCCTAAATTTGTTAAGATGAACGTGAACAATCGCAGTGTGTGTGTGTGTGTGTGCGTGCGTGCGCGCATGCGTGCGTGCGTGTGTGTGTGTGTCCAGTTTTAATATGGAGGATAAGCTACATCCCGTAAGTGTAACGCCGATGAAACTGCATTTGCCACCATTAAACATCCCCAGTGCATATAAAACATTAATGTGTCCCTTTGAAAGTGTCCCTGCAGTTAACTGAGGTGTGCTTTCAAACGCTTGAAAATCAGTATTCTAAGATGATCGCTCAGAGTGGATTCAGTGAAATGGCTTCCAGTCATATTAATTTCAAAATATTCAACAGATGCTATACATGTACATTCTAATGAATCTTTCGGTGACAGAGTTAATAGCGAAAAAGCTCCGACATTATGGTGGAAGACAAAAGTAGGTAGAATCTCAAACAAAATCAGATGTGTTAACATTCTAGCATGTCTGGTCTGTATGTACACATAATCTACTACAGAGTATCCAGCATATCCTTCCAAATGGAAGCAATAGAGGAAACCTGATGTGGTTTAAATGTTCACAGCTGAGTGTGGCATTAGTTACACCAGCTCCAACCTACATGCATTGTTTTAAACCATAGGCATGTGTTAATTGCTCTGTTACCATTATTAGGGCCCGCTCCGGAAAGTACGGAAGCCCTATGGTTGTCATCGCATCTGTCGATATGTCCGTCTGTCCATCCACAATATCACGTAAACAGCATGTCATACAGAACCGCTCCATATATTTTAATCCAACTTTGTGTATGCCTCAGTTATGATACACAAATGTGCATTTTGTAGTACTCACATACATGTACAAATGTAGGACCAATATTTTGGGCGAAAATGGTTTTTTAATGCAAAAAATCATATGATTTTTGTCATTTAAAGAAGTCAATATAGAATCTAGTCAGTGGACCTGTAATTTACCATCGCGCATTGATGCACAATAAAAAAATCAGAAATCTGCACATCACTGCATAATTAATGTAGTACACAAGAGTACATTACAGGTTTACTGACTACACATGGACTAGATGCAATATTGACTTCTTTCCCACTGTACTGTTTGATTAGCATAATATTATAGTACAACTCAGACATAACTCTAAAACATGTTTTAGCCATTTCTAAGCCATGTTTCTATAACAAAATAAAATGTACTGTTGAATACTTTTAAACTTAATTGAATTGGAAGCCATTGGTGTCTAAGGCAGCAATGGCTTCCAAAGCAATTATATTCAAAATGCTCAACAGAACATTACTAACTTACATCGTGTTCAAAGTTGAACCAGCTAACATGTTTCTGTTTTTGTTTTGGAAACACGTCAACCTATATATGAACTGTATTCAAGTGTATTGTATCATGTACTATATCACAACAAAAAACTAATTAATTATCTACATTTCACTTTTTGCATAACCCATAATGATGATCCAGTTTTAGTTGATCACATAATTGAATAAGTTGACATTTGATGAGTAGATTTATGTTCACAAACCAATTAACTGTTCATATATGCATAAAGGTGGTTTAAAGCCCCATTGTGGCTATAAACGGCAACAGATAGCGCTGGTGTCACATCTACATGTATCAAGATATAAACACCTTTCACATCTAAGTAGCATATTTTAAAAAATAAGGTGTAAAACCCTTACAGATTTCCTAGAGATTTTCACAGTACATTCTTTGTATACCACTGGTACTGTCATCTTGAAAAGATTTTTGGAAAATATTGTATTCATTGAAATGAAAATTATCTAAAATAAATGTGCTGAATAAAATTTGAATTTAGTGGGCGGAGCTAAAGCTGTGACATCATGTTGCGGGAAAATGTGCTCTGAATGATGAGTGAAATCATCTGATAGCAGCCATGTGTATTATCTCACATCATATGTTTACCTTAAACCATCTTTATGCACATATGAACAGTGGGTGTAAGTGAAAGGTTACACCAGCTTTAAGTGAAACATTCTCTACAGTATGGGCCCTGGAGTGTAATTTTATCACTTTAACACTAAAATATATTTCTCAAAAATTTTAATTTTCTAGTACTTAGGAAATGTCCACTTGCAGACCTAGAAGACTATTTTTGAAAGTTTACCACTGGAATGACTGGCTCGGTTATGAAGAAAGTCATTCCGCTGGTAAATTAAAAAAAATAGTCTTCACTTGGTCTGCAAATGGACATTTCTCAAGACCACTGCATAAGCTGTTTTTGACTGCTATGACTAGCAAAGGGTTAATGACTTATAATCACACAACTTCAAACAATTAGTTGATCTTATAGATTAAACGAAATCAAGGATTTCTTTTTTCACGAGAGAGTTGATACTTACCTCCCTAATACTTTTGATATTGCTAAATATTGGCTTTCACTCAATAAACACTCAGATTAAAACAGTTAGGTGCCCCTACTGGGCAGGGAGTCAGAGCGTAGTCTGGCGGATGCCATCCCCACCACCGCGCATGCGCAGACTAGCACTTCCTCTGACTAATTTATTGGCTGATACACATGCAACTATAAAGAGCCTGAAGACCGAGCCTCTGTGGGGTGGAGAGGCCGGGTCCGTATCTAGGGAGGTAAGTATCAACTCTCTCGTGAAAAAAGAAATCCTTGATTTCGTTTATTTCACATCAAGAGTATACTTACCTCCCTAATACTTTTGATATTGCCAGAATTCGACAGTGAATTCGGCGGGAGGGAGGCGAGGTCAAAAGACCAGCTCATCCCTATACGCTTTTCTGCGTTTAAGGCACTTAAACTTCTGAAACTGTATGAAAAAACAGTCAGGATTTGACTAACCATCGGATAACACCCCCGATGTATGAGAGATGACCGAATGTCATATGCGCTCCCCCCCCTCCTTCCTGGGAGGAAGAGTCGAATGACCTCAATGTCCTATACGCTCTCTACGTACAAGTGCCATGTACTACAGGACAGAGACGAAAAAACTGCATTTTCGTATACTCTCAACAATGAACCACATAAATACACAAAACCATCATCATATTAATAACGGGTAACGTGACAACACAATCAACAATGGACAACACATACACAAGACTGACCTTGTTGAAATGGCTGCTGACATCCTCTTCCCATTGGTGAAGCACGATGCAGTCCCAAATTAGTGGTTGTTTCCATAAATTAATTGTGAAATATATAAGCAATGAGGAAACCCCATCAAAAATATATGCCAAGTTATTTTTTCAAAATCGACAAGGCGAGAGGATTAGAGGTGTCACGGAGATAATGGTCTGTAAAACTTGACTCACAGTGCCACTGAGCCACCGACATAATATCATCCACCGGGACCCCATTAAATAGGGCAGTGGATGTCACTACGCCGCGGACACTGTGAGCCTTGGCCACGTCAACCTGCTTCCCGGTGGCGGATTTATGGCAAAACTGAATGCATTCTACAATCCACCTGGAAATGGTGTCCTTAGAAGCCCTGCCATGGGGTTCAATATAAGGCAACCATAACGCCGACTGGTCGGTGCGCCACTCCGCCGTACGTTGTTTGTACCGGCAAAGCGCCCGGACGGGACACCATGCTTTAGAATTAGGATCATATCTAGTTAAAGCAGGCAAAACAATAGGTTGACCTGGATATTTCAACGACTGATTTTTAGCCAAGAAATTAATCCTAGGTAGCAGCTTAAGGCCTTCCCCTGAAACCACAAAACGGTCATCCTCGGCTGATAAGGCATGAATTTCACTCCTACGCCTAGCCGAGGCCGCAGCAATTAAAAACACAGTCTTCAGTGTTAATAGTTTCATAGAAATGGAACTAAGTGGTTCAAACGGCTTATCACCTAGTACTTGAAGCACTAGCGATAAACTCCAAGACGGAATCACAGGTGGATTCCTTGGTCTTAGATTGCCCATGCCTTTAATTAATACATTTAATGTATTTACTTCATCACTTCCCCTCTTAGCCAAGCAAGGAATAACAGACATTAAAGCTGACTTATAACCAGCAATAGAGTTAGGCTTGAGGCTATAGGCATCATAGAGGTGACAGAGGAAATCAGCTACTACCTGAATAGATGAATCCATTGGATCAATACATCTTTTTGAGCACCATTCTGCAAATCTGTTGATTTTATAATTATATGCTCTGGAGGTTGACCCCCTCCTGGCTTTGGCCATAAACATGGCTGCTTGCTCAGAAAAGCCCTCCTTAATTCTAGATTCCTTGACAACATCCACGCAGTCAATCTGAACATTGACGGATTGTTGTGAAGGGCCTTGCCCTGGAAGATAATATCGTCCATCAGAGGCAGAGGAACCGGATTGCAGACCAGAAGGTCCAGCAGATCCGTATACCATGATCGGCTTGGCCAATCCGGGGCGATCAGAAGCACTTGGCATTCCTCTTGCCTGATTTTCTGAAGGATTTTTGGAATCAGGATTGCTGGAGGGAATGCGTATGCATACATTCTCCCCCAGCTGATAGCTAACGCATCTGTTGCGAAAGCGCTTGGATCCGGAATCGGAGAGACGTACGTCGTCATCTTCGCATTCTTCTTCGTTGCGAACAAATCGATGTTGGGTTTCCCCCAATGGTCGAACAGACGATCCGCCACACATTGATTTAGTTGCCATTCCGTGGGTAAAACACTCATCCTTCGGCTCAATGAGTCTGCTAGCAGATTTAACCTTCCCGGAATATGAACTGCTTTCAAGGTAATCTGGTGATCCAGGCACCAACAAAGCAGTCTCCATGTCATCATACAGAGACTGGGCGACTTCGTTCCGCCCTGGCGGTTTATGTAAGTCACAACTGTTGAGTTGTCTGAACGAATAAGAACAATCTTGCCCTGAACTTTCTGTAAGAAATGTTCCAGGCCCAGGACTACTGCTCTTAGCTCCAGTAGATTTATATGTTCCTTTGACTGTTCCAGATTCCAAAGCCCTGATATCGTGGACTCTTCCAGGCAAGCTCCCCAGCCCTCCATCGATGCATCTGTATACACAGTCACCTGAGGGTGGGGAGGGGTTAGCATAACCCCCACCAAGAGATTCTCTGTGTCCAACCACCATTGCAGGTGATGAATCAGAGGCGCCAACACTGACACATTCGAGTCCAGCGAACCTGTACTCTGGGTCCATTGTGTCATGAGAAATAACTGGATCGGCCGCCTGCGTAAGGCGGCCTGAGGAATGACTGGTTCCAATGAAACCATCAACCCCAGCATTCTCAAGTAAACCCGTGCCAGGACATGACGACTGTCGCACACTGACTGAATTAATGAGATGAGTTTCTGAACTCTCTCCTGAGTAGGATAAACATATCCTGTCTCTAGATCGAAGAACATCCCCAGGTAAACAAACTTCTGGGATGGAGTCAGCTCTGATTTTGGGAAATTGATCATCCAGCCTAAGTCTGTGAGAGTTTTCAAAACAATCTCCAGACTGGCCAATAAACTTTCCCGGGTGTGTGCTTTCAACAGCCAGTCGTCTATGTACGTGTGGACTGCTATGCTTCTCCTGCGGAGGTATGCGGTGATCGCAAGAACCACACGGGTGAAAACCCGAGGAGCCGTGGAAATTCCGAAGGGTAGCACCCTGAATTCCCACTGTCTGCCCTGGAATGCAAATCTCAGGAAGCGACGGAAACTCCTGTGTACGGGGATGTGGAAATAAGCGTCCTTCAAATCTATCGACGCTGTCCACATTCCCCTTTCTAACCCCGCCAACACCGAGCGCACAGTCTCCATCTTGAAACTGGGTGTCTCTATGAACTTGTTCAATGGCTTGAGGTTCAGAATTGGTCTCCATCCTCCGGTGTTCTTTGTTACTAAGAACAGGGTTGAATAGAAGCCCGGACACCTCTGTGCCGGCTGAATAGCTCCTTTTTGTATGAGGGAATTTATTTCCTCCTCGATACACAACCTTTGATCTGGATCTCTCGGATTTGGAGTCCAGATCGGCACTAGAGACAGTCGCGATGGCAGGCCTGTCATCCAATCGGGATGATACCCGACTGAAAGCCATCGCAAGACTAAACGGTCCTGAGTTAACCGTTCCCACTCTTGCATGTGGTCGGCTAGCCGGCCTCCCACCGGTCCACCTAGGGATAGAGGTGGACATAAGGAGTGCAAGAGCGGCACTGTCTCCTTTGCCAGAAACACCGGCGTGGTTCTCACCGCGGTAACCGTCCCATCAGGAACGATTACCCCGCCCAGATCTTCGCGCGCCACGACCAGCACCGCGCGCACCTCGGTGCGCGGGCGGCTGCCTGGCTGACTGCGCCTGAGGAGCCTGCACCCCCCTCGCTGCTGGCCGAATCGCACGCGGCCGAGGCCGACGCTGCGATGGTGGTTGGCCTCTGACCTGGCCACTACCACCTCGAGCCTGCAGGGGACGATACGCAGGGGGTGCGGCGCGAACGTTGGCACGACGAAGCACCTCAAACTGCTCGCGCAGCGCCCTCTGGTTATTGACCAGAGTAACCGTCTCCTGGAGGTGCCTACATCCCTCACCTCCAAAGAGACCAGGACCTGTCATAGGCGTACGTAGTAGCCTATTGTATAGGTCCTGGGACGGGCACAGATTATCCAAGGCAAAAGTGCGCCTTGCCCGGACACTCCTGGTCACCGCCTGCGTCATACAGTCCAGCGCCAGGTTGATACCATCCTGGATGGCTCGCTGAACTGTGACCGGACTTGGCTGGCGCGATGCGGATGCTGTTACTACCCCTTGTAACAGCTGGGAGACGTGGGACAGAGCGGCAATCGAAGCCCTCCCACTCTCCTCCGCATCACGCAACGCGGTATTTGCTGAACGCAACGCGTTCGAACACAAGACTCCCGTGTCAGAACGGGAGGCTGGCCGCGCATCCTCACCCAAAGCCGCGCGGTCATCCACGCTCGGCTTAGGTACCACACCGTACCGCTGGTAGTCCAGGGGCACGATGCGACAACGCCTGGCCACCTCGCGCGGGGCCTTAGCGAGACGTCCACTCGACTTAATGGACGTCTCCGCCGCCTCGAACATGTCAACGACCAGCGGCAGAGAAGGCATAGCGTTAGCAGTAGGCTTACCAGCTAACCACGGCCTGTGATCACGCTGGCTAGCCGACTGCTCCACGGGCAGATCTGGTCTAACACTCACCAACCACTGGCAAGCGTCAGACCAATCCTCCTCCGTGGCTAGCTGCGAGCGCTCTACAAGACGGGGGCCTTCGTCTTCCTCCTGAGCGCAAGCAACAGAGCTTGACGGCGGGTACGCTGATATCCCTGGCAAGCCAGGGAGAGCATGCGGGCCTGACAATACCGGCATGCTAATATCACTGGTTTGACCAGGAGCAGGCGCCGTGGTAGAGCGCGGGGCATATACCGCCCCACCACGGCCCCGGCCAGCGACACTCTCGGCAAGCCGAGGTATGCGGTAACGCTGGCCTTCAGCGCCCAGGGCCACAGTCTGAACCGTGGATTCTACCCCTGGTAGAGTAGAACCGTGGAATAAGGCGCCCGTATTCCCCGCGAGGGGTGCACAGACGTCATAATCCATGTCCACGTCCCCAGACGGCGACCCCAACAGGTAATCCTCATCCTCCTGGCCAGACAGATTCGACTCCGGGTCAGCAAAGAGAGCTAACCCGGACTGGCCAGGGAAGGTGCCATACGAGGTACTGGCACCCGCGGTGTGCGGATAGCCCTGGACTGATAAGCAGCCCGCGGGTTCCAGCGACAACCGTCCACGGTCCCTATCGGGCGCGGCAATAAGCCTGCTGCCAGGGTCGTGGAACGCCCCCTCTAATGGGGCCACCTCTGAATCTTCAAACAACGGAAGCGTACTAAGGAACGGTGATTCAGAGGCGGGGATTACCTGCTCCGAAGCAGATGATGAGGCCAACAAAGGATTTGGTCCAGGAAGCATGCCACGAAGCAACTCTGGAACCAAATCCTTTATTGTCCTCCTCATCTCTCCCAACATCTCGGTCCGGAAGGCCTCCATGTCCACCGCGGACGAGGCCTTCCTCTTACCCTTCTTACTTACAACCTCTTTTTTCAGCTTCCTCTTCTTCTCCTCCTCCACCACCTTGTCCTTCGCCTGCAAGCACAAGAATTCGGACATTAGCTCGCCCCCCCAGTGCTTACATATCTCGCAATTAAGCAAGGGACCACAGGGGCTACACTGAAAACAGAGATGAGGACCAAACTTGTCCCTCAAAAATCGTCCACAGGACGCACAACCAGGTCTCTGAAAAAAGCCAAAGGACGAGGAGTATGAGCAAACTAGTTAAGCTTAGAAACTCACAAACTCAAGAGAAGGAAAAATGATCATAAAGATCATAATTTATCAGAAAACCAGCTTCGGACAACTTTAATTGTTAATAAAGAGCAAGGCTGATTATGACGTCATTAATCCTATGACCGGAAAAAATCGATCCCCAACAAACATCCCAGTGCAAGGACGAATTGTATCTATAACCAGAACATGTGCAGAATGGACATTTCGACTACACAAGCATCAGATATATACTGATAACAATGGCAAATAGTGTTAATTATCTCCCTTTCCTCTAAATAATTAACATCAGCTCATATCAATAATTAGATACCTGACACCTTGTCTAGACAAACCATCCAACCTGATGAACTGGAGCACTCCACCACTGAACGCCTCTTAACTCTCTCCACCTCTAGGGGAAGGAATTGGATCAAGAGGGCAAAGTGAGAAGACCTTTATAATAGGCCTCCAACTCACTGGACATAGAATTTTTGGTTAGATAACCTAACAGTATTAGTAGGAAATGGAACCATGGTGGAGAGACACAAACCCTCTGCTGATGTCATGTCCATTATATTTCTTCACACAGACCTGTGGACATAAACACAAAGAGAGATTAGTCTTATATAGCACCTAGTTGAAATAAACCAACTAATCAAGGCGCTTATCACGTTTAGCGCGAGTCCCGGAAACACATTACAACGGGACAAAACTCGCTAATTTTACTAGAAGTCACCTGATTTAAAGGTCCAAGGCCCTCCTGTGGCGAAGTCACTCTCTCTGCCATCTTTATCAGGGATAAACTTCTACCAAACCGTCTCAAAAAGCTTCGAAAAGAGTATAGAAAGTTTCTAACACAAAAGCATGTGTACACTCTCAGCCAATAAATTAGCAAAGAGGTAGTGCTAGTCTGCGCATGCGCGGTGGTGGGGCTGGCATCCGCCAGAATACGCTCTGACTCCCTGCCCAGTAGGGGCACCTAACTGTTTTAATCTGAGTGTTTATTGAGTGAAAGCCAATATTTAGCAATATCAAAAGTATTAGGGAGGTAAGTATACTCTTGATGTGAAAAGGCTTGTACGATTATAGCGTTGAGTGATCGCGATCGATTGTTAAAAAATAATCGTGATTACTTAATTAATCAGCTTGAATACAAATTACCAAGACAACTACAAAGGAATATCAATGACGAAAATTTGAATGGTATTTAGAAAAGCCCATTTGCAGGACAAGAGAAGACCACATTTATATTTTTGAAAATATATTACTGCAATTCCCAGGCATTCCACTAATACATTTTCAAAAATAGTATTCTCTTGCCCTGCAAATGGACATACATGTACATTCACTAAGTAAAATGTCATTTTTCATGACTGATTGCATTAAAAAGTAAGTGAAGGTTATGTTGTGAAATATTTTATGCAATAGAATAGAAAATATAATTTTTAGTCATATAAATTCACATTTTAAAACATAATCATGATTTTCGATTTAATCACGTAATCGCGCAAGCTTACAGACAAAAAGTGCTGTACCTTAATGGACCGTTCCAATTTATCCATCCATCATATGATGTCATAATGAACTACATTATGTGATGTGTAGAATGAAGCCATAACTATTATGGCATGAATGACTTGATTTACTCAACAGCACCAAGTCAAATTAGTTTCAAAATATTCAACAGCCTACCTTAGACCTATATAGTTTTGTGGATATTGATAGACCAGTGAGTTCACGGATTGATCTATCCCAACATGAGCGAGGTGTGGGTGAAGTTTAGCTAGAGATGGGCAGCACTGGATTCTAGTATCATGAGTTGGCAGACCTGTCCAAATTGAAAATGTACGTACATGTAACCATTCTGGGGTTAATCAAATCTGTTTTGTGTAACCATTTTTCATGTATTTATGTACAACATGAACGGAATTGTGTGAACCGAAAACAGGTTAGAAATGTCAGAAATATTTGCGTACCCTTTGAGGGAACGAACAAGAATTCCATGGAATTAAATGTCTTGCCTGTCTCCTGGTTGTCACAGTGGCATTGACCTTTGACCTTGTGACCTCCGTGTTATCATGCTGCTTCCTAACATTGTAGATACACATGTAACCATGTATTCAAGTTTAGTTCCAATAAGATTAACCAATTCTGAAATTTAAATGATTTGCTGAATGGAAAAACTTAAGGTTGAAAAAGCAGAGGTCAAATAACAATATTAGAATAGCCATGACATCTGACCTGGCGACTTTCATGTCACCATGCTGTATCCTCTTGGCATAAGCAACCATGTACCCAAGTTGTGTTCCATTAGGGATAAGTAATCATGAAAAATATCATGATAAGATTTGCTACGCCTAAAAACTTAACATTGAAAAATAATAGTTTTGTAGAGGTAAGAATGACCGTGACCTTCTATGTTGAGGCTTCAGTCATTTCAGTGTCAGCATGCCACTTCCTAACATTATATGTAACAATGTATCTAAGTTTAGTTCCAATAGGATTAACCAATCCTGAAAGATAAGCCAAGAAAGAAGTAACATTGAAAAAACAGAGTTTTGCATCAAGGTCACAGTGACCATGACCTTTGACCTCAGTATCATTATGACACTTCCTAACAGTATAGGCAACCACATAGACAAGCTTAGTTGCAATATGATTAATTGATCCTGAAATATAAGCTGAGAAGTTTTGCTAAGCATTGTTGATGCTGTCGTCGTCGGAAAAGTGACACATGTCTCGCTTTCTGTTTCGCAGGCGAAACAAAAATGGATTACGCCATTTGGACAGGCCTGGGTGGTGGGCAGTTTAAGAGAATTTTTAGATCTATAGTTAACATCTCATGTATACATAATTTAACCAATTACACCCGGAATTCAGTATGAAATGGTAAATTAGAAAACATACGCCACCTCAACCACTAGAAACCTGTGCTTCATTAGGCAGCAACAAACTACCCATCAAATTAGTTTCAAAATAGTCACCATAATTTATCCCACATCATAAAACTTTGTATATTAATCTACCCGCCAAATCTGAATTCGGCACCATGGCACAAGTGGTCTGGTAGAGAAATGGCAATAGTACCAGCTGTTAGGGGGGATCTATAGTGGTCATCACCAGGGCGGATGTAGGGTCTGAAAGTGGTGGAATTATTTTTTGCAGAACCATTTCCATGGTATCCATAATCAATTACCGCAAAGAAATATACTTCGTTTTAACTATCATAACTTTCTTATTTTTGTGGTGAGAAAGACAATTCTGGTGTTAAATTAAAGGTCTCATAGTTATCTAGCTAGCGGTAACAGTTATTCTTGTTTTGTGAATAATTTGCATATAATTATGACATCACAAACATAAAGAATTGTAATTTTTCTCATATTTTCACGTTTACCATAATAATTTTGTAAAAATTTGTATTCTGGTTCGTATTCTGATAGCTCAATATTGTGCCATTTATTACAAAATATGTCTGGCTTATCAAATTGGTACATTGAATGGGATGTGTGGTTTGGAAAATATTTAATACATCATTTTGGAAGTCATACCCTAAAAGTCAGCCTACATAAATGTAAACATGAATTTTGATCCTGCTCCAACACCCAGCCATTATCAACAGGTGATACATTGAGGTACGGAACTGTTGCATGATCCTATATAAATAACTGATAATTTGCTCATTTGAGATACAAACGGAAGCTATCCATTGTTACTGGTAATTTCTCATTTTTTGCCTTGTTTTTTGCAAATAATTTGTAATGAACTACATCAAGTGATACATGTTTCTTTCCGAAATACAGTGGAGACACTAGTGTTACCATGACATCCTCGGTTTCCCGGATGATGTCAGAAGGACTGTCTCCAAAATGTTGTAGCCCACTGTGTAATTCTAGGTGCTTATCAATAAGATTCCGCCATTTTTGTTTGCCCATCCCACTGAACGCCGAGGTTGAATCGCATCCACTGGCTGCGTGGATCACTGGTAGCATAAAGCTCATACTTTTTCCAAGTTGGGTCGCTATGGTATGCATCGGAATGAATCTCTTCTTTTGTCGTACACCTGTCTTTAGATACAGCTCTTTCAAGTCAAGTACCCAGCAGTATCGTGGACACATGGCCGCAACATCTGAGTCAAGACAACAAAGAAGTACCTGGTTAACGCCTAATTTATATCTCGCGTGTGAAATCGCGAGCTCAACGCTATAATCGTACAAGCCTATCTATAAGATCAACTAATTGTTTGAAGGTGTGTGATTATAAGTCATTAACCCTTTGCTAGTCATAGCAGTCAAAAACAGTGAAATATGTAGAACATTCGAGAATCGGCTTCCTCATGATCTGACCTAAGCTCTGGTACTTCATCGTGCCCACCAAACGCGACCATCACTACTCGATTAATGTCTTGGAATCCACCAGCAAGATACACCTCACAGCCAGCTTTTAATCTATGTTCCAACTTAATGATCCAAGCATGAGAAAGGAAGTTGGCAAGATTTGCCTTGTTCTTTGCATTTGACATCTTCAGCCACTGTTTTGGAAGTGGTGTTAGAACAGTTGGATTCTTTATCGCCTGCATCTGGATATTACCACGGCGGACCCGTTCACCTGATTTTATTGATTCCTCATTCATATAATTGTCACCAACCACAGCAATATACTGACATTTTAAACTCACGACTGCGTCCAAGAGCTGATCTGATAGCTCACCGAAGGTAGTACACGTGTCTATGTCAGTACAAACCATTCTTAGCAACATCACGAGATCAATGACACCCAATGTTGGCTCACTAGATGCTGGTAGTTCAACAGTGGCATGGTCCTTCTCAAGCCAGGGGAGTATACTACTTTTCTGTGTCTTTCTAAGAGAATCATCAAGATTGAACAGCGAGAGTGGAACTGGCGCTAATTCATACTGAAGCAATTCCTTTATGTTCACATCACACGACTGTCCAATAATTGCCAATTTGCTGAATATTTGGCGATCAATATTTAATGACTATCACCTGTTTCTTTTTAGTAATAGCTCCTTTGTTCAGTGTAGTAAATGTGCAACGATTATGCTTACTAATAGGATCATGAAAGTCTGTCTCACCTGTTATCAATCTATTAGTTACAAATACCTTCATTTGTTCTAGACCATTTTCACGCACATTACACAGTGCCTCGCTTGCCTCAGGTGAACATACAAGTGATGTGGCAAAATTTACAAGAGGCTGCCTATTCTCTGGTGTAATGCTGATGTCAATCATGAAAGGGTTCACTATTCTTTCATTAATAACACTGATGATTTTCTGGATTGCAGCTTTATCAGCAGCAATGCGTCTCGTAGCCTCTTTGTGGAGGTCACCACTATCAGTATGATGTAACCCTCTAAGTTGCTTTGTGTTAGCAGTTACTGCTGCTTTTAGATGAGCAGTCAAATAGTATTTTGCAAGAGCTATCTTAAGCACACGGTTGTCTGTGCTTGCCGCAGTCTTTTTTTAGAGATTGTTCAATGGCCATGTCATGCCAAACTCCACTGAACGGTCGCCCAGTCCTGTAAACGGCACCTTGGCCTTCGACTAGAGCTTGATACACTTCCGGCTTCTCCTCCCTCAGAAGTCTTGCTTCAGCAACGTTAATGCAACCCCAGTGCGCATAGTTTACATGTCCTCACTGCAAGTCAATTGGAATCATCTCCCCAAATGTTTCTATTTCCAAGGACTTGTTATCATCACGTTTTGCAGCCATGTAATCCAAAAGTAGCGGTGACAAATCCGAAACATAGTTTTCCCAGAAGACAAATGTGTCTGAACATTTTTTACCTTTTTTCACAAATTTCTCCATTAGATAATGCAGATTTTGCACAGAATGCGAGAAATCCACTAGTACCTTTTTAGCCGCATCTCTGCCTTCACCGTGTGCATGCTGGAGATCCTCAAATGCTATGGTGCAATGTTCAGCTTTCTCCATGATCATATTCCTTTCAAGTTGTGAAACTTCTGTTGCTTCAATGGCATCAGCAAATGCCATCCATTTAAGCCGACTCAGTGTTTCATTCATCAGCTTATGAATTCTAACACCTCGATTGTATGCTTTGCCCTTCATAGCATGGCTAATTGTTGCTGATCCATACACGTTCGCTTCCACAAGAATGTCCTCAAAACCACTTTCCTGCAAAACACGACCTATGTAACCCATAAAATTCAATGCACGGTGCATGCCTCCCATTTCAATATGATCACTGTCAAATTCATCTGGGTTTCTCCACTTAATCATCTGAGCCTTGCAATATATAGCTTCATCATACACTGTGTATGTCCAATTCTGACCGAGTGAACGAAATGCAGAGTGCAGATACTTCATCATGGTATACACAGTGTTGAACTCAGCTGCTGAGGCAGGGACCATTCATTATTTTTCAAAATCGCGATAAGGGTTATCATAGAAATTAATGGTTAATCACTATTTTACAGAGCCTATATCATGTACTACATATATTTTCAATAAGCTAGAAAGCATTGCTACTAAAATACATAATATTGAGGTGCTAGTATACACCCGGATATTACAGGGAAAATGGAAAATGTTTGAATTCCTAGAAAGTCTATTTTCCATGTTTGTGACGTCATAATTGTAGAATAAGTGATCCCACAAATGAATAACTGGCAGGACCGATTAGAGGGGAATTATACCCTTCATTCAACACCAGAAGCATGTTTCTAGCTGTCATGTGAAGAAAGTTATTCGCGTTAGAACAAACTTATGTATTTGGGATAATTTCTCTTGGTTACCATGGAAACGGGCCTGTAAAAGGTTTTTGCACCACTTTCAGACCCTACATCCACCCTGGTGATAACCCACATAGACCACCATAATAGCTGGTATCATCCACCCTGGTGATAACCCACATAGACCACCATAATAGCTGGTATCATCCACCCTGGTGATAACCCACATAGACCGCTCTAATAGCTGGTATCATCCACCCTGGTGATAACCCACATAGACCACCATAATAGCTGGTATCATCCACCCTGGTGATAACCCACATAGACCACCATAATAGCTGGTATCATCCACCCTGGTGATAACCCACATAGACCACCATAATAGCTGGTATCATCCACCCTGGTGATAACCCACATAGACCCCCCCAATAGCTGGTATCATCCACCCTGGTGATAACCCACATAGACCGCTCTAATAGCTGGTATCATCCACCCTGGTGATAACCCACATAGACCGCTCTAATAGCTGGTATCATCCACCCTGGTGATAACCCACATAGACCACCCTAATAGCTGGTATCATCCACCCTGGTGATAACCCACATAGACCACCCTAATAGCTGGTATCATTGGCACTTTTCTACCAGAAGACTTGTGCTAACTCCGTAATTAGGCCTCTTCAAATTTGGCTGGTAGACTATATAGACACCAGAAAATTTTATTAAATCATAATAAATTTGTATGTTTTCTGGCCCTGAAAAGTGAATCCCTTCGACTTCTGAAATATCAGTTTACCACAGTCAATTCTATTTGATATGTTAACTGGTGTATGTACACATGAAATGTATTTGAAAACTATTTGAAATTTAAAATACTTTACCAAAAGTAATTAAATGCAAATAGGCCTTCCTACGCCTAAGCTGTGCCTTAAATCTATGCTTCGCTTAATGTCTTCACCTAGGCCTTAGGCATGCTTACATAGGCATTAGTTCAGAGTTGGTAGCAATTTCCCGGTGCAGGAAATACCAGTAAATACCATCCCAGGAAATACTCCAAAAAGCGGGAAATACTAGGAAATGTTGAATTACTATAATAACTTTTTAGACTTTGTTTTGACTTTATTTCACACGAACAATCACGTACATATACTGTAGATCATTTGTTCCAACTTGCACGACCACGTTTTTCTTCACCGCCAATTGCTTATGAACTGCCGCATCCTGGTGTTATATTTTCTCCGAAGAAGCAATAGACCAATGAGAAGACATGACACACAAAGCGATGGATTATGTGGCAGATAAATAACTTCTGCCGAGCAAACGTCAAAGATCGTGGCTAAATGAGAGATGGTCTGGTGAACAAACACTGGGGTAACAGGAAATATTCCAATACTCATCAGAACTGGTAAATTTTAAACTAAATATCTGAGACGTATATAAATGAGGTGCTAATATATCTAATACAGGTTCACATATGAGATCAAATACTGGTAGGCAAAATAGGCACATCATAGCATATCTGTAACCTTTTCAACCCTACATAGCACTGTAGCAGATACATCACTTACCATTTATTGAACAATGTTGGTGGAATTTTCAGTAGAGGCTGCAACAACAACTCCCAGCAAAAATAGTTTCAAAATATTAAGAAACTTTCATGTCATGAATGGTTTACTTAAACTGATAAACAATGCATTAGCATGCTGTACATATTGTGACATACAATACTAATCCATTATACTGCCTTGAATTCTCAGCCTATCAGAATTTTGATTTTAAAATAGAGATCCAAGCTTAGATTACCAAACTGCTGGTACATGTACATGTACCTACAAGTATTGATTATTTAGTTATCCTTAGATTACTATGTAAATCAATGCTCTAAGCTAGGCTGTCTCCCACACTCAGCTCATATACATGTGTGACATTATCTCACAATGGAAAGACAGCAAGGTGTATAATTGGTGATTAACTGATTGAGATGGCAACACATTTCATTTTGTTATATACGATTATATACTAATATCATGTACTGTTTACTATTTATACTAATATTACATGCTACAATATGATTGAAAACACAGACCTCCACATTATTTTCAACAAATTCTGTAGATTTCAGGTTTAAATAGCAATTACAATTTTAACATTTCTGCAGATCTATAGACAGTGATTTACTGTCAAATATCCAGTCATATCTTATAAAATTATAATGGCGTTATGGATGTTCAGTTTTGTCTGATGTAGTGTTGCTTTAGCAGTTAGAAGACTATGTTCCTTATGCATAGGTTTGAAACTTATGCATCTGTCACTAGATGATATTATAATAAACAACCATAGGTTAAATATATAAACCTGCTACCTGATATCCGAGTAATTCCCAATATTTCCCAGTAATTCCCACTGCCCTGGGAAATTGCCAACCCTGGTGTATATGGGTATATATACCTTTTGAAGTTGGAAGTCAATTTAACTGATATGACTGAAAGCGCCTGCTGTCTGGTAATACACTCATGACAGTGTACAACTGTTTAAGCTGTTTCATCTCAGAAATCGTAAGAGTTCTATCTACAGTAATATAGGTATTATAGAAATGAAAAGCATTTGAAAGTATTTGAAATACTTTTTAAAAACTATTTGAATTTGCAGTTGAACCAATGTGAAGTATTTGCATTTGCATTTATATACTTTTGAAAGTATTCAAATCGCCACTACAAAGATCGCCACTACAAAGACAGAGCTTATGAGATCATACCCGTCTGCACCCAACAAAAAGTCCAGCAGGTGGAAGACATGCAAGCAGAAGAAGACCTGCTACATACTGTTTAGCCTATCCAGCAGAAGAGGACTATGTAACTAGGTCTGCATTGAACTGCACGGTTAGTTCATTTTCGTATACATCATAAGGTCTTGGGAGCAAGGACACAAATAGTTGCAATTGTGGGTCAAACTCCTTAGCTTTTTGAAGATGATCATAATCCTGCACCATTCCCTACATTTTCGGTTTCGCAGAATCACTGGTCCCCCACATGCACTACTAATGCATTATAATGTTGCACCTTAAGGACCTCCTCTAACTGATCTGCTACCTCGCTAATGCGTGCTCCGCCAAATAACCGTATTGTGATATCGACGGGATTATTGCTCATGTATTTACCACTCAGTTATCTTAGAACACCCATCTGCACCATAGCATTTCCACAAAACAAAGCTAAAGTCTTAAATCTAATGTCACTGATATACTGAAGGTTTCGAGGAGACCTACTTAAGCGATAACAGTTAAATCGCTCAAGAACAAACTGGATAAATCTACTTCAGCGAAAGACTTTTTGTTATGAATTGGACTGAGCAAGCCATACTATAACAAACTAGATTGATCGGTTGATGATGCGTCATCGCAAATCCCCACGTTCACCGCTTTGAACTTTTGACACACCCCACAACCCACCCCGGGGGCGAAGCCAAATGTAAATATCATTTTGCACTCCACAATCATGTGGGTAACTCACAAACCAAATTTGTTAAATTCCGTCCAACAGTGTAAGAGGAATTGCATTACAATCAATTTCATGACCATGCCCATTCCCACCTCTGGCGGCGGGGACAAATGTAAATGTGCTCATCGATTCCAGATTGATATGCGTAAGTCACATACCAAATTTGGTTGAATTCCGTCCAATGGTTTCGGAGATACATTACAATCAACTTCCGCAGGTTAAAATTTGACCTTTTGACCTCTCTCCCAACCCATGGGGGCAGAGCCAAATCTAAATGGCCTCTTGCCATCCACAATCATAGGAGTAACATAGATATCAAATTTTGTTGAGTTCTGTCTAAAGATTTCAGAGGAGTTGCATTACAATCAATTTCATGACCTTTTGACCTCATCCCCACAACCCCTGGGGGCGGGCCAAATGTAAATGTGGTCATCCACTCCACATTGATATGGGTAACTGACATCCTAAATTTGGTTGAATTCCGTTATACAGTGTCAGAGGAGTGGCATTACAATCAATTTTTTACCTTTTGACTCCCACCCTCTCACCCACTCCTGGGGCGTAGCCAAATGTAAATGTGCTCATGTACTCCACATTTATATGGGTAATCCACAGACCAAATTTGGTTGAATTATGTCCAACGGTTTCGGAGATGTGTTACAATCAATTTCCGCAGGTTAAAAGTTGACCTTTTGACCCCTCCCTCAACCCCCGTGAGGACGGAGCCAAATTTAAATGACATCTTGCCCTCCACAATCAGATGGGTAACTCAGATATCAAATTTAGTTGACTTCCGTCTAACGATTTCAGAAGAGTTGCGTTACAACTGATTTGCTCTTTTGACTCCTGCCACGACCCCCTGGGGGTGGAGCCAAATTTAAATATCGTCTTGCAAAGTGGAATCATATGGGTAACCCACATACCAAATTTGATTTAATTCCACCCTATGGTTTGGGAGGAGATAGCTTGACGGATGGACGGACGAAGGCGATTACAATATTCCCATTTTTTTAAAACATGGGGATTTAATAACACTGACGCAATATCAAGCCAATGCATCGTAAAATGATGATGATGATGATAGAGTAGAACTACAGATGATTAAGAACCGTTTCCTAACATTTGTTGCAATGCTGTTTGTCTGAATGTTAGACACTTGAGTGTTTGTGGGTGTTGTGGCTAGCTGCGCGTAACTCATATCACAATCATCCGACATATTACCATTACTCACTTAGGTTTACTTAGGTTCCTTCTGACCGCAGGCCTAAATCTCTATGGCCTTAAATGTGTTGACCGATGGTGCTTCTACAACATGTTCTGGCAGCTTGTTCCAGACTTTCACAGCCCGAACTGCAAAACAATTTCTCCTCAATTCTAACTTTGCCCTTGGTTGGAAAATTTTCCTATTATGCTCTCTAGCCTCATCTCGTTGCACAATATCATTTCTTATGATGAAAATACCTCCTGTTTCCATGTCATAGATACCATGCAGTATCGTATAAACTTCAATCATGTCCCCACGAACTCTTCGAAAAGCCAGTGTTGGGAGACTAAGTCTCCTAGGCTTTTCTTCATAACTGAATTCCCTTAGGCCTAATATCTGCTTCGTAGCTCTTCTCTGGACATTTTCTATTACTGTTACATGGGTTTTTTTTCTGAATGGGCTCTACTCTGATGCTGCATAGTCCAGGTGGCTTCTAACCATTGCCTTATACAGTGGTATAAACGTCTTCTCATTTAGGTTGACATAGGCACATCTGATTATTGCAAATATACTGGTTGCTTTGTTGACCTTTTCACTAATGTGCTTTTCAAAATTTAGGCCTTCGTCTATAGCGACACCTATTCTTTTCTTGTTCTGATCTTATTTAATTATTATGGTATATATAATAACTCCTGCTTGCTGGGTGTTTAGAACATGACATGCAGGTAATGAATGTGTGTAGTGTGCTGTCTCATTTTGTTTATTTGCAAATAAATAGGCTAATTATTAGAAAAGTGTGAATAACCAAATGTCGTGGATAGTAAAAATATTGCTTTATTTTTATCCTAACGAAAACTGGTTATTTTTATGAGAAGTTTCTATAAAATTAAAATAAACGTACTCTGGTATTTCAAAGCGATGTTATTAGCATTTGATGAAATGCTAAAAATATACTACAGCGTGGTGACTGTAGAAAATTAGAAAGAAGTGACTAACGACTGGAAGGATAACAATTTTCATGAACGTCAAATGACAATTTCAATAAGAAAGGTATTACAAAATTTATCCGGGAACATTTATTTTTACATAAAGAATTACTAAGAATGGGATTTACACCAGAGTACGAAATGGTTTTCAGTACTCGGTGGTGACATGTAATGCGCTGCTTAGCCAAAGGCATTTCTTATGAGACTTCCGGTTATGTCGGATGGGTAATTTTTATCTAGAAATTTTCAAATCTAAATCCATGTTTATCTAAAATGAATTCAGTATAAATTGATGATAAATGATAAAATCTTCAAGTATCAAATCATCATCATCATCATCATTTTACGAGGCATAAGCCACTGGCTTGTTATTTCCTCAGTGGTTTTTGCTGTAGTATGGCTTGCTCAGTCCAATTCAAAAGTTCTTTCTTAGATATCTATAGTTTGTTCTTGAATGATTTGTCTGTTGTTAATTAATTACGTCTCCTCGAAACCGATAGATTTGAGAGTTTAACTCTTACCACTCTGATGTCGATATATTCTATCTTTTGCTGCGTAAATAACAAAGAAGCTGGTGTACATTTCTCAACAGTTTAGTTGATGCTGTTGATGTCTATGACAGCAACATCATCCACCAAATTTACCGGGAAAAAATAAACACCATGCAGATCGATATCTTTCAATTGAAAATCCCGACATTGGAGTGGCAAGGGCTAACGCTGATTTGTAGAAATGCCACATTACTGGAGCTTGAAAATAGCCATGCTTCGAAGATTATTACCAGTCAGTGGGAACACCAACACCAACTTCGGCTGGTGTCAGACATGGTTGCGCTCCAGTGCATGTGGCAGACACGGGTGTGGATGAAATTAGTACTCCAATTGGTGGCAGCCGGGCCGGAAAAGCTTCAATATCTAGACTGGCATTAATCGTAGCCAAAATTTTCAATAATTCAAACTAGAGAATAAATTATGAGATACGCCGCTCCATTTAATCCCGTACATATATTTAGCTTAACCTCTCCCTTTGTTGCACGAATGAGGCCCAGGTGGCTATAGCCTGAGATGATACAAAAAGCTCTCGATCTCCCAACTTCCAATCTGACAGCATTACAGAGTGTCTTTTTCCTAAGGTGTTATATACAATAGAAAACTTCTCTGGATATATAATGTATCTCTCCCGAGTAGAATAGCGATATGTCAGATCTAACATACTGATCTAACACTGATTGGAAATTTTAAAAATATCTGATTCCGGCCGGGAATCCTCGTATTCGCAAGATATAAAACGCAAATGTTCCTTGGAATAATTTTAAAACACTGTTCACTGATTTGTAAACAAAAACACGAAATTATTTAACGCTTGTCGTTAACTCGGAGTTTCTGTTTTAATGTTAATTTGTACACATATGTTGGGTTTGACGAGCAATGTATTGACGAACATTTGTTCAAATAACATCATATGTCGATGCGAAACTAAGGTTTGTTAACTCTACACGATCCTTAAAATATCAACAAAACCACGAGTCTTCAGAAGATCTGACAGATCTAAATTTAATGTGGATCTTCATGACACAGCAGATTAGAAAGTACAGCGGATACAGCAGTTCTGGATCATCGGCAGTTTCGGCGATCTATCAGACCGAGTTGATCCCTTATCCTATAAGGATAATAAGGATTATTCAGTTTAATAGATTTCTAGATCTGTAGATCAGCGTAGTGACTCGTGAGTAGTCCGAGTCTGCTTTGACTCAAGCCACCCCAGTGACAGATATTTCGACAAACTGACGGGCCCGACTACATAGTGAGTATACGCGCCATAGCAAAATAATCATGCTTGCATTTAATAAATGTACTGTGGCATGAATGCTGTTTACCGCACATTATCACATAGATGGTCAATTTGCTTAAAGTTGTAAGTATCGAAATTCATGAATTTGTTTTTTTCGCACTCGTTCTATAATGTAACATTGCATGGAATGCATCTGCACAGTAGCCCGTTTTTGTTTGACAGTTCTGAACCTTTTGACAAAGTTTTGAGCAAAATGCGAGAGGTGATCATACTTAGTCCGAATGGAAGTGATATTTATACGTACATCCACTGGGGAAAATAAAGATTAACTAGGCTTATCAGGTCATAGACGATTCCTAAACAATCACGCTATACAAACGGAATAGTTAGAGGTTATTTTCGAAAATATGTCAAGACATAATGATGCGTTTAAGTGCTTTAAATACAACGCAGCCTTTCGACGTTTGGTGACAACCTAAAAGTATCCCACATATCCAACTCTACGGGTAGTAAATGTCGAGTACTCGAGCCTAGTACTCGACTGAATTACAAGCTTCAGTAAAAATAAACCTAGAGGCGTGGCTTGGTGCCAATGATGATGTTCATGTCTCGCGATAGCGAGAAGTAAGTCGGTTTTTTTGCTAGAAGTTACACATCTTTTTTAGATTTCCTTCCGCCCTAAGGTGCTGAAATTCAGCACGGTGTGTATCCATCCTCTAGGGTTGCACGATTTTTCGATTATTCGATTAATCGCGATTATATAATTCAAAATGATCGTGGATGATTATAAAATGAAATAATCGTATAATCGCCATGTTGAAATTTTTGTCAAGACACTTTTACGCTTGTGAAACTCTGCTCGCGTTACCAAGCATGGAAACAAACATCCGACTATCAGCTGAATGTGTGAATGATTAAATAAACTAAATAAATAAATAACTGATTTGTTTGTATGGACTCAGGATTAGTTTTAGATGAATAAAGATTGGTCGCTATTTGTCATTGTTGTTGTAATCACACACGCTTATCCCGCGTTCCCCATTCTCTGAATAGTTATGCGCTAACAGTTTTCCAAAAAAGGTTCTAGAACTGATAACACGGAAATTTAATGCATTTTCTCACGTAAAAATTCTCACCGCCTACGCCTATGTTTAATGTATTCCTCAAAACATCCCCGGGGAAGTGAAATTATTTGATTTGAGCGCCTAATTATTGTGTATCCTTTAATCAAGGTCGTTTATTACATCAAAATTTATCCACAATTTGATATAAAATGGCGTCACGAATAAAATACAAATCACGTGATTCGCCTCCAATTGAAGTTTATTTTAGAGCGAGTACTCGGATATAAATATTCTGGAATCGGGGACTCGGAACTCGGGAATTTCTATATATTATCATTGCGTGATAGGAACTGCGTATTATACTGATCTGAATAATGGATACCCGTTTGATAAACTCCCATTAGCGTATAATATCTCGCGAGAACACGCCGCCTCCCATCGCAAAAGATCCACTGGCTCGCCAACTTAAGAAGCCGGCTATATTGTCGTTCGTAATAATTCAATTTGGATCATTTAATGTTATCGGCGTTACAAAATTGATGCACATTTTCTCCCGTACTTGTTTGGTACATAAATTTGGTCTTACAATATATTTATAAGGAAGCTATTTAATCACGCCAAGACTTTTTTAAGCACATTTTAACTACAAAAGTGTGGAATAAACTTTATTATATCTTGAACATACAGGGCCTACTATTAGTATTAATCTAATAGGTGGTCGAGATTTACAAATCCGAGGCCTGTATTGACTTCTAGAGGGGCCGGAAATCTGTCTTAGGTAGACACACCCTGTGACACGATTGTTATTATTATACACGCTATTCTTACAAATTATCTGCTGAGGGTGGCCTTCTAATACAGAGTTTTGCCATTTTGAAACTGCGAAGAAATCATTGGAGCTCATATGTCAAAGTTAGGGGGTGGACTTCTATTAGAGCATAGGCTACAATTAAATGAAATACGTTACTTTCCGTTTTCCGTCTAGAAAAATCTTGATACATTCCTTTGTTTGCAATCAGCAACTGGCGTATTCTGTCCATGTATGTATACCCATGTGCCTAACCCATAATCTTACAATCTGCAGTAGCATAATAACGTCCTCTAAGCAGCATTGACATAGTTAATATAGTTCATGATTAATCGTATGATCGCGATTATCTTTCTTAAATGATCGCGATTATGAAAAGTGAATAATCGTGCAACCCTACCGTCCTCTATGTGTAGTATTGGATGGTCCGTTTTTCGAGTGCAATTTGTGATGTGATGTAATCTCCGAATTTCTATTGTAGCGCGGAGGTGAAATGATGTCAACGATGTAAATGATTTGAGCAATGAGGAGTTTCAAATGCATAGGGTCAGGGGTGTGTGGTGGTGGGGGGGGGGTGGACCGGGTTTTTCTGCTCCTATAGTGTATCCCCCTTAGGTTTTTTACCCTTCAGCACCCACCCCACCCTGTCCAAGTACCTTCGTACGCCACTGAAATGGGAGTTTGTAACCAACGGTAATAATATGATAAACCCATCTGATGTCAACGCAAGAGCCATTTAAAGGTGCATATTCACACCAAATGCCTGAAAATAAGATTGTTACAATTGTAGGCTTTTAGAGGCCCAAATCGTGTGCCTAGATGTAATGAAACGAAACAAATCTTAACATATGATAGTTTTATTCCGTGTAAATTATGATACTTTTTAGCTGTGAATTTGAAATAGGGACTCGTGTCTCTTATTAAATTTTTGCACCTTAAAAAAATTATATTAATTTATACTTGACGAAATAATATGTTAAGATTTATTTTGTTTCTTTACGTTTAAGCCCACAGTTTAAGCCTCCAAAACTATACAATTTTATTTTCAAGCATTCTGCTGTGAATATACACCTTTAAAAATTATACAAAGCCAAGTACAGAGTGTGGTAGGCTTATATATAGACGTAAGCGTTCAGCGTTGCAGATCATCACTAGGGGGAGGAATGTTTATAATACTATTCCATGAAAGCACCGAGTTATAAATTTTGATATAAATATATTTTGAATTGTAAGCTCAACGAAACAGCTGAATGATAATTAACCCTTCACATTTCGCATGACCAACGGAGGTATCCTAAGGCAATAGAAAAATCTTTTACAAGTGAGGACAAATTTATTTTGGAACAATCCCCCTGTTAAAGTTGCATATTCACACTAAACTGCTTTAAAATAAATTTATTAAAATTGTAGACTTTTAGAGGATTGAATTGTGTGCCTTTATGAATGAAACAAGATAAATCTTAACATATACGGTGATTTCATATAATTTTTTTAAGTTGCGAAATTGAATTAGAGACACGCATACATATTTCAGCTTCACACATAAAAATATTATATTAATTTATATGGAATGAAATCATCAAATGTTAAGGTGCACATTCACACCAAAATGCTCTAAGATAACATTTACAAACGGGCCAAATTGGTTATTCGTTACATCCACAATTGTAAGCCTATATAAATCTCATTGATGATGTCCATACAATGGACCTGTCCAGTTTTAGATATGTCCCGCCCATCTCTAGCTAAGCTTCACCTACACCTCGCTCGTGTTGGGATCGGCAGATCCCTGAACTCCATGACTATCAGTTTCCAGAAAACTATACAGGTAAACTGTTAACTAATTTGACTGTGCTGTTGCTCAGAATGTGTATTAAATGGTAAAGACAATTCGTGCAACTATTAAGCTTTAAAGCCTGACTTCAAATTAATCGGGGTCTCAAAACTACATAAGGATCTTTAATGCTTCTGGAGAAATAAGTTGTCGTCATGGCGGCATATCCGCTATATAGTTGAAGTATGTAGGGCCTACAATTTTCCTGGTACCACTCTTCTTGCGGTGTCTTTTTAACCTCCTCATGGTGAAGCCACCAAAAACCCCGGCCAATGCAGTGGTCTTGAAGATAGTGAATGCCAATTTGCAGGCCAAGAGAATACTATTTTCAAATTCTTTGAACATGTACCACTTGAATGACTGTGGCCAAGTGCATAAAACGATCGTAAGACTACGTCCGACGTATCTCCGTATGCCACTAGCGTTAAACTTTCAAAATAGTCTCCTACGGAAATAAGTCAATATTTTAATTTCCTTGATAAAATTAAGCCATTAAAGGCGTTAAAATTTGCAGATGCCGTGCTAAATACTGTCTTTTTTTTTTTAAACCATGATTTGCTCATTTTGCTGACACCGCCTACACTTGACAAAGCGCACAATGAGAGTGTAAAAAGACCAACACTCAAAATCACATGATCCTCAAAACACCTTAATGCCCATTCAGACCGTGCGACGCGTGAAGCGCGACAACTCAGTTCACCCACACCCTACTTGACAAAATAGTATTCAGACCAAGCGCATACGCGATGATAATTTTGACATTATCAAGGTGGAATATGTAAGTTGAAAGGTCCCAATTATTTCTGGTTGAATAGGTCACACCCATTTAGACCGCATACGGTCTACCGTCCGTGAGAGGTGCATTCAACTTGCTGACCATAAAAAAATTTAAAAACCACTGTAAAGGTGACTGACACAGCGAGATTCTGGGGATAGGGGTGAGGACACTATGAGGTTGGTTCATATAGCGTGTAGAGTAAACCATTTATTAACCATTTCAGCTTCAAATTAAAATTTTATAATAGGAAATGTCCATTTGAAGACCAAGAAGTTAATTTTTAACAGTCAGTGTGAATGGCTTGACCGGTTATCTAACACGTTACATGGTCTCACTCTTAATGAAGCTTGTCTTTAGAGCAGGTTCGATTATATGGTTGCGCGCCCGATCAACGTCTGGCAGCGCGTTGCTTTAAATATGTATGTAAAAGGAAGGCAATCTGCAATCAGACCGTCTTCACTTTTGACACTCTGCCCTTAGCCAAAATCTTTAGCTTCCCCAGGTCCTTTCTTGATCTGAGCGTACCGAGTTATGTTTGCTTGAGGCAAAAATGCGGTTTTCGTAATATGAGAAATAATCCAAAACCTATTACTAAATGTTAAATTATTACTAAATTTCAGTCATTTACAATTCTATACATTGCATTTTTCATAAGTTATTTTTGCGGCGTACTGTAATTTATGCCTAGGTACCGTGTCACATATTCAGTGCATGTACTTTGTCAATGCATGATGTCCTGTATTATAATGTGACTTTTATGTAGAGCTACATGTAGGGAGTCCATTGACTTAGGCTGCACCTTTGATGGACTACAGGCCCTGAAAATTAGAAAAATATAGTGTTTTCCCCAGGGGAAAGTACACGTTTTAAATTAGGTTGCCCAACTGTACTTCCAGGTTGCCCCATTTCTGTAAATTCTGATGAATACATTTATATGTATTGTTGTACGCTATACAAACTACAGAATCCTTGTAATACCAACTCAGTTATTATATTAACCCTTTATCCCTCATATCGACCAAAAACGGTGAGAAATGTCCATTTACACACCAACCGAAGACTATTTTTGAAAATTTACCACTGAAATGACTGCTCGGCCATTGATAACCTACAAATGGACATTTTTCATGAGAAAATTGAAATTTTCATGAACAAATTTGGTGTTAAAGGATTAAGACTAAATAAAATAATTAGTCACCATGACAACATGTGGTGGCAGAGACATGCCATACATATAACACATTATCTGCATTGTAAGTTGTTCTCCAGGGCAGGGCATAATTTATCTGGTATCGCATCTCAATTTGCTACACATATTTTGGCAATTGCTATACATTCTGCAACATGCACAGCTGTATCTGCTATGAAAAATCTGCACCCGATTACAATTTATCATTGATTTTAAAAATTCTATCATTAACCCTTTTAACACCAAATCCCTGAAAAAGTACATTCTTTCCAATGTATACCATATTTTGTTGAATATTTTGAAATTAATATGACTGGAAGCCATTGCTGCCTGAGGCAGCAATGGCTTCCAATCATATTAATTTCAAAATATCCAACAGCTATCCTGTTTAATTGCTCTGAGATTGAGATACAGGGAATTTATCGGTGAAAGAGTTAATTGCTATACATTTTTGCCAATAGCTATACAATTTATAGTTTGTATAGCAAAACATACTACGCAAATATCAAATTCTAAATTATGCCCTGCAGGGCAACCAGTGGGTTAAAATTTGGTTACCCGGCACGGGGTAAAAAGTGGTTGCCCCTGACCGCAGAAACGCGTACTTTTCGTGTCCTGCGCTACCCATTTTCATTATATGTAACAAAAAAGGAAACAGGAAATAAACAAATACAATTTAAGAGATTGCAGACCCTCGGCCTCCTGTTTTTGTCACATTGTAAAACGTTTCCAGATTTTGTGGGATTTTCCTTGATCACGGCCAAAGTTAGTTAGGGTCACACCCTTCCATACATGTATTTATTCCTGTTTGTATACTAAGCCATTTAACTCTCAAATTTGTTTTTTTTTAAATTTCCAATTATTTTCATAAAAATGTCCATTGATACAGACCATGAGATTATTTTTATGTGATGAAAATTGGTTTCCGCACAATGACTCCACTATCGTTTATCCGATCACTTTGACACTTCAGGGGATGATTGGACTACATGTAGGTCTGAGGAAGAAACCTATCGAAATCAACAATGATCCGAAATCCAAGGCCATCTTGAAAATTGGTTTCCGGGTGATAACTCTGTTACCATTTACCAGATCACATTGAAACTTGAGGGGCAGGTTGTCTAGGTATGGAGAAGAAACATATCGAAATGGACAATGATCCGAAATCCAAGATGGCCACCAGACACCGACGGCCATTTGAGAATTGGTTTCCAGATGATACATGTAATTGTGTTAGCATTCATCGGATCACATTGAAACTTGATAGGGTGGTTGGACTAGGTATGAGTTAAGAAAATTATCGAAATTGACGATGATCCGAAATCCAAGATGGCCACCGGTGGCCATCTTGAAAATCGGTTTCCAAACAATAACTCTAATACCGTTGATCGGTTTGCTTTGAAACTTTATAGGGTGTTTGAACTAGGCCTGGAGAAGAAACATATCGAAATTGACAATGATCCTACTGCCAGCCAGTGACAGCTGTCTTGAAAATTGGTTTCCGATCTATGACTCCAATTTTGTTTAGTGGATCGCTTTGAAACTTCATGGGATTCCTGGACAAGAGGAAGAAATATATTGACTTTGTAGATGATCTGAAATCTAATATGGCTGCCAGCCACCCGCCGGTATGTTGAAATTGGTTTCTGGACGATAACTCCATCACCGTTTAGTGGATCACTTTGGAAGCTCTGAAAAGAGGATGACTGGTCTACTGTAGGTGTGAGGAAGAAATAACTATTTTCTGATAGGTCTCAGTCATTGGTATGTCATCATGGCGGGGTATTATGCACCATTGGCTGAGCTCTTGTTGAAAATTTACCACTCAAATAACTGACTCGGTTACTGAGCCAGTCAGTCCTGTGTTAAATTCTCAAATATAATCTCTTCGTCTACAAAGGGACATTTCACAAGAACACTGCAGAAGCTATTTTTACATGTTACTGCCTTAGTGTTAAAGCAGTACAGGTAAGTGTATTTTTGTACATTGTCTGACATGTCTGAATACAGCCAAATATCTAGAGTATTAATGATTTTCACAAATAATGGGCTTAAATGATTTCACTTGTTTATTATTAGGTTATATTGTAAACGAAGTCAGGAGCAGTGAACAGGTGAATGACAGCACTCTGTAATTACATGTCCATGTAAGTCGGTATTCACAGGTCATTGTAATGGCAACACACCAAGAAAGCTACCATCAGTCATTAATTCGCCAGAAGTTGAACGGTGACAAGGTTAAGCTGTGGCTACCACCATATACAAATGAGGATGGATCGAAGGGAGAAATGCCTGGCGTAAGTTATGTACATTTATATATGTAGTTATAGGATCATAATATTTGTGCATTTTATAATAATTGTGCCCATTACATGTGTAAATAAAATTGTCTGTGTCCGGATTACACTGGGAATAATTTTGGAGACCAATTGCCTTCTAAGTGCAAAAAATTATGGATACATGTATTTTTATACCCCACCAAAAAAATTGGCGGGGTATTACTTATATACTGGTGCTGTCCAGGCGGGTGACATAATGGTTTCCAGATGATAACTCCGTTACCATTTATCAGATCACTTTGCAGCTTGATTGGACTAGGTCTGGGGAAGAAACCTATCGAAATTGACGATGATGCAAAATCCAAGATGGCCACCAGCCAGTGACGGCCATTCTGAAAATTGATTTCTGAATGATAACTCACTGTTTAGGGGATTGCTTTGAAACTTATAGGGTGGTTGAACTTCGTACAATGTACAATGTAGGTCTGGGGAAGAAACATATCGAAATTGACAATGATCCAAAATCCTAGATGGCCACCAGCGGCTTGCAGCCATCTTGAAAATTGGTTTCCGGATGATAGCTCCGTTTCCATTTATCTGATCACTTTGAAACTTCCTAGGGTCATTGGACTAGGTCTGGACAAGAAACCTATAGAAATCGGCGATAATCAGAAATCGAAGATGGCTACCAGCAAAGGGCGATCATCTTGAAAATTGATTTCCGGAAGATAACTCCATTGTGGTTTATCGGATTGCTTTGAAACTTCATAGGGTGTTTGGACTAGATCTGGAGAAGAAACCTATATCGAAACTGACGATGATCCTAAATCCAAGATGGCCATCTGGCCGTTAGCGGCCATCTTGAAAATTGGTCTATGAATGATAACTCTGTTACTGTTTAGGTGATCTCTTTGAAACTTCATAGGATGACTTGACTAGGTCTGAGGAAGAAACTTATCGAAATTTTAGATGATCGGAAATCCAATATGGCTGTCAGCTACCGGCGGCCATCTTCAAAACTTGTTTCCGGATGATGACTCATGGACTGTTTAACGGATCGCTTTGTAACTTCATAGGATGAGTGGTCTAGGTCTGAGGAAGAAATCGCTAATTTCTGAGAGCTCATTTATTGATTTGTCATTATGGTGGGGTATTATGCACTGTTTGCTGAGCTCTCATTAGATTTATAACTTGCTTTATAATTATTAAAGTATTTGATCAATTGTGTATGCATCAGCAATTTGAATATGCTAATATTAATTATTATTAGCTCACCAGGCCTGAATGACTTCTTCTCAAGAACCACTGGGCTGATTTCAATTATATCTGGCTGGAAGCATCCTTAGGGCTTAGTGATCCAAGTTTGTTTAAAGGAAGCCAAATTTGGCATGTGGCCATCTTGTTTTTTGGCAATTTTTAGAAATGTCTTTAAGAATCTCCGAAACAACTTGGGAGATCAATTCAAAACTCGTGAAGCATTATGTGGGGCAACAGTTGAACCAAGTTTGTTCAAACAAACTAACTGGCCAAATGTTTTGACGGCCATCTTGGATGATCTAGTGTTCACTGTTCACGAAAACGTCTTCTGAGTCCCGAACTGCTGAAAGGATCGAGCGGCAAATTGGGATGTCAGGTTATGGACTAACGGCCATTCTAGTTTGTTAAAGGGAAGTTAGTATGTTAAAATACATGACCTCCATCAGAATTTGTCGTCCAGATTGAAATTTTTGTATTTGAAAGCCGAATTTGGTTTTGGTTGGGTTTTGTGGTATGCTTTCAAATTTTCCACTGGAAATTGTTGGATAAATGGTTGGCAGCTATCTTGGATTTTTCTCACCGAAAACTCTAATAGTAAAGCCATTGGAAATTTAAAGTGTCTGGTAGGATGCATCCTTGTTGCACTTCTAGCCAAAACCTTATGTAGGGTTCTACTTAAATCCTATGGCCTTTCTAGTTGAAATGCCTATGATTCAGGTCATCGATACAGGCCCCCCCCTGGTTACCCATTTGATCCCAGGGCGAGGGGGTGGGGTGCAAGGTGGAGTTGGCGGCAGAAGGTCAAAGTTGGTGGAATTCACCCCACTTTAGTATGTTAGTTACCTATATGCTTGCAGATTGCTCAATGATTTTAACTGTACATTAGGCTCAGCCCCCAGGAATGGGATTTGGACCAGAGAATCAAAGTTGGCAAAGCATCGGGATTTGCTATGGCATGCTATCAATTGTATGTTTTAGTTGTAATTTTATTAACTCTTTCGTGACGAAGCCGGCCTCTGCTGTGGTCTTGAGTGAAGAATGTCCATTTGCAGGTCAAGAAAAGTCTATTTTTGAAAATTTACCACTGGAATAACTGGCTCGATAACCAAGCCAGTCATTCCAGGGGTAAATTTTCAAAAATAGTCTTCTCTTGGCCTGTAAATGGACATTCAATAAGCAAATACATGTATTTTAATTTTCTTGACCAAATTTATTCATTAAAGTGTTAGTAAATAATGATCCATGTACATGTACAAAATGTACATTGTACTTTCCTTCAGGAATTGCCAGATAGGTATTCAGCTGAGCTCAAGCTTCCTCGTGATGAGGTGCTCACTATCCTGGAAGATATGAGACTGCACGCGGTTGAGAAGTTAGCGATGAGAGAAAAGTTTAAGCAATCAGGCCTCGCGACATTGTCGATTAAACTGGCTGGGCAAGCCCATGTCCAGGTATCTGTAGATATACATTATAATTAACTAATTTCATTTCACCTGTGGAGGAGATATTTACATTACATGTCCATATATAAAGATGTTATGTTCTTTGCTTGACTTTTAGAAGATGGCTACGGTGTATTTAAATTTATTTTGTGAGTCGTCCATGTGATTGCTGATTACAAGACAGTATTTGCATGAATATTTGGCACCACCCCCTGAAACTACATGTAGTAAAATCCATCATACCGTCTTCCGAAACTGTTTGGAGGAATTCAGTCAAATCAAATTTGTTTTCTAAGACTAAGCTACAATGTACCCATATGATTGTGAACTGCGAGATGTCATTTTCATTGGGCTATGCCCCCCCCCCCCCCCAGGTCGGGGTGGTGGTCAGAAGATAAAAGTTGGGGAAAAGTGTCTGGATGTGCGATAGCATGCCATCGACTGCGCATTTTAGTTTCTATTTTGATACATCTGTTTGTTTAAAGATTTCAGGATGGCCTTAAATGAATTGATCCGACTGAGATTCTGGGTGCAAGAACAAGAGACTTTTAACCCTTTAATGGTCAAGCCGGCCAGAACCGGCCTCTGCTGTTGTCTTGAGGAATGTCCATAGAAAACTATTTTTGAAAATGTACCACTGGAATGCCTGGCTCGATAACTGAATCATTCATTCCAGTGGTAAATTAAAAAAAATTGTCCTCTTGATTTGCAAATGGCCATTCACTAAGAAAATATTTCGATTTTCTTGGCCAAATTTGGCTATTAACCCTTTAACGACTAAATTTGCTCAAAAGATTAAAATATTTATTTATTGAATGTCCATGGGCAAGAGAAGACTATTTTTGAAAATTTATCACTGGAATGACTGGCTCGGTTATCGAGCCAGTCGTTCCAGTGGTAAATTTTCAAAAATAGTCTTCTCTTGCCCTGCAAATTGACATTTCTCAAGACCCCCTGCAGAGGCCGGTCTTGTCCGGTTTCGTCCTGAAAGGGTTAAAGGGTTAAATGGACTATTTTTTAAGGCATAACTTTCCGGAAAGCTTAATGCGTTGCTTATAGTTTGTCCTGACGCGAATTGTAGTGTCTCTGGATCCACCAACTCCACTGTATGGATCCCATCGGTATTAATCACGCTGAATGGTAACCCTTTAAACTACTGAGGTAGTAAAACGTAATTATTTATTAAAACATGTAACAATTGACCTTTCCAGAGTATCCATCTATCATCCGACCTCGTATGATGTCATAATCAGCTCAGTGTGTGTATGATGACGTCACAATCATTAGGTCACAAAGGGTTCCATATAGTCCATCATCAAATCTCAAATGCTCCGACACGTTGTATGAAATGTATGTCTTTGTAATGCTTTACTATTTATTAAACATGCTGTTGAATATTTTGAAACTAATTTGACTGTGCGCTGTTGCTGCCTTAGGCAGCAGCACCCAGTCAAATTAGTTTCAAAAAATTCAACAGCTTACCTGTGTAGTTTTTTGGAAATTGGTAGTCAGGATGTTCAGAGATCGATCAATCCCAACACGAGCGAGGTGTGGGTGGAACTTAGCTAGAGATGGGTGGGGCATAGCTAAAACTGGAAACGTCCATTATACAGTCATGTATATTTACTTCATATTTGACAGGGAAAGCATACATTGTCAATTGCGATAGCTCTGTCTGCCACTGGAATTGATCTTAAGCAGGAAGTGTTTGCTAAAACAGACATGCCCACAGAGCGACTAAAATTAATTTGTTCTGGCCATGTGCTCGACGATGGACACATCTTACATGAGCAGGGAGTTACGGTGAGTTACATAATTTTCCCCATGTTTTAAAAATATATTGGTGATATTGTGATCACTTCTGTCTGTCTGTCCGTCCCGTCCATCCATTATGCTATGGTCTCCTAAACCATGGGGTGGAATTAAATCAAATTTGGTATGTGGGTTACCCATACGATTCCGCTTTGCAAGACTATTTAGATTTGGCTCCGCCCCCCCAGGTGGGCGTGGCAGGGGTCAAAAGATCAAATCAGTTGTAACGCAACTCCTCTGAAATGGTTCGACGGAACAACCAAATTTGATATCTGAGTTACCCATATGATTGTGGGGTGCAAAAGGCCATTTAAATTTCGCTGTGCCCCCAGGGAGTTGTGGAGGGGGTCAAAAGGTTAAATTTTAAGCTGTGGCAATTGATTGTAATGCATCTCCTCCGAAACCGTTGGACCAAATTCAAACAAATTGTCCCCGCCCTCAGAGGTGGGTGGGAGGTGGGAGTCAAAAGGTAAAAAAATTGATTGTAATGCAACTCCTCTGACACTGTTGGATGGAATTCAACCAAATTTAGTATGTCAGTTGCCCATATCAATCTGGAGTGGATGAGCAAATTTACATTTGGTTCCGCGCCTATGGCATGGTGGATAGGGTCAAAAGGTAATTAAATTGATTGAAGTGCAAGTCTTCTGAAATCGTTAGACAGAACTTAACCAAATTTGATATCTGAGTTGTCCATATGATTGCGGAGTACAAGAGGCCATTTAGATTTGGCTCTGCCCCCAGGGGTTGGGAGAGGCGTCAAAAGGTCAAATTTGTACATGCAGAAATTGATTGTAACGCATCTCCGAAGCCTTTGGACCAAATTCAACCAAATTTGATATGTTAGTTACCCATATCACTCTGGAGTAGATAAGCACATTTACATTTGTCCCCGCCCCCCCAGGGGTGGGGGCTGGGGTCAAAAGGTCATGAGATTGATTGTAATGCAACTCCTCTGACACCGTTGGATGGAATTCAACTAAATTTGTATGTTCATTACCCATATCAGTGTTGGGTGGATGAGCGCATTTACAGTTTGCCCCACCCCCAGGGGTGTGTGGGATGGGTCAAAAGGTCGTGAAATTGGCTGTAATGCAACTCCTCAGACACTATTGGACGGAATTCAACCAAATTTGGTATGTGCAATACCCATATGATTGTGGAGTGCAAAAGGATGTTTACATTTGGCTCCGCCCCTGGGGTTGTGTTGTGGGGTGTGTCAAAAGTTAAAAGCGGTGAATGTGGGGATTTGCGATGACGAGCCATCGACTGATCAATCTGGTTATAAATGTATATATACATGTATACGTATATTGTCCATTACGTTTTCGAGGGTCGCTCCTTCTGACACTCACATGCGCGTTGTTTACGTGACATTAACATATCATGTTCCTTTAACCCATTCACCGATGAATTCCCTAGTTGTTATTACACCACAAAAACATCCATTACCGTTCAATCACTACTTGCTAAATCAATTATTTGCATTTTGCTATCAGAATAAGATTTTTATGCCTGCATACACACCTCCCCATGCCTAATCCTATTCCTATGGACCCTCAACCAGGCTACTGGTTGAGTCCCACCTCCAGCCTACCATCAGGTATAGACTGGCACCAGTCTATACTCACCTCATAGTGACGCTTGTCGCTACGCGCGCTCACGCATGCGCATCAGAGCCCGAATAGGAAACAGATTCACTTTTCAATTATTCTGCATGCAGAATAGTTGTCTAAAAATATTTATATACGTTTTTGTGTTTTGCGCTGTGGCAGCGATACCTTTTGACTTTATATCTCGGAACAATATGCCCAATATGAAGTCAATCCTCCCTAAGTTACGTCTAGGAGTATAATTGTGTTTATATGGTATCTTATAGACGAATTTATATATTACCGGTTTTCGCGAAGATCGTTTTTGCTTCGTGGTATCTTGATTGTTATGCCTATCCTAAATCATCATCATCATTGATAATGTCCAGTCCATATATAGAGCCTGTAACGAAGTTATTTCTAGTGCATTATAAGGATTATATTAAAATCCCTTGAAAGTTTCTGGTAAGGAAATTTGAATTTTCCCGCCGTTAGAACTGAGTTGAGGGTGTCTCTTGTGTGAGAGTTTGAGCGGTATGCTCCATTGTTACGTTTTTTCGTTTGTAGGAGTTAGCGAAAAGGTCAGATAAGACTAAATGTTCGTCGGCAAAATGTGATCGTCATCACTCGATTCGCCGGGCACGTTTGTGCGAAGTGTCCTGTACTACTAATGCTATGTGTGTGATTTGTAAAGGGTGGCCGGTTTTCGGTAGCGAAAGCGTTCTTTAAAGATTGTCGGTCTAACAATCGCTGCCTCTGGTCGTCCTTCCCCTTCCTCCGTTGCTAGCAAGACAAGGGCGGTGTCCTTTGCTTCAACCTCTGTTCCGTTATCGGTAGCAACGGAGGGCGGGGAAATTCATCGGGAAATTCGGACGCCGTGATGGCGCTCTTTGCTAGGTTGGAGTCGTTTGCCACCGTTTTGACGAAATCACTTGATGAAAGGATCTCTTCTGCAATAAAAGAGGCAAAAAGGAAGGAGAGCTCGTCAAGCTCCGAGGATAGCCCGAAGGCTAGCGGGCGTTCCCGCAAATGGGGGAAGCCGGTCCCCCTGTCCTCTAGACAGGTGATGGAATCGCCGAAAAAGCAGAAGACAAGAGCATCTAAGCTCTTGAAGGTGTGCTCGGAGGGTGCACCACAGAAAATCCACGTTAGACTAGAAGGTGACGGGCATAACCTTCAAGCAGTGGTGGCGTCGGTTGAAGCTGGCGTCCATAAGGCTAGTACTTATGAAAATGCCAATGTAACGGTGGTTCCGGTGGTTAAAGTAGTCTCGAAAGCGCCCATTGTTGAGAGGTTGTTACCTAGTCTTGCTAATTCCGGCTACTTCCGTTTTACGATTCTCATTCTTTTTCCGGCCGGACTTCCGGTTTAGCGAGACATCCGGGTCGTCAAGATCCGGTTCCGGCTTCGGTAGCTTCCGTTTCTGGAAGGACTTCCGGTTTGGGGGGGGGGGGGTTGATCCGGGTCGGCAAGATCCGGTTACCACTTCCGTTTCGGTAACTTCCGGTCTGTCTTCCGGTTATGTAGGACATCCGGGTCCTAGAGGTCTAGTGTCTACTTCCGTTTCCGGGTCTTTTAGCGCTTCCGGCCATTCCGGATATCCGGAGTCTGAGGACTCTTTTTATTTTCCGAATTCTGGTAGAGGCGTTTCCGGTTCCGGGGTGGACACTAGTCAGTTTACTTCCGCTTCCGGTATTAGAAGTGTACTTCCGGGTCGGTCAGACCTGGATGTAATTCCGATTTCCGTTTCCGGTTTCATGAGAGCTTCTGGAAGAATGCTTTGCATTGTTCATCAATTTCCGGTTCCGTTTTTTCAGTTCCCTCTTCCGGTTAGTCTGTACATCCGGATTGTAGGATCTTGATCAGTTCCGGTAGTCTACTTCCGGTTTTATCCATTTCTTTTTTCTTTTTTTCCACATCCGGATTTCGTACAGCCGGGGATAGGGTCATTTCCGGTTTTACCCGGCATTACATGTTACATCCATTTCCGGGTTTTCAGCTTCCTCTTCCGGTAATTCTGTACATCCGGGTTGTAGGATTTTGATCAGTTTCCGGTAGTATACTTCCGGGTTTATGCATTTCCGTTTCCATTTTTCCATATCCGCATTCCTAGAATCTAGTCATCTTCTTGCTTAGAATTAGTCTTATTTCAGTTTTGTTTAATATTGGGAATGTTAAATTGCTGAAAATAGTCATTCCAAGTCATTGCCAGTCTTGTAGTCTCTCTTGGAATGATAGTCTATTCAGACATTTATTCGTTTATCAGCGACAATTTCAGCGTAATTAAAGACTGTCCTGACTGGTTACCGTATGGGATTTTGTTGCAGATTATTTTCTATGCGCATTTCATAAGCCGATAAGTCAGGTGGTATTCTACGCATTATTTCGAGATACGATTTTTGCTTTCATCCAACTTTAGATGGCCAGTTGTCTTCGGGCCATTCAGCGTTTTTTCTCGCTCCTTTTACCTCTTATGTCGGCAGGTTGACATATTTATTTAACCAAAGGGAGTTTATTTGTGGAGGGGATAACCCTGATTCTTAAGTAAATCGTAGTATAATTTCGTCAGGCGCTGAAAAGAATTAGATTCAGTAAAGGTTTCATAGGATCATTATGAGTACAGGATTAATGTCTACAAGTACATTATTCGCTTAGAAAGGATAATCAATCGGATAAAGGGGCAGGAAGGAGGAATATGAGTCGGATTCTTCTGCGTTGACATAGTTTCGGTGAGTTCGTTTTGTTTTCATTTTTTCCAGATTTTTGTTTGGTTTTCCTTTTATAGCGTAAATTTTGCTCTATTTTGACTGGGTTGCTGCGGGCCTTCGGACGGGGGTTCGGGGGGCGGGGCTCGGGATTTGCTGGGTATTTTGGGGGCAGTTTGGCTGAAGGTTGTTGGTGATGCCACCGGCAATTTTCGGTCGGATTATTCCCGGATTATTCGGTGAGTCTTGGGTTTTTGCTCGTTGAGGTTGTTGTCTGGGGGTTGGCGGCGGGCCGGTTGGAGTGGGGTTGGGGTTGCGCTGGAGGGGGGAAGAGCGGACGAGAATCTTTGGATTTAAGCATCCACCAACTATTTCGGTCAAAATGTTTTCTAAATCTTTGCAAGTCCAGAGATATTACAGTCGTGATATGTCGTCTGCAAAATTCAGTATTCAATCAGTTAATATCTAGTATCAGTGTTCAATCTTTCTTGGGGATTTCTAACACAATGACATTTGTTAGTACAAAGATGAAATTATTGATGCTAAGATTATGAATATAAGAATCAATAAATTTATTAAAATCTTTTAAGTTTCTGCCTCGTGGCATAAATATCGAATTGTTTAGGATATCTAATTTATCAGCAAGCCCGAGCGGCTAGGCAACCGTTGATGTATTCAATACAATTTTTTATTAAATCTCCATTGTTATACGATGTTTAAATTAGATAGTCTAATGTGGGCCATAGTTCTCTTATCAGGACCTTGTGACTTGTCATGTATGCTATTCATAGAATTGTGATGACGGTCATCACTAGTGACTTTCCCGTAGTTCATGTAGATCTCGGGCACAGGGTTTGGCTATATCTTGACTCTAAACACTCCCATAGACTTACTATGGGGTTTTGGGTTTGCCACAATCTCTGGTTAAATCTCTGTAAATAATATTATCTATAATTTTTGCAGAGTCTTTAGCATTATTAATAAGTTAGGCTATTCTGATATGACCCTGTTTGGTCTCCATTCAGAGTAAGCGGTATTATTAAAATATCCATAATAAACGTGAGTTACCTATTTAGTGAGGTATAAGCGTTATGATATAGGCCAGGATTTTTGGCATATGTAATCTATGTGTTTTCTATGAGCACTCCTCTTTAGCATATAGTAAGTTTGACTCTTCTTTAAGGGGGGGGGCCCTTATTAAAAGGGGCTAGATATTCCTGGATCTAGAATCCTTCTATGTAGTCTCCTTCCAAAAAGGTTTTCTGTTCCTTATTATTAGAAGCTATTAGCTTTAGAGGGGTTGTTGTTTGTCTATGATTGTCAGGGAGTCTATAGAAGAAGCTATTCATTGGAAAGTAGATCCAGGCTTCTGTGCATTGGTCGGATTGTCTGTTAGGCTTCTAAATCTCAATTCGTTCAGTCATGGCCATGGGGTTTTCTTTCATTTTTATAAGGAGGAATGAGGTTTAGTCTTATGGATTGTCCTCTAGTAGAGCTGTTCGCGGCCTCTCTGAATGCTCAGATCTTCTCTTACATGTCTCCTTTTCTGGACAGTCAACCCCTCGGGGGGGGGGGGGGGGGGAGGTGCTCTGTCTCAGTAGTGGACAGGAATGCTCGCCTATGCCTTCTCTCGAACGATTTTGATTCAGTTAGTTCTGAAGAGGGTCAAGGATCAGGTTTGCGAAATTCTTCTGATAGCTCCCTGTTGGCCAAAGAGGATTTGGTTTTTAGACCTTCTAGATTTTCTGGTAGATTTCCCTCTTCTTCTTCCAGTATACCAGGATCTTCTATCTTAAGTAAGAGGTCTTTGTGTGCATCCAAATCCAATAAATTTTAGTCTGTGTGTCTGGAGAATCTCGAGTCTGAAGTCCTCGAGAATAAGGTTTCTTCTGATATCAGGAAATGATTGACTCTGCCAGAAGGGATTCGACCCGTTGAGTTTACAAGGGTCGATTTTAAAACTTTAGGTGAATGATGTTCAGACCAAGGTTTCGTGCCCGATTCTGGTTCGATACCCAAATTATTAGATTTTTTATCTTATCTGTTTGGGTATTTTCATTTGTCAGTTATTACGTTCAGGGAGTATAGATGTTCTCTGGTGTCATCCCTTCCTTGTCTTCTGTATGCCGATGTCAAGGATACTAAGACGTTTAATAGCTTTATTAGAGGTCTAAGTAATATTCGTCCTCCGATTGCTAAGTCTTTTCCTTCCTGGAGTTGGGCTTTGGTTCTTCAAGTTTTGGCAGGTCGCCATTTTGAACCTATTTCTTCTACCAGTAGTAAGCTTGGTTTTGTTTTTAATTGTCAAAGCTGTTTTTTCTTGTTGCTACAGCCTCTGCTAGAAGGCGTTCAAGAGATTCATGCTCTTTCTGCTGAAAAGGAGAGATTTATAGTTTCAGGAGACGGCTTTGATATCCCAGAAGGAATTTTTTATCTATAACTCGCACTAACCGCTATCCTGCTAGTCCGATCATTTTAAAATCTTTTCGTCTGTCGCCATCCGAAAAATTTTGGTGTCCTATTAGGGCATTAGGAACCTTCAATCAGCGATCAGATGTTATAAGAATCGATCCATCTCATTTATGTTTTTCCTACGAGGAAAATTTATCTAAGCCGGTCTCAAATTCTTCGATTGTCAGATGGATTTTGAGAGAATACTTAGTCCTTGTTATGAGATAGCCTCACCGGATCAAATTAATCTCTCCCTTATTAAAGCCGATGAAGTTAGAGGTATGGCTACTTCTTTCGCTCTTTTTGAGGGATCGTCTTTAGATGAGATCATGCAGGTAGCAGGAGGGAAATGTGAATACACCTTACATCCTTTTAGCTCAAAGACCAGAGTGCAGGCTAATCATGGTGTGATTGAGCTAAATGCACTATTAGGTTACGTTATTAGCATTTGGATAAGATTGATTTAATTTTATCCTTGTTTGTTAACTAAAAAAGCCGAAGACTATTTACCAAGTACTTCCCACCATTTTCGTTAGGACTATGCGTCTGTGAGATAGGGGGAGAGTCTTCTTTTGGTTTTTAGTTATTTCTTTAAGTTCAACTTGTTGTTCGTATTTGCTAATCACGGTGTGATTGAGCTAAATGCTATATTAGGTTATGTTGTTAACATTTGGATAAGATTGATTTAATTTATCCTTGTTTGTTAACCAAAAAAGCCGAAGACTATTTACCAATCACTTTCCACCATTTTCGTTAAAAGACTGCGTCGGTGAGAAATGGTGAGTCTTCTTTTGGTTTTTAGTTATTTCTTTAAGTTCAACTTGTTCTTATTTGCTAATCACGTTGTGATTGAGCTAAATACACTAATATGTTATGTTAATAACATAGGGATAAGATTGGTTTGATTTTTATCCTGGTTTATTGATTCTCAAATCTCCTCCCACCTTATGTGGACAGGGGGCACTGACCAAATCTACGGGTTTAGCAAGTAGTGATTGAACGGTAATGGATGTTTTTGTGGTGTAATAACAACCCCCCACAGACCCCCCTTGCGGGTTGGTCTGTTGTTTTATTAACCACTATAAAAACATACTTACCGTTCAATCACTACGACCCGGCCTCAACCACCCCGCGTGGTAAGATTTGAGAATCAGACTTTAAATATTTTGCACTTAAATTTAGAAAAGTGAATCTGTTTCCTATTCGGGCTCTGATGCGCATGCGTGAGCGCGCGTAGCGACAAGCGTCACTATGAGGTGAGTATAGACTGGTGCCAGTCTATACCTGATGGTAGGCTGGAGGTGGGACTCAACCAGTAGCCTGGTTGAGGGTCCATAGGAATAGGATTAGGCATGGGGAGGTGTGTATGCAGGCATAAAAATCTTATTCTGATAGCAAAATGCAAATAATTGATTTAGCAAGTAGTGATTGAACGGTAAGTATGTTTTTATAGTGGTTAATAAAACAACAGACCAACCCGCAAGGGGGGTCTGTGGGGGGGGATCTCATTTTCAAGGCAACCATATAGGAAAACTGTTGAATATTTTGAAATGAATTTGCCTGGAAGCCATTGCTGCCTACGGCAGCAACGGCATCCAGTCAAATTCATTTCAAAATATCCAACAGAATACATGTACATGTACAATGTAAGTATTACTGGTATTTCGTAAAGAATATATTTTTGGTATTTGGCGGTTAAATAGGTACAATATTTTTGCAGTACATGGTCGGATTTTAAGATGCTCACTTAAGAACAAGTGTTTATTTTACCTACATCTATTTTAATTTCTATGTAGTGAAAAGCATGTATTTCCACTATTACAATTTTGAGCCATGAGAAAAATGTCAATAACTTATAAAGTAATGATATGAACTCATATTTCACCTTGGACAACATCTCTCAGATTTGGAACTCTAAAGCGTGTATCAAATGAGATCTGCCTGACTAGGCTGGTGTGATACACGTACGTTTTATAAGGAATGGCAACTTGTCTGGGACTCTCTATCTCTGTTTTTATATTTCACATTAAATTTTGTATGTTTATAGAATGGCTCACAGGTTCTGGTCCTCTGCCTGGGACATACTGAAGCTCTAACACAGAAAGCTGACTCTGATGCAAAGAAAGTGGCAAAGACGAGAGAAGCAGCAGAACTGTTGTCACAGAAAATGGAAGGTACATGACATTGTATAGCTATAGTATTGCTGTATCGATTGTCATCAACCTCGTTTCACCGTTTAATGTTCAAATTTTCTCAAGAAAATTTGAATATTTGCTTATTGAATGTCCATTTGCAGGTCAAGAGATGACTATTTTTGGAAATTTACCACTGGAATGACTGGCTCGGTTATTGAGCCAGTCATTTCAGTGATAAATTTAAAAAAATATTCTCTTCGCCGGCAAATGGACATTCCTCAAGACCACTGTAGAGGCTTGACCATTAAAGGGCTAAAGTAGACACCAGCCTTTGTGGGGAGTACCAGTAGTCTGATCTTTCATGATGAGTTAGATCACACATCTTCAGTGATGGCACCAGGAAATGTTTGTTAGGGGTACAAGAGAGGTGTGTCGAATAAGGGGCCTAGGTTGGCGGAGGGGGTGGCACGCTCCCAAAATGCAGGGTGTCTGAGGGTCCTCCCCTTGGGAAAATTAGAAAATTATATGCTCTAATAAGACACTACCTGAGTGATAAGCAGCATCTTTATTTTGCTTTATAAATAAAATAACTACGAAATATATTCATGCATCTTGGGGGGGGGGGGCAAAGCTTTCCTGGAGGGCATCAGTTGCCCCCACCCCACCTGCCCCTCACATGGCGATGTGTCCGGCCATCTGTCTAATGAACCATCTACATTTGGCAGTATAAAATTATTTAATTACCATAGCAAATAAGGTATATGGTGCTTGCAATATTTATTATAGACAGATTTAACGGTATCTCTAGTACATTTAACAATATGTCATACATGTTCTCAATAGATATGTTCCACTTCCGATATGATTCTTATTGTCAGTCCTAGATGGCCTATGCTATGCGGATAATAATATCAATGGGCAATAACTCTGGACATGCTGAATATTTTGAAAAGAATTTGGCTGAAAGTTGGTGGTGGCTAAGCCACCAACAACTTTCAGTCAAATTCTTTTCAAAATATTCAGCATATCCAGAGTTAAACCCCTTGGGAAAAGTAGTCTGCAGAAATTAGCAAGTCAGGTAGTTACATACAAAGTGTTAATATCATAATGTGGCAAGTGCTGCATTACGATCATTGTGGCTGAACGTACCATCAGCTGACGCGACGTCAGTTAGAGATAAATGTAAATCTTGATGAAACAATTTTTCCATAGAATTCCGCAGCCTCTTGACCCCCAAATCAAGATTAATCATGAATAATTTCTACTTTATATAATATTTCAAAACCTACCTTTTATTTACTCTTTACTGCGATCAGACCTGAAAAGTAACATTTTGTTCAGTAAATGTATGTCCATTTGCAGTCCAAGAGAAGACTATTTTTGAAAATCTATCGCTGGAATAACTGGCTTAAGCATCGACTCAGGCATTCTAGTGATGCATTTTCAAAGATAGTCTTCTGTTGGCCTGCAAATTATAGACATTTCTAAACCCCATTGCAGCATTCGTCATTGATATACCTTTGTTATGTCTGGATAAATTTCCCGCCAGTGCATGTAGAATGTTATAAGACTTATACTAGGACCAGACACTCACTAACAAACAACCACAATGGCCAAGTGAGCTTAGAGTATGGCGACCATCCGGCATCCTTCTAGAACTTGTGCAATGCTTTAAACCGTGTCTTATTAACGGCTTGTTACCATACAGTAGCTTTGCAGTGCTTATTGTCCAGACTAACTGTTCTCGATTGGCAGATCTGTTCCATGAATTCTATCTTTGTGAATTTCAGATCAGTCAGGCCCTGACCCGGACTTCTACCTCCAGATTGCTGATCAAACAGGCAAGCCCCTGCAGCTACCGCCAGAAGAACACAAGGTAAGGCCCCTACAGTTCCCCCTAGAGAAACTTAACGGTAACTGCTACACATCCTATTGGAATACAAGGTAAGCCACGATAGCTCCCACCAGACGTACACAAGGCAAGCCATGATAGCTCCCACCAGACGAACACAAGGCAAGTGACATTAGCTCCCACCAGACGAACACAAGGCAAGTCACGATAGCGCCTGCCAGATGAACACAAGGCAAGCCACGATAGCTCCCACCAGATGAACACAAGGCAAGCCATGATAGCTCCCACCAGATGAACACAAGGCAAGCCACGATAGCTCCCACCAGACGAACACAAGGTACATGTAAGCCATGATAGCTCCCACCAGACGGACACAAGGCAAGCCATGATAGCTCCCACCAGACGAACACAAGGCAAGCCATGATAGCTCCCACCAGACGAAGACCAGGCAAGTCACTACACCTCCCACCAGATGGACAAGGCAAGCCACTACTGTACACCTCCCACCAGACGGACACAAGACAAGCCACTACACCTCTCACCAGATGGACACAAGGCAAGCCACTGCACCTCCCACCAGATGAACACAAGCCAAGGCACCACACCTCCCACCAGATGAACACAAGGCAAGCCACTACAGCTCCCACCAGATGGACACAAGGCAAGCCACTACACCTTCCACCAGACGAACACAAGGCTAGCCACTACACCTCCCACCAGATGGACACAAGGCAAGCCACAACAGCTCCCACCAGATGGACACAAGGCAAGCCACTACACCTCCCACCAGATGGACACAAGCCAAGGCACTACAGCTCCCACCAGACGGACAAAGGCAAGCCACTACACCTCCCACCAGACGAACACAAGGCTAGCCACTATACCTCCCACCAGATGGACACAAGGCAAGCCACTACCGCTCCCACCAGATGGACACAAGGCAAGCCTCTACACATCCCACCAGATGAACACAAGGCAAGCCACTACATCTCCCACCAGATGGACATACGGTAAGGCACTACACATCCCACCAGACGAACACAAGGCAAGTCGCTACACCACCCACCAGATGGACACAAGGGAAGCCACTACAGCTCCCACCAGATGGACACAAGGCAAGCCACTACACCTCCCACCAGATGAACACAAGGCAAGCCACTACAGCTCCCACCAGACGGATACAAGGCAAGGCACTACACCTCTCACCAGACGAACACAAGGCTAGCCACTACACCTCCCACCAGATGAACACAAAGCAAGCCACTACACCTCCCACCAGATGGCCACAAGACAAGCCACTACACCTCCCACCAGATGGACACAAGGCAAGGCACTACAGCTCCCACCAGATGGACAAAGGCAAGCCACTACACCTCCCACCAGACGAACACAAGGCTAGCCACTATACCTCCCACCAGATGGACACAAGGCAAGCCACTACCGCTCCCACCAGATGGACACAAGGCAAGCCTCTACACATCCCACCAGATGAACACAAGGCAAGCCACTACATCTCCCACCAGATGGACATACGGTAAGGCACTACACATCCCACGAGACGAACACAAGGCAAGTCGCTACACCGCCCACCAGATGGACACAAGGGAAGCCACTACAGCTCCCACCAGATGGACACAAGGCAAGCCACTACACCTCCCACCAGATGAACACAAGGCAAGCCACTACAGCTCCCACCAGACGGATACAAGGCAAGGCACTACACCTCTCACCAGACGAACACAAGACAAGCCACTACACCTCCCACCAGATGAACACAAAGTAAGCCACTACACCTCCCACCAGACGGCCACAAGACAAGGCACTACACCTCCCACCAGACGGACACAAGACAAGGCACTACACCTCCCATTAGAGGATCACAAGGTAAGCCCCCTTACAGTCCTCACCAGAGGAGCACCATGTAAGCCCTGACATCTGCCACCAGAGGAACACAAGGTGAGCCCCTACAGTTTTCACCAGAGAAACACAAGGTAAGACCCTACAATTCCCACTGACGAAACACAAGAGGCTACAGCTCCCACCAGAGGAGCACCATGTAAGCGCTGACATTTACCACCAAAGGAATACAAGGTAAGCCCTTACTTCTCCTACCAGAGGAACACAAGACTGGCCTCTGCAATCGTCTTTAGGAATGTCTGTGTGCAGTTGAAGAGAGGGCTATTTTTGAAAATTTATCACTAACGCATGGCTGGCTCGTTGACCGAGCTGGTTATTCCAGTATAAAACCTTTCGAGGATAGCCCTCTCTTCAATTGCACACGGGCATTCACTAAGTCAAAATGTCAATTGTCTTAACCAATCTTAACCATTAACCCTTTCACACTTATATAAGCCAGAAATGGCTTCTACAGTTATCTTGGGAAATGGGAATTTGCGGGATAAGAGAGGACTATATTTGAAAATTTACCACCCGAATGACTGGCTCGATAACCGAGCCAGTCATTCGAGTGCTAAGCTTTCAAAAATAGTCTTCTGTTGGTCTGCGAATTGATATTTTCTTTGAACAAATTAAAATTTTCTTGAACAAATTCAAGGGTTAAAGGGTTCAAAACTGTGTTTATTTCTAGGCCATATGCTTGGCAATGACTTTGCATGAGAAGGGACGAGCATCATTGAAGAGAAAGGAATACAGCGAATCGCTTCTTTTGCTTTTGGAGGCAGATAAGGAGTTCAGGTGAATTACATACTAAACATTATATATTAATTTACATTTTGATTAAATCAAAAGAAGTAACTGGTAAATTCTGTTGGATATTTTGAAACTGTGTTGACTGTGAGCGGTTTTCTTTGCTTGTGTACGGTTAGTCAGTGTTTCCCATGCCATCTAAAGTTTGGAGGTGCCCAGAATTCCACATCTAGAAACCTGGGGACCCCCATGCTCAGTTATCGAGTCAGCCATTTCAGTCATAAATTTTGAAAAATAATTTTCTTTTGTTATGCAAATAGCCATTTTTTCAGAGCACTAGAGAAGCCATTATTGCCAGTGTTAAAAGGTTAATATAAATGACTTCCATCCATAGCCTTTTAACCCACACTGACCATACTCGCCAAGTTAGTAATATTCTGTTGAATGTTTTGAAACTACGTTGACTGTGAGCTGTTTACTTTGTTTGTGCTTCAGTAAGTGTCGCGCTGATATCCTGAATGCTGTGGATAATTATGCTATCCTCTGTCTTGATGTTGTCTGGTGCTATCTTTGTTTGAAGAATGTTGATCAATTACCTGATGCAGGTAAAACCACTAATAACAATCGTAACAATTTTACTGTCTGTCTGCTGAATTTCTGCGGACTATATTTTCCATCTATGGTTTATCTTCGGATATGCTGAATATTTTGAAAACAATTTGGCTGAAAATTGTTGTTGGTTAAGCCACCAGCAACTTTCAGTCAAATTGTTTTTAAAATATCCAGCAGGACCAGAATTATTGCGAATTGAGATTATTATCTGGTGGCTCGAAGCAGTCAGACAGTTCACGGCCAAGCCGGCCAAAAACGATGGTGTTAAGAAATGTATATGACTGTGTATAATATTAGCTGTAAGTCGCAACAAGCATTGAATGAATCGGATCTGTCACTCCAGTATCTGACAGCATAATCAAATACGTCACATGCTAACTGACGTCATGATCAAAATGAATATAAAGCTCCGTCATGAAAATCGAAGTTTGTCACTAATGTCTACGTCTTTGAGACATTTACAATTTAACAAACCTTTGATTATCTGGAGACTAATTTGACTTGGAACTTGTTGCCATAGGTAGCAACAGTCCCCTGTCAAATTAGCTTCAAAATATTCAACAGTTTACCTGTGTAGTTACTTGAAATGTAGATTCAGGTTTCAAAGTCTCAACTCATTTCCAACGCATGTAAAAAGTGAATGGAGTTTAGCTAGAAATGGGTGGGGCATAGCCATAAATGGGCAGGGCCTTGCTAGAAATGGCTGTGGCATAGCTAGAAATAGGCGGGGCACAGCTAGAAATGGGTGGGGCATAGCTATAAATGGATGGGGCATAGCTAGAAATGGGTGGGGCATAGCTAGAAATGGACGGGGCATAGCTAGAAATGGGTGGTGCATAGCTAGAAATGGGTGGGACATAGCTAGAAATGGGTGGGGCATAGCTAAAAATGGACGGGGCATAGCTAGAAATGGGTGAGACATAGCTAGAAATGGGTCGTGCATAGCTAGAAATGGACAGTGCATAGCTAGAAATGGATGGGGCATAGCTAGAAATGGGTGGGCATAGCTAGAAATGGACGGGGCATAGCTAGAAATGGGTGCTGCATAGATAGAAAGGGGGTAGCATAGCTAGAAATGGGTGGGGTATAGTTAGAAATGAGGGGGGTCATAGCTAGAAATGTGTGGGTCATAGCCAGAAATGCTGGGGCATACATGTAGCTAGAAATGGATGGGGCATAGCTAGAAATGGGCATGGCATAGCTAGGAATGGGTTGGGCATAGCTAGAAATAGGTGGAGCATGGCTAGAAATGGGTGGGCATAGGTAGAAATGGATCCCTCTAACTGTAGTCATTGAACAGCGGGTATCTTTATTTGGCCATGCATCACTGAAACTCTACAGTATTTTGCTAGCATGCATGAAATTCTATCTAAATTGCATAAACAAGTAATTAAAAGTAATTAAAGTTTCTTTGAATTATATACATTTAGAGATATATTCACATTCTGCTTGTCTGTTTATTTATGATAGTTTGTCTCTACAGAAAAGCGACTGCAGAACTGTGAAGAGGTGTTTGAGAGAAGTTATGGTCGAAATTTGGAGCGATTAGCCGCTGTTAAGGTATAGATAAATACATATATAGCAAAGGCATACAGTACAGAAATAACGTATCATGTTTCTAAAACAAAAAACTGTAACATGTTAACCCTTTAGACCTCGAATTTGTTCAAGAAAATTTCAATTTTCGCACACAAAATGGCCATTTGCATACCAAGAGAAGACTATCTTCGAAAATTTATCACTGGAATGACTGGCTCGGTTATCGAGCCAGTCATTCCAGTGGTAAATTTTCATAAATAGTCTTCTCTTGGTCTGCAAATGGACATTTGTCAAGACTACTGCAGAAGCCGTTTTAGGCCTGATATGAGTGTTAAAAGCTTAACTAGTATAATTTTGAACAAAATGTAATTGTTATTTTGAAGTGGCTCACAATAGCATCATACATGATTGTATGTTTTCCATCAATCCACCAACTTCTGTTAAGGGGCATAACTCATCACCTAGGTAAACTTAAAATATAGGTTCTTGGAAAAGCTATTTTGTGTGCGTGTGTGTGTGTATGTAATTACTGTATTCTGCGGCTGTAGTAGTACAAACATCCTACAGCGCAATCAGTCCTTCACTTTTGACCACTGTGTCTTGTCCTCAGCAAAAATCTTTAGCTTTCTCGTGTCCATTCTTCACCTGAGTGTATCTGGTTCTGTTTTCTTGAGGTCACCTCGCAGCATGCTTAACAGATCTATGCAATGACATCTTGCTATGCTACTACTACTACTAGTACTACTACTACTACTACTACTACTACTACTACTACTACTACTACTACTACTACGTACTTTTTAAAATACAGTTAAAAATAGCCATGATTAGATCTTATTTGCTGGGTACAAGTTTGAGATCTCGGCTAGCAAATGCAGCCTTACTATATGCCAGAAATATGGTATCAAATTCTGTAATATCTCATGCCTACCAATGGTGCATGTCTATGTATTCTGACTGTTTTCCAGGGTGGTACTTCTACTGAGCAGGCGTTATTCATGAAGCTACATTTGTTACAGGCCATCGTGGCTTTCCATCAGCATCAATACCTGCAAGCAGGCACGCTGTTCAGTATGGTGAGATTGTACAATACACATCGGAAATAAGTTAAAATGCTTCCAAAAAAAAACCCCAGAAACATATTTAGTTAGTAAGAAATGTTCTGTTGAATATAATGAATATAATTCGATTTGAAGACATTGCTGGTACATGTATATCTGGTATACACTAACGGTAGTGTCTAATAACCGGTTTTGGTTTTTATTACGTGTATGTTCAATCGAAAAAATCTTTTCTGCCGTGTGATATCTATCAATGTAATTCCAGCTCGGATGTAAATAATTTATCATGTATCCAAAACAAAAACAGAAACATGTTAGTTAGAATAATTTTTAGCACGACGTAAAAAATATCTTGTTCAATAAACATAATTGGATTGGAAGACTCTGAACTCCCTGACTATCAATTTCCAGAAAACTATACAGGTAAGCTGTTGAATCCTTTGAAACTAATTTGACTGCGTGCTGTTGCTGCCTATGTCAGTCAAAATAGTAATTATTCAACAGCATGTTATTAAATAATAAAGACAATTCCTACAACAATGCTTAGTCCGTGAGCTGTACTGTATACATGGTCTTGTCTGTTTTAGGCTGAGCGTGAATTATCAGAGCTAAAAGTTGATGATGAAAAGCTCACTCAGGTTGTGTGTTTGGGATTCCATGAACGAGAAGCGAGACTTGCTCTACGGGCCGCTCGTGGAAACGTAGACATGGCCGTTGAGCATATCATGAAGAGACGGGAGGTAATTTTGTACGATCAAAACTACGTAGCTCTTTAACCATTTAACACTCATATCAGCCAAAAAAGGCCTCTGCAGTGGTCTTGAGAAATGTTGATTTGCACACTAAAATAAGACTATTTTTTTTAATTTACCACTAATGACTGGCTCGATAACCGAGCCAGTCATTACAGTGGTAAATTTTCTAAAATAGTCTTCTCTTGGTCTGCAAATGGACATTTTCTGAGAAAATTTAAATTTTCTTGAATAAATTCAAGGGTTAAAGGACCACGTTTGCACCACAATGCTTGAAAATAAGATTATTAAAATTGTATACTCGGAGAGGCTTAAATTGTGTACGTCGATATAATGAAAAGAAATTAAGCTTAGCATATGATGATTTCATTTTGTATAAATTAATATAATCTTATTTGGTTGTGAAGTTGAAATCTGGATACTTCTCCCTAATTCAACATCACAACTAATTAATTTAAGCGGAATGAAATAATGATTTAAGATTTACAGTATCTCCTTTCATTAAATTGAGGTACACAATTTAAGTCTCTAAAAGTATAATTACTGTATTCTGCGGCTGTGTTAGTAGAAACATCCTACAGCGGCAGTTAGTCCTTCTTCACTTTTGACCACTGTGTCTTGTCCTCAGCCGAACTCTTTAGCTTCTTTAGGTCCATCGTTGATCGGAGTGTACCGAGTCCTGCTTTCTTGAGATCACCTCGCAACTGCGGTTCTATCATGCAGACAAGTAGAGTAACCTCCCTTTTCTGGCTTAATCCTTGACCGTTCAAGACAGCCAAACAAAAATGGCTTTTACAGCAATATTAACCCTTTAATGGTCAGATGTAGTCAAGAAAATTTAAATATGTACATGAATGTCCATTTACAGGCCAAGAGAATACAATTTTTGATAATTTATCACTGGAATGACTTTCTCAGTTATAATTGGACATTCCATGAGACCGTAACAGAGGCCATTTTTGGCCGACATGACCATTAAAGGGTTAAGATTAATATCCATTTGCACAACAAGAGAACTATTTTAGAAAATTTACCTCGAATGACTGGTTCGATAACTGAACCAGTCATTCTAGTGATACATTTTCAAAAATACTTTCTTGGTCTGCACATGGATGTACTTTTATGAGAATAATGAAATTTTCTTGAAGAAATTTGACGATAAGTGGTTAATCACAATCTGTGATAACGATGTATTCTTACTCTTCGTTGATCCCTAATGGTTTAACAATGTCAACAATACATTCCCTGTTTCTCAATCTCTGGGCAAACAAACAGAGAAAACTGTTGAATATTTTGAAATTAATATGTCTTGAAGTGGAAGCCATCGCTGCTTTCCAGTCATTAATTTCACAAGGTTCAACAGAATATTCTGTAAGATATATGCTCTGTGGCTGGCTTGACCGTTATATGAATAAAACACTCATATCAGTCAAAAATGGCATCTGTGGTGGCCTTGAGAAATGTCCATTTGCAGACCAAGAGAAGAGTATTTTTGAAAATTACCACTAGAATGACTGGCTCGAGTATCATTTTCTATGGGAAAATTGACATTTGAACAGATTGGAGGGTTAAAGACAGCACCTGAAGAGCTACTCTCTTCTGTATCTCATCTGCATTGTTGTATCATGGGACTATAGCTTTTGTTGTTTGTTTATTTTACGGGCCTGGATTCACAGTTGTCCATTCATCCAGGTTGAATGTTCTTTCAGGAAAGACATGAAAGAAAGAAGAAAGAAAGAGAAGAGAAAAGAAAGAAGAGTCTGCGTAACAGTTTAGGGAAGACTGCTAATGGTGAATGGTATGATGAATTCATTTATTGTTAGTATTTGTATCAAAGGCCACTTTATTTATAAATATACATGTAGTTAACACAAGAGATTTTGTTTTACAGTAGGAAAATTCAATGGAGCTGTTGCCAAATGCTGATTTGTGGGGATTTCCCCTGAATAATGTCATTGTTATAAAGATGTATTGATACAAAATTTGATTAATCATTGGAGGCATCTAATCTGTGACTCAAAAATCTAAATTTATAGGTAACTATACAGGTAAGCTGTTGAATATTTTGAAACTAATTTGACTAGAACTGTTGCTGTCTATGGCAACAGCTCCCATTCAAATTAGTTTTAAAATATTCAACACCTTAAATACATCTAGATACATGTACTTTAGGATTTTGATGCTGGGAATTCAGGGTTCATGGTTTCACATCGATTCCGACATGCATACAACGTGGGTGGAGCTTAGCTAGAAATGGGCCGGTCATAAATGTATCTGGATCCTTCATTCCCTCTATCAGCTCCGGTATTGAAAGCATTTCTATATCAATATTTATTCTAGATGCTTGAACGTTTGAAATGAGAATGTGCATACATCTCATCCATCTATGTTTTATTTTGAAAATCTGAATTCTCACTAATAAGGCGATTGGTTCCATTTGTCAATCTATTTGTCCTGCATCATCGTTACTGTCATAGGCAGGTGTCAGTTAAGTCTTTGGTCTAGTTCTACATGTTTGCTTTTATCTTGGTAATGCTTAACCATATGTGGAACTTGGACACATGCTTATGTGGTAACCCATAACAAGTAAATACTGCACAATGGTATTGAGGTCAAAGATCAAGGGTATTGTGACCTTGCTAAAAACTGTTTTAGCTCACCTACATGACTGGTCTTAAAGTGAGATTATTGTATGGTGACCATCCGTTATCCATCCTTCATCCATCAACTTGATCTTTAAAATGGTACTACTCATTAACCGCTTGACGGGTTGCAATCTAATTTAGCTGGGGTGACCCTAATGCGGTAGGCTTCAGAACATTATTGCAGAATTTTGATTGCTCAATTTTTCCGGTTGCCAGCTTTGATTTTCTAAAAATGTTCAAGAAATCAGTTAAAAGACTACTCTTCATTAAGCGCTTGGCAGATTTCAACCAACCTTCGCTGGAAGGACCCAATGGTTGTAGCCTTCAGATCTTGTATAAATAATTATGATGGTTCAATTTTCCCGCCATGATTTTCGTCCGTTTCCAGCAAATCATCTAAAAGATTTATATTCAATGATCTCACAGGTGAATTTTCCAGGTGAGTGACACAGTGGCACCTCTTGTTTTATAGCTTAAATTTTTGGTTTAGCTCCACTTAATTGACATATTAACTTTTGAGATTGCTTTACCCGATCCCGAGTAAACTTTAGCACATGTTTACTTATATCTAGCACATGTTTACTTATATCTAGCACATGTTTACTTATATCTAGCACATGTTTACTTATATCTAGCACATGTTTACTTATATCTAGCACATGTTTACTTATATCAAGTGGTGCAGCGCACTCATATTCATGTTATGAGGTCAAAGTCATTGTGGCAGAAAACTTATTTCCAGTTAGGATTTTTTTTTTAACTCAGAGGATATGCCACAAATATTTAACACTCATATCAGCTAAAAACGACTTCTGCAGTGGTCTTGATAAATGTCCATTTGCAGACCAAGAGAAGACTATTTTTGAAAATTTACTACTGGAATGACTGGCTCAATAACCGAGCCAGTCATTCCAGTAGTAAATTTTCAAAAATATACTTGTTGGTCCAGCAAATGGACATTTTCTATGAGAAAATTTTTATTTTCTTGAACAAATTTGAGGTTAAATTGACTCGGAGCACAATGACATGATCATTTTAAGTCGAAAATGTTTGCCAATGTCCAGTCAGTGTGCTGGCATTCCAGTGGTAAATTTTCAAAAATACTCTTCTCTTGGTCTGCAAATGGACAACTTTAATGGTTTCTTTGTTCAGGGTAAATGCTGACACGTATGAGATGCTGCTGACTATGGGTTTCGGTAAAGGAGCCGCGAGAGAGGCTTTGCGACAAACAAACAACAACTTGAATATGTCATTAGAGGTGAGGCAATGGCATCACTTATACATGTAGTTATGTTACTCCAGACATGGACCTGGAAGTTTGAGGTGTGAAGATGTACTATTAGATTTTGTCCATTCCATGCAGAAAATCTGTAATCACGTCTGCGGGAAATTCCTATTTCCTGACCTGAAATCCATATACAAGTTGGTGGCTATATATTTATCATCACTGAATACCTCTAGGTAAGGGGTTTAGTGCGATCTAATAGAGTCATACGTGAGTTGGGCAGGCACATGCGTGCACACACATGCACACACACATACACACGCACACACGCACTTAGATACAATGTCATGTATAAGCACACACATATCTTGTAAACATGTATCTTTATCATACACACACATATCTTCCTTCACCCTCCATGTATTTGATGTCTAAACTCTAAACTCATACATCCAATCACTTGTGCAATGGACATTTCCATTTTTAGTTATGGCCCACTCATCTCTCTAAGCTCCACCCACACCTCTTTCGTGTTGGGATGATCTCTGAACTTCCTGACTATTAATTTCCAGAAAACTGTACAGGTAAGCTGTTGAATATTTTGAAACTAATTTGACTGGGTGCTGTTGCCTATGGCTGCAGCAGCTCCCAGTAAAATTAGTTTCAAAATATTCAACAGCATGTTATTAAATACATTGTAGTAGAGACACAATTCTTACACTCAAGTCAAGAATGGACCTGAGGAAGCTAAGGATTTCGGCTGAGGGCTAGACACAGTGGGAAAAAGCGAAGGAGTGATTACAGCTGTAGGATGTTTCTACTACTACAGCTGCAGAATACAGTAATCATGCATACATACAATTCGTACAATGTATCAGACTGTTAAGAGTTAAAGACGGGCCATATAGAATTATTTATGACGTAATGATTAGGACGTCATCCTACACGCCACTTAGCTGATTATGACGTCAGATGAAAGATGGCTACTCTGGAAAGGTGAATGGACCTTTCCATTTTTATCTATGCCCCGCCCATCACTAGCTAAGCTCCACCCACACCTCGCCGTGTTGGGATTGATCAATCCCCAAATGCCCTAGCTATCAATTTCCTGACAACTATACAGGGAAGCTGTTGAATATTTTGTAACTAATTTGACTGGGTGCTGTGGCAGCAACAGCGCCCAGTCAAATTAGTTTCAAAATATTAGAATATTTATTAAATAGTAAAAGCAAACAATTTGTACAACAACGCATAGACCGTTTTCAAATATGCATTCGTGACGTACTTATCGACGTCATTTAGGACATCATTCATTATGATGTCATTCTACACATCGCGAAGTTCATTGTGACGTCATTTGATGGGTGGGTGATCTGGAAAGGTGAATTATCCGGATTTTTGTGTGTCTTGTTAACAGGTGTTGCAGACGAACCCGGCACTGCTGTCTTTACCAGATCCTGACCCGCCAAAGCTGGACATCACTGATGAGATGATTGCACAGGTGTGAGTGTGTGCATGGATGCATGCGTGTGTATAGCATTTACAGTCAAATACCTGCTCAAGAGACCACCTGGTTTTTTAGGCCACAAGATGGTTGTTCTTTAACCCTTTCACCGTTGAATTCCCTATATCTCATTTTCAAAGCAATCATAAATTGTTGAATATTTTGGAACTTATTTGAATGGAAGTCTTTGGCATCCAGTCAAATTAGTTTCAAAATATTCACCAGAATAAACGTTATCATAAAGAATATATTTTTTGCGGGATGTGTCGTTGATGGGCTTAAGATACGTGATCGTGAGAGCACCTGTCTTATAGAACCGGCATCTTGTGGCATGAAAAGGCATGTCATATGATTTTATGGAAACAACCCCTCTTCTCTTGGCCTGCCAATGGACATTCCTCACTCCCATTGTGGTGGCCATTTCTGACCGGTCAGAACTGGCCACTGCAAAGGGAGTGAGGAATGTCTATTGGCAGGCCAAGAGAAGAGGGTTTTTAATTTTTCAAATTTACCCTGGACCACGCCAGTAAAAATTTATATTCTCTTAACCTACAAATGGACATTTACAAAGTACAATCTAAAAATTCTCTGACCATTAAAGGGTTAACCAATTTATTGTCAAGCCAGTTTACGTTTGATGGAAAGCTAATTTGCCTATAAGTTATAATGCAAACTAGGTCAATGTGACCTTGTTTCTGGAGCATGTACCTGTTAACAGTATGCCCCCTCCCCTCCCACCACTGATGGTGTCAGCAGGGGGATCCATTTATGTCTATGCCCCACCCATTTCTGGGTAAGCTCTGAAACTTGAATTCCTAGAATCGAAATCTCAAGGTAACTATACAGGTAAGCTGTTGAATATTTTGAAACTAATTTAACTGTGAGTTGTTGCTGCCTATTCCAGGAACAGCTCCCAGTGAAAATTAATTTTAAAATATGCAATAGAACATATATTAAATTTGTCAAAGACATACGATTCATATACTTTAATAGCACTTAATCTTTAATAACACTAAGTAGTGAAGGACTTTCGTGACAGAGCTGTGTCATTTTGATTGTGATGTCGGCTAACATGTGACGTATTTGATTATGACATCTGATACTTGAATGACAGGTCAGATCCCTTTATGCTGCTGTAGGGTATGACGACTAATAATGACTTAACCCTTTGAACCCTGAATTCCCAGAATCTCTCAATTTCAAGGTCGCTATGCAGGGAAGCTTTTGAATATTTTGAAACTAACTTAACAGGAACCTGTTGTTGCAACAGCTTCCAGTCAAATTAGTTTCAAAACACTTAACAAGAATATTCATTAAATCGTGCATGATTTTGTTTTTTGACCTTTTTTGTTCAAAGGGTTTAAGTATCATTTAGCTGGGCAATCTATTAGTTCAAATAAACTCCATAGGAAAGTAAATGTCTGTTTTCATGTTAATTCCTTTTTGCAGGTGACTGCTCTAGGTTTTGATGTGGATATTGTTAAGGCTGTGTTGCAACATTGTCATGGCTCTATTGAGCATGCTGTGGATGAACTCAGTAGATCTGGGGGATCCTTGCCGAATGGAATCGACCTTTCTTTCATTTTTGGCCCTTCCGGGAGAAATGTTGCTTCAACTTCCAACTCAGGTATTTGTGCTGGAGGCTTTAAAAATTATATGCATATAATATCTAGGAAAATATCTTTAGTTTACAATACATGTATGTGACATGTTTTGATAGTTTAGTGGAATATGGTTGGTAACGCAAAGATGTGAAGACAATGGTATATTTAGCTCACCTGGCCTAAAAGGCCAAGTGAGCGTACGTCGTGATGACCGTTCGTCATCTGTCCGTCATCCGTCCATCCATCAGATTTTCCTTTAAACAACTTCTTCTTAAGAAGCGCTCGGCCGATTTCAATTATATTTGGCAGGAAGCATCCTTTGGGCATAAGGATCCAAGTTTGTTCAAATGAAGTCGATCGGCCATCTTGGATTTTGGCAGATTTCTAGAAACGTCTTTAAAAATCTCCGAAACCGCTTGAGAGATTGAAGAAAACCTCATGAAATATGATCTAGGGCAAGAGCTCAACCAAGTTTATTCAAGGGAACTTAATTGGTCAAATGGGTCAGTGGCCATCTTGGTTGACATAGTTTTAGCGAAAATTACTTCTCCAGAACCGCTGAAGGGATCAGACCGAAATTTGGCAAATATGATTAGGGACTAAGGGCCAGTAAAGTTTGTTCAAGAGAAGTTGATCCGTCGAAAAACATGCCGCAATGGGCCAATCAAAATATAGCATGTTTGGTGGCCATATTGGATTTTTTTATTTGCTGGATTTTAAGGCCGAAATTGGTTTTACTTAGGTTTTTTGGGTATTCTGATCTCAAATTTGCAATTTTTGAAACTGTCGGATAAACGATTTGGTGGCCATTTTGGATCATTTTCTTGCCAAAAGCTCCCATACTAAAGCAATGGAAAATTAAAAATATCTCGAGAACTACTGGGCCAATATCAATTATATTTGGCATGAAGCATTCTTAAGTCATAGAGATTCAAATTTTTCCAAATAAAGCCGATCGGCCAATTTGACCGGCGACCATCTTGGATTTCGGCCGATTTTTAGAAATGTCTAAAAATCTTGTCCAAAACGGTTTGAGGGATCGATTCAGAACTCATGAAATATGATCTAGGGCAAGAGCTGATCCAAGTTTGTTCAAGGGAACTTTATTGACCAAATGGTTCAGCGGCAAAAACAACAGCTTCCCCAGAACCGCTGAAGTGATCAGGCGGAAATTTGTGATATATGATTAGTGACTAAGGGCCATTAAAGTTTGTTCAAGAGAAGTTGATCCATCAAAAAAACTGGCTGCTATGGGCCTATCAATATATAGCATGTCTGGTGGCCATATTGGATTTTTTTATTTGATTGATTTTGAGGCTGAAATTGGTTTTATGTATGTTTTTGCGTATTGTGATTTCAAATTTGCTATTATTGAGACTGTCGGATAAACGGTTGAGCGGCCATCTTGCATCATTTACCCACCAAAATCTCCCATACTAAAGCAATGGGAGGCTTAAAATGTATTCTTGCGCCATCTTGGATTTTGGTCGATTTTTAGAAATGTCTTTAAAAATCTTCTCCAAAACCGCTTGGGGGATCAAATCAAAATGCATGAAATATCATCCAGGGCAAGAGCTGCACCAAGTTTGTTCAAAGGAACATGATTGGCCAAATGGTTTGGCGGCCATCTTGGATAACTTATTTTTTGCCAAAACAACTCCAGAACCACAGCGGATTGGACCAAAATTTGGGAGATATGATTAGGCACTCAGTGCCATTAAAGGTTGTTTAAGGGAAGGAGTTACATCAGAAACATGGCAGAAGTGGACCAATCAAAATGTAGCGTGTTTGACGGCCATATTGGACTTGCAAAAATGTCCACAAGCTCATTTAAAAGACTACTCCTAAACCACCCACCAACAATTTTGACCAAAATCCACATTGCTCCAGGTGAGCGACACAGGCCCCTTGGGCCTCTTGTTTCACGTGGAACTGTTTTCAGTCTGTTTATTTGTATTGACTGACAACATAGATGAGACGACTATGGTCACTTAAATTTGAATTTAGCTGATTTTAATAATTTGATGCTTGTTGGTCAAAGCAAGGCTCTATTTGACTTTCTTATAAAAAATCTAGGATAAAATAATGAAATCCAAGATTGGCAAGAATAATTTTGAGTGGTCTGTTTGCATCCCAAAGTGAAAGTGAGTCGGACTGTTTTCACTTCAAGAGTATACTTACCTCCCTAATACTTTTGATATTGCTAAATATTGGCTTTCACTCAATAAACACTCAGATTTAAAACAGTTAGGTGCCCCTACTGGGCAGGGAGTCAGAGCGTAGTCTGGCGGATGCCAGCCCCACCACCGCGCATGCGCAGACTAGCACTTCCTCTTTGCTAGATTATTGGCAGAGAGATCACACATGTCTTTTTGTAGCAATAGCTTTTCCTTAATCTTAGACTGTTTAAGTGGTGTTTTTTGGAGTGATAGTCACTGATTTGGATGGCAGGACGGAACAATTCGCCAAAGGGGGACTTAGGACCTTTAAATCAGGTGACTTCTAGTAAAATTAGCGAGTTTTCTTCCCGGTGTATTGTGTTTCCAGGACTCGCGGTTACCGTGATAAGCGCCTTGGTTAGTTGGTGTATGTCAACTCGGTGCTACCTATGACTAATTTCTCTTTCTGTTTATGTCCACAGGTCTGTATGACGCTAGGTGGTCGCATCACAGCAGCAGAGAGTTAGTTTTCTCTCCACCATGGTTCCATTTCCTACTAACACTGTTAGGTTATCTAACCAAATGAGAAATTAATGTCCAGTGAGTTGGAGGCCTAGTATAAAGGTCTTCTCACTTTGCCCTCTTGATCCAATTCCTTCCCCATGAGGTGGAGAGAGTTAAGAGGCGTGCAGATGGTGGAGTTCTCCGGTTCGTCACGTTGGATGGTTTGTCTATACAAAGTGTCAGGTATCTAGTTATTGATAATGTGGTGATGTTAATTATAGTAAGCAAAGGGAGATAATTAACATTTTTGCCAGAAAAGAGTTATCTATATGTATCTGATGGTTGTGTAGTCGACGTATCCATTCAGCATACAATTCGTCCTTGCACTTGGATGTTTTGTTGGGATCGAATTTTTCCTGTCACGGGATTAATGACGTCATAATCAGCCTGGCTATGTATTTATCAGCAATTCAAATCGCTATGCTGGTTTCTGATGTATATTGATCTGTATGATCGTTTTCCTTCTCTTTGAGTTGGTTTGAGTGTCTAAGCTTAACTAGTTTGCTCATACTCCTTGTCCTTTGCCCTGTTTCAGGGACCGGGTTGCGCGTCCTGTGGACGTTTTCTACCGGATAAGTTCTGGCCTCATCGTTGCTATCGATGTAGCCCTTGTGGTCCTTTGGTTAATTGTGACATATGTAAGCACTGGGGGGGCGAGTTAATGTCCGAATTCTTGTGCTGCTTACAGGCGACGGACAAGGTGGTAGAGGAGGAGAAGAAGAAGAAGCGGAAACGAGAGGTTGTAAGTAGGAAGGGTAAGGGGAAGGTCTCGTCCGCGGTGGATATGGAGGCCTTCCGGACCGAGATGTTGGGAGAGATGAAGAGGACAATAAAGGATTTGGTTCCAGGGTTGCTTCGTGGCATGCTTCCTGGACCAAATCCTTTACTGTCCTCATCATCGGCTTCGGAGCAGGTAATCCCCGCCTCTGGATCGGTTTTCCTTAGACCGCTTCCGTTGTTCGACGATTCAGAGGTGGCCCCATTAGAGGGGGCGTTCCACGACCCTGGCAGCAGGCTTATTGCCGCGCCGATAGGGGACCGTGGACGGTTGTCGCTGGAACCCGCGGGCTGCTTATCAGTCCAGGGGTATCCGCACGCCGCGGTGGCCAGTACCTCCTATGGCACCGTTCCTGGTCAGCCCGGGTTAGCTCTCTTTGCTGACCCGGGGTCTAATCTTTCTGACCAGGGTGATGAGGATTACCTGCTAGGGTCGCCGTCTGACGACGTGGACATGGATGAAGACGTTTGTGCACCCCTCGCGGGGAATACAGGCGCCTTATTCCACGGTTTTACTCACCCTGGAGTAGAGTCCGCGGCTCAGGTGGTGGCCCAGGGCGCTGCTGATGGCCAGCGGTACCACATACCTCGGCTTGCCGAGGGTGTTGCTGGTGCTGGCCGGGCCCGTGGTGGGGCTATATATACCCCGCGCTCTGCCACGGTGCCTGCTCCTGGTCAAACCAGTGATATTCTCATGCCGGTGCTGTCAGGCCCGCATGTTTTCCCTGGCTTGCCAGGTGTATCAGCGTACCCGCCGTCAAGCTCTACTGCTTGCGCTCAGGAGGAAGACGAAGGCCCCCGTCTTGTAGAGCGCTCGCAGCTAGCCACGGAGGAGGATTGGTATGACGCTTGCCAGTGGTTGGTGAGCGTTAGGCCTGATCTGCCCGTGGAGCAGTCGGCTAGCCAGCGTGTTCACACGCCGTGGTTAGCTGGGAAACCGACTGCTAACGCTATGCCTTCTCTGCCGCTGGCGGAGCATGTCGTTGACATGTTCAAGGCGGCGGAGTCGTCCATTAAGTCGAGTGGACGTCTCGCGAAGGCCCCTCGCGAGGTGGCCAGGCGTTGTCGCATCGTGCCCCTGGATTACCAGCGCTACGGTGTGGTACCCAAGCCCAGCGTGGATGACCGCGTGGCTTTGGGTGAGGATGCGCGGCCAGGCTCCCGTTCTGACACGGGTGTCTTGTGCTCGAACGCGTTGCGTTCGGCGAATACCGCGTTGCGTGATGCGGAGGAGAGTGGGAGGGCTTCGATTGCCGCTCTGTCCCACGTCTCCCAGCTGTTACAGGGGGTAGTAACGGCATCCGCATCGCGCCAGCCAAGTCCGGTCACTGTCCAGCGAACCATCCAGGATGGTATTAACCTGGCGCTGGACTGTATGACTCGGGCGGTGACCAGGAGTGTCCGGGCAAGACGCACGTTTGCCCTGGACAATCTGTGCCCGTCTCAGGACCTGTACAATAGGCTACTGCGTACGCCTATGACGGGCCCTGGTCTTTTTGGAGGTGAGGGATGTCGACACCTCCAGGAGACGGTCACCCTGGTGAATAACCAGAGGGCGCTGCGCGAGCAGTTTGATGTGCTGCGTCGTGCTAACGTTCGCGCCGCGGCCCCGGCGTATCGTCCCCTGCAGGCTCGAGGTGGTGCTGGCCAGGTCAGAGGCCAGCCACCGTCGCAGCGTCGGCCTCGGCCGCGTGCGATTCGGCCAGCAGCGAGGGGGGCGCAGGTTCCTCAGGCGCCGTCAGCCAGGCAGCCGCCCGCGCACCAAGGTGCGCGCGGGGCGGGGCGGGGCGCGCGAGGATCTGGGCGTGGTTATCGGTCCTGACAGGACGCTTACCGCGGTAAGAACCACTCCGGTGTGTATGGCGACGGAGACAGTGCCGCTCTTGCATGCCTCGTGTCCACCGCGGTTCCTAGGTGGACCGGTGGGAGGCCGGCTAGCCGACCACATGCAAGAGTGGGAACGGTTAACTCAGGACCGTTTAGTCTTGCGATGGCTTTCCGTCGGGTATCATCCAGAGTGGGTGACAGGCCCGCCGTCGCGACTGTCTCTAGTGCCAGTCTGGACTCCCATTCCGAGAGATCCAGAGCAAAGGTTGTGTATCGAGGAGGAGATAAATTCTCTCATACAAAAGGGAGCTATTCAGCCGGCACAAAGGTGTCCGGGCTTCTATTCAACCCTGTTCTTAGTAACAAAACGCACCGGAGGGTGGAGACCGATTCTCAACCTCAAGCCATTGAACAAGTTCATCGAGACGCCCAGTTTCAGGATGGAAACGGTGCGCTCGGTGTTGGCGGGGTTGGAGAGGGGGATGTGGACGGCGTCGATAGATTTGAAGGACGCTTATTTCCACATCCCCATCCACGGGAGTTTCTGTCGCTTCCTGAGATTTGCATTCCAGGGCAGACAGTGGGAATTCAGGGTGTTGCCCTTCGGAATTTCCACGGCTCCTCGGGTTTTCACCCGTGTGGTTCTTGCGATCACAGCATACCTCCGCAGGAGAAGCATAGCAGTCCACACGTACATAGACGACTGGCTGTTGAAAGCGCACACCCGGGAAAGTTTGTCGGCCAATCTGGAGATTGTTTTGAAAACTCTCACAGAATTAGGCTGGATGATCAATTTCCCAAAATCAGAGCTGACTCCATCCCAGAAGTTTGTTTACCTGGGGATGTTCTTCGATCTAGAGACAGGATATGTTTATCCTACTCAGGAGAGAGTTCAGAAACTCATCTCATTGATTCAGTCAGTGTGCGACAGTCGTCATGTCCTGGCACGGGTTTACTTGAGAATGCTGGGGTTGATGGTTTCGTTGGAACCAGTCATTCCTCAGGCCGCCTTACGCAGGCGGCCGATCCAGTTGTTTCTCATGACACAATGGACCCAGAGTACAGGTTCGCTGGACTCGAATGTGTCAGTGTTGGCGCCTCTGATTCACCACCTGCAATGGTGGTTGAATACAGAGAATCTCTTGCCGGGGGTTTTGCTAACCCCTCCCCACCCTCAGGTGACTGTGTATACAGATGCATCGATGGAGGGCTGGGGAGCTTGCCTGGAAGAGTCCACGATATCAGGGCTTTGGAATCTGGAACAGCCAAAGGAACATATAAATCTACTGGAGCTAAGAGCAGTAGTCCTGGGCCTGGAACATTTCTTACAGAAAGTTCAGGGCAAGATTGTTCTTATTCGTTCAGACAACTCAACAGTTGTGACTTACATAAACCGCCAGGGCGAAACGAAGTCACCCAGTCTCTGTATGATGACATGGAAACTGCTTTGTTGGTGTCTGGATCACCAGATTACCTTGAAAGCAGTTCATATTCCGGGAAGGTTAAACCTGCTAGCAGACTCATTGAGCCGAAGGATGAGTGTTTTACCCACGGAATGGCAACTAAATCAATGTGTGGCGGATCGTCTGTTCGACCATTGGGGGAAACCCAACATCGATTTGTTCGCAACGAAGAAGAATGCGAAGATGACGACGTACGTCTCTCCGATTCCGGATCCAAGCGCTTTCGCAACAGATGCGTTAGCTATCAGCTGGGGGAGAATGTATGCATACGCATTCCCTCCAGCAATCCTGATTCCAAAAATTCTTCAGAAAATCAGACAAGAGGAATGCCAAGTGCTTCTGATCGCCCCGGATTGGCCAAGCCGATCATGGTATACGGATCTGCTGGACCTTCTGGTCTGCAATCCGGTTCCTCTGCCTCTGATGGACGATATTATCTTCCAGGGCAAGGCCCTTCACAACAATCCGTCAATGTTCAGATTGACTGCGTGGATGTTGTCAAGGAATCTAGAATTAAGGAGGGCTTTTCTGAGCAAGCAGCCATGTTTATGGCCAAAGCCAGGAGGGGGTCAACCTCCAGAGCATATAATTATAAAATCAACAGATTTGCAGAATGGTGCTCAAAAAGATGTATTGATCCAATGGATTCATCTATTCAAGTAGTAGCTGATTTCCTCTGTCACCTCTATGATGCCTATAGCCTCAAGCCTAACTCTATTGCTGGTTATAAGTCAGCATTAATGTCTGTTATTCCTTGCTTGGCTAAGAGGGGAAGTGATGAAGTAAATACATTAAATGTATTAATTAAAGGCATGGGCAATCTAAGACCAAGGAATCCTGTGATTCCGTCTTGGAGTTTATCGCTAGTGCTTCAAGTACTAGGTGATAAGCCGTTTGAACCACTTAGTTCCATTTCTATGAAACTATTAACACTGAAGACTGTGTTTTTAATTGCTGCGGCCTCGGCTAGGCATAGGAGTGAAATTCATGCCTTATCAGCCGAGGATGACCGTTTTGTGGTTTCAGGGGAAGGCCTTAAGCTGCTACCTAGGATTAATTTCTTGGCTAAAAATCAGTCGTTGAAATATCCAGGTCAACCTATTATTTTGCCTGCTTTAACTAGATATGATCCTAATTCTAAAGCATGGTGTCCCGTCCGGGCGCTGCGCCGGTACAAACAACGTACGGCGGCATGGCGCACCGACCAGTCAGCGTTATGGTTGTCATATATTGAACCCCATGGGAGGGCTTCTAAGGACACCATTTCCAGGTGGATTGTGGAATGCATTCAGTTTTGCCATAAATCCGCCACCGGGAAGCAGGTTGACGTGGCCAAGGCTCACAGTGTCCGCGGCGTAGTGACATCCACGGCCCTATTTAATGGGGTCCCTGTGGATGATATTATGTCGGTGGCTCAGTGGCACTGTGAGTCAAGTTTTACAGACCATTATCTCCGTGACACCTCTAATCCTCTCGCCTTGTCGGTTTTGAAAAAATAAATCGGTTTATATTTTTTGAGGAGGTTTCTCCTCATTACTTATATATTTCACAATTAATTTATGGAAACACCCACTTTTTTGGGCCTGCATCAGTCTTTACCAATGGGAAGATGATGTCAGCAGCCATTTCAACAAGGTCAGTCTTGTTCATGTGTTGGCCGTTGTTGATTGTATTGTCACGATTACCCGTTATTAATATGGTGATGGTTTGTGTATTTGTGTGGTTCATTGTTGAGAGTTACGAAAATGGAGCTTTTTCGTCTCTGTCCTGTAGTACATGGCACTTGTACGTAGAGAGCGTATAGGACATTGAGGTCAGTCGACTCTTCCTCCCAGGAAGGAGGGGGGGGGAGCGCATATGACATTCGGTCATCTCTCATACATCGGTGGTGTTATCCGATGGTTAGTCAAATCCTGACTGTTTTTTCTTACAGTTTCAGAAGTTTAAGTGCCTTAAACGCAGAAAAGCGTATAGGGATGAGCTGGTCTTTTGACCTCGCCTCCCTCCCGCCAGATTCACTTTCGAATTCTGGCAATATCAAAAGTATTAGGGAGGTAAGTATACTCTTGAAGTGAAATAAACGAAATCTAGGATTTCTTTTTTCACGAGAGAGTTGATACTTACCTCCCTAGATACGGACCCGGCCTCTCCACCCCACAGAGGCTCGGTCTTCAGGCTCTTAATAGTTGCATGTGTGTCAGCCAATAATCTAATCAGAGGAAGTGCTAGTCTGCGCATGCGCGGTGGTGGGGCTGGCATCCGCCAGACTACGCTCTGACTCCCTGCCCAGTAGGGGCACCTAACTGTTTTAAATCTGAGTGTTTATTGAGTGAAAGCCAATATTTAGCAATATCAAAAGTATTAGGGAGGTAAGTATCAACTCTCTCGTGAAAAAAGAAATCCTAGATTTCGTTTATTTCACCTGAGAGTGCACGAGGTCTAACCTCTCTCACCTTGGCGATTAGACTTAATTTGGAAGTGAGGCTCATTTTGACCAGTGGTTAGCTGAGTTTTGCTTTCACGTTGTAGTAACATGTTATGTGCTCTTAAACCAAGTATGTCTCGATCATCAGCTCAGCAACTATCTGAGCTGTAATGATGCACTAACCATGCTTTATAGAATAGCATCTTGTTGTTGAATTACTAGCAAACACAGAAATACCTCAATATATTTGCAATGTTAATATTATAATGTACGCCTACAATCATCCAAATATGAAATTTATCCTTTATCAAATCGTTATTTCTTAATTATTATCAATTAATTTGATCAATATTTATATCAAAATCATGGTATTAAATAACAATAAAAATAGTACATGTACTTAATGAATTAATTTGATCAACATCTATATCAAAATCATTATGTTAAATAGCAATAAATATAAGTATTTGATGGGTTAATTAAAAGTAATTATCAATAATATGAAGTTTATCATTACAACAGATTCATATCAAATTTAGTAAGTGAATAGCTCATGATAAGACAGCATTTAAGATTCTGCTTCAAGTTAATTATAATCATTGAAACAAATATTTGGTGGAAGGTTTACGTACTGATCAGAGTGCGTGTGTGTGCACGAATGCATACACGTGTGTGTGTGAGTGTGAATGTGTGTGCATGCATATACGTGTGTGTGTGTGTGTGTGTGTGTGTGTGTGTGTGTGTGTGTGTGTGTGTGTGTGTGTGTGTGTGTGTGTGTGTGTGTGTGTGTGTGTGTGTGTGTGTGTGTGTGTGTGTGTGTGTGTGTGTGTGTGTGTGTGTGTGTGTGTGTGTGTGTGTGTGTGTGTGTGTGTGTGGGTGTGAGCGCGCACGCGCGCTTGTGTGTGTGCACAGCGCTTCCACATATGTTTCTAAAAAATTATTGATCTGATTTGGATCAGAATCATATTCTGGATTTGCGGTATCTTGGAAACTTCTTATCCAGCTTGTCTCAGATTTTAACACTAACACTCGTATCTGCCAAAAATGGTTTTTGCAGTGGGCTTGAGAAATGTCTGCTGGCAGACCAAGATAAGACTATTTTTGAAAATTTACCAGTGGAATGACTGGGTCAATAATCGAGCCAGTAATTCCAGTGGTCAATTTTGAAAAATATTCTTCTCTTGGTCTGCAAATGGACATTTTCTATGAGAAAATTCAAATTTTCTTGAACAAATTTGAGTGTTAATGAGTTAACAATGGGAGGGTGAGATTCTGTAATCTGTGTTTGTTGTTGTTGAAAAAGGTTTTCTGAATGTTTCTAACTTTTCACTTCAAGAGTATACTTACCTCCCTAATACTTTTGATATTGCTAAATATTGGCTTTCACTCAATAAACACTCAGATTTAAAACAGTTAGGTGCCCCTACTGGGCAGGGAGTCAGAGCGTAGTCTGGCGGATGCCAGCCCCACCACCGCGCATGCGCAGACTAGCACTTCCTCTTTGCTAGATTATTGGCAAAGAGATCACACATGTTTTTTTGTTCAATAGCTTTTTCGCTCTCTTAAACTGTTTAAGTGGTGTTTGTTTGGAGTGTTAGTCACTTTTTTGGATGGCGGATAGGAATACGTCGCCACAGGAGGACGGAGGACCTTTAAATCAGGTGACTTCTAGTAAAATTAGCGAGTTTTCTTCCCGGTGTATTGTGTTTCCGGGACTCGCGTTTACCGTGATAAGCGCCTTGGTTGGTTGGGTTATATCAACTCGGTGCTACCTAGGACTAATTTCTCTTTCTGTTTATGTCCACAGGTCTGTATGACGCTAGGTGGTGACGTCACAGTACCAGAGAATTAGTATTCTCTCCACCATGGTTCCATTTCCTACTAACACTGTTAGGTTATCTAACCAAATGAAAAATTATGTCCAGTGAGTTGGAGGCCTGGTATAAAGGTCTTCTCACTTTGCCCTCTTGTTCCAATTCCTTCCCCATGAGGTGGAGAGAGTTAAGAGGCGTGCAGATGGTGGAGTTTCCGGTTCGTCACGTTGGATGGTTTGTCTATACAAAGTGTCAGGTATCTAGTTATTGATAATGTGGTGATGTTAATTATTGTAAACAATCAAAGGGAGATAATTAACATTTTTGCCAGTAAAGAGTTATCTATATGTATCTGATGGTTGTGTAGTCAACTTATCCATTCAGCATACAATTCGTCTTTGCACTTGGATGTTTTGTTGGGATCGAATTTTTCCTGTCACGGGATTAATGACGTCATAATCAGCTGGCTATGTATTTATTAGCAATTCAAGCGCTAGGCTGGTTTTTGATGTATATTGATCTTTATGATCGTTTTCCTTCTCCTTGAGTTGGATTGAGTTTCTAAGCTTAACTAGTTGCTCATACTCCTTGTCCTTTGCCCTGTTTCAGGGACCGGGTTGCGCGTCCTGTGGACGTTTTATGCATGTGAAGTTCTGGCCGCATCTGTGTTATCGATGTAGCCCTTGTGGTCCATTGATTAATTGTGACATATGTAAGCACTGGGGGGGCGAGTTAATGTCCGAATTCTTGTGCTGCTTACAGGCGACGGACAAGGTGGTAGTGGAGGAGAAGAAGAAGAAGCGGAAACGAGAGGTTGTAAGTAAGAAGGGTAAGGGGAAGGTCTCGTCCGCGGTGGATATGGAGACCTTCCGGACCGAGATGTTGGGAGAGATGAAGAGGACAATAAAAGATTTGGTTCCAGGGTTGCTTCGTGGCATGCTTCCTGGACCAGATCCTTTATTGTCCTCATCATCGGCTTCGGAGCAGGTAATCCCCGCCTCTGGATCGATTTTCCTTAGTCCGCTTCCGTTGTCCGACGATTCAGAGGTGGCCCCATTAGAGGGGGCGTTCCACGGCCCTGGCAGCAGGCTTATTGCCGCGCCGATAGGGGACCGTGGACGGTTGTCGCTGGAACCCGCTGGCTGCTTATCAGTCCAGGGGTATCCGCACGCCGCGGTGGCCAGTACCTCCTATGGCACCGTTCCTGGTCAGCCCGGGTTAGCTCTCTTTGCTGACCCGGGGTCTAATCTTTCTGACCAGGGTGATGAGGATTACCTGCTAGGGTCGCCGTCTGACGACGTGGACATGGATGAAGACGTTTGTGCACCCCTCGCGGGGAATACAGGCGCTTTTTTCCACGGTATTACTCACCCTGGAGTAAGGTCCGCGGTTCAGGTGGTGGCCCAGGGCGCTGCTGATGGCCAGCGGTACCGCATACCTCGGCTTGCCGAGAGTGTAGCTGGTGCTGGCCGGGCCCGTGGTAGGGCTATATATACCCCGCGCTCTACCGCGGTGCCTGCTCCTGGTCAAACCAGTGATATTCTCATGCCGGTGCTGTCAGGCCCGCATGTTTTCCCTGGCTTGCCAGGTGTATCAGCGTACCCGCCGTCAAGCTCTACTGCTTGCGCTCAGGAGGAAGACGAAGGACCCCGTCTTGTAGAGCGCTCGCAGTTAGCCACGGAGGAGGATTGGTATGACGCTTGCCAGTGGTTGGTGAGCGTTAGGCCTGATCTGCCCGTGGAGCAGTCGGCTAGCCACCGTGTTCACACGCCGTGGTTAGCTGGGAAACCAACTGCTAACGCTATGCCTTCTCTGCCGCTGGCGGAGCATGTCGTTGACATGTTCAAGGCGGCGGAGGCGTCCATTAACACGAGTGGACGTCTCGCGAAGGCCCCTCGCGAGGTGGCCAGGCGTTGTCGCATCGTGCCCCTGGACTACCAGCGGTACGGTGTGGTACCCAAGCCCAGCGTGGATGACCGCGCGGCTTTGGGTGAGGATACGCGGCCAGGATCCCGTTCTGACGCGGGGGTCTTGTGCGCGAACGCGTTGCGTTCGGCGAATACCGCGTTGCGTGATGCGGAGGAGAGTGGGAGGGCTTCGATTGCCGCTCTGTCCCACGTCTCCCAGCTGTTACAGGGGGTAGTAACGGCATCCGCATCGCGCCAGCCAGGCCCGCTCGCGGTCCAGCGAACCATCCAGGATGGTATTAACCTGGCGCTGGACTGTATGACGCGGGCGGTGACCAGGAGTGTCAGGGCAAGACGCACATTTGCCCTGGACAATCTGTGCCCGTCTCAGGACCTGTATAATAGGCTACTCCGTACGCCTATGACGGGTCCTGGTCTTTTTGGAGGTGAGGGATGTCGCCACCTCCAGGAGACGGTCACCCTGGTGAATAACCAGAGGGCGCTGCGCGAACAGTTTGAGGTACTGCGTCGTGCTAACGTTCGCGCCGCGGCCCCTGCGTATCGTCCCCTGCAGGCTCGAGGTGGTGCTGGCCAAGTCAGAGGCCAGCCGCCGTCGCAGCGCCGGCCTCGGCCGCGTGCGATTCGGCCAGCAGTGAGGGGGGCGCAGGCTCCTCAGCCGCCGTCAGCCAGGCAGCCGCCCGTGCACCGAGGTGCGCGCGGGGCGGGGCGGGTCGCGCGAGGATCTGGGCGTGGTTATCGTTCCTGACAGGGCGCTTACCGCGGTAAGGACCACGCCGGTGTGTATGGCGACGGAGACAGTGCCGCTCTTGCATGCCTTGTGTCCACCGCGGTCCCTAGGTGGACCGGTGGGAGGCCGGCTAGCCGACCACATGCAAGAGTGGGAACGGTTAACTCAGGACCGTTTAGTCTTGCGATGGCTTTCCGTGGGGTATCATCCAGAGTGGATGACAGGCCCGCCGTCGCGACTGTCTCTGGTGCCAGTCTGGACTCCCATTCCGAGAGATCCAGATCAAAGGTTGTGTATCGAGGAGGAGATAAATTCCCTCGTACAAAAAGGAGCTATTCAGCCGGCACAAAGGTGTCCGGGCTTCTATTCAACCCTGTTCTTGGTAACAAAACGCACCGGTGGGTGGAGACCGATTCTCAACCTCAAGCCATTGAACAAGTTCATCGAGACGCCCAGTTTCAAGATGGAAACGGTGCGCTCGGTGTTGGCGGGGTTGGAGAGGGGGATGTGGACGGCGTCGATAGATTTGAAGGACGCTTATTTCCACATCCCCATCCACAGGAGTTTCTGTCGCTTCCTGAGATTTGCATTCCAGGGCAGACAGTGGGAATTCAGGGTGTTGCCCTTCGGAATTTCCACGGCTCCTCGGGTTTTCACCCGTGTGGTTCTTGCGATCACAGCATACCTCCGCAGGAGAAGCAAAGCAGTCCACACGTACATAGACGACTGGCTGTTGAAAGCGCACACCCGGGAAAGTTTGTCCGCCAATCTGGAGATTGTTTTGAAAATTCTCACAGACTTGGGCTGGATGATCAATTTCCCAAAATCAGAGCTGACTCCATCCCAGAAGTTTGTTTACCTGGGGATGTTCTTCGATCTGGAGACAGGATATGTTTATCCTACTCAGGAGAGAGTTCAAATACTCATCTCGTTGATTCAGTCAGTGTGCGACAGTCGTCATGTCCTGGCACGGGTTTACTTGAGAATGCTGGGGTTGATGGTTTCGTTGGAACCAGTCATTCCTCAGGCCGCCTTACGCAGGCGGCCGATCCAGTTGTTTCTCATGACACAATGGACCCAGAGTACAGGTTCGCTGGACTCGAATGTGTCAGTGTTGGCGCCTCTGATTCACCACCTGCAATGGTGGTTGAATACAGAGAATCTCTTACCGGGGGTTTTGCTAACCCCTCCCCACCCTCAGGTGACTGTGTATACAGATGCATCGATGGAGGGCTGGGGAGCTTGCCTGGAAGAATCCACGATATCAGGGCTTTGGAATCTGGAACAGTCACAGGAACATATAAATCTACTGGAGCTAAGAGCAGTAGTCCTGGGCCTGGAACATTTCTTACAGAAAGTTCAGGGCAAGATTGTTCTTATTCGTTCAGACAACTCAACAGTTGTGACTTACATAAACCGCCAGGGCGGAACGAAGTCGCCCAGTCTCTGTATGATGACATGGAAACTGCTTTGTTGGTGTCTGGATCACCAGATTACCTTGAAAGCAGTTCATATTCCGGGAAGGTTAAACCTGCTAGCAGACTCATTGAGCCGAAGGATGAGTGTTTTACCCACGGAATGGCAACTAAATCAATGTGTGGCGGATCGTCTGTTCGACCATTGGGGGAAACCCAACATCGATTTGTTCGCAACGAAGAAGAATGCGAAGATGACGACGTACGTCTCTCCGATTCCGGATCCAAGCGCTTTCGCAACAGATGCGTTAGATATCAGCTGGGGGAGAATGTATGCATACGCATTCCCTCCAGCAATCCTGATTCCAAAAATTCTTCAGAAAATCAGACAAGAGGAATGCCAAGTGCTTCTGATCGCCCCGGATTGGCCAAGCCGATCATGGTATACGGATCTGCTGGACCTTCTGGTCTGCAATCCGGTTCCTCTGCCTCTGATGGACGATATTATCTTCCAGGGCAAGGCCCTTCACAACAATCCGTCAATGTTCAGATTGACTGCATGGATGTTGTCAAGGAATCTAGAATTAAGGAGGGCTTTTCTGAGCAAGCAGCCATGTTTATGGCCAAAGCCAGGAGGGGGTCAACCTCCAGAGCATATAATTATAAAATCAACAGATTTGCAGAATGGTGCTCAAAAAGATGTATTGATCCAATGGATTCATCTATTCAAGTAGTAGCTGATTTCCTCTGTCACCTCTATGATGCCTATAGCCTCAAGCCTAACTCTATTGCTGGTTATAAGTCAGCATTAATGTCTGTTATTCCTTGCTTGGCTAAGAGGGGAAGTGATGAAGTAAATACATTGAATGTATTAATTAAAGGCATGGGCAATCTAAGACCAAGGAATCCTCCTGTGATTCCGTCTTGGAGTTTATCGCTAGTGCTTCAAGTACTAGGTGATAAGCCTTTTGAACCACTTAGTTCCATTTCTATGAAACTATTAACACTGAAGACTGTGTTTTTAATTGCTGCGGCCTCGGCTAGGCGTAGGAGTGAGATTCATGCCTTATCAGCCGAGGATGACCGTTTTGTGGTTTCAGGGGAAGGCCTTAAGCTGCTACCTAGGATTAATTTCTTGGCTAAAAATCAGTCGTTGAAATATCCAGGTCAACCTATTATTTTGCCTGCTTTAACTAGATATGATCCTAATTCTAAAGCATGGTGTCCCGTCCGGGCGCTGCGCCGGTACAAACAACGTACGGCGGCATGGCGCCCCGACCAGTCAGCGTTATGGTTGTCATATATTGAACCCCATGGGAGGGCTTCTAAGGACACCATTTCCAGGTGGATTGTGGAATGCATTCAGTTTTGCCATAAATCCGCCACCGGGAAGCAGGTTGACGTGGCCAAGGCTCACAGTGTCCGCGGCGTAGTGACATCCACGGCCCTATTTAATGGGGTCCCTGTGGATGATATTATGTCGGTGGCTCAGTGGCACTGTGAGTCAAGTTTTACAGACCATTATCTCCGTGACACCTCTAATCCTCTCGCCTTGTCGGTTTTGAAAAAATAAATCGGTTTATATTTTTTGAGGTGATTTCCTCATTACTTATATATATCACAATTAATTTATGGAAACACCCACTTTTTTGGGCCTGCATCAGTCTTTACCGATGGGAAGATGATGTCAGCAGCCATTTCAACAAGGTCAGTCTTGTTCATGTGTTGTCCGTTGTTGATTGTATTGTCACGATTACCCGTTATTAATATGGTGATGGTTTGTGTATTTGTGTGGTTCATTGTTGAGAGTTACGAAAATGGAGCTTTTTCGTCTCTGTCCTGTAGTACATGGCACTTGTACGTAGAGAGCGTATAGGACATTGAGGTCAGTCGACTCTTCCTCCCAGGAAGGAGGGGGGGGAGCGCATATGACATTCGGTCATCTCTCATACATCGGTCGTGTTATCCGATGGTTAGTCAAATCCTGACTGTTTTTTCTTACAGTTTCAGAAGTTTAAGTGCCTTAAACGCAGAAAAGCGTATTGGGATGAGCTGGTCTTTTGACCTCGCCTCCCTCCCGCCAGATTCACTTTCGAATTCTGGCAATATCAAAAGTATTAGGGAGGTAAGTATACTCTTGAAGTGAAATAAACGAAATCTAGGATTTCTTTTTTCACGAGAGAGTTGATACTTACCTCCCTAGATACGGACCCGGCCTCTCCACCCCACAGAGGCTCGGTCTTCAGGCTCTTAATAGTTGCATGTGTGTCAGCCAATAATCTAGTCAGAGGAAGTGCTAGTCTGCGCATGCGCGGTGGTGGGGCTGGCATCCGCCAGACTACGCTCTGACTCCCTGCCCAGTAGGGGCACCTAACTGTTTTAAATCTGAGTGTTTATTGAGTGAAAGCCAATATTTAGCAATATCAAAAGTATTAGGGAGGTAAGTATCAACTCTCTCGTGAAAAAAGAAATCCTAGATTTCGTTTAGTTGGTGTCATTCTCCCAAAGCATGGTCACACCATATGGGCATATGAATAATCTCAATAGAGGGATCCATTTCTAGCTATGCCCTTCTTTCCTAATCAAGCTCCGCCCATGTTTTGCATGTGTTGGACTTTATATATGGGGCACTCAGAATTCTCATAATTGCATTTTCAAGGTAATTATTCAGGTAAGCTGTTGAATATTTGGAACTAATTTGACTGGATGGTGCTGCTACAAATGGTGGTAACAATGCCCAGTCAAATTATTGTAAAAATACTCGACAGAATGTTTATTAAATAGTAATTCCATCAAAGACATACAATTCGTACACTTGACAGACTATTGCAGCTTCATGACAGAGGATTCTCTCTCAATTCACCGTTCCAGTTTTAGCTACCGTACTTTCGTGTCTATATTGCGCACTAATAGATAACACGCAGGGAAAGATTTTACAAAATATGAGCCAAAAAAGGTGGCTAAAAAATTAATTCAAAGTTTGACATAAAATGCTGTCGCAAAAAAAATAGAAATCATGTGATGTATTAGGCTATGGGACGAGTTTAGGTTGTTACCTGAGTAGCGCGAAGCAGCTAATAGTAGTACCCGGTTAGAGACCTGCGCAATCCACAAATAGGAGGGGAGCTTCGAGTAGCTACGAGAGTGATGGCATAAACTCGCCCTATAGCTTATTAATACGCCGATTAATACTCGGTAGAATGTAATGTAACCAAGTCATCCGGGACAAAATCGCCCAAATGAACATAAATTTCGTCAGTAAATATATTGCCGAATACATTTACTGATTAGGTAATAGTGAATTTATTGCTCAAATTGTTTTTAAAACATCTGTATATATTTATTATTAATTTGCGATATTGGCATTTGCGACGTTGCAAAATCGGTTTTTATTTGGGAGGTCTCCTTCTAGTCCAAATAAAGTTCAGTGGAATGCCTCCAATCACAAGAGCTTTAATTTGGTTGTCCAACTTAAGAAGGGATCCAGCCTCATTTTATTTCTTACGTTGCTTTGGGTAATTTTATGTTGGTTTACGACAATACATGTACATGTACAATGACTTGTCAGTTTGAGTTTTATTTCATCATTTAAGAATCATACACATAAGATTTACAAATATTACATAGAATACAATTATTACACACAATGTAGCCCACAATATTGGTTATTGCAATACGGCAGGCAAGAGGAAATAGCGGTTTCCTTTTGATATATCAAATTTTTTGGCTTAATTGTACATCAGGACGGCCGTTCTGACCCAAAATTCTGAGCCCAAAAATGTGATAAAAGTTTATACTAATGCATAATAAGCGCAACTGCGCAATATAGACACGAAAGTACGGTATACCCTGCCCATCTCTATCTAAGCTCCACCCACACCATATGCTCGTGTTGGGATTTATCGATCTCTGAACTCCCTCACTATCAATTTCCAGAAAACTATACAGGTAACCTGTTGAATATTTTGAAACTAATTTGACTGGGTGCAGTTGCTGCCTATGGCAGCAACAGCGCCCAGTCAAATTAGTTTCAAAATATTCAGCAGCATGTTTCTTAAATAGCAAAAACATACAATTCTTACAGCGTGTCAGACTATTAAGCATTAAAGACGGGCTTAATCGAATCATTCATGACATCACGATTATCACGTCAGCATACACCTCGCGTAGTTGATTATGACATCATAAGATTGAGTGAGGAAATGGATTCATGAATTATGATTGTGACATCAGCCTACATGTGACACAATTGATTATGGCATCATATGCTTATCTATCCATAATATTACGTATGTTAACAGCACCAGTTAAGTCTCCCGAGGAACAACAGAAGGAGCAGGAAGCTATGGACGCCATCATACCAGATATTCCTAAGGATGAGGAGGAGTATTTAGACATTAATTTGCAAGATGAAGAAGCTGTGCTGATTGAGTATAAGACAATGTTAGCCTCAATAAGGCACTGATGCTTATTTCTAACATTTATTATGCAGCCAACCACTGTGCAATTTCCACTTCACTATTATGGACTGCCGTTCTAATAAATGTTCACAGATCTTTGAGTGGTGAAATATCATCGTCTCATTTTCAAAGCATGTATGCATGAAAGCTCTTGATTATTTTGACACTTGACAGGCGTCGTTCTACCTTAGAGAGCATGAGCTGTCTGTCAAAATTAGTTTCAATATATTCAATATAATATAACTTACATAAACAAGACTTGCCGATGGTGGGATCCATTCCTAGCTAAGCTTCGCCCATTTCTATCTAAGACCCACCCACGCTTTGTATATGTTCCGATCAATTTATATACATTTAACGCTAAATTCCCAGAATTTAAATTTCAAGGTAACTATACATGTATGGCAGCAACATCTCACAGTGAAATTAGTTGCCAAAAATTCAACAGAATGTTTATTAAATTGCAAATTCATCAAAGACATGCAATTCGTATCCTATGTTGTGTTGACCCTGAATCCTCTGACCAGTCTTTTTCTTTTAACCACTACTGGTCATGCCATCCAAAATTTGATTTGAGGATTGACACCTGTGTGCCAAGATAAGACTATTTTTATTAATTTACGACTAGAATGTCATTCAAGTGGTATATTTCCAAAAACAGTCTTCTCTTGGGATACAAATGGACATTGACGAAGCAGAAATTTCGATCTTCCTGGTCAATCTTGATCTGTAGGGCTAATTAGCCGTAAGAACATGTGGATGATTTTAAACATTTTACGCTGCAAAGACTCCTGTCAGGTGGTGGACTTTAGATTGTATCCGAATGGGGCTGATTGCACGTCTTTCCTGAATTTACACTTCAATAAACATAGGCAGTGATAGCCCCCAGTCAAGTTAGTTTCAAAATATTCAAAGGTGTAAATAAATGTTGAATCAGGGAATTCAAGTTTTAAATCGATTACAACACAAATAAAAAGGGGGCGGAGCTTAGGTAGAAGTTTTAATAACATTTTAATCCTTCACCCCGTTAATGGTCAAGCCGGCCAGAACTGCCCTCTGTTATGGTCTTGTGGAATTTCCATTTACAGGCCAAGAGAATAAAGATTTTGAATATTTACCACTAATAACTGACTCGGTTACCGAGCTAGTTATTCCAGTGTTAAAATTTTAAAAACTATTCTCTTGGCCTGTAAATGGGCATTTTATAGGCAGATATTAAAATTTTTTTTTACCAAATTTGACCATTAACCCTTTCAGGATGAAGCCGGTCAAAACCGGCCTCTGTATGGGTCTTGATGAACGTCTATTTGCAGGCCAAGAGAAGACTATTCTTGAAGATTTAGCGATGGAATGACTGGCTCGATAACTGAGCCAGTCATTCCAATGGTAAATTTTCAAAAATGGTTTTCTCTTGGCTTGGAATGGACATTCAATAAGTAACCATTTAATTTTTTTGGAAGAAATTTAATCATTAAAGGGTTAAAGGAGTAGTGGTCCAGTTAGACAAAAAATTAATTTTGTATCTAGTCTTAGATTATGGCCTGAAGGGAAGACTATTTTTTATCAATTTTTGACTGGAATGCCTCCTTTTCAAACTTTCAAAAATAGTTTTCTCTTAGCCTGCAACTTGACACTGAATTTGATTTCCTTGTCAAAACGTGGCTATTAAATCAGTAAGAAATATCTAAAATTTCGGAAGAAACTGATCGAATACATAGTGATCACGGCGGATAGATCAAAGTTTCATCCGTGGCTCTGATTGGTTCATGGGATGGTTGTGTTGGCTTGGCAGCCACACTCGGCATTGTTTTTCACAAAAAACTCTTCCAGAATTGCTATGTGGATCAGACAGAAAGCGTCATGTGTGTTAATGACAAGACATTTCAATATAAGGATTCGTTGATGACATATATACTTATTGATTATCTATAATTGTACCCTATTATTATTAACCCTTTCACTGATGAATTCCCCATATCTCATTTTCAAGGCAACCAGTCAGGAAAATTTGAATATTTTGAAATTAATTTGACTGGAAACTTTCTGCCTTAGCCAGCAAAGACATCCAGTCAATTTTAAAATATTCAACAGAATAAGTTTTATGTCGAAAAGAATTTAATTCTTCAAGGATTTTTCAGTGAATGGATTCAATGTCATCTTTGAAACCATCCCTGGCTATTATTGATTACAAGACTTACAGTTTTGTAAGAATGTTGTTATCTACAGAACAGCTCTATAGGTGAAAGCTTCACTTGTCATCATCACAAAATGGACAATCTTTCCATAGTCCATATATGACTAGATCAATAATGAAAGCCTATTGGTGCTCTTGTTAGTAATAACGTTTATATTTTCTGTACATCTATATTAATTATAGTCACGTATTGATGTTCATTGAAAAGCAATTATAGTCAAAGAAGTAGAAACTTATGTTTTGTCTTAATGCTAATGATAATATTACTTTTGCCTTGTTAGCTCAAAATGGCCAAGTGAGCTTATGGCATGGTGACCGTCTGTCTGTCTGTCCTTCTGTCCGTCCGTCCGTCAACTTTTGCTTAAAAACGTTATGAACCGCTGGGCAAATTTCAACCTAGGTTTGATTGGTCCATATTTCCGGTGGCCATCTTGGATTTTCTGAAATTTTTTGGAAATCACTTAAAAGCCTACTCCTCGATAACCACTGGGACGATTTCAATCAAGCTTGGATGGAAGAACCATAGCCTAGAATGCCTCAGAACTTGTATACAGAATTTTGATTGGTCGATGTTTCCGGCAACCATCTTGGATTTTCTGAAAAATGGTGGGAAATCATTTAAAAAGCTACTCCTCATTAACCGCTTGAACGAGTTAAAGCAAATTCGTCTGGAAGGACCCTAATGTGCTATGATTCAGAGCTCATATATAGAATTTTAATTGATCAATTTATTCGGTGGCTATCTTGAATTTTCCGAAAAATGCCTGAAAATCATCTCATTAACTGCTTGGGCGATGATTTTAACCAGACTGGCTGGAATGATCCTAGGGCGGTAGGCTTTAGAAGTTGCATATAGAATTTTGATTAGTCAATTTTTCCCACGACCATTTTGTATTTTCTGAATATTTTGGGAAATCAGTTAAAAGGCAACTCCTCATTAGTCGCTTGGCCAATTTCAACCAAACTCAGCTGGAAGAACCCTAGGCGGGTACGCTTCAGAACTTGTGTACAGAATTTTGATGGCTTAATTTTGATGGTGGCCATCTTGGTTTTTGCTACTACCCAATAATCGCTTGGGCAATTTCAACCAAATTTGGCTGGAAGAATCCTTTTGTTATAGCCTCTAGAAATTCTATTCAGAATTTTGATAGGTTTGTGTTCTGGTAGCAATCTCTGATTTTCTGAAAGCTTTCTGGAACCATTTAAAAACGGTACTCCTTCACTCAATAGACCAATTTCATCAAAACTTGGGTGGAACAATCCTACATGTATGATGGTAGGCATCAACATATTAAACGAGAATCTTGATTGGTCAATTTTTTGGTGGCCGACTTGGATTTTCCGAAAATCATCCATCATGTCTATTTAAATTATAATGGTTTAAATTCCAATGGTCCAGGTGAGCACCACAGGCCGTTTGACCTCTTGTTTCTGAGATGTACTGTAAATACATTGTTCTACTCTCTAGGGTTCCAATTGGTTCAGCCGAGTCATGTGACTGTGAGGTGTTTATTCAGGAATGGTGCTAATGTTGTCGCGATGAGTTACCCTAGCATTTTAATTATCAAGCCGTCCAAACACGATCTCGTTCCCACCTCCCACTCCATCATTAAAAACAAGTCTTGTATGACAGCTAATTAACTCACCTGGGGTTATGTCATGGAAGTCGTCTATCCTTGTGCGTTTTGTCAGTAACAAGTTCTCGAGAGCTATGTGTCTAAACTAAATTTGGCTAGAAGCATCTTTGGGTCATAGAGATACAGGGTTCCTCAAATGAAGCTGATTCATTGATTAACTCGGTGGCTATCTTGTATTTTGCGCTATTCTTACAAACACTTTTAAACATTTCAGAATCTGTTTGCCCGATTGATGTGAAATTTAAGAAACGTCATCTAGGACAAGAACCAGGGACTGTATTCACGAAGGGTACTTAACGTCCAAAAATGTGTGTAAACTATACATAAGTCCAAACATGTACGTAAATTCGTATTCACGAAAGGTGCGTAACTTATGCGGGTGCCTAAATATTGTCGTAACCTACGCCACATAACACCCACGCCTAAGTTAGGCAAAAGTGCTTAAGTCCCGAAATTCTCGTTCAAAGTCCTGTTTACAGTAGCGAGCATTTGCGAGATTCTGCGAGATTAATGAAAACATGTTATTTTCAAGTCTATATTTATCTCTAATAATTTCCTCTGAAGATTTTACACGTTTTTTGGATAACTGTGCAACTAACATTAACAAAGCGCTTTCTTAAAAGTGCAGAAAGGTGTGTATATAATAAGCGACTGACAATATTCAAGCTACATCACCTGTTTTCGTACTTTGCTATTGCCTGTCAGCTGTTGCTGAGTCTTGCCCTTTGTTATGAAGTGAACTCAAGCTTTAGAAATGGACTCAAAGTTAATTGATCATAGAAGAATAATGTTTGCTATGGTGTTTGACCATGTGAGCATTAAATAATATCGTTTCATTTCGCAGAAAGCGTATTGATTGCTTCTTATTTAGACTAATCACCCATTATCAGGGTGTAGGAACTTAGGAAGGTACATAGACCCGGGTGCGTGTGCTGAAATATGGGTGGGGCGAAAAAACCTAGGTGGTCACTATGGGAATACACTATGGGAGAGGCAAAACCTGGGTAGGCTATTCCCCCTGCCCCCCACCCCAGATCACCACCCTTATCCGAGGCCATGGAAAAGTCATGAAAATCACAAAAAACATTACTGTGAAAAATTATGCCATTGAGCTATAACAATTTAATTTCTATGACAAAGATAAAATGAATGAGATGTTTTTCACTTCAAGAGTATACTTACCTCCCTAATACTCTTTGATATTGCTAAATATCGGCTTTCACTCAATAAACACTCAGAATAAAGAACAGTTAGGTGCCCCTACTGGGCAGGGAGTCAGAGTGCAGTCCGGTGGATGCAAAGCCCCACCACAGCGCATGCGCAGACTAGCACTTCCTCTTTGCTAATTTATTGGCAGAGGGTGTACACATGCTTTTGTGCTCAAAGCTTTTCCAAGCCTTTTTCAAGTCTTTTTAAGCGTTTATTGGAAGTTTAGAACACCTGTAAAGATGGTAGATAGAGTTATTTCGCCAGAGGAGGGCCCAGGATCTATCCATCAGGTGACTTCTATTATATTTTAGCGAGTTTTTCCCGGTGTAATGTGTTTCCGGGACTCGCGTTTATCGTGATAAGCGCCTAGTATAGTTGTTTTATGTCAACATGGTGCTATGTAATACTAATCTCTCTTTGTGTTTATGTCCACAGGTATCTGTCTGGATATGTATGGGACATCACATCAACAGAGGGTTTGTTTCTCTCCACCAAGGTTCCATTTCCTACTAATACTGTTAGGTTATCTAACCAAAAAGTCTATGTCCAGTGACACGGAGGCCTCGTAAGAAGGTCTTCTCACTTTGCCCTCTTGATCCAATTCCTTCCCCCTAAGGTGGAGAGAGTTAAGTGGTCATAGTCTTGGTGGAGTGCTCCAGTTCATCACATTGGATGGTTTGTCTATACAAAGTGTCAGGTATTCTAGTTAATGATATGAGGTGATGATAATTATGTAAACTATAAATTGCCACTATTATCATTGTGTATCTGATGTTTGTGTAGTCTGAATATCTATCCTGAATAGTTAGATGTTCTGCTTATGAATACAATTCGTCCTTACACCTGGATGTTTGTTTTCGGATCGATTTAATTTCTGTCTTGAAATAATGACGTCATAATCAGCCTTGCTCTTTATTAACAATTAAAGTTTTGCCCAACGCTGGTTTCTCATATGAATAGTGATCTTTATGATCAGTTTCCCTCTCTTTTATTTTTGGTTTTGAGTTTCTAACCTTAACTAAAATACTCATTGTCCTCGTCTTCTGTCCTGTTTCAGAGACCTGGTTGCCCGTCCTATGGGCGCTTCCTGAAGGAGAAGTTTATACCATATCTTTGTTTCCAATGTAGCCCCTGTGGTCCATTACTTAATTGTGATGTGTGTAAGCATTGGGGGGGGGGGGTGAACTAATGAAGGAGTTTTTATGCTTCTACCTAGGATTAATTTCTTGGCTAAAAATCAGTCTTTGAAATATTCAGGTCAACCTATTTTTTTGCCAGCTTTAACTAGATATGATCATAATTCTAAAGCATGGTGTCCCGTCCGAGCGCTGATCCGGTACAAACAGTGTACTCAGGAGTGGCGGACGGACGAGTCAGCGTTATGGTTGTCATATATTGAACCCCATGGCAGGGCGACACCATTTCCAGGTGGATTGTAGGATGTATTCAGTTTTGTCATAAATCCGTCACCGGTAAGCAAGTTGACATGGCCAAGGCTCACAGTGTCCGGGGCGTAGTGACTTCCACTGCCCTATTTAATGGGGTCCCTGTGGATGACATTATGTCGGTTGCTCAGTGGCACTGTGAGTCAAGTTTTACAGACCATTATCTCCGTGACACCTCTAATCCTCTCGCCTTATCGATCTTGAAAAGATAATCAGGTGTACTTTTTTGATGAGGTTTCCTCATTGCTTGTATATATCACAATTAATTAATGGGAACAACCACTTTTTGGGACTGCATCAGCCTTCACCACTGGGAAGATGATGTCAGCAGCCAAGTTCAACAAGGTCAGTCTTGTTTATGTGTTGTTCATTGTTAATTGTATTGTCACGTAACCCTTTGTTATTAAAATGGTGATGGTATGTGTTTTTATGTGGTTCATCATTGAGAGTATACGAAAATGGAGCTTTTTCGTCTCTGTCCTGTAGTACATGGCACTTGTACGTAGAGAGCGTATGGGACATTGAGGTCATTCGAGTCTTCCTGCAAGGAAGGGGGGTGTGGGGGGGGGGGGGGGAGGAGCGCATATGACATTCGGTCATCTCTCATTGTATACTCTTGAAGTGAAATAAACGAAATCACAGATTTCTTTTTTCACGAGCGTTGATACTTACACAGAGGCTCGGTCTTCAGGCTCTTAATAGTTGCATGTGTGTCAGCCAATAAATTAGTCAGAGGAAGTGCTATTCTACTTCGAATAATACTTACCAGATGTACTATTATGATAATGTCTATTATCCAGTCTAGGTCAAAATAAACAATTAAAACTCCGCACTCTCCTGGTCCTGCCCATACTGTGTCCGGGAATACCATAGCCGCAGGTACCGAGTCTATTCCCAATCACAGTCAGATTCGTTTATTTTGCGCTTGTTTCAAGTCGCATGTGTTTAGAGTGTCAATTTATTGATAAATTAAGCAGTTTTAGCACGTGTTTGTGAAAGCCATCGCTGGACTAATGGAGGAACTTGGAAAATCATCACAGGGGCAGGTTGTATCAATCTAGAATTTATACATTCGTGCCATAATGCCTGTTTGAAATTTCCTTAAATTGGCACATTGATTTATAATGGTAGCCATTGTTGGAGTCGCTTCTGTAACCGTTAACTTTTAGTTTTAATTCGGGTACTCGGTTAATTTTCTCTTGCGACTCGGTTCCTCTAAGATGGATGCGTCCTTAGCCAAGATGGCGGCGCCCATGTAATATGTCATTATTGGCTTGGGGTATCCAGGCACTCTGTTATCGCCGATTTTAGCTCTCGCTTCATTGTCGAGGGTGTTTGTAGTGATCGGCGAGGTTTTCTTGGTTATTTAACGCTAGTTAAAGGCTGAGTTGTGTTTTGTAAAATTTTCACTCAAAAAAGTTTCAAATATTTCCTGCCTAAGACTTGTTATCATTAATTTAAGAGAAAGTTAATGTGTTTAAGAAATCTTAACTATCAAGTCTATTGTGTGTATTGCTCGTCATCACTTGTCATGTGCAGCGTTTTAATTCTCCTCTGTGTTCGCAGAAACCGAAGAACCCGGACACTTTGTGCCAGAAGTGTAATAGGTTCATGAAACGCAAGTATCTTGGACATCACTGTGTGGCGTGTGCGAGGTGTAAGGTCGGCAGTCCGTGTGATGTGTGCGCCAAGTGGTCGTCGGCAATGGTGGCTGAGTTTGACAGGGATCGACGGGCGAGGCTGGAGCGCATAGAGAAGGATAAGACAGTGAAGCGTCAGCAGGCGTCGTTGGTTGGACTGGAAGGTCGGCTGAATGAGAGGATGGATTCAGCACTGGGCGTATGGGCGGCCCAGTTCAAGGCCATGTTTGATTCGTTACAGTCCACGGGTCCGGTGAGGCAAGCTGGTGCAGGGCAACCATTAGGTGGCCCGGCTAGTTTTGCTGAGGGCCATGCACCTGACCTTTCTCTGGCCTCGGCTCAAGAGCCGTCGGCAGAGGAAGAAGAGTTCCTGTTGATGGAAGATTCCGGCATGCCGGATCTTTCAATGTCGGCAATGCCGAGTACGTCCCAGGGGTCTCCCTCGGGATTTGTACGGGTTTGCCAGGCGGATGGTGATGTCGACGTTCCGTCGGGCATTTTTCATCCGTCACTTGTGCAACCGGATATGCCGGCGGAGCCGTGGTTTGCGGTTCCGACGGCTATCCCGACGGCGTTGGGTGCGGCTCCTATCGGAGTTACCGTGCCAGCCGTGATTAAGGCGGTCGTAGTCCCGGATCCCGTGTTGGAGCCGATGGACTGCGGAGAATCCGTATCCGACGGGTCGTTGGATACTGGTGCCGCCGGTAGTCGCGCTACGGATGCGCTCTGTCCTGGCAGAGACGTTTATCGTAGCGCTCAGCATGGATCGTCGGTGGCCCTCTCATCTAAGGGTGAGAGGGAAGATGAAAACGGAAGCTCTTTAATGGACGATTCCGCTTTCTGCGCCGAGGCTGAATGGGTGCAGGTCCTAGGATGGATGACCAATCGTCTCGGGTTGGCATCGGATCTCGGATCTCAGCGCGATCCGGCGATGGAGCGGATGTCAGAGCGTGCGGCTAGCGCTCTGTCCAGTGGCTCTTCGGCCATGCCTACACTCCCCTTGGACTCGCAGACTTCTGACATGTTGGAAGTTGCGGCATATCGTCTGGTTCAGCCAGACTATGCATTGCCCAAGGCCCCGAAGGGGATAAGGAGTAGGGTCCGTTTTCCGGAGCAGGCCTATCATCAATACGCCAGGGTTCCACGGCTTTCCGTTGCGGAACGTGAGGCGCTGAATAGGCCGTTGGCTGGGAAGGCCAAGGGGCGGTCACGTCCCTTGGTTTCCCAGACCAACAAAGACCCGTTTAATGAGCTCACGCTCATTGAGGATGCGGCTAGGGCGGCCATGGCTGCGCTGTCGCACGGGTGTACCGTCCTGCAGGGTATGCTGGACTGCACGGCGGAAGGCGGACAGGTGCCAGAGGCTGCTCCCGGAGTTGTTCGGGACACCATGCGCCTGTCTCAGGATTGCCTGGCCAGGGTGATCACAAGAACTTTAGCAGAGCGACGGAGAATGGTTCTCGATTGTGTGGAACCAGGACCGGAAATGAGGGCAGCGTTATCTTCTGCGCCTTTCATTGGTCCAGGCTTGTTCGGCGGCTCGGCACGACAAGCGCTCTCTAAAGTGGCATCGATGGTGGCGGAGCAAGAGGTGGTCGGCAAGTCGTGGAAGTCGACCAAGAGGACTCAGCCGCAACAGTCCTACCGTCAACACAGACAGGACCAGCAGAGGCAGCGTCCTAGATCGCCCTTCCGTCCTTCTGCCCGTGATGCCCATAGGCCATCCGGAGCGCAAGGACCTGGCCGTTCGTCCACATACAAGCCCTCTAGTAAGAGGCCGTATGAGGACGACAGGAAGGGTGGCGGTTCGGGCCGTGGCGGCTACCGTAAGGATAGTCGCGGCGGCGGTTCCGGACCGTCATACAACAAGAAGCCGCGGGGCGGCCGTGGGGCTCGTTCCTGACGGGTTTCCGGCGGAATCAATACCGGCGGCTTTGGAAACAAATGGAGTCGAGAATCTTCACCCGTGCGATGTAGCGTCTTGTCGGCTAATCTCGACCGACAACTGTGTGCAGATTCCTTCCGTCGGAGGCAGACTTCAGCTATTCCTAAGCCAATGGGAACAGGTCGTGCGCGACTATTTAGTCTGTCAGTGGATAAGAAACGGCTACGATCCGGACTGGCTCATCCATCAATCGTTAGTTCCGTTAACCTCGACTCCAATATGGACTCCTATTCCAAGGGAATTAGACCGTCTAGTTGCCATTCAGTCAGAGATAGAATCGCTTCGTCTAAAGAAGGCGATTCACCTGGTAGCCGATCAGTCATCACTGGGCTTCTATTCGATTATGTTCCTAGTTCCGAAGCGTACCGGAGGGTGGAGACCAATTCTCAATCTCAAACCGTTGAACAAATTTATTCTTTCTCCCAGGTTTCAGATGGAGACGGTAGCAGCTGTGATGGCAGGCCTCAGGAAAGGCATGTGGGCGGTATCAATAGATCTGAAGGATGCTTATTTTCATATTCCAATGTCAATTCCCTTTCAGAAGTACCTGCGATTTGCATTCCAAGACAGTGTTTGGGAATTCAATGCTCTTCCATTCGGCCTCACCACGGCTCCGAGGGTCTTCACCAAGGTGGTTCTCGCCATGACTTCTTTACTTCGCAGGAGAAACATAGCTGTTCACACTTACATAGACGACTGGCTGCTAAAGGCGGGGAATCCAGTCACTCTGCGCAGCAATCTGGAGGTAGTCCTAGACTTATTGAAGAAGCTAGGATGGATTGTGAATCTAGAGAAATCAGAACTGACTCCATCCCAGGAGTTTGTTTATCTGGGAATTTTTTTCAATCTCAGGGACGGCGTAGCTTTTCTGGCGGAGAGCAGAGTCAGAAGCCTGATTGCAGTATTGGAGTCAGTTTCTCTAGGAGCCTATCTGACGGCACGTCAATTTCTCAGAATACTCGGTTTGCTAGTATCTCTGGAGAAGGTGGTGCCATATGCGGCGCTCAGGCGCAGGCCGATTCAGATGTATTTGATGTCGTTCTGGTCACAGAGAACAGATCCGTTATCTCTGAGAATACCAGTGAAAGAACCATTGATATTCCACCTTCAGTGGTGGTTGTCGGAACAGAATCTCCTGCGAGGTGTTCCTCTACAACCTCCTCAACCTCAGATGTCCATGTTCACGGATGCGTCGTTGACAGGTTGGGGAGCGGTATTGGACAATCAGTCAGTGTCCGGGGAATGGGATCGGACCAATGCGCAGAAACATATCAATGTACTCGAGCTATTAGCGGTGGTATTAGCACTGCAGAAGTTCGAGGGTCGAGTTCAAGACAAAATTGTCCTAGTAAGGACAGACAACTCAACAGTGGTGTCTTATTTAAACCGCCAAGGCGGGACAAGATCACCGGAGTTGTGTATGATGGTTTGGAACCTTCTGCTGTGGTGCCAAGAGAGGAATATTATTCTTCGGGCAGCACACATTCCAGGAAGATTGAACATCTTAGCGGATGCTCTCAGTCGAAGGACGGTTTGTCGTCCGACGGAATGGCAGCTCAACCAAGTGGTAGCAGAGGTTCTATTCAAACAATGGGGCAAGCCGAATGTCGACCTATTTGCGATGAAGTCAAACGCAAAGATGGTCACGTACGTGTCACCGATCCCGGACCCGTTGGCTCTAGCAGTAGACGCACTGGCGATAAGTTGGAAGGGAATGTACGCGTATGCGTATCCTCCAACAATTCTCATCCCGAAAGTTCTGGCAAAGATAAGAGAGGGGATGTGCCAAGTACTACTGATCGCTCCTTATTGGCCAGGCCGATCATGGTTTATGGATCTGCTGGACCTTCTGGTCTGCAGTCCAATCCCTCTTCCAGACACAAGAGATGTAATCTCTCAGAACAAGGGTCTGTACCTTCACGACAGACCAGAAATGTTCAAATTGACTGCATGGATGTTGTCAAGCAGCGTGCAATTGAGGGTGGCTTTTCTGAGCAAGCAGCGAAGTTTGTTGCTTCGGCCAGAAGAGTTTCTACCACAAAAACATATAATTATAGAATCAACAAATTTGCACAGTGGTGTGAGAGAAGAGATATTGATCCCTTTTCTGCATCTGTTCAACACGTAGCAGACTTTATCTGTCATTTATACGAAGTTGACAAACTTGTACCTTCTACCCTAGCAGCATATAAGTCTGCATTAGCTTCTGTCATTCCTAGTCTCACCATTGGGGGAGTAGAGAATGACACCTTGAATGAAGTTATTAAAGGAATGAGCAATCTGCGACCTAGACAGCCAATTCCTATCCCGTCATGGAATCTATCTCTTGTTCTACAGGTTTTAGGGCATGCTCCCTTTGAACCGATTAGAACTATTGACATTAAACTGTTAACTATTAAATCAGTCTTCTTGGTTGCAGCAGCGTCGGCGAGAAGGAGAAGCGAGATCCATGCGCTTTCTGCCGAACAAGACCGTTTTGTCGTCACGGGTGAAGGTTTAAGATTACTTCCACGTCTTTGTTTCCTGGCAAAGAATCAGTCACTTAAATATCCAGGACAGCCGATCAATTTGCCAAGTTTAACTAGACATGACCCAAATTCTTGTACTTGGTGTCCTGTCAGATGTCTTAAGATGTATAAGAAACGTACTTCTGAGTGGAGAGACGACCCGAAATCTCTGTGGTTATGTCTCAAAGCTCCCCATTTACGTGCTTCGAAAGATACTATTTCTCGTTGGATAGTTGATGCTATTCAGATGTCGCACAAGATCGCTACAGGAAAGCAGATTGATCGTGCGAATGCCCATGAGGTCCGAGCACTAGCAGCATCATCGGCCCTTTATAAGGGTGTCTCTTTAGAGCAGGTGATGTCTGTAGCACAATGGCATGCCGAGTCGTCATTCACTGATTTCTACCTTCGAGACATCTCCAGCACACTTAATCCAGTAGCCGTCGCCAATCTGTCGAACCTAAACTAAGCCTCGTCCGACCACTACTTCGCACACATCACAAAGGACTTCCGCCTACACTGACCAAGCGCCATGCACATGACTGAGTACGACCGTGGATTGGGCCTAGCTCCTGTGATGATCAATAACAGATCGACCATTCAAAAATGGTGAGTTTTTACATTAATTAAGTGACTATAAATATGTTTACTTCCAGTCGAAATACCAGACTGAGTAAGTGAATAGTCTGGTACAAGAGTATATTTATCCTCTCATACAGACATGAGCCTCATTCCAGTTTGAAAATCTAATCGATATACTGTTAGTTTTTTTCAAAGATTTGAAGTTGTAGTAGCTTCTTTGCACTCTACTGGACTGCCCTAGCTGAGACTTGGGGCTGACACGGGTCTGGTGGGTGTTGCATCCCCATGGACATCCCTCTGGTTTTGTGCGGACAAAAGAGGGGGGGGAGCGCGGTCTAGACCATGGAAGTTTAGCACTCTATGAGTCAGATAGCAGAACCCAAGCGTATGCCAGGGTTTTAGTCTCTTCACAACCTTCTCTGTTGGATGGTTGATGAGTGCTGGTTCGAGCCTCACCTCCTCCCACCGGCATTTCCTGGCTGTCGAAATCCGGAGTTTATCATAATAGTACATCTGGTAAGTATTATTCGAAGTAGAATCAAAAAAGCATCCGCTTTTGTTTCTACGAGAATTCTTAATACTTACCAGATGTACTATGGCCCTGCCTCAGCCGCCCCGCTGAGGTGAGGCTGAGCTGCTTTCGCAGTTTGCCAAGGCAAACATAAGACGAATCTGACTGTGATTGGGAATAGACTCGGTACCTGCGGCTATGGTATTCCCGGACACAGTATGGGCAGGACCAGGAGAGTGCGGAGTTTTAATTGTTTATTTTGACCTAGACTGGATAATAGACATTATCATAATAGTACATCTGGTAAGTATTAAGAATTCTCGTAGAAACAAAAGCGGATGCTTTTTTTAGTCTGCGCATGCACGGTAGTGGGGCTGGCATCCGCCGGACTGCACTCTGACTCCCTGCCCAGTAGGGGCACCTAACTGTTTTTATTCTGAGTGTTTATTGAGTGAAAGCCGATATTTAGCAATATCAAAGAGTATTAGGGAGGTAAGTATCAACTCTCTCGTGAAAAAAGAAATCCGTGATTTCGTTTAATCTGAGCGCATCTAGATTTCAAAGGTTTCTCATTTACAGACATCATCTAGGTCACTCTGTGAAATTCCATGACTTTTACATGCCTTTCCATGACCTATAAAAGCATAGAATATATGCATAAGTCCTGGTTATGTCAGTTAGACATTATGAGCCTCTGCATAACCCTTTAATGCTTAAATTATTTAAAGAGAATTTCATTTTTATGGAAAAGAAACTGTCTGTTTGCAGATAAGATTACTTTTTGAAAATTTATGATTGGCATGGTTATTTAGCCAGTCACTCCAGTGGTAAGTATTCAAAAGTAGTTTTCCCTTGCCCAGCATATGGAATAATTTAATACCATAGAAAATGGCTTATGAGACAGACATTTTAATTAACAGTGAGTTTCTTCTAGTATGATTTAGATGTAGCTGGTTCAAATATATGATGTAGGCAGACACATTTGTTCCACAACAGGTCTAATTCAGTCCATAGCTCTATCTGTCAATGACCCCTACTTGGAATCAAGTCAGTTGAATGCAATTCAAACTGACAGCCAAATGAGTGAAATTGAAATATAGACAATTGAAACCAAAATTGCCTAATTCTTTGATTCATAATTAGGTGCTCCTGTCCCACCTGTGTATCCTGTGGAATATCCTTTGTTTAGGTGTTGATAATCTGCAATTTGTTGCTTCAATTTTCCAACAATAAAGGCATGTCAAACAGTTTTCTAATTTCTAATATTGTTTCAAGAGATTTATGATGAATTAATGACAGCAGAAAAACATAAGATCCATATAAATGCATGATTTTGTATGAAATGATTATCCTTACTGACATGACTGGTATTATCTGGCTAAATTTGTCATTGCCTCATCACTGTTTCTAAATTTTAAAGTAATTAGTATACATGTAGGTAAATTGTTGAATGTTCTGAAGCCAATTTGGCTGGGAGCTTTTGGTCACATAGGAAACCTTTCTTGGACATCTTAGAAAGCAACAGTTTCCAGGTGCATTTAGCCTTAAAATATTCAACATAATCTTTTATTAATTTTAATATTTTGATACAAATTATATCACTCAGGTTTCCAGCTGAATTAAATTATTCAACAGCTTAACTCTTTATCACACATATCAGCCCAAAATGGCATCTGCAGTGGTCTTGAGAAATGCCCATTTGCAGAGTAAGTGAAGGCAATTTTTGAAGATTTACAATTGAAATGACTGGCTCAGTGGTAAATCTTCAAAAATATTCTCTTGGTCTGCAAATTAACATTTTCTTAGAGAAAAAATATTTAAAAAATTTGGAATTTTTTTAAATTTTCTTGAAGAAATTTAAGTGTTAAAGGGTTAATCATTAATGATCAAGAATGGTTTAGAAAATCAGGAAGTTTGATTATTGAATGCCAATTTGCACTTTGCAGACAAAGATTAACCTTTACCCATCTGGTGCTAAAATTTACAGTTTTCAAATTAAATTTTAAAAATGGTCGTTAATTTTTCAATAAATTTGATGAAATATATTGCTGTGGTTGAAAAATGTAGCCTACAGCAGTTTCTTTGCCAGTGACATGGCAAATGATAGAATATTGATATCAGAGTGGTAAAGGTTATTTTAAAGAGAGTAGTATTTTAGAAAATAGTCCACTGGACTGACTGGCTCTTTTATCGAGCCAGCCATTCCAGTGATAAATTTTCTAAAATATCCTCTTGACATGCATAGGCATTTCTCAGGACCACTACAAAGGCAAGTTTCTGATTGACTTGACTATTCAAAACAACTGTCTTTTATTTTGCAGGTGCCATTGTGAGCCAAAGCCTACTGAAGCAGAGTCACTGTTACAATGAGCATGATGAGATGCAAGATGGACTGAACAATTGTTCATGGTTTAGAAAGATCAGCACTTTTAAAAAGACTGTGTCGATTAAAATGAATACATGTGCCTTCTCAGATTACCAAATTTCCAAGAAAGAAGCAGACTGTGTCAAATCAGTGTGTGTTCTCAGGAAATCATGATATGACAAACTGAACAGATAAATACATGTACCCTGTGTGTAGACAGACAGAGCCACAAACATTGATATGGATGATAATGTACAAGACACTCTTTATCAGATCACACTATTAACACAGCCATGACAGCCTAGTAAATTTTCATTCAACACAGATGATAAATAGAGAATCTGGAACGATGTCACTTTTCATATCACTATTATGGACCGAGTTGAAAATTAGCAATTTGCACACGGTTTAGCGAGTGCAAAATTGATAATTTTCAACGAGGTTCATAATAGTGATATGAAAAGTGACCGAGTTTGACATTTTATTTATCATATAAACGGTAATTTTGAAATATTTGCCAATAGTTGCTGATGTGACTTTTATCTGATTTCTCATTGTTGATTTTCGTGAAATCGATACCGCTGCTGTGACGCACCACTACTTGATAACAGTTACTGAATGCGCAGCAAAATATAGTGACAAACACAATATCTGGCGATGTCAGCCGTTAAATAGTATTTTAATTGGAATATTCTCTAAAACTATCGCAGAGCCACGGCCATCAATCGTTACTTCGCTGCCGACTGATAAACTGTCAAACGATGACATTTTGCGATGACGTCTCATGAATGACAAATCGTAGTAAACAAATCATAGTAAAACAGTACCGTGTAGTAATCCTTACGCGTCACGCTCACATCAATCGATGTTTTAATTGGTCGATTTAAATGGGTTGCGCACCCAACAGCCAATGAAACTACTCCGTTGAATATGGCACGTGTGCTCATATCAAAAAATATGGAACGGGCTAGAAAGCTTGTTTATATGATAAACACCTGTTTGTACTGCATTCTGTGTTTTAAACATAAATGCTACTGTAAATGTGAATTTTGTTAAATGAAAGTAATAAAGTAAGTATATATAGTCATGATAGTTGATTATTTTTCAGTTTTAGTATTTAGTGTTAGATTTAGGTTATGATTTCAAGGATTTAAGCAAATTAACCCTTTAATGGCTAAATTGGGTAAAATATCAAATTATTTGCTTATTTAATGACCATTTGCAGGCCAAGATGTATTTTTGAAAATTTACCACTGGAATGGCTGGCTTGCTTATCGAGCTAGTCATTCCAGTGGTAAATTTTCAAAAACAGTCTCTTGGTTTGCAAATTTATGGACATTTAAGCATACTGCAGAGGCTGGTTTGGCTGACTTCTCCATGGAAAGTCTGTATTTGTAGGAAGGAGTCAATGCTATTTATCTTTTAAAGATTACTACTGGACTGGGAGATTGGTTCAATACATGAGACAGTCATTCTACGAGTAAATTTCAAAAATAACCTTATTGACCATGTTGGCAAGTGGACATTCTCTAAGCAAAAATTAAATATTCCTGACAAATGCTGACCATTAAAGTTTTACATGCTTGGAAGCTGTTGAATGTTCTGAAAATGATTTCAATAGCAGCCAGTAATTTGTTAACTCTTTAATGTTCATCCCGGACAAAACCAGCCTGTGTAGTTGTCTTGGGAAATACCCATTTGCAGACCAAGAGAAAACTTGATATTTTTAAATTTTACCACTGGAATTACAGGCCCACTGCCAGTAATTGAGCCAGTCAGGTAAATTAAAAAAAATCTCTTGACCTGCCAATGGACAATTACTAAGCAAAGATTTAAATTTTCATGACAAATCTTAACCATTAAAATGTTAAAAATAATGATTATTGCTTATTTTATTAGATCTCACCTTCAATGAGCGTAACCAAATTTCAATTCTTCCATCGGATCCTCCCTAAAAATAGTGACAGATTTTACAATTTGTTGATGGTCTAAAAGGTTGATTTAGCGAATAAGAATTACGCTCTGCTTGTGTTCCTAGCGACCATCTCTGTGGATTAGTGTCAAATTTGTTATGTTAATATATCTACTTTGTGGCAAGCCTGATTATATACCAATATATCTGTTCACAAGAGTTTTAGCACTACATACATTTTAAGTTAAGATTAGTAAAAATGGTCTGTTGTATAGATAACTTTAAAATGCAGGATAGTATGAAAATAAGTATAATGTTGAACATTTCTGGACATTGTCAGCTTCTATTGTAGACAGCAAAACCATATTTGGGATCAGACCGCTGTCTGGATTGTCTCAGTTACTTAAAATTAGTCAATATATATTGCTCTATGCTGGAATATCTGGATAGCTTTAGTACATATTCATGTGTGAGATAGAATTTGATTCTTTTAAGCAAATTTATGGTCACCTCTGAATATTTAGTAGTCGAGGTTGGTAAAAAATTGAATTTTTTCTTAGTCCATGTCCATTTACAGGTTATAAGATGATTAGCTCATAAAAATGATCACTGGAATGACTGGCTTGCTTATCAATTCATTCATTGCACTGGTAAATTATCTAAAATATTATCTTCTTTCTCAAGACCACCGCAGATGTCATTTTTGAAATTTTGAATTTTCTCATACAAAGTGTCCACGTATGCAGATCAGGAGATTATTTTTGAAAATTCATCACTGAAATGATTGTCTCTGCCCACCTTCAGTGTTAACGGGTTAACCCTGAAATTCCAGTCTCAAGGCGTGCAGATGAGCCGCTATGTACCCGCATCTTATTATTAGCTCACCTGGCCTTGAGCCAAATGACCTTATGCCATGGTGACTGTCTATCATCTGTCTGTCTGGCAACATTTTCTTTAAAATCCTCCTTATTAACCGATTGCTGGACAGATGAGCTGCTATGTGCATACATCTTATTATTAGCTCAACTGGCCTGAAAAGCCAAATGAGCAGATGCCATGGCACCCCTATCTGTCTGTTGGATTGGTTTGGTGGATTTCAACCTAATATGACTTCAAGGACCCTAGGTGTGTAGGCTTAACAACTTGTATACAGAATTTTGATTGGTCAATTCTTTTTGTAAAAGTTCGATTTTATGAAAAATGTACCGAAAATTGTCAAAACTACTCATTCACCGCTCGGCGGATTTCAACCCTCGTTGGCTGGACAGACCCTAGCAAAGAAGCTTCTATTTAAATTTTATTCCAAATTTTGGTTGGTCTATTTTTTTGGGTGAAAATCTTGGATTTTATGAAAAATGTACTGGAAATTGTCAAAACCCTTCTTCTCCTGAACTGCTTGACAGATTTCAACAAAATTTGTCTAGAATGGCCCTGTCAAGGTAGGCTCCAGATCTTCTATTCAGAATTTAGCTTGGTCAAGTTTTGAGGTGAAAATCATAGATTTTATGAAAATTTTACCAGAACTTGCCAATACATATCTCCTTAACTGGTTGGGTGGATTTTATGCAAATTTGGGTGGAAGGATTCTATAGGTGTAGAGATTGGTTGAAAATGTTCCAAAACTCTTTAACCCTTACCACTCTGATGTCAGTATTTGGTGTTCATTTTTCAACAAAATTGGTGTAAGATGTTGTCATAGACAGAAACAGAATCCACCAAAATTATTGAAAAATGTACACCAGTTTCATTGCTGTTGACATTGTAAAAGATTGAATGTGGTAATGGTTAAAACGTTACTCCTTAATTAATGGCCCAATTTCAATGAAACTTGGCTTGACTGCTTCAACATATCAAACGATAATTTTGTTTGGTCAATTCCTTTTGTGACCATCTTGGTTTTTTCGAAAATTATCCATCGTGCCTATTTAAATGCAAATACGGTAGTTAAAATGCTAATAGTCCAGATGCGCATCACAGACCTCTTATCAATTTGATTGGATGCTGTTGCTGATTCCAATCAGTCAGAAGTGAGATAAACTGAGCTTTAAAAGCCATAGAGGGATCTAATTCTAGCTTTAATCCACACATCTATAGCTAAGCGCGTCCCCTGCTTTGTGCGTGTTGGGATCAATTAATATACTGTGAACCCTGAATTTTCAGAATCCCAGTTTCAAAGTTTCTATACAGGTTAGCTGTTGAATAGTTTGAAGCTAATTTCACTGCGTGCTGTTGATGCCTATTCAGCAGAATATTTATTAAATAGTAAATCCATCAAAGACAGTTTGTACACTTACCGGACCATTCCGTCACCACCTTGCCCATCCATTCGCCCTCTACAAGCTTGTCCGGACCATAGTTTCAAGACTTATATGTACGACCATGAAACTTGGTACGTAGATGCATTTTATGCAGGCGATGTGAAGCGTGTGAAAGGTAGGTCAGCATGACCTAATTTTGACCTACTTTTCACGGTTTACTGAACATTTAAGGAAAGTTTTCTCTGGGCAGTGGCTGTAGCTTCAAGAGTTTTTTGGTATACGGGAACTAAACTTGATATGTGGATGCATCTTAGAGAGGAGGTGTACGGTGTATAAAAAATAGGTCATCGTGACCTACCTTTGAGTTACTTTTCATGGTTCATTGAACATTACAGAACATGTTAGTCTGGGCTATAGTTTCAAGAATTTTGACATACTGGAACTAAACCTGGTGTAGGGATGTATTATATGCTGAAGGTGTGTTGCGTATGAAAAGTTGTGACCTACTTGTCATGCTTCACTGAACACGCTTTTGATCTACTTTTCATGGTTCATAAGTGACATTGAAGTAAACAAAAATGGTATTTAGCTAATCTATTTATTGGCTAGAACATTGCAAAAGCCGAACCTCTCCCTGATATCATAGTAACTATACAGGTGTGTGTGGGGGTGGGGGTGGGGGGTAGTCCATTTTTCACCTCTTGTTTATTGACTTGCTAATCCACATATCTATAGCGGAATATTTATCGGAAATGCTGGTATGCCATATATTAGTAAAATGCAGGGCGACCAGTACTTCCGTGAAAGTATCCAATTTGCGCCACGTCTTCTCCATCCAAGTAGTTTGTACACTCGCAACACGTATAATAATGTAGTCCTAATTTCTTGATTTCTTATTTAGTGTATGAAATATAATATATATATATATATATATCTATAACAAAGTCTTACTTAGTCTATGAAAATTATATAAAAAATATTCAATCGTTAGTTTAGAAGATGATGTTAATATTTATACGGTTCTAGATATATGTTGTCAACGGGAATTGGGAAAGCATGGAGTTACGTAATGTTGGGATACTTTTACACTTTTCAGCGGTCTACAGAAAGATTTGACAGTTGTGACCTTGTTTTATCCATAAGCGGCGCTTGTGAATAGCTGATTCTAGCCTTAAAACGCTAGAGAGCTCAGCGCCAACGTTACGCCAATGATAATATTCAATGTACACACCGCGGCTGTATACACGACTCCTTCACTTGTAGCACAGCTAATTTTACATCATGAAAATATGAAGTCGGGGCGCGGTCTTCAACTATCTCCAAAAAACTCAACAGAAATTGCTAAGATCACCCGTTTTCTCTGCTATGCACTGCATAGTCTTAGAAGTAATGCTATTGATCAGCTTGTATCTTCTTCCCCCTACTACCTAGCTTTTAACTTACTGCAATGTACATGTAAGTGTACGAGCTGTTAATATGAATTGTCTTTTAAATGCAAGAATTAACAAACCGCTGATGCTAGAACACTAATTGAATGATCTTTAGTGGCTGTTTTAATTTAAATCTGACCATATTATACTTGATTGCCGGCAACGAGCGCTAAGGTTGGTGCCTCACAAAAGGGATGTCAGAAGAAAAAGAGGAATATTTACCCTGACTTCACGGGTGAGCCCACAGTGGCTGGAATTACAGATACAGTATAGCAAGATACGAAGTACGTTATAACGCTTATACAATTTTGTGTAGCTTTTGTGGCGTAGCGCCCTCTTATGTCTTTAAAACCTTAACTGATGCACCCAAGAGGAACGAACTAACTGCTGCACATCCTCGACCAGAGCAAGTTACTCAGTCGACTGCCCACAAAGCTAGTGTAGCTCGCCGGGTAGTGTCGGGCCGTTCCAGGGTATCATGTCGACTCGCCGCGCCATAAGTGCACAATGAGTGATGACGCTGGTTAGCATCTGGTCTCAGGGTGACGGACCTTGTACGAGACTGCCCTGCAGGTAACAAAAACCGGCTCCTAAAGCCAGTGGAACTCAATCATTCCAGTGGGGCCGTGCAACCATCGTCGCGAACATCAAACACAACTGTCACATCCCAAGAATTTGTGTCACCAGTATGCCTGTCCATAGCGATTTTGTGATCTATGGACTTAAAAGACTTGATTTGGTGACCTAAAAATATAAGTCTATACAATGAGTTTACCTAAGCAATTATAAATATGCTAGATAATACTACAATAAGAGCATACGAAAATATGAGACATAGAGACAGGTAGATGAACTTTTAAACATGGGGCTCCCGGAGGTACCACACAGACTCGTATGTCCACACAGGTATCCCCGCAAGGGAGGCTCCCGCACACGAGATTAACTACTTAGCTTAATATAAGTTATTATACCTCTAAGCTGAAAGGAAGAAGGTTATCTCGGACGAAAAGTTAGGTGCCTCACGCGGGCACTACTCCTGGTTCTAGTTTGGGTGAGGAGTATTATCCTCGCGTGGACCGTTGCCGCTGAATCCTTGCGAGAGGCAAGTGCCTCGCGCAGGCCTCCGTCTCGGGAAGGTGTCGCCACTGCTTAAAGTGGGAGAAGAGTAGTAGGCAAAAATGGGCCCACTCTAATATTTCAACCAAAAATGCTTAGGAAAGAAAAGAGCATACCTAGTGAGATTATGACTATAAGGTTGCGTGCTGTTTTACATGAAGATGGGGCGAGCGATTCCCGATGGATTCTCCCGTCACCGTCTTATGTAATTCTTAGTATGCTGAATTAGTAGTTGCTGCTTTATTTAATTAGCGTTTAGTTGTTTTTAAAACAAAAACTATTTTTGGCCGCAAATGGCTGGTATCTACCTAGCTATTAGACACGGCTGTCACTGAGAACAGATGCCCTAAGAAATCAATACTGAAGACAGCGCTCATACATGTTACATAGTAAGACGAACTGGATAAGAATCTGGACATCCCGCTCCGTAACCACATAAAACGTTACAAGACATAGGTTACTTTTCACGAAAACATTATTAGACCATTTTCCTATCATTATGGTGGGGGTGAGAGAGACGAATGCCCACCGTAAATGTCCTTCCCGTAAGGGCGTGGCAGATCTTAAATATCATGCCCAGATATTCTGACGGAATTCGGTGGGGATATGCATCTCGCCCATCACCGAGTCCTATGGAACTAACCATTTGACCTGGCATTAGGTTTATCTACATGTTGCCCTGTTTTGCACTGCGGTGCGGGAGGTTTGTTCAGTAAATGATATAATAATTAATATGTTTTCGTAGTGCTTTCCTACATTGGCTAAAGTTCTAAATACTAAGTATCCAAAGATACACGGGAAATGTATGTGATACCACACCCTGGCCATCACTGCTTGGAAACCCCAACAGTTTCCCAGAGTCGCATCAGCCCCTGGTGCGGATGTGGACATCCAAACAATTAAGAAGCCACAAGGCTGAGTGGAGCAGGAAGAGAGACAAAATCTTGGAGTTATGAGTCTTACCGGAGTGCGGGGCTAGATTATCGCACTGTCGGAAGGGAAGAGTACATTACTGAGTTTTGAACCTATCCTATCGAGCTCAATAGAAAAGGTTTAGTCGGTAGCATGCCAGGCTAAACAAAGTTATAGCACGGAAAGCGACCTCGGTGAAAAATTGTTGATGGCGGGAGAAAGTGCTGTATAGTGTTTCCTATGTGCACTGCAGTCCTATATTTTCTACAAATAAACAAAACATGTGAACTGATGGCCACTGGCCATATATATACATAATCTAACCAGAACAATCAATACGGTATCAAATGATCAAAGTTATATATATATATATATTAGTACAGGTTAACGAACCTACTATAGTGCGGTTAGCAACACATTGAGGAAAATGAGAATAACTATAAACAAATACAGAAATTATAACTAGCGGTCCTAAGACTTACGGTTCCTTTTAGTCATTGGGACCATTCTTACGGATACAATATAATTAACGAAATACATATAGAGAAATAATTAAACTGTGAAGTATAGTTACTTGAATACTCGGTAGTCATTCTTAAGTTAGGCTACCGTGTTACTGAAATTGATACGTCATTCCGTAGTCGGCGTGAGATGATGCATTTGCAGGAAGCTGGAAAGTTCCCGCAGATTGGTTCCCGCAAGCTGTTTTCGGCAAACAAGATTTCCACAAGAACACTCATGGCGGAACTATATCGCTCAGCACTGTAAACCTAATAGGATGTTTAACAAGCAGTCAGTAAAAGATACGATAGTACTACTGTGGTGAAGAAAGTTCCCGTACACCGATGGCACAGATGGAAGGTGTAAACAACCCGATCACGAGCGGGGGTTGTCAGATGTGAATGAAGATACAAAACAAAGCTTCATGGTGCTGGGTACGTCAGCAGCTCTGAAGACGCACCGGGCAGATTTTACTTGCTGCGGTCGAAAGTCAGAAGAACCTACACGATTTTAGTGCGGGGATGGTTGAAATACCACTTTTTGGCGTGGCCAGCAGATCCGGCGAGTCATCCATCAAAGAACATCCTGTCTCTACATCTGTAGAATTACATATTCAGGCCGTATAGTCCTCACCGCAAATTCGTGTTCCGAAGTAGATATTGATATTCGTGAACAATAATCAGAAAGTTCCAAATTACTCCCGTAAGTGGGGAGTTTACAAAGTTGTTCTTACTGTGGTGGGTTGGCTTCTGCTAGCTACGGGAGAAGGACAGCAACTGAAGTCATATGCGTAATAACTGTCGATCGCAGCTAGTACAGATCCAACCTGTTCGACCCCTGTCCGAGGATGCTCCCGATCTCTGGATCGCGTCTCCTTTTATATCCTTGTGACATCACAGGCGCAGGCTCCAACCAATCAACGTTCGAGCCAATCAGCGCGTAGCTAATAATAGCGCAGCCGAATGTTCTAGAACATTCTAGTTCTGCGCACACGTGGTTGACTGTTAATATTTTGAAGGCAATATTTTGAAGAAAATCAAGAAGGGGTTTCCGTGGATAACTCAGCCATTTATTAACCGATTTTGAAATGGTTTACAGATTTAAAAAGCCCGTTGAATTCTGGTCTTGATTAATGCCAGGTTTAACGGGAACAGGCAATCAATAAGGATTACAGGGTACCATCTCAGTACACTAAAAGCGCCATCCCATCTTGGTCGTAAACTACGCGCTCTATCCAAAACGGTATCTCGATGCGCATCATGCGTTTTAACGAACTTGGTCGTTTTTGCAACGCGATCTCTCATAGGCTCTTATACGCTTATGGCTCTACCCAGGGGGACATGTTCAGGAAACGAATCCAGGACGGGCGGCGCGTACACAGCTGGTACCCGACCGGTCGATCCGAACTACACCCCCCCCCCCCCCTCCTAGTTTGACATCCGTGGCAAACGATCGCGCATGGCGGATCGACACACGAACGTATGCTAGGCGGGAATTATAGACTTCCCGGGTAGGCGCGTGGCCGGAGAGGTGTAGTGATGCAATAGACGCGTATTCAAGAGACAGAGCACATAAAGGTGCCAAGAGGTGGGGGGGAGGCATACTTTTAGTTTTCAATTTTGACCTGGAATTATTTTTCCAGGCCTTTCTTTTTTTTGTTTTGTTTTATTAATATTATGGTGCGTGCTGTAACTTTATTTAGTAGATGATTCTAAACAATAGCTCACATGGGTGTTCTCTCCGAGTGTGGCTAATCATTATCTCCGCAGAGAATGCCCAAGCTCCAACGTACCACTGTTTAAGTTTAATTTAATATATTATATTTAATAAAAAGGCAAGGTATACATATATAAACCATGTAACATACCCTCATGAGGTATTTTTTTTAATCACACCAAATTACTTGCGCACCCCCCGGGTAAATAAAGGGGTACGCAACACGTATCTCTTATTATTTATAAAACTATATATGAGCTCTCGCTGGCCCCGGTACCCAGACAGATATTTCTACGGAAATTAGTATTCCCATGGTTAGCGCAGAGCACTGTGGTACCAGTTCAGCCCCGGTTCTACCAAGCCAGAACGTGGGTGAACAAGCAGCTAACGCTGACGACGATAACGAGATACGTACTCGCAGTCTCCCTCCTCAGCGCGGGTCTACTCGATCTGGGAAGTTGTATCTGAAGAATTTTGTGTTTGTTTTGTCTAAGGGACCGGATGGAAAAGTTGTTCCTCCGATCTCTTTCCATTCCCACCCACTTCATGCTATGCCCCCCCCCCCCCCATTATAGAGTTACCACAAGCGGAAGCTGAGGCTGACCCAAGCCATGCTTCCCGGTGGGGTGGAACATATGGTGAATAGCATGGAAGTGAAGAGGCTGGATGAAGCCTTTGCGTGTCTAGAACCTCAGAACCATACAACAAGGTGTACCCGACCAACTCCCAAAACCACGCTCCCTCCAGGGGAGACCCTCTCCCAGCGTCCCACCCAAGCCATCACTCCAATTCGTGTCCCTTATCCATACACCAAGTTCGGACATCACCGGCCCAGTCCATTTCGCACTCCACTCATCGTCTGTTGACCGTCAATCTTCAGATATGGGAGAGACTGCTGCAACAGAGGAGGTGGCATCCCACACCGCACCGACCAACGCGTCACGGGAGGAATGTTTGTCCAACGATCCTCCCATTTTTCCCTTTTCCCGACGTCGTACGGAAACAGCTAAAACTACATACTTCAACTACAATGTAATAACAGTCGATATTATTAAGAGAGCAAGATGCCCGCATTGTCGTCAGTCACAAGTATAATTTTACTACCGAAAAGTTGAATTCAACAATGGATTGATCAAAGTTACAACAGCATCCGTCAGGTATGTATGTATGTATGTATGTCGGATTTTTATAGCGCCAATTCCAAACTGAATTGCTCAAAAGCGCTTTACAAAATTTAGAATGCTCTTTGGAAAAGATATGTTTTAGTAGTGATTTAAATGATTCAATTTTAGAGCAGTTTCTAATTTCAGGTGGAAGAGAATTCCAGAATCGCGGACCGGCTCGAGAAAATGCACGATCACCAGTAGTTAAGTTTGATTTTGGTATGGTACATAGTAATTGTGTGCTAGACCTAAGAGACCTTGGTGCTGCTCTTTGCTGGATTAAGGATTTTAAGTACAGTGGGGCCAGATCATTTAAGCACTTGAACACCAACAAAGCCACCTTGTACCATATACGTTGTCTTATATGCAACCAGTGCAGCACCAATAGGACAGGTGTGATATGATCGAATCTTTTGGTGTGTGTAATCAGTCTAGCTGCTGTATTCTGCGCTCTCTGTAAACGATCTAATTGGCTAGATGGTATGCCTATTAACAGAGAGTTACAGTAGTCCAGGCGTGACGTGATGGTAGCATGTACGAGAGTTTTGACCGCGTTTTCATCCAGGAAGCTGCAAATTTTGCTAATGTTCCGAATGCTCATGAATATGGAACGGCAGACAGTGGTAACATGAGCTTCCATCGATAGGGAATTGTCAAATGTTACGCCTATGTTACGGGCAATTGCACTGAAAGATAGGTCATCTGCGCTCTAAAGTAACTCTGTCCTGTCCACGGGCTCGGCCATTACAGAGTGAAATACCCTCAGGGTCCGATAAAATTGACATTCACGCCGCCTCTCCATCCCCACTCCCGCACTTGATGGCCATAAACACGTCACCTTCACCACAGCACAGGTATCATCCACAGATAACCAGTCACGCGTATCAGATTCAAATCACCAACATGTCAGAAACACGGACACTCAGGTTGACTGTATTCACAATCTCTGAATGACGGCATTGTAAATTGTAATAACTGTGGCACACACTTTCGAGTTGTACTGTAATTTAACCATTATTAAATGGTATTAATGTGTCTGGTCTAGGCCGGGACGGAGCTAGTTCTACCCATTGGGAAGAATGCTTGGCCAGCCCACCTGCTCGGAAAACACAGCTATCTTGACGGGATCAGTAACGTTGATCCGCCGCCTGAATAGATCTGTTTAAACCACACATCAAATTACTTACAATTTTACTGTACAATTTTTGATTAAGAAAACAACTGCTCTACCGTGCTACAAATCATTATCGCATGGGCCGCAAAAGCGCCATCAAAAATCTGACTATAATTACAGAGAGAATTTCAAAAATTCTCTTCCTTGCGTTCCAGTCAATAATCAACACGGGCTGAGAACAACCTATTACAGACACATACCAAGACGCATTGAAGATTTCGGATTCTATATCTTTCGATTCTGTTTTTCGCTACTATCTCCGGCAAGACTATGATGTTGCGGTTGCTGCGACAACCGATCTTTCCAAAGAGGAAGTAACGTGATTACCAGCTCGCCTCGTCAGAAGATGATTATGACGATATTTGTACTTGGTAATCTGGGCCTGATCTGATTACAGAAGATGTCGGTAAGCTACGGTGGTTTCCCGTAGGTGCCAGAGTAAACACTATTTAAAACACGAACTCGTGCCTTGAGGTAAAGTATCAAGGTGATAGCTTTATTCCCCTAATTCTAACTATGTACTTTTACGTGAAAGTGACTTATACTGTCACAACAGAATTTATAAAAACAAACTTATTTATTTGATTCAGTATTCTATGTAGTTAATTAGAAATACGATTACTGGTTCTTTACTTGAATAATGTTACGTTTCGCGACTAGCTAAACAATTTCTCCGAATACTGTTCTTGGCTACTTAAAACCATTCATCAAGAACTTATTTGAATTTCGACAAAAATCAGTTCCACAGAACTATATGGATTCGAGGCTTTGAAGGTTTACTTCAACGCACTGTTGTTCGGACTCGGAATCCCGATTAAAGTTAAAGTCCCCTTTATATACTATCTTAGTTTTCGTCCTCCCATTTTAGAATTCCGGATGGCTTCTTCATCCGGACGACGACCTGTCTAGAATGACGGATGCTTGTTCATACCAAGGCTTGCTGGTGGACCGGCACGCCTCTTGACTCATATCTTTTTGATAGTAATTTCCGATTTGTTTAGGCGACAGTCGGCCCTTGTAGAATGCTATACAATCGACCACTTGTAGAATGCTAGAGTTATCGGCACTCAAGTTACCATTTCTCTTAGCCTACAGGACACCATGTAACTAACTACGTCCGTTTGTCATATCTAACCCCTTGGTTGACTCCTGCCTGGCGCCCCAGCCTGGCGCCAGCCATTATCCGGCACAAGTATCCCTTTTGCGCTCGGTTTAGATTCAGTTTCGATTTCAGTTTCGACAAAATTACCACCCACAAACTTGACTCTATAGAAATATAGAAACTCGGTCACATTATCACGGTCCTATGGTAAGTCGGTCGTCGCCACGTTACTACGTCATTCTATGAGTCATTCAGTCTGTGCTACGTACACTCTGTCCGTAGTACCCTACCGACGCTCTTGCTTGAATATTTAGAAAACTATTGGTCGTAACTTCTGCTGAATACTATAAAAGGTTATGCCGCCGCTGCAGCAATAACTTTCATCTTTCAACCACCGACGGACTCCATCAGCTCACTGCCCTAAGTCTTAGTCTATTCTATTCCAATTTCACTTATTGTTTCAGCTACATTTTCGTGTCAGTTTTGCATCGACTTGATGCACAAACTAGATCGCGCTATTATTTTCCTGCTCATTGTGTTATCTGTTCCTTAGCTCGCCTGGTATTCAAATATAGTAATTCACTGGGGTCTTAGACTGCAAATATAAGATGTCCCCGGGGTCATCACCCCCCCCCCCCCCCCCAGAAGACAATCCCATATCTACAGCATGTTAAAGAACTCGTGCAAAAAGGGGACATTATAGAGATCTTGATGTAACATATATATTTCTATCTCTCGCATCTGCAACAAGACTACAGCAACAACATTTTGGCCGTCGCCATGAACAGCATATATGTATCCGATCAAACATGTGCTTTTTAGAGCCACGTGACATTTACTGCTATTTTCCAGTAAATTGGATCAAACGCTTCAAACACAAGAGCCGCCAAAATGACGCGACTACCACAGCGTGATGGAGGAGTGGCGAGGGTGAGTCAGGGTAATTGCCGCTGACGTCACCTGGCTCCCACACACCCCATCGAGCGCTCCAGCCTAAAATTAAAACGGGCAAGTTTATAAGCATCCAATCTAGGGAACTGCCTCATGCTAATTAAAAGGTGATCCACCGCAAAGAAAAAGTAGTACCACGTTTCTATGTTGATCGAAGGCCGTTAAATGTGCGAAATTAAGACAAAGTTAACAAGCCTATAATTAAAAGTACTCCCTTTATACGGGAAGAATTAATCCCTAGACGTCTAGGTCAGAAAAAGAGGAAACTTTCATATAAGAATGACCGAATCACCTGTTAAAACTTTTAGGTGTGGTCATCCGCCGCCTGTGACGTCACCAAATAGTATAAAAGGAGGCAGCGCGCTCTGAAACTTTGTCTTCCCGTCAAAACTCGACACCAGGGAAGAACAGATAGCATTAGGCTTCTTTCGTGTCGCAAACCCAATTCTGCTGTTTTATTATTATTTCATTATTATACTTGGACTGGAAAGTTAAATACAATGAAGAGATAGGGCATTAGGTTTTGAATAAGGTTCCCGCAGCCAACTACCATGCGGGAACGAGATATCACTCCTTGAAGATTTAGCGTTATCGGATTCGTCTGAAGAAGAATCGGTACCAGTTCCAAAACAGTACCCGTGCAGCTTGTTATTAGCTAGCGGAGAGCCCTGTACCAGAACTTTTACGAAAAAATCCGACCACACCCTTCATGTTAATAAGGATCATCTCAGCCAGTCAGCCTTCTGTGTGACGTGCCAGTATCTCTACACCGCTACTCGCTACGGGGTGACACACACGCTCCGATATCATCACTGTGTGTTAGAAGTAACATTAGTTCCTGGAGAAGAGAACGAGGATCGTGCCGTTTTAGCCACCCCTTTCGAATCTCGGTTCCCGGTTAAAGTTCTCCCGACCGAGAAAATGGCCCGCACAAAGAACACTACTCGTAGATATCCCGTTAGTCAGCGTCTTCCCGCGGCTACCATAAGCAATGTACCGACAGCCAGACGTGAAATCCTGCCCGTCGCCACGTCAGGAAGTGTTACACCGGTACCAGTTACTTCATCTACACCGGTCCTGAAACGGAGTAGCAAACAAAAGTCTCCCGCAGAATCCAGTCCGGCAGCACCCACATCAGTTATTAGCCATCCGGCTACGGTCACTACACCCACACTCGTGGTGTCTAAGACAGTGTTAGCCAGTCAGCCGATTTCGGTAGTGATCACGACACCTGCTGAAATAGACATTCCAAGTTACCCGCAGTCACCATCTCCGCCAGAACTGACCATAGACGAGGGACCAGGACCGTCGCAGCCTGCGGCAATTAGTATAACTCTGACCCATGTTATCCAGCATCCGCCTCCTAGCCTTTCTGACCCAGCTATCGGAAAGGGAACTATGCCGGAACGTCCATACGTGGGAAAGAGACGAATCGCCCACACACTGGACATTCAGCCCATACCTAACTTGACTGCAAATCGTCTGTTAAAATATGCTACGTTTCGGAAGATGTCGTCTCCTGCCGCGCATATTTCCGCCACCATCACTTCAGATATTTCCGACAGTGCCAGTAATAGTGAACGCCTATCTCAGCAATGATAGTGCATCCACCGTGACCAACCACCGTCAGTCGCGAGACCCAGACTCAATGGGGAAATGTCGCAGCAGAGGTGTGATCATTTGTGATACAGCAGAAACATCAATGGTGCAATTCGTTGAAATGTAGTAATTATCACTTTATTTTTTAGATACTTTTCTTCTAATTATATATGTTAGATCAATTGAATCCCGTCCCTAGGATGACTACAGTTATCCGACACAGCCGCACACTTCAGTGCCCGGCTGTGTCCCACACGAAATGAGCACTGCAACGTAAAGAATACAACATCCCGCAGTACAATAATGTCATAATCCTGTCATGCTGTCAAAGCTACGCTGGGGCTGCCTGATAAACTAACTGCTAAGTTATTATTATTATTATTATATTATATTTTTCTTATTATTTTTATTCCTGTCTTAGATGTCAGGATGGATATGGGGTCAGCGAGAGCTGCCCGTTGCGGACCCGCTATAATGGGCCACAAATATATTTTTTTAATAAATAATAAGAGATACGTGTTGCGTGCCCCTTTATTTACCCGGGGTGTGCAAGTAATTCAGAGTGATTCACTAAAAAACCCATGAGGGTATGTTACGTGGTTCATATATGTATACATTGTCTTCTTTTATTATATTATATATTTAAACTTAAATTGTGGTACGTTGGAACTTGGGTATTGTAGTTCGGATCGACCGGTCGGGTACCGGGCGTACCAGCTAACCTGAGTACGCGCCGCCGACCTGGATTCGTTTCCTGAACACGCCCCCTTAGGTAAAGCCATAAGCGTATATCGGCCTATAGGAGAGATCGCGTTGCGAAAACGACAGTTCTTTAAAGCGCATAGTACGCATGCGCGCGCTTGAATGCTATTTTTGATGGAGCATGTAGTTTACGACCAAGATGGGATGACGCTTTTAGTGTGACGAGATGGTACCTTGTAATCCTTATTGATTGTCTCTTCCCGTTGAATCTGGCATTGATCAAGACCAGAATTCAACGGGCTTTTTAAATCTGTAAACCATTTCAAAATCGGTCAAGAAATGGCTGCGTTATCTACGGAAAACCCTTCTTGATTATGTTCAAAATATTGCCGTGACGTCATAACCACGTGGACGCAGACCTTCTAGAATGTTCTAGAACATTCGACTGTGCTATTATTAGTTACGCGCTGATTGGCTGTTGCTCGAACGATGATTGGTTGGAGCCTGCGCCGGTGACGTCATGAGGAGTATAAAAGGAGACGCGATCCAGAGATCGAGAGTATCCTCGGCTAGGGGCCGAACAGGTTGGATCTGTACCAGCTACTATCAGCGCGACAGACAATACGCATATGACTTCGCTATGTGTCGGGTTTTCCTCCCGTAGCTGGCAGTTGCCCAACCCACCGCACTAAAACATTTTGTAACTCCCTACTTACGGGAGTAATTTGGAACTTTCTGATTATTGTTCACGAATATCAATATCTACTTCGGAAGACAAATTTGTCATGAGGCCTTTACGGCCTAAATATGTGAGTCTACAGATGTAGAGGCAGGATGTTCTTTGATGGATGACTCGCCGGATCTGCCAGCCACGCCTAAAAGTGGTATTTCAACTATCACTGCACTAATATCGTTTAGGTTCTTCTGACTTTCGACCGCAGCAAGTGAACTCTGCCCGGTGCGTCTTCTTAGCTGGCTGATGTACCCAGCACCGTGAAGCTTTGTTTTGTATCTTCATTCGCATTTGACAACCCCCGCTTGTGATCGGGTTGTTTACAACTTCCATCAGTGTACGGGAATTTTCTTCACCACAGTAGTACTATCGTATCTTTTGCTGACTGCTCGTTAGACATCCTATTAGGCGTACAGTGCTGAGCGATGTACCCCTCCCACCATGAGTGTTCTTGCGGGAATCTTGTTTGCGGAAAACAGCTTGTGGGAACCAACCTGTGGGAACTTTCTAGCTTCCTGAGAATGCATCAGTGCACGTCAACTACGGAATGACGTATCAATTTCAGTAACACGGTAGCCTAACTTAAGAATGACTACCGAGTATACAAGTAACTATACTTTACAGTTTAATTATTTCTCTATATGTGTTTCCTTAATTGTATTGTATCCGTAAGAATGGTCCCGATGACTAAAAGGAACCGTAACGGTCTTAGGACCGCTATTTATAATTTCTGTATTTGTTTATAATTATTCTCATTTTCCTCAATGTGTTGCTAACCGCACTATAGTAGGTTCGTTAACCTGTACTAATATATATATATATATATATATATATATATATATATATATATATATATATATATATATATATATATATATATATATTTAACTTTTTATCATTTGATACCGTATTGATTGTTCTGGTTAGATTATATATATATTATATACAGCACTTTCTCCCGCCATCAACAATTTTTCACTGAGGTCGCTTTCCGTGCTATAACTTTGTTTAGCCTGGCATGCTACCGACTAAACCTTTTCTATTGAGCTCGATAGGATAGGTTCACAATGATTAGAGACACTTTCTTCATTACCTACTCAGTAATGTACTCTTCTGTTCCGACAGTGCGATAATCTAGCCCCGCACTCCGGTAAGACTCATAACTCCAAGATTTTGTCTCTCTTCCTGCTCCACTCAGCCTTGTGGCTTCTTAATTGTTTGGATGTCCCCATCCACACCATGGGCTGATCCGACTCTGGGAAACTGTTGGGGTTTCCGAGCGGGGATGGCCAGGGTGTGGTATCACATACATTCCCCTTGTATCTTTGTATACTTAGTAGTTCGCACTTTAGCCAATGTAGGAAAGCACTGTGAAAACATTTAATAATTATTATTTTTATTACTGAACAAACCTCCCGCACCGCTGTGCAAAACAGGGCAACTTGCATATAAACCTAACGACAGGTTAAACGGTTAGTTCCATAGGACCCGGTGATGGGCGAGATGCTTATCCCCACCGAATTCCGTTAGAATGTCTGGGCATGATATTTAGATCTGCCACACCCTTGCAGGAAGGACATTTACAGTGGGCATTCGTCTCTCTCACCCCCACCATAACGATAGGACAATGGTCTAATAACGCTTTCGTGAAAAGTAACCTATGTCTTGTAATGTTTTATGTGGTTAAGGAGCGGGATGTCCGGATTTTTATCCAGTTCGGAGATCTTACTAAGTAACATGTTGTTGCTGTGTTCAGTATTGATGTCTTACGGCATCTTTTCTCAGTGACAGCCGTGTCTAATAGCCAGGTAGATACCAGCCATTTGCGGCCAAAAATAGGTCTTGTTTTAAAAACAACTACACGCTAATTAAGCAAAGCAGAAGGCCTGCATAAATAAAGCGGCAACTACTCATTCAGCATACTAAGAATCACATAAGACGGTGATGAGGGAATCCATCGGGAATCGCTCGTCCCATCTTCATGTAAAACAGCACGCAAACCTATAGTCATAATCTCACTAGGTATGGTCCTTTTTGGTTGAAATATTAGAGTGGGCCCATTTTTGCCTACTACTCTTCTCCCACTTTAAGCAGTGGTGACCACTTCCCGAGACGGAGGCCTGCGCGAGGCACTTACCTCTTGCAAGGATTCAACGATGACGGGCCATGCGAGGATAATACTCCTCACCCAAACTAGCACAGGAGTACTGCCCGCGTGAGGCACATAACTTTTCCTCCGAGATAATCTTCCTTTCAGCTTAGAGGTATAATAACTTATATTAAGTTAATTAGTTAAGTCTCGTGTACGGGAGCCTCCCTTGCGGGGATAACTCTGCAGACCTACGAGTTTGTGTGGTACCTCCGGGAGCCCCATGCTTAAAAGTTCATCTACCTGTCTCTATGTCTCATATTTTCGTATGCTCTTATTTTAGTTTTAGCTAGCATATTTATAATTGTTTAGGTAAAATCATTGTATAGACTTATATTTTTTCAGGTCAGCAAATCAAATCTTGTAAGTCCATAGATCACGAAATTGCTATTGACAGGCATACTGGTGACACAAATTCTTGGGATGAGACTGTTGTGTTTAATGTTTGCGACGATGGTCGCACAGCCCCACCAGAACGATTGAGTTCCACCGGCCTTAGGAGCCGGTTTTTGTTTCCCGCAATGCAGTCTCGTACAAGGTCCGTCACCACGAGACCAGATGCTAACCACCATCATCACTCGTCGTGCACTTGCGGCATGGTGAGTCAACATGATACACTGGAACGGCCCGACACTACCCGGCGAGCTACAAGTGGCGCCCGATGTGGGGCCTGAAGAACATCATTAATCACCACAGTGAACTCACGCCCACACCATACAGTGAGCTTAGCTCAATACCTTTGTGGGAACTCTGCATGTCACCAGTCATCATTTCCGGCACCACCAGTACTTCGATGGACACATCCACACCATCTTCCAGCCATAGCCTTCCAGAGATGGCCCTGTATAGTAGTGAGATATTGGCAGTGGAGGAACATCTGCCACATCCGTCCTGTACGAGTTGCAGTACCCAGACCTGCTGGGGAAACTTCACCGCAGATGTTTGTGGACACTATTGCCGAGGTTGCAGTAGGATTTATCCATAGTTGTGCGAAACACAAAACTTATTATTATGTTTATTTTTTAAATATTGTTCTTATTATTATATATGATTTAACAATTGAAACCCAGTCCCTAGGCTGACTAAGGTCATCCTACACAGCTGCGCAATATTCTTGCGTAGCTGTGTCTCACTATAGAATAATCGCTGATTCCTTTGTTGTAAACATGTCGGGTGCGACGTAAGTACACGCTATGCTGGAACTGCCTGATGAACTAGTCTTTATACTTTATTATTATATATTATTTTTCTTATAATTTTTAAACCCCGCGTCAGTATGACGGGGTGGATTTGGGGCAGTGAGACCTGCTTGTGCGGAATCGCACTGTATGCATCCGCTCATATAATTAGGATGCATACCACTAATATATATATATATATATATATATATATATATCTATGTGCATACCTTTGTTTACCCGAGATGCACAATGTAATTAAACTAATCCGTTATACTCTTGTGTTTGGTAGAGTTACATGATTATATATAACCTGTCTACATTTAACTGTAATTGTGGTACGTTGGAGCTTGGGTGTTCTCTGTGGAAAAATAATTATCCGCACCAAAGAGAACACCCATGCGAGCTATTGTTTAGGGAGCATTGTCTAAATAATTAATAAAGCATGCACCATAACATTAAAACACAAAAAAAAGAAAAAACCTGGAAAAATAATTCCAGGTCAAAAATCTAAATCAATGGTATGCCTCCCTCCCAAACTCTTTCGCACCCTATGTGCTCTGTCTTATGAACACACGTCTTTTGCGTCACTCTCCTCTCAGTTACGTGCCTACTCAGGAAGTCTCTAATTTCCGCCTAGCATGCTCGCGTGCACTTGATCTGCCAAACGTGATTGTTTGCCATGGGTGTCAAACTAGGAGGGGGTGGTGTAGCGCGGACTGACCGGATGGGTACTGACCATCCCAGCAAAGCTGGGTGCGGAATGGCCACTCCGGATTCGCTCCAAGCACGCCACCCCCCGCCCCCATGGGTAGGGTAGTATGCGTACATAGGCCCTATGGGAGAGGTTTCTCATCAAAACCGGATAAGTCTGATAAAACGCATGGTGCGCATGCGTGCGCGTCAGAGCTTCCCTGACAACACCTCTCGGAATTGGAAGCAAGTGCGTCCCCATAGTTTACCGAGTAGATACTCGTAAATGCTTATAATTCATCGACTTTCGTTGCCGTTGATATAATTTGGACCAGAATTAAACGAGCTTTCTAAAACTGTAAACGTTATCGTTGAAGCTCCCCGCTAAATTATACTCTATAATATTGCTATAACATCATAATCGTGTGTATATATTAAACTAAATACAGAGTGATATTGTACACGTGGTCGATACGTCACTGGTATACTAGCACGCTGATTGGCTGGCGCTCGGCCGCTGATTGGTTGGGGCGACCAGCTCCTACCTCACAGCAAGTAAAGAAGGGGTGAAAAACCGAGGATCAAGAGCATCGTCGGCGTGGAGACCGACCTGCCGAGAACTGACTGGAGGTGCGGACTAGACGAGTAGACCGGAACACCGACGGAAGATACAGCACATCATCACGGTTCCGTGCAGCTATGACCTCACCCGCATGTAAAAGCAGTTCTCGGACTTTATGCATTATGCAATTTTGGATGCTCTCGGATGGCCATCCGGGAGCAAATTAATCAATTAAAGTGATGTGTCACACTTCCGAACTTTTCAAAAGGGAACACCTGCGGAAAGGGCCCTTGTAGCCGAGGATGTGATCTGTAGCTCGCGGGCTATCGTCGGGTCATTTCGGCACGCAGTACCCGCCTGTCACTCCACACGTGCCCCACGAACAAGGGGGCTGGTTAGCTCTGAGTCTCGGGGTTCCGGGTCCAGTGAGATGTCGCTCTGCAAAATTCATAGACCGGCTCCTAAGGCTGGTGGAACGCAATCGTTCTGGTGGGGCCGTGAGACCATTGCCGTTAAAATTGAACTGCACGGTGTCAGCCCAACTATTTGTGTCACTGGTATATCTTTCCATATCAATTTAACTATGGAGAATGATATATATATATATATATATATATATATATATATATATATATATATATATATATATATATATATATATATATATATATATATATATATCTGTGTGTAAATAACAGTTTGTCAAACAAGGGTAGATCATTTGACAGTAAATGAGCACTAATGTACTTTGCACGTGGGGTCGCCGGAGGTACCACATGGACTCGTAAATCTGCACAGAGGGCACTGATTAACTTAATATAAGCTAGTATACCGTCATGATACAAATGAAAAAACTCCTGATATTACGAGAGGGATATGCCTCACGCGGGCTCTGGTTAACTAGATGCTACTGGTTGGTATGAGAGGTAATAGCCTCGCATGGGCCTCCATCACAGGATATCTCACCTATGCGAGAGGCAAGTGCCTTGCGCGGGCCTCCATCATAGGAAAATGCCTTCAACGCTGAAGCGGAGGAAGAGCTGGCAAAAATGGCCACTCTTTTGTTCACCAAAAATGCAAGCGAAAAAGACAATCCTAGTGAAAAATATAATTAACGTGATGCATACTGGTTTATGTGAAGACAGGGCGGGTGGCTCCCGAAGGATTCACAAGTCCCGGCCTTATGTCATTCCAAGATATTGCATTAGTAGGTGCCGCTTTTCTTTATGCGGGCTTTCTGCCACCCCTAACCTATTACTTAGGTTTTAGAAAAGAGAACCAGTTTAGGCCGCAAGTGGCAGAGATTCCTACCTAGCATTAGACATGGCTATCCAACAGTCGCAGACGCCCCGCTTTCCATAGGTTTACCTTAGAAGCCATCTACCTCCATGAACAGTGGCGTACATGTTACTTCACAACACATCTGAATTGCGTGAGACTCCAGATGCCGTGCTTCATAACCACATAAAACATCACTGGACGATGTCAAATTTTATGACTGACATATCATTACGGTGAGGGTAGAGAGACGAATATCCACCTCGAGTAAGGGCGTGGCAGATTCCAAGATCCTGCCCAGACACTGCAATGAGTTGGGTGGAGATGCTCGTCTCATCCGTCACCAATCCTATGGACTTAACTATTGACCTGGCATTAGGTTTATGTTCCAATATGCCCAATATGCATTGCGGCCTGGAAATAATTTATCCTACCATAATAATAATAATAATAATAATAATAATAATAATAATAATAATAATAATAATAATAATAAATAACTACATGTTTTCGCAGTGCTTTCCTTCCTTGGCAAAGATGTCTAACTACTAAGTATCCGAAGATACAGTGGGAGATGTATGTAAACCCGCACTTTGGCCATCACCGCTCGAAATCCTCCGATAGTTTCCCAGAGTATATGTCTCTAAATGAAGAAATTGTCCCTAACCACTTTAACCTATCCTATCGAGCTGAATAGTGAGATTTAGTCGGTAACCTGCTGGGCTCAAACAAGTAGAGCATGGTCAGCGACCTCAGTGTAAAATTGATGATGGCGGGAATAAGTGATGTAGATATAAATGTTGCTGATTGATACAGCACATCATCTCGGTTCCTCACAGCTTTCAGTTCAGCTCACTCCAGAAAGCAGTTCTCGGCTAACCCGCATTACGTACAATTTTGGATGCTCCCGGATGGCCATCTTGGAGCAATAATAAACTAAAATTATGGTTCCCATTTACGAAAACCAATAAGCAGAACTTTCTGCGGTAGGGTCTTCAGACCCAGTATGTAGACTTCTACATAATGTAGAGCAGTGATGCTTCTTGGTGGATGACTTGCCGGATCTGCCAACCACGCGAAATTGGAGATCAAACCACCATACTGCATATCGTGCGGCTACCTTTGTAACTTTTTTACCTCAGCCAAGTAGACTTTGCCCGGTGCGCCAAGAGCTATGTGATGTACCCCGCACCATATGCTTCAATATGTACATGCATAGAAATATTATATATAGTGACCCTATCTGTTAATGGGTTACGTTTAATGTAGCTTGCCGGGTAGTGTCGGCCGTTCCAGTGTATCATGTCGACTCGCCGCGCCACAAGTGCACGATGAGTGATGATGCTGGTTAGTATCCGGTCTCGGGGTGACGGACCTTGTACGAGACTGCCATGCGGGAAACAAAAACCAGCTCCTAAGGCCGGTGGAACACATTTGTTCCGGTGTGGCCGTGCGACCATCGTCGTGAACGTTAAACACAACGGTCTCATCCCACGAATTTGTGTCACCAGTATGCCTGTCCATAGTAATTTCGTGATCTATGGACTTACAAGATTTGATTTGGTGACATAAAATATAAGTCTATACAATGAGTTTACCTAAACAATTAAAAATATGCTACATAAAACTACAATAAGAGCATACGAAAATACGAGACATAGAGACAGGTAGATGAACCTATAAACATGGGGCTCCAGGAGGTACCACACAGACCCGTAGGTCCGCAGAGGTATCCCCACAAGTGAGGCTCCCGTACACGAGACTTAACTAGTTAACTTATTGTAAGTTATTATACCTCTAAGCTGAAAGGAAGAAGGGTATATCAGACGAAAAGTGATGTGCCTCACACGGGAACTACTCATAGTGCTAGTTTGGGTGAGGAGTGTTATCCTGGCGAGAGGCAAGTGCCTCACGCGGGCCTCCATCTCGGGAAGGTGTTGCCACTGCTCAAAGCAGGAGAAGAATAGTAGGCAAATATGTCAACCAAAAATGCTTTAGAGAGAAAAGACCATACCTAGTGAGATTATGACTATAGGGGTGCGTACTGTTTTACGTAAAGACGGGACGGGGGATTCCGAATGGATTCCATCGTTACCGTCTTATGTGATTCTTGATATGCTGAATTAGTAGTTGCCGCTTTATTTATTCAGGTCTTCTGCTTTGCTTAACTCCTGTTAGTTGTTTTCAGAACAAGAATTATTTTAGGCTGCAACCGGCTGATATCTACCTATCTATTAGACACGGCTGTCACGGAGAACAGGTGCCCTAAGACATAAATACCAAAGACAGCTAATAATAGCGCATTCGAACGTTCTAGAATATTCTAGAAGCTTTGAGTCCACGTGGTTATGACGTCACGGCAATAGTTTGAAGATAATCATGAAGAGTTTTTCCTGGATAACTCGGCCATTTCTCAACCGATTTTGAAATGGTTTACAGATTTGAAAAGCCCGTTAAATTCTGCTCTTGAGTAATGCCATATATAACGGGAACAGGCAATCAATAAGAATTACAGGGTACCATCTCGGTACACTAAAAGCGCCGTCTAGGTCGTAACTACGCGCTCCATATAAACAGCTTCCTAGCGCGCATGCGCATCATGCGCTTTAACGAACTTTTTTCAACACGCTATCTCTCCCATAGGCCTATATATGCTTATGGCTCTACCCAGAGGGGCGTGTTCAAGAAACGATTCCTTTCTCCTTTTCTTTGTTTTATTACTAATATTACGGTGCATGCTATAACTTTGTTTAGTAGATGATTCTAAACAATAGCTCGCATGGGTGTTCTCCTTGAGTGCGGATAATCATGATCTCCACAAAGAACACCCAAGCTCCAACGTACCACAATTTAAGTTTGTAAATATATATAAAAAAATAATAAGAAAAAGACACGGTATCTGGACCATGTAACATACCCTTACAAGGTATTAATCACACCGTATTACTTGCACACCCCAGGTAAATAAAGGGGTACGCAACACGTATCACTTAGTACTGTCACTATATAAAATATCTATTTGCGGCCCGTTATTACCGGTCTGCAACGGTCAGCTCTCGCTGGCCTCATATCCATCCTGACGTCTAAGAGAGGAAGAAAAATAATAAGAAAAATAAGGTATATATAATAATAACAATAACATAAGAATTGGTTTATCAGGCAGCCTCAGCGTAGCTGAGACGGCATGACGGGATTGTGACGTTATTGCACTGCAGAATGTTGCGTTCTTTACGTCGCACACGATGTTCTTACAACCTCGGAATCTGCAGTGCTCATTTCGTGTGAGACACAACCGGGCACTGAAGTGTGCGGTTGTGTCGGATAACCGTAGTCGTCCTAAGGACGGGATTCAATTGATCTAACATATATAATAAGAAGAAAAGTATTTTTTAAATAAAGTAATAACTAATACACTTCCACGAATCGCTTATTGATATTTCTGCTGAATTACATTTGATCACACCTCTGCTGCGAAATTTCCTTATTGTGTCTGGGTCCCACGACTGATGGTGGTGGGTCGCGGTGGATGCACTGTCATTGCCAAAGAAATATGCGCATCCATTATGTCTCTCACAGTTACCGCTGGTTCCAATATATCCGTCCGTATAGCCCCGGTGGTACTAGTGGTTGCAAATGTCGCTGATGCTGTGGTGATGGCGGCGAGCTGTACCGTAGGCTGAAGTCGTAGTGCGGGAGTGGATACGGTGGGAGATGACATCTTCCGAAACTTAGCATACTTTAATAGACGACTTGCGGTGATGTTAGACATGGCCTGGATATCCTGTGTGTGCGTGATCCATCTCTTCCCTGTGTATGGACGTTTCGGCGTGGTTCCCTTTCTGATTGCGGGGTCAGAAAGGCGAGGAGGCGGATGCTGAATAACATGGGTCGGAGTTACACTTATTGTCACAGGCTGCGACAGTCCTGGTCCTTCGTCTATGGAAAGTCCGTGTGGAGATGGAGACTGCGGGTAACTTGGAATGTCTATTTCTGCAGGTGTCGTAATTACCACTGAAATCGGTTGACTAGCCAACACTGTTTGAGATACTACGATGGCGGGGGTAGTGACCATAGCCGGATGGCTAATAACTGATGCATGTGCTGCCAAACTGGATTCTGCGGGAGATTTTCGCTTCTTACCCTGCTTCAGGACCGGCGTGGATGAAGTGACAGGTACCGGTGTAACACTTCCAGATGCGGCTGTGGTCAAGATTTCACGTCTGGCTGTCGATACGTTGCTTACTGTAGCCGCAAGAGATGAAGGCTAACAAGATATATATGAGTAGTATTCTTCGTGTGGGCCATTTTCTCGGTCGGGAGAACTTTAACCGGGAGCCGAGATTCGAAGCGGGTGGCTAAAACGGCATGATCCTCGTTCTCTTCCCCAGGAACTAACGTTACTTCCAACACATGGTGATGATAACGGAGCGCGTGTGTCTCCCCGTAGCGAGTAGTGGTGTAGAGATACCGGCACATTACACAAAAGGCTGACTGGAAAAGATGATCCTTATTAACATGATGCGGTCGGATTTCCTAGTGAATGTTCTGGTACATGGCTCTCCACTAGCTAACAATGAGTTACACGGGAACCGCCTTGGAACTGGTACGGATTCTTCTTCAGACGAATCCGACAACGCTAAATTTTCAAGGAGTGACATCTTGTTCCCGCATGGTAGTTAGTTGCAGGAACTTTGTTCAAAACCTAATGCCCTATCTCTTCATGGTCTATACTTTCCAGGCCAAATATAATAATGAAATAATAATAATAAGAAAAACAGCAGAATTTTGTTTGCGACACGAAAGAAGCCTAATGCTATGTTCTTCCCTGGTGTCGAGTTTTGACAGGAAGACAAAGTTTCAGAGCGCGCTTCCTCCTTGTATACTATTTGGTGACGTCACAGGCGGCGGATGACCACACCTAAAAGTTTTAACAGGTGATTTGGTCATCCTTATATGAATGTTTCCTCACTCTCCGGCCTGGTGTCATAGGATTAATTCCTCCCATCTAAAGGGAGTACTTTTAACTATAGGAAGAATGGCTCGTTAAACTTATCGAACCCTGAGGGTATTTCACTCTGTAATGGTGGAGCCCGTGGGCAGAACAGAGTTACTTTAGAGCACAGATGACCTGTTGGATGTTGTCGTAACTTTGATCAATCCATTGTCGAATTCAACTTTCCGGTAGCAAAATCCTACTCGTGACTGACGACAATGCGGGCATCTTGCTCTCTTAATAATATCGACTGTTATTACGTGCAGATGAAGTATATAGTTTAGCTGTTTCTGTATGACGTCGGGAAAAAGGGAACGGGGAGGAAAATTTGACAAACGGCCTCCCGTGACGCATACTGTAGATGGCGGTAGTGCTTTCCTGATATCCATATGATCAGTTCTCCCGTAACTGGATAAGAAGGTATGTGTGTGGGAGATTTGTTGGTTGCGGTCTGTTGATGATAATGCTGCTGTCGGGATGTCCGGGCTGCTGTATGATGCCAATGTTATAAGCGAAGTGGGCGCATTCCAGTTTTCCACGTTGGTGAATGCCAGGTCTGTTGTTATTTGTGGGAGGTGTAGTCTGCGGGAGATATTATTTCTCCAGCAATTTGTGCGGGAGGGATTTGTTGCGGGAATGTTTATGTCTCTACCGGTAATTAATTAATTAAGACCGGTAGGTGCTGCTAAATGCTGTTGTTGCCGATGTTGAATGTCTCCGTTATGCAGAGTATAACTGAGCAAGTATGTGATGTACGCGCAATGATGAATAGATGCATCCAGTCTTGAAGGCAGGTGTGTTCTTGTAGGTATTGACGTTCTGTCTGTTGTGTGATGTCCTGACTGCTCACGGGGGAGTATGGTAGGCCAATGGATAGGGTGGCCTTTGGATAGGGGGATATGGTCATCTCCCATTACACGATGGTTGGCGTCCTGTCGTAATTTTTAGACACCGGGAAAATTCGAGCCGAGAGTCTGCTGAACAGGCTGCTTCCCTGCCAACCACTGGGGCTAACGTTGGTCGGTGCGGTGCGGGATGCCACCTTCTCTGTTGCAGCAGTCTCTCTCATATCTGAAGATTGACAGTCAACAGACGACGAGTGGAGTGTGAAATGGACTGGGCTGATGTCAGAACTTGGTGTATAGACGAGGGACGCCAATTGGATTTGGGGTGGTGGTGCGCTCATGGATATGGGACGCGCTTAGATGAGAATTGGTCTGGCGTTTTCGGGAGGTGGCCGGATACACCTTGTTGTATAGTTCTGCGGTTCTAGAAACGCCATCCAGCATCTTCACTTCCATGCTATTCATCACATGTTCCACCCCACAGGAAGCACGGCTTGGGTCAGCCTCAGCTTCCGCTTGTGGTAACTCTATGATGGGGAGGGGGCATAGCATGAAGTGGGTGGGAATAGGAAAAGATCGGAGGAACAACTTTCCCATCCGGTCCCTTGGACAAAACAAACACAAAGTTCTTCAGATACGACTTCCCAGATCGAGTAGACCCGTGCTGAGGGGGGGAGAGGGCAGGTACGTATCTCGTCATCATCGTCAGCATTAGCTGCCTGTTCGTCCACATTCTGGCTTGGTAGAACTAGGGCTGAACTAGCACCGCAGTGCTCTGCGCTAACTGTGGGAACACTAATTTCCGTAGAAATATCTGTCTGGGTACCGGTGTGATGAGAAATGCCCAGTCCGATCTCTGGTGCTTGGTGGTCAATGACACAAGGTTTAAGTCGATCAAAGTGGATGATTGAGGTCAGGCCATCCGAAGCACGGATGCGGTAGGTCACGTCCGATGTCTTACCTACTACCACATAGGGGCCTTTCCACTGGTAACTCAGTTTACTTGGCACGTATGCAGACTGTCGTGAATCGTGTACCCAAACCATTCTTCCTGCTTCATATGGATCTCCATGCAATCTCCGGTCGTGCCATGTCTTTTGCCGCCGGTGTGCAGTGGATAGTGCTTCTCTCACTAACTCATGGGCTTGTTCTATCCTTGGCCGCAAGAGTTCGACATAGAGAGATGGTGAATTTTTATCTCCTGGTATTCGTGGCATGGCCAGATCCAGTGGTAAGGCTAATTCATGGCCTAACATTAACCGAGCAGGGGTTTAGCCCGTGCTGGAATGTTCTGAGGTGTGGTAAGCCATGAGTACATACGGGAGCCGTAGATCCCAGTCTCTACAATCAAGGCGTGTTTCCTTGGTACCCATCTCTACGAGAGTTCTATTGAATCTCTCTACCATCCCGTCGCTCTGGGGGTGGTATGGAGTTGTCCTTGTTTTGTCGATATGGAATAATTTGCAGAGCTCTGATATGAGCCCTTCTCAAAATTACTTCCTTGATCGGAGTGCAACTCATAAGGCATACCAAAGCGGCAGAACACATTGCTGGCCAAGACCTCTGCTATGGTGGATGCCTCTTTGTCCGGCAAAGCAAATACTTCTACCCACTTCATAAAATAATCTTGCAATACGAGGATGTATTTATTTCCATCATCCATCGTATTCAAGGGTCCGAGCACGTCGATAGCCACTCGCTCCCACGGTGCACCAACAATCTTAATTTGCGATGGTGCGATATGGTGTTGGCCAACAGCGCGTTTAAGGCATGGGATACATTTGGCAACCCATGCCTTGACACTATCGCGAATCCCGATCCAGTGGAATCTCAGTTTGATACAGGCAACAGGCCTTTCCACGACAAGATGCCCGGTGTTATCATGTAGTTGTTTCAATATAAGTTCACGATAACTGTCCGGGACTACCAAACGGTCATTAATGTATAGAATGTTATTTATTAATTGACATTCTTCGACCCGTTGGTAATATATATTTTGCCGTGGTGGATAGAAGTGTTACCGATTCCTTAGGAGGACGTACCCCCTCCTGAATCCACGCGTATATATTCCGTGTCTGCATGTCTGTTGTTTGGTGGTGTGCGATTTTCTCCGGATTCCACTCTGTGTACCTCAATTCGGGGAACTCCGGAGATGGTTGTGTTGACTGTGTCACGGTGGCGGCCTCTTCGTGTTCAGCCTCCGCGCTGATTCTGCTAAGGGCGTCGGCATTTCCATGCATTTGCCGGGACAGTCAACAACGTTAAAGTTATAGGCCTGCAGGGATTCCTGCCATCTCGCTTCCTGGCCCTCCAGATTTTCTAAGTTCCTGAGCCACCATAGCGAGGCATGGTCTGTACGGAGTGTAAAAGGGCACCCATACAGAAAGTGCTTGTAATACTTGACGAAATGGACCACCGCCAATAGTTCTCGCTTGGTGGTTGCGTATCTTCTCTCCACGAACCGTAACCCAACACCTGCTCTGTTCCGTCTTCGGTGCCTTGAGATAGAACCGCGCCTATAGCAAAAGCTGACACGTCAGTGTCTAAGATGAAATCGAGGTTTGGATTGGGATGAGCAAGAATTGGGGTGGTCGTCAAGAGTTCCTTCAGTGCCCCGAAGGAGCCTTCACACTCACCCGTCCACTCAAATGGTCGATCTTTCTCGGTGATCTTGTAGAGGGGTGAAGCAATCTCGCTGAAATGTCGGATGTAACGGCGATAGTACTGGCATAGCCCAAGGAAACTCCGTGTCTCTGTAACTGAAGAGGGTCGAGGCCACTCTGCCACTGCCTTAGTTTTCGATGGCTGTGTAGCCACTCCATCACCGGATATGACGCGTCCCAGGAACTCGACGCTCTGTCTGAAGAGATGACATTTCTTCGGTTTGAGCTTTGAAAGAATGGTGTCAAAATTGGTTATGGTTTGCTCAAACGTTGGTCCAAAGACTATTACGTCATCGATGTAACAGAGACAGATCTCCCATTGCAGGGTAGTTAATACCTGCTTAATGAGTCATTCAAAAGTTCCGGGAGCGTTGCACAATCTGTAGGGCATCTTGCGGAATTGGAAAAGGCAGTCCCTACAAACGAATGCCATCTTTTCCATATCAGCTTCATCCATGGCTGCTTGCCAGTAACTGCTAGTTAAATCAAGGGTACAAAACCACTTGGCTCCAGACAAGGAATCCAAGGCCTGATCTATCCGTGGTAATGGATAAGCGTCTTTAATGCTAAGATAATTAAGGCAGCGGTAGTCAATGCAAAACTGCATGGTTCCATCCTTTTTGCCTGCTAGCACTCTAGGGCTAGCCCATGGATATGCTGAGGGTTCAATAATACCAGTCTGCAACATGTTGTTCACTTGTTGGTGTGCTTCTGCTTCCTTGTGAACAGGAAGACGTCATACCGGTTGTCGTACGGGGCAATTATTGCCTGTATCGATGGAGTGTCATACGAGATGAGTTTCTCCAAGATCCATGTCTCTGGAGGAAAAGCTATCGCAATATTTATGTAGTTCCGAATTTCTCGTTTTTGTGATTGCAGTAATCCAACGGTGGCACGTAGATATAAATCATGTAAATGTTCGGGTAAATCATCAGTCATTTGTGGTGTTGCATCAGAAAGTGCAGGTGATTCCAATGAGATTATGTCCGCTAAATAGCTGCAGCGTACTCCGGGTTCCAGAGTGATAGGATCTGCAGTACCATTGAACACTCTAATAGGTATTTTATCCTTATTAGTAGTGTCCACTATTACGCGGGGACTTGCGCATTGTGAGGTGATCATATAATCAGGGTCGGCTTCCAGCATGGCGATGTGTGTGTTGCTTCCTAACTGTGGTGCGGTGGCCCATAAGATCTGTTCCTGTCCCGGCTCAACTGTGGCTGTACTTGATAATATTACTGCACACATATTGTACAATGACGATGCTGGTCTGAGAGGTATTCGTTGGCCGTGTATGTCAAGTTCCTGTTGTCTGCAGTGTATGATGGCTTCACTGACACTGAGGAAATCAAAGCCAAGTAGGGCGTCGTTATGAATAGAGGCGATGATATCTCTCTGAATGAATTGCATTTCCTCTATTTGGATAACTGAATTAATTACACCGGCTACGGGTACATCGGCTCCCGTAGCCGTCTATAGGTAAATATTTGTAGGCTTAAGGGGAGGCTTCTTATGAGGTGGGATGCTCTCATATAAGCGCTGGTTAAATACCCTGATAGAAGCACCGGTGTCGACGGTGGCACTGGTGGAAACGCCAATAAACAGACAGGCACATTTGTAGATTACTTTGCGATGTACCTGCGGAAGAGTTTCCAATGATGCGGTCCGTGATAATGGTATTGGAACAGCATCATTCTGTATATATTCCGACTGTTTCAGTATCGCTTCTTATATGCTTGTGGATGGCTGAGTGAGAAAAGGACCAACCCGTCATCGCCGCTGGTGTGAAGACGGTGGTGAAGAGGAGGTAGCAATGGTGGTGGTGATGTTGTTGTTTCTGTGTAGGCGGTATTAGTAAAGATAGGCGGCGCATATGGGATGACGGATAAGCTCTACCTGTGCAAGCCATTTCCTACAATGCTTCATAGGATGCGTTGGTGAAACACAGAAGAAACAATAACGTTGCCAAGGATGTGAGTTCCTCTGTTTATGTCGGTGCTTGTGGATCCATGAGGCGGAGTGACTCATCTCTCCTGAATCGCTACTGTCTGTGGATGTTGAAGATGCTGCTGGCGGGGGTGATGTTCTGCATACCACCAGAGGGCACCGAGAATCTAGTGTTGTGTTGGTGGGACGTGGTGCTTCAAAAACGTTGTCTCAGCGGAGGTGCTAGATCCTACCACTGCCGTTTTACATAGGAAAGAAGGTTTGTTGTGTGCGGAAAAAGAAGGGGATGCCCTTGCTGCGGATGGGGGAGGCATCGCAGGCACTGACATATGTGAAGCCGTGCATTTTGGTGTTGGTGTGAACGCTGATTTCTGTGGATGATGGTTTGCCACTGAACGTTGGTGTGTGAAAGCCGCAGTTGAGCCGGGAGATGGATATGGGCACCGAAGTGGCTAGGTGTGATTCGGTGCCCTTAGGAGTTTGACTCTTTTTCTGGTTGCGGCGTGCTATGGTCTGGAGCCGGCGTTGTAGAGGGAGGTCGGTTAGGACACCGCTCCCTCCAATGTCCTGGCTGACCGCATCCGAAACAAGTGTTCGGTGGCGGTGCAGTGTTGGTGGTGTTTGCTGTCCTAAACTGGGTGGTGCCGAGGTTTGTGCTGAGTGTTGTAGCCAAATTAGTGAGTGCGGAGATTTGTTTGTTAATCTCTTCTATCCGCTCTTTCATGTTGCCATTGTTGTTGTTATTTTGCTGGTTCCCACGCCTGGGGGATCCATTGTACCCTCATCCACGGGCACGGCCCCTTCCTCCAGGTGCTTGATTCTGAATGAAATTCTGCATATCCGGTGGTTGTGGAGTTGTCTGTGTGGTCGGTGTCGATGATCTGAGGGGAGCACTAGCGGGCGGGGCGATAGCTGCACCCTCTATCTCGTTGATAGGATGGAGTTGGCAGCGGTTATTCGTTTCCCGCTGCAGAAAGTTCTCAATGCGAACTGCGGTTGCCGTTAATTGGGCCAAACTCCCGTGGTCGCCGAGAAACAGTTTTTCTTTTAGGGCGGGTTCACCGCTTAATGCATCGATGAAGGTGTCGAGATGCAAATGAATCACGCCCTCCGTATTGGTGCTCGGATAGGCGTGGGTGACTAGCCTCCTAATTCGGCTAGCTAACTCTGGAAGAGTTTCTCCCGTGCATCGTCGAAGAATTTTAAGTTGAAGACGACTGGTCTCTCCGAGGGCTGTGTCGCCAAATTGCTCCGTTAGTGCTCATTCCAACTGTGTGTAGGTTGGTGTACCGCAAGAACTTGAAAGGCTTTTCCGGAAGGTTTTGCACCGAGATATTCACCCATTTGTCGATTGTCCCAGCGCTTAGTTCGACTTATGATCCAGAACTGTATCTTATAATTGGTCCAGTCATCCTCCCCACTAAATTCAGGAGGGAGGATGACTCGGCTAAGATCGCGGGAAGAATGCAGTGGTTGAAATCTTGGTGGTGCGGGTATCTGGGAAGTTGAGGATTGTACTGAAGTTGGTCGTAGTGCAGATGGTGGTTGTGTTGGTGTTTCTCGTTGAAGCCGATGCCGAGGAGCCAGGACATGCGTACTCCAATTTAATGAGTCTGCCATGTTTGTAGAGCCATAGACTGGCATGGGTCTATGGACGGGAGGTGGATTATTGTGAAGATCACGCGGTCATTCCTCATATGGCGGTGGTGCTGTCGGCTGATGATCGTGATGTGTCGCATGGCTTATATACCAGCGAAACGGTGGTGTCGATTCCTCCCAATATTGCCACGGTAATCCCCTTGAGTACATTGTTTCACTAGGAGGGAGCAGTGCGGGAGGTTGTCTATGTTGTGGTGGCGGGAGAAAGTGTTGCATATATAGGTGTTGATGTATAGTGTTTCCTACGTGCACTGCAGTCCTATAATTTCTATGAATAAACAAAACATATGAACGGATGGACACTGGCCATTTATATACATAATCTAACCAGAACACTCAATACAGTGTCAAATGATTAAAATATATTTAACAGTACAGGTTAATGAACCTACTATAGTGTGGTTAGCAACACATTGAGGAAAATGATAATAATTATCAACAAATACAGAAATTATAACCAGAGGTCCTAAGACCATTACTGTTCCTTTTAGTCATCGGGACCATTATTGAGGATACAATATAATTAACAAAACCTATTTAGACAAATAATTAAACGGTGAAGTATAGTTACTTGAATACTTGGTAGTCATTCCTAGGTTAGGCTACCGTGTTACTGAAATTGATACATTGATCCGTAGTCGACATGAAATGATGTGCTTTCCGGAAGCTGGAAAGTTCCCGCAGGTGGATTCCCGCAAGCTGTTTTCCGCCAACAAGACTTCCGCAAGAACACTTATGGCAGGAGTGCATCGCTTAGTGCTGTAGGCCTAATAGAATGTCTAACGAGCAGTCAGTAAAAGATACGATAGTACTATGTGGTGAAGAAAGTTCCCAGACACCGATGGCACGGATGGACGGTGTAAACAACCTGTCACAAGCGGGGGTTGTTAGAGGCAAACAAAGATACAAAACAAAGCTTCACGGTGCTGGGTACGTCAGCCAGCTCTGAAGACGCACCTGGCAGAGTTTACTTGCTGCGGTCGAAAGTCGAAAGAACCGACACGACATGTGCGGTGGCAAATTGAAATACCACTTTTAGGCATGGGCGGCAGATCCGGCGAGTCATCCATCAAAGAACATCCCGTCTCTACATCTGTAGACTCACATATTCAGGCCGTAAAGGCCTCACCGCAAATTTGTGTTCCGAATGTAGCTGTTAGTATTCGTGAACAATTATCAGAAGTTCCAAATTACTCCCGTAAATGGGGAGTTACAAAGCGGTGGGTTGGAGAACTTCACGCTATGGGATAAAAAACCTGACACATAGCAAAGGAAAACGTGTATTGTCTGTCGCGCTTCTTAGTAGCTGGTACAGATCCAACCTGTTCGGCCCCTTGCCGAGGATGCTCTCGATCACTGGATCACTTCTCCTTTTATACTCCTCGGGACGTCCAATCATCGTTCGAGCAACAGCCAATCAGCGAGCAGCTAATAATAGCACAGTCGAACGTTCTAGAAGCTTTGGGTCCACGTGGTTATAACGTCACAGCAATACTGTGAAGATAATCATGAAGAGTTTTTCCTGGATAACTCAGCCGATTTTGAAATGGTTTACAGATTTGAAAAGCCCGTTAAATTCTGCTCTTGATTAATGCCAGATCTAACGGGAACAGGCAATCAATAAGAATTACAGGGTACCATCTCGGTACACTAAAAGCGCCATCCTATCTAGGTCATAACTATGCGCTCCATATAAACAGTGTCCTAGCGCGCATGCGCATCATGCGTTTTAACGAACTTAGTTGTTTTTCGACACGCTATCTCTCCCATAGGCCTATATACGCTTATGGCTCTACCCAGAGGGGCATGTTCAGGAAAGATTGCAGGATGGGCGGCGCGTACCCAGCTCAGCTGGTACGGCCAGTATCCGACAGGTCGATCCGAACAACACCAACTTTCATGCTTCCGTCGCCAGACGGAGAACTTCTCCACACCATTTAATTCCTGATTTAGTTATAGAAATGATCTAGTAGACTTTACTTCATTGCTTTATCTTACCGTTCTGAGTTTGCACCGTATCATCGTGGAGTCAGCATGGTGAGACTGATCTACGGAAACCAGCTGCGTGGATCTGCATGCGGAAACCTTCCATCCTCAAGAGAACGTGTCAACTCATGCTACCTGTATGTAGCGTCTCAATTTCAGTAACATAGTAGCATGTTCCATCCAAGTAATTACTAGGTACTCGAGTAGCTATACATAGTATGTTTCACCGTCATAAATTTATGTCCGTAAAGGGTATAGATGACTAACAGGTACCGCACCGGTCTTCGGACCACAACTTATGATTTCTTTATTATTGTTCATGTTATCCTTGTTTACTGTGGGTGCTTAACTGACCACACTGCATTAGGTTATTAACCTATATATATTTACTACCTCAGCTGATCAAAGACTGTGATATTATTTCAGTTGCAATGATTAGTTATGTATATGGCAACTAGCCATCAGTTCATATGTTTTGTTTATTTATGTACAACTTTGGACCACAGTACGCTAGCAGATACTATACAGCAACAATATACGCATCATTTATTCCAGCCACCAACAATTTTACACTGAGGTCACTGACCTTGCTCTATATATTGAGCCTGGCATGCTATCGACTAACCTTGACTATTCAGCTCGCTAGGATAGTTTGAAAGTGGTTAGGGACAATTTCTTCGTTAGGAGACACATAGTGTACTCCTCTTTTCCGGCTGTTGCGGTAATGTAGCCCCGCACTCCGGCAAGGTTGTGTCAAATTGGCCAAATACCTATAGGGCCTTGTGTATATCAATTTATTGTCTCTTTCCACGATCCACCAGCTGCGTGGCTCTTAATTGTTTGGCCATCCCATCAGCACATTGATTGGATCCGACCATGGGAAACTATCAGAGGTTTCCGAGCGGTGATGGTTAATGTACTGATTTACATACATCTCCCCCGTATCCTCGAATACTTGTTAGCTCGATAACCCCGCCAACGAAGGAAAGCACTGTGAAAACATATAGTTACAAATGTGAGTTTGATAGTTTATTTACTGGCCCGCAGTGCATATCTGGGTGCATTGGAACTTAATCCTAATGACAGGTCAAAAGTTAGATCCATAGGAATCGGTGACGGACGAGACACGCATCTCCATCCAACTTGTTAAAGTGTCTGGGAAGGATCTTGGAATCTGCCACGCCCTCACGGGAAGGACGCTTGCGATGGATATTCACCTCTCTATCCTTAACGATATGTCAGTGATCAAACATGCTTATGTGAAATGTAGCCATTGTCCAGGTGATGTTTCATGTGGTTGCAGAGCAAGGTAGCCAGATTTTCATCAAATTCGGATGCGGTGCGATGTAACATGTATGCATACTGTTCATGGAGGTAGATACTCTTTCAAAGCGACCTTCGGGAAGCTAAGTGTCGACGCCCATTGGACAGCTGTATCTAATGATAGGTAGGAATCCATGCCACTTGTGGCCAAAGCTAGTTTTTGTTTCTAACAACTAAATGGTAGGTTAGACTGTAGCAGAAGGCCCGCACAAATAAAGCGGCATCTACGAATACAGCATCTAGGAACTACATAAGACGGTGATGTGGGAATTCTTTGGAAATAGCTCGTTCCGCCTTCACGTAAACCAGTACGCATCACGTTAATTATGGTTTCACTAGGATTGTCACTTATCATTTTTCTGTTTAACAAAAGAGTGGCCCTTTTTGCCAGCTCTTTTCCTCCGCGTCGGCATCGGGGGCATTTTCCTGTGATGGAGGCCTGCACGAGGCACTTGCCTCTCGCAACAGCAGAAATTCATGTGATGGAGGCCCATGCGAGGCACATTCCTCTTGCACCATCATGAAACATTCGGTGACAGAGGCCCGTGCGAGGCACTTTCCTCTCACAGCATCATGTTCTCTCTGTGTGTGCTAGGATATATTGACTTATATTAAGTTACTCAGTGATCTCGTGTTACGGATGCTTCTCTTGCGGGGATACCTCTGCGGATTCAAGGATCTGTGTGGTACCTCCGGCGACACCACGTGCAAAGAACACCACCTGGCTCTATATTGTGTATTACCGTATGCTCACCTACTGTCAAACGATTGTCTTGTTTGTATAGTACTTATTTATATTTCTAGTATATTATTATCATTGTTCTATTCTCTAAATTAGTATGGATAGACACACCGGTGACACAAATAGTTGGGACGACACCGTGTGGTTCAATCTCGACGGCAATGGTCACACGGCCCCACTGGAACATCAGTGCTCCACCGGCTCTAGAAGTCAGTCTTTGTACACCGCGGAGAGATGTCAGCTAACCAGCCATCCTGGTCATCGTGCACTTGCGGTGCGATGGGTGCATATCTATCAGTGGACCAGCACGTACCCCCGCAAGCTACACCACCACCGCCACTGCCGCTGCCACCGCCACCGCCAATAACAACCTTGTACTTGCCGACCCGATGATGCCGGTTAGCTGGCCTCTGGGAATCGCCAGCCGATCGTAAAAAATATGTGGGTTCGAAACAAACTAAAATGGAATTTGAATAGAATTGAAAATGACCCTAGCTCAAGGATCCACCACATCATAGGCCTTGCCTTTGGTGGATGCCTGTATTGAATTGTTGAATTATTTACCTATATGGAAATAAAGAATCTTGAATCTTGACCTACTCTACAGGGCGAATCGGTAATGAGTCGTTTCGCACCCACACCCCTCCACCCTCAACCCACCCCTATCCTGTTCGCCCCAGGTCGTTTCGCATCAGGTCGATTCGCTCCCTTGTCTGGGTCGTTTCGCACCTCTTTGAAATGGGTTGGGTGCGAACAGGAATGGTGAGTGTAGTTGAATTGAATTGAAGTGCCTTTGCAATGCCAATACCGACTCAACCTTTGATGTATTGCCGACCTGACCATACCAACGAAATGGTCTTCTATCTGGCAAATCAAATTCAATGCTGACAAATGATGTGCTATGCATCTGAAGGTAGAGCTAATATTAAACATTCATACTTCATGAACTCTCTTGATACAAATATTAAGCTGGTAGAAACAATTGTAAAGGATTTAGGTCCGAATGTAGACAACCAACTAAAATTTAGCATCCATTGTCAAATCCAAGTATCAAAAGCTAATAAGATTTTGGGACTGATAAGAAGGTCTCTCACCCATTTAGACTCTTCAACTCTAGTACGACTGTACACTTCGCTAGTTAGACCTATACTTGAATACGGGAATGGTCCATGGACTCCCATGTTAAGAAAAGACAGTCTAACACTAGAAAATGCCTATTCTTGGGGATAGACAAACAAAGCATCACTCGGGGACATAATTTTAAACTCACTAAGAGCCGAAGTGACAAACTAATTAGGCAGAACATTTTTGCAAACCGAATTACGAATAGTTGGAATAGCTTACCAAATGAAGTAGATTCAAGATTCAAGATTCAAGATTATTTATTCAATAATTCCAAGATAAGCGTCTTCAGGAATCATACCAGGTTGTCCGCCTAAGGCAGTGCCTTAAGTAGTTAAGTAGTTAGTGCCGTAAGCCTAAATATCTTCAAAAATAAACTAGATTCATTTTGGTCGGATTTTTTGTATCCGCAAGAGCCAGTACACAATCATTATCTTTCCTTTACCTCGAAACAAATTAACTAAGCAATAAGCATAATGTAGTTGCCATCTATCTACGGGCATTTTGCCTATAAAGGTAGTATGCGAACAAGTATAGAGGCGAATCGACTTGGTACGAACAATCTGGCAACCCGAGTTGTGCAACGTCATCCCGTTTACGTTACTTTCTTTTCATAATAATTTGCCACGAATCAAGAATCCTAATAAACGTAAAATATGGTAGGTTTTAACGACACATGTGTAATATGCTTAAGTCAACGTGCTTAAATGATTAATTTAAGGGTACTTTTAAACCTGCTTTGAATCAAATTAATCTATTGTAGATATGACGCATAATCTAATTTAAAATGCCTCAAATGTGTCCTCGCGTCATCAGTTTCCGTGGAACGTTTTCTTACTACAGCGTAACAGCGGGCGGATACGGCACTTGCGGATCATCGGCAGTTTTGGATCACTCTTAATCATCAATAAAATTCGTTGGAACCAGGCTTTGATTTAATATTTTGTCATGGGTTTCAATAACTTCAGTTTACTGATGACAAAGAAACATAAAAAAATCTGTATCTCAAGTTGAAGTTACCTTTCTTAAATATCCATCTATCAATCCACAGGCCTTTGAATTGTCGTCCATGCATCCCTCTACCATATATTCCCCCTACTATATATATAAATGTCCACAAGGTGTGAAACCTTCATCTGTGGGCACCATTGTCAGGAAGCTGATTGGTTGGTTTGTTGTCAAAATCAGCTGACATTACGTTTCTGACTACAAACCAACCAATCAGCTTTGTGACAATGGTGCCCACAGATGAAGGTTTCACACCGTGTGTATATTTATATATATCCATATATACAGTAGGAGGGATATGTGGTAGAGGGATGGAGGGACGAAAATTCAAAGGCCTGTGAGTGTGATCAAGCTGAAGTGATATGATGTCATAATCAGGTAACCATTGAGTAGGATGACGCCATAATCATTACTTCATAAATGATTCTTTATGGCTCATCTTTAACGCTTAATAGTCTAACATGTTGTACGAATTGTATGTCTACTATCTAATAAACTAATTTAATGGATCGCTGTTGCTGCCATGCCATAGGCAGCAACAGCACCCAGTCAAATTAGTTCCAAAATATTCAGTAGCTTACCTGTATAGTTTTCTGGAAATTGATAGTCAGGGAGTTCAGAGCAGTGATGTGTGGGAGATGGGCAGGGGATAGCTAAAAATGGAAAGACCCATTCGGCCATTGTGTCAGATTTCTAGCATTTATAATTTATCGTGGAGTATCCAGTTTTGGCGAGGCTCAAGTTTCAGTGAACTTAGGTTACGCAGGTACTGTGTAACAACACATGTTGGTATTACATCACAAACATCTTTACCGTTCAATCACTACTTACTAAATCAAACCCTCTACATTTAGCACCAGAAGATTTTTATTCTTGTGTAACATGTCCTCTAATACCTATACCATATCATTCTACGCTACACCAGGCTGCTGATAGTCACCCACCATCCAGTCTGTAAGAGACTGGCAGCAGACCTAAGTCATTGTGCATGTGCATGCGCAGAGCCGCTTAAAGGCAACATAGATTCACTCAAATTGTAAAGGAGTTACTCAACAGCCATCATACCCAACATGAAGTCTTTGCTACCTAGGTTATGATTTTTGATCATATTGTATTTAATGATCTATTATCATTTTGTAACATTGTTGGTCGCGATTCATAAAGTGGTATATTGTTGAAAATGGAGATGGGTGGTCATCTATGTTGCTATAACTGCATCAGTTTAACCCTTTAAGCCTTGAATTTGTTCAAAAAAATTTCATTTTTTTCAAAGAAAATGTCAATTTGTCGACTGGAAGAGTTTTAGAAAATTTGCCACTAGAATGACTGGCTCGGTTATCGAGCCAGTCATTTGAGTGGAAAATTTTACAAAATAGTTTTCTCTTGGTCTGCAAATTGACATTTCTCTAGACCACTGCAGAAGCCGTTTTTGGCGGATATGAGTGTTAAAGGGATAAGAGGTATCATGACATGTGAGGTGTCAAAGGAAAGAAAAAATGATGCTGATTAAAATTGGGTCAAATCAAAAAGGTGTCAACCTCAGGGTTAAAAACCAATGTTTGACTTTGATCAATTGCATTGATTTCACACTCAAGGGTAATAATCTAACGTTGCAAATCTGTAAAATAAAAAATTGTCAGAGTCTTCGTTAGAGTGTTAGACTTAATTATAGCTGACACACTAATTATCTAGTGTTAGGGACGGAATATAGCATTTTATTCCTCCTTCATTTTAATTATTGAAATTTACGATAATCGGAAATCCAATATGGCCACCAGTCAGCGGTGGCCATCTTGAAGAAAATTGGTTTCCGGATGATCTGAAAGCTCTCATTCATTGGTTTGTCATCGTGGCGGCATATTATGCGCCATTTGCGGGGCACTAGTTAAATCCTATATCCAGGATCTTTAATTATTAGAGGGTTCATTTCATCTGATCCCAGAGGTCTTCCTTGTTAAGTTCAGGCCTCTCCACGATTATCTCATTGCTCGCCTCCATTGTTTAGTAACAATGGCAGCATATAGGTGGGTACTGACACTCCTCGCCACACTGGGTTAAATGTAAATTCAGGAGAGCAAGTTATTGTTACCTTCAAAATTCTCATGGAGAGGCTTCTAAATCTAGGGTCAAGGAGCTGTGTGTAGAGGAGGTTTTACAAGGAAATAAAGATCCAGGTTTCTATGTATCTTCTTTTTCAAAGGATATCGAGTGGTTGACGACCCATTTTAATATCCCCTTGTTGATTTCTCCTTCTGACACCTATTTCAAGATGGAATCTTTTCTCCATTTTTCTTATCTATAGATCCCGCTATGTGGAAGATTTTAATGGTCTGGAAAGACCTCTCGCTTTTTCATTCGCACCATTTGTATTTCTTAATGTTGTTTATCATGGTCGTGTTTGGAAATTTTGGTCAATGCCTTCTTATTTCTGTGCCTAGTTTTCAGCAGCAGCAGGAATACTTCATCGTCAGTCTGTTCATGGATTCTCATAAGGGTCCTTTTGAGGGTATATACCGCCAAAATTCAGCTTGGAACCCTCAAAAGTAGTAATAGTGGGTCCCATGGGACCCCTGAAAATATTGTATGATTATTAAATACTAAGCAGTTTTATAGACTTTTGCACAGAAATACCTACCTAATCTAGCATGGGACCACTATAATTCATAGCTACCCTTTAATTTTAGCATGGATAAGAAAAATACTGCTTGCGAGTTCCAACTTATACCTTTGGTACCCCCAGATTTCAGCTGGGGACCCACAAATTTCAGGGTCTGGGGTCCCGGGGGGGCCTCCAAAATTTAGATGCCACTGAGTCTATTCATTATGTTTTCTTGGACGTCTATATATGCGTCAAGAATAGATTCTTCATTTAGATATGTCATCATTCTAAGCACTTCTCTTTCTTACATTCTGACCTAGCCATTATACATGTATATCATAAATCAAGTCATGTTTCTGCTCGAGTCTTCACTCATTTAGAAGTAAGTTTAGATATGAGTTACGGCTTAATCTTTCAATCAGTCTCGCATGTTATCAATCTAATCTGTTAAGTTTTCTTGTGTACGATTTCCATTGTAAAGGCCAGGTTTATTTTGAGTGTTCTGAGTCTTAGGCTCAGGTCTGAATTTGTTGTCCTTTGATCTGCTGGGTTGAGAAGTCCTTTCCAGTGGCTTTTTATGCCCTGGTAGGAGTAATTGATAAACTCCCTAGTCTCAGTCCTATCCGGAATAATCTGCTTGTACTGCTAGCTTTCATAAGTCGTCCCCATGTTGTTCATTTTCTTAAAATGCCTCCTAGGAGGGGTGGGAGCAAGTTTGAAATTTCCTTTCAATATGTAGTCTTTGTTCTCTGAAAGAAGCGCCAGCCCACATCAATGCGCAAGAGATGTGTGTCTTGAGGTTTCTTGTTCATTGGTTAAACTCTCTGAATGGGTGAAATTTTTCAATCAGGGCCGGCTTTTCTTGGTAGTGGCTTTACTAAGCAATCGGGGTCGATCGACAGCTTAAATGTTATTTATAGAATCCTGTTAGCCATTTCATTCATAATTGAGGTCATGCAAGTTTCTGGAGGAAAATCTGAGGCACCCTTGGTTCCGTGGCCTTCCGCTTTAGAAGTATATATTATTTAAGCAAGCAGAGCCTCGTTTGCAGAGGTCATCTCCCTGTTTTCATCGAGAATGAGTGTCTGTATGACATTGGTGAGATAGTCACTTAGCTAATGTTAAAGTTCACAACATCCGTGGTATGAATATCTCTCGATCTTTTCATCGGCTCATCCTTAGTCGATACCATGCAGGTCGATGGATGGAAATCTGAGTAAATTCACATTCATGACATTATATTATTTGAAAGATCCGAGTCCAGCGACCTCATTCTTTATAAATATGACCATTTTACTAAACAAGTCAAAAATTTTTTCCCGAGCCCGTCAAAAATCATTTTCCGAGCTCATCTCTCGATGGATGATTGTCTGTATGACAATTGGCGAGATGTTATTTAGTCTTGTTTAGTTTACTTTGAGTTCAGTTTTGTTTGGTTGATAATCACAGTGGTGACTGATTGGTTGCTCTATTATGTGGATTTTATAAAATCCTTGGTTACTTGTCTATTTTTATCTTTCTTTTAAGGTTCTCAAATCTTTACCCACCAGATGTTTTTTAAAGTGGGGCACTGATCAATTCTCCTTCGATCAATACTCACCATTCTGTTACTTTCTGATACACAGCTGGCCCTGACAGCTGGCTCTAGGACTATAGACGTAGAAAGCTTTACCGACTCCTTGGAACCGGGTACTTGGCTCCCAACTGCCGAGTACCCGTCTACCATAGAGCTCGTTCTTGTTTGCATAGCGACAAGAGCTGTCCACATTTTTTTTGCAGGAGAAAGATTAAAGTTTTTGAAAAGAAATCTAAGTCTTTTATACTGTGATTTGATAGTTTGTGCGTTCTTGAAAGGATCTAACTGGATAAAATGGAGAATACCGTCAATGATGACCAGGTTGTATTATTCCTTATTATCCATAGTTAAAAGACTTAGGTCTCTAAATTTCGTTCTGTCGCGTGTCCCAATTTCTGACCCCATAGAATCTGGAACGTGTGCTAACAACGTGATATGCCAGACGATCGCCTTCTTTAAATCCCAACAGGCGATCGGCAGATATGAAAATAGGTGTTTGCTACGGTATTTCTAACACGAATATTGGCTGACGTCGTTCTCCGTAGGGTCCGAGCGGGTGACGTCACACCCGTGATGCTCGGATGTTTATGTGAAGATATTTTTTTCATTATTTCGCGCATCTTTTTCTGGGTGCTGCGTACTAAAATGGTACCAGAAAACTTTGGAATGGTCAAGTTTACGTGTGATCACGATCGGTTTGCAATGATCGGTGGTGTCAAAATTTTTGAGTGATGCGTGGTCTGCGTTTTTACCGTGTGCTACAGCAGTTTGTTTACATTTTGTTGTTTCTTCACATATCGTGTCGGCTTTCGTTAGGAGTATAATTTATATTGATTGGTAAATATACCCCGAATGCTATGCGATATGATTCCTGGTTCCGTTATACATCCAGGAGGATCAATTTATGGGTGTATTTATGCCCGCTTCGTTCTTGTCGTCATAATCAATGCGATCTTTGCTGTAACGTTGCGGGGTGGGGTGCGGGAGGGTTTGCAGTTAATTTATGGTCAAATTATTTGAAAATTAATTGTCTGCCTTCCACTTTTGTTTCGTTCCGCTGGCTTATTGTAGGTTTGGTTTATAGGCCAAGCCATCCCCACCATCATGTGTCGAGTGCCACATATCGTACGGGTTCTATACAAGGACCATGTCTGTTTCCACTGTACTAAGTGTAGTCTTGACAGTAGGTGTAACGTTTGCGCGGTGTGGTCGGTCGATATGATGCTTAAGTTCCTTGCCAGAAGGACTTGGCAGGGTCTGACGCGGGGTCAGGCGGTCCGAAAGTAAATCGTGGAGCGTCCGTTTCGGCCCGTGGGGGCATTCCATGTCTGCAACCGGAGGTGGCGGAGATGGCACCGCCGGCGTGGTTTGGTCCGGCTAGGCAAGGTGTCTTGCATAGCGTTCTGCCCACGCTGGTGTCGTCACTGCTACCAAAAGTTGTAGGGCAGTCTCTCACGATGTTTGATTCGGACCCTGTCCTTGGACAGGGTTCTGGACTGGACACCGAGGGAGCCGTTTCATACGGCCCCCTGGCAGTCCCGTCGGGCTCCGGCCTGATGGGTTCTGTCTCTCTGCGGCCACCTCCGGGTGGTCTAGTAGCGGTGGCCGGTCCGTCAGGCATGGGAGCCGTCCACCAGGACGGCTCCACGGTTTTTCCTTGTCTAGTGATGACTCTTAGGGGTCTGAAGATGAGGAGGCCGAGGAGGAGTGTGCTGCGGCCTGTGAGGCCGTGGGTGGAGAGCATGGAGGTCGATTCCGTCCTGATGGAACCCGACCTCCATCTGTCTGGCCTGGCGCAAGCCAGGGCAGCGGCTCCACCCGTGGTTGAGGCCACTCCGGTACCGGGCACCGGTCCCGTGATGGTTGGTTTGCTGCCAACCGCCACAGTGACGGGTGTTGCCGGCCAGGCATGGTACTCACCTATCTCGCCTGGTCCGGCGGTCAGACATGGGGTGCCATTGGCGCCCGTGTTTGGCCACGGTTCCTTAATCGCTACGGGTCCGCACGGTTTCCGTGCAGGCCTACTCCATGGACTGGTGTGTTCCATAGGGTGGCGGCGGAACCGTACGGTACTGGAGTTCCTGGCATATCAGCAATGGCTCCTAGCCGGGAGGCCATTGCTGATAGGGCCGTGAACATGTCAACGGGTGACGTGTTCCCGGGAGTGTCCTCCTCGGAGACGGATTGGTCTGAGGCTCTGGCTTGGCTAGCCAGGGTGGACCCGTCTGTGGTTTCGACCACGGCCGAGGAGGATGTACCCCGTCCATTGGTGCATCGATCAGGACGGGGATCTTGCCCGCAGCCCTGATCCAGTCTGTTGGACTGGATCCATGGTTTATGGTGTTGCTTGATACTATGTATAGCAAACAACGCATGAACAAGGGCCAGCTTCTTGCGGCCTCCATGGAGGTGCGGGCGAGGGGTCGTATTCCACGGGGGGAATACGACAGGTATGGTGTTGTCCCGTCGGTCACCGAGAATGACCGCTGGGTACTGGGTGTTCAGAGTGCTGGAGCGGGTGGCCCCGGTCCGGCACTTGTGGACAAGTCCCAGGCACACCAGGATGAAGTCCTGTCCCTATGCGATGTGGGTGTGAGGGCAGCTATGAGTGCTTTCAACCAATCGTATCGCCTTCTTCAGTCGGTGTGGGCTGAAGTGGGGGCAGGCCACCCTGTGCCACCTGTGGCGCTTTCGTGCATCAATGACGGCTTGGTGCTGTCTATGGACGCACTGGCAAGGGTGCAGGTGCGTGTGACAAAGTCCAGGAGGCAAATGGTTCTTGACCATATGCATCCGGCTACGGCAGTCAGGGAGCGTCTTCTTGGGACACCCCTGACAGGGCCTAGCATCTTCGGTGGCCAGGCGCGGGCCATCCTAGAGGACACTGCCAGCATTGCGCAGAATCGGTTGGCGGTAGGCCTAAAGCTGGAGCGAGTGCGGCAAGCGCACGCACTAGGGGCTGTAGGGAAACCGTTAGCTGTCCAACTTTCGCAGACGAAGCAGAAAGGCAAGGCGAAAGCTAAGCCTACTGCGACTTCTGCTTCGTCTGGATTTTCTCAGCCGCCGCCGGCTAAGAAAGCCAGGAAGGTTGTGGAGGCCCCTACCCTCCCCACTGTTGCTCATGATCGCCTTAGAGGCGGGAAGGGCAGGGGGGTGTTAAGGGTAAGTCCTCCAAGGGCGGAAAGAAGGGAGCGGATCGTACCTGAGGGTACGAGGGCTCCCTTCATATCCGCCTGGACTGCACCTGTGCGACAGGAACAGCGATGCCGGTTATACCTGCCGAGCCAAGACGGAAATGGTTCTCTCTCTCGTTCGTTAAGAAAGGGGGGGGGGAGCGGACCGCGAGCCGGACAACCCCGTTAGACGTCGAGGCGTCTATGGTGGGTGGAAGGCTCATGCGTTTCGTCGAGGCCTGGCGAGGTGTGACGTCAGACAGTCTGGTCCCGGGATGGTTATCCCAGGGGTACAAGCCGGAGTGGTGGGACTTTCCACCGCAGAATCTGTCTTTGGCACCTGTCTGGACACCCGTACCATGGGACCCAGACAAGTTAGAAGCCGTTCAAAACGAAGTGTCGGATTTGCTTCTGAAGGGAGCAATAAACCCAGCGAACCAGAACACTCCGGGCTTCTATTCAATTATGTTCCTTGTCCCCAAGAGCACGGGGGGATGGAGACTCGTACTCAATCTCAGGCCATTGAATTGGTTTTATCCATACGCCTCGGTTCCAGATGGAAAAACCGAGGTCGGTAATGGCAGGATTGAGGAAGGGAACGTGGTGTGTGTCGATCGATCTGAAAGATGCATATTTCCACATTCCTATGAACCGGAGTTGGCACAGGTTTCTGAGATTTGCGTTTCAGAATGTAGTATGGGAGGTTACTGTTCTCCCGTTTGGCCTGTCGACAGCTCCGTGGGTTTTCACAAGAGTGGTCCTTGCGGTGACAGCGTTTCTCAGAGAAGAGAAAGTGGCGCTACACACCTACATAGACGACTGGCTGCTCAAAGCACTCAACATTTCGTTTATTTGGGGATGCGATTCGATCTCGAGGAGGGCAGGGTTTACCCTTCAGAGCCCAGAGTGGTGTCTCTGTTAGCCATCCTCAAGAGTTTTCGAGTGGGAAACCACATTCAGGCGAGGCGGTTTCTTCAGATGCTGGGCATGATGGTCTCCATGGAGCAAGTGATCCCGTATGCTGCTCTAATGCGAAGACCTATCCAGTTGTATCTGATGTCTCTGTGTAAACAGAGAACAGAACCCCTGTCAAAACTGGTGCCAGTTTTGGAGCCGATAATATCGCATCTTGTAGGGTGGAAACAGCGTCAGAATCTCCTAGTAGGGGTTTCGCTGCACCTACCCCACCCCCGGCTGTCCGTGTACACGGATGCATAGCTGAAGGGGTGGGGGGCCTGCCTGGGAGAACACCAGGTCTCGGGCACATGGACTCTCCTGGAGAGTCAGCTGCATATCAATCTGTTGGTGATGGCAGTGGAACTGGCGTTGGAAGAGTTTCTTCCGATGATCAGGGGCAAGGTGATATTGATACGGTCGGACAATTCGACGGTAGTATCATACATAAATCGCCAAGAGGGACCAGGTCACCCACACTGTGTATGAAGGTGTGGCACTTGATTCAATGGTGCAGGAATTACTCAGTTGTTTTGAAAGCAGCTCACATTCCTGGGCGATTGAACATTCTGGTGGATGCTGTCTTGCAGACAGAGAATTCTGCCGACAGAATGGTCTCTCAACCCTCCAGTTCTACAAAGGATCTTCGAGCATTGGGGCAAACCAAACGTGGACTTGTTCGCCACAAAGGAAAATGCTCAAATCATGACTTATGGCCCGGCGATTCCAGATCCAAATGCCGTCGATACAGCCCCTCTGGTGATAAGCTGGAGAGGGATGCACGCTTACGCGTATCCACCCACCATTCTTCTACGGAAGGTTTTGTTGAAGATCGGGGAGGAGCCTTGACAGTTTTTTGTATTATGTTTGTATATCATGATTTATGATCATTCATCTTATATATTCATGCTCATTCCCAGGCTTATATATGTATAGAGCTGTTAACCCTCTTCGCACATTTGTGTTTCAGGCGAGATGCATGTTTGTGAGTTCTCTCCCTTTTTTAGTAGAAAGGGTGAGGTGGAGTGGTGATGCGAAAGTGATTCAGTCTCAGAACTTGTCGGTTCTTTTAGGTCTCCGTATGTCAAGTTTAGGTCTACGTTCTTTCTCCAGGGGCAAAAGAGGCTTTGTATGGCTTGCCCCTTTCCACCAGGTTACCGAATAAATGTGGTGTTATCAATGAGTAATGTAATTGTAAGTATTGATCGAAGGAGAATGAAGGAAATTTCAATTTCCCTTTCTCCGAGATCTAACAATACTTACCATTACATTACAGACCCTGCCTCCAAGCCCCATGGAGGCAAGCCATGTGTATTCTCTTGTTTTGTAGCTATGCAAAGAATATGAGTGTCTCTGGCAGGCGGGTACCCGGTTGTTGGGAACCGGGTACCCAGTTCCAGGAGCCGGTAAAGCTTACTAAATCTAGATTCCTAGAGCCAGTTATCAGGATAGTTGTGTTATCAATGAGTAATGTAATGGTAAGTATTGTTAGATCTCGGAGAAAGGGAAATTGAAATTTCCTTCGATTTCAGGGTGTGGGGTCCCTGGAACCTTCAAAATTTAGATGCCATGAGAAACACTGACTGGAATGCGAAAAAAATTCAGCTTACCTGACTTCCTGTTACATGTAGGTGGCTGAGTTAGCGGATGTCTACTGACAGAGTGTTTATTTAAACCTCTAAACAGCTAAATCATGTTGTACATGTACCTTATGGTAAACATGTTACATGTATTTATTAGTCCACTACCGGTAAATTCGGGGTGGTGAGTGGAGTGGCCGGGTGGACAATAGGTCTGCCGTTTGTCTGTCTGTCCTTCTGTCGCAGTTGGTTTTCCGCACTTTTTTCGCAATCCTTCGGGGTATTCAACTGAGAATTGGTACGTTGCTTTGTTATGAGAAGTTACAGTCCAAGTCCGAGTTTCAGGCGTATGCGTCAATTTTTTATGGAGTTATGCCCCCTTTCAACTTAAGAAATACGAAAAATATCAGCTTTCCACACATTTTTTCGCACCACTACAAGATATGTAAGCGAAAATCGGTGCACTGCTTTAGTATAAGGAGTTACAGAGCAACTTCGAGTTTCAGACATTTTCGTCAGTTTTTCATGGAGTCATGCGCCCTTTCGACATGAAATATGAAAAATATTAGTTTTCCACCCTTTTTCTCGCAGTCTTTCAAGATATTCAACTGAGAATTGGTACGTTGCTTTGTTATGAGAAATTACAGACCAAGTTCGAGTTTCAGGCGTTTGCGTCAATTCTTGATGGAGTTATGTACCTTTTCGACTTATGAAATACAAACATGATCAGCTTTTAAGACTTTTTCGTTCTCCTTCACCATATATAACTGAAACTTAGTTTATTGCTATGTTATTTCTTCTTCTTTTCGTTCGCTGATCATACCGCCAGTCCTGTAAGTGACTATCGACATGATCATATGCGTTAAGTGCGTGGATCCATGGTTTGTTAGAGTGCGCCGTGCGGCCTGGAACCTCCGTCTTCAGTACTCGAGGTTTCTGTCAGGGTTACCTCACCCTTACCTCCTTTAGTCGCCTCTTACGCCACGCAGAGGATACGGAAGGTGTATTCAAAGCCCCACCTACAGGGCATATTGCTATGTTATGAGAAGTTACAGATCAATTTCGAGTTTCAGCTGCTTCTGTCAATTTTTAATGGCGTTTTTGACTCAATCTCTAACGATATATCATCAGGTAGGGGACATATACTTATAGAATGCTTGTTAATCTTGCTTTTAGCCTACGCCAGCGAGTGCAACATCTGTCGGAGGTGGGAGGTCTCCATCATCACGCTCAGCAGCTCCAAGGTCTAGTGCAGGATCCACAGTGAGACAGAGGTATGTACATAAAACAACATCCCGTCATACACTGCAAGAACTTACATCAAGGGTTTCACGATACCAATATTATACCGATGAGCGCTATCATACATATATACCGTTAGTTACATCGATATGATTTTGCTGATACATTTACCGAAATATCGAGGTATAACATAAAACCGGTATAGCAGACCTCTCCATGAGATGCGAGTGGTTGCTCTCCTCTCGACTAAAGTTAATTTTATGTGAGTATCTCATTGCTCACCTATATTGCTTAGCAATAATGACAGAATATAACAGAGTACTGACATGGCTCACCTCAATGACTTAAATTTAATTGGGAGAGCAAGTGATTTCTATCCTTCAAAATTCTCATGGAGATGCCTGGTACATGTATAGCATTCTGTTTAGTCGGATAATCTGCTTTCCATTGGCAAAATTCAATAGTAATTCTGTCTAGCGAGATAAACCATTAATTGCTCTTCCTATGGGAAAATTATATTTTACAGGTATTTAGCGACCACACTTAACATTTTCTTATTTATCTGGCTTCCACTAGAGGAAGTCCGGTAGTACTATATTCCCAACATTTATGTTTGGACTCCCAACACAAATACCCAGAATGTCCTGGACTTCCTGTTTTCTTATCACTGACATGACCGACACCACTTCAATAATAATTTTAAGCAAATTACATGTATGGAAACAATTTAAAACTTCCATGTTTACTGTTTGGACTCTCAAAACTATTACCCAAGAAGTCCCAGACTTACTCTGTTTAGAAATTAGTGGAAGCCCTTGTCAAAGTGTTGCTTGGAGACTAGAGAAATTAATAATTTAATGATGACTGCTATGAAAATTGGCTACTTATAAGAAAGTTTGGCAAAAAATAGAGGAAAACATTTTAATTAAACTCATGCATGTCATAGGACAGGGGATGGTTAAAATGCCTAAAATACATGTACATGTATATCTTTTCTTGCGCTAATATTTTATAATTTCGGCCCGTTGTTTGCTAGAAAATTATGGGCAATGAATATTTTGTGTCATAATATTGTACGTACATGTACAGCATGGTTAGTTAGAGATTTCCCGGAATTGTACAACTTTTTAGTGACCGCCCAACGGTCCAGGTAAAGAGGAACCAACGATATGAGAAAAACTTCTCAATCCCTAAGAGCGCTATTCCCTTCTTATGTTGATGGGTTGCTAGATATTGATCGATACAAGATACATGCACTCTAACGGGAGCGGGCGTAGGCCTATGTATTCACAGAATATGGCGGTCTACCATCTATTTAGTAAGTGTTATAATGGCTAAGTTGTATCCATGCGCGGAGATTTCCATGATTCCTGTTGGTTTCATCCCATTCTAAATTCGTCGTATAAGGCACAAGTTTATTTATTATTCTGGCATATATATCTATACAAGTAAACGTCGTCAGGAAAAAACAGGTTTACATCCATATCCAACATTTTTGACTCATAACGTTGATATTTGTCAGTCAAATATCTGTCAACAAGTTTAGCAAAGTCTCATTGGGTGAGTTTGTTTGGGACAAGATGGTCACTGGTTATCTCGTGATCTCATTCCTCGATGCAGGTGTTATTAAAACTGCGATCTCGGCGTCGGTCATGGAAATAGAACTTAATTTTGTGGCAAATTCAAATCATTTGTAGGGCTGATTTGAGGGGATTTAAGCATTTTGGGATATGAGTTAACTGAAGACAGTTATAATTTAGCATTTAATATCGGAATACATGTAATTTCTTGGCTTCATTGTGGAAATTTGTAACGTTCAAAGACTTCCAGGAGCGCTGACATGGAATCGTACTACTCAAGCTTCACTCTATTTTGCCCATTGCAATAATACCGATATTAAAGGTATATTTGTATACCGGTATGGAAATTGATATCGATACCGATATTCATTTTTGTAATACCTTGACGGTGGTTAACATGGCTCTGATAGACAAGTTGTGATATCCATCGTTCTTGTTCAAACAGATGTTTAACCTTTGCTTCAATATAGGAAAACAACACAAAGTGCTGGACCTGTAAAGAAACTGACTGGAGGCGGAGCTGGAATGTGGAGGTTCTACACAGAGGACTCGCCAGGAATCAAAGTGTAAGGAAATTTTGAAAATGACTTGGCTGGTTATCTTCAGCTGCAATAAATAACATTTGACAGATAAACTATTTTGAAAATTATCAACATTGTTGAACAAAGAATTAATTCATTTCTAAAACTACATGAATCTAAATGGACATGTATCAACTATATATATAATATATATATATATATATATATATATATATATATATATATATATATATATATATATATATATATATAAATACCATTGTAAAAACCTGAAATTCAGTGTCTGTTTCAGTCTTAAATTTTAATTAATCAAAATCGGTCAAGAATATCTAAATGATTGCTAATTAAATGTCCATCTTCCTGCCATTTCCCACTGAAATCACTGGCTCGGTTGTCGAAACAGTCATCGACTGGTTAATTTTCAATTAAATTGTCTTCTGTTAGCCTTCGCTCATCAAGACCACTGCAGACATGACAGAGGCAGTTTTATATTTCTTGATTTTTAACCCTTTACTTCAAATCTGTTCTAGAAAGTTAAAAAAAAATTGAAAATTTACCACTGAGATGACTGCTCGCTTATCGAGCGAGTCATTCCAGTGGTAGAGTTTCAAAAATAGTCTCTTAGTCTGGAAATGGACATTTCGCAAGACCCCTGCAAAAATGTTTTTTTTTGCTTAATGTGAATGTTAATTTCTTAAGCATTAAACAATTGTCAAAGATTTGTTGAGAAAAGTGCAATTTTGTCTTAGTGAATATTGCCTGTACATGTACGGGTTGATATGGAAGTACATGTATGGTACGACTAGAATAGTACATATGTGGAGTTATAAGAAACCCATTTCTATCCCTTGAAATGTATGGAAAATTCACTATTTTCTACTAATGATTCGGGAAAATGTGTGGAAAAAATAAGTTATCAAACATGTACATGTATCCAAAATAAAAACAGAAACATGTTAGTACAATTTTGAACACGATGTAAGAAATGTTCTGTTGAAGATTTTGAACATACACATACATGTAATTTGATTGGAAGAACCAGGAAAGCATTGCTGCTTTAGGCCGCAATGTCTTCCAATCCAATTACATGTATGTTCAAAATATTCAACAGTACAGTTTTGTTTTGGATGCATGTTATTTCTGAGCTGTAGTGTACATGAATGAGATGATTCTTTTGCCTAACCTTGATACTATGATTTATAGCATTTGCTTAACCGTGATACTAGGATTGATATATAGCATTTGCCGAACCATAATACAAGGATTGATTTATAGCATTTGCCTAACTTTGATACTAGAATTAATTTATAGCCTTGGCCTAACCGTGATATTAAGATTGCTTTATAGCATTTGCCTAGCCTTGATACTAGGATTAATTTATAGCATTTGCTTACCCTTACCAATGACAACTCACCCGTACAATGCTAGGCCAATGAAACTGGGTGTTATGTAGTATTCAATGTAGATGGAAGAGTATGCAGAGAACGCAGTCAATTCCGATAATTTGATTGGACCAATTGGGAAATGTCGTAGCCACATAAATTATGAATTAAAAAATGGCCAGTTAGCGAAAGTTGATCTCACTTTGTTGAACTTTTTTGTAAAAAAGTCAGAGCCTATTACCAAAGATCAGCTTGCCACTGACGCGGCGTTGCTGACATATCACGATATACGCGTAAAAGCAGTGCCTATGCTACTGTCACTAAACAGTATGATCTCTGTCTCCGCAAGAGGGTATTATTTTCTTTGTACAAGACCTTTGCTTACCTATATGCATGTCAATGAAAAAAATTCCCGCACCAATATAATCCGAGTTTGTCGTTCAGAAACTTTGAATCTCCACGAAGGCATATCTTATATGGCATTTTGTAATTAAGGATAACATATGAGTGGAGATGGAAGATTTTTTAATTGAATATTTCATTGGATACGGCAAAATATACAGAAATATTTGTAAAAGTTTGTTCTTTCACACCTATTTTAATTAGAGAGGTAATTATAGCAATAACTTTTAATATGAAATTTACAACAATTTCCGTTGGTAGGCTAAAGCATTACTCTGCCAATAACAATTGCAAGTTCTCTTCGACTGATTTAGTTTACCGGCAAATATTAAAAGATCTGTTCTCTTATTACAGTAACCAATATATTAGCGTTTCTAACCTTGGATTATATTTTTAGTAAGAAACTTGCCAAGATTAACTGAACAATATTCTAATTGCAATAATAACTTGTGTTGTCAGCAGTTCTATTCCTTAGTCCCATCTTAATCAAATAGGAAGCAAAAAACTGGAATTTCCCTTCTACATAAAGAAATGCTCCATGAAAATGTGAAGTGTTAACACTTTTCCGTATATTTTATATCCAATGTGAATGAATGATACATGTACCATATGTTATAGTTGAAGCTCTGCTAATTATTTTGAAAACAATTTGACTAACTTCTGTAAATGGTTAATTGTTTTCTGTAATTTTTTTCATTCAAACTAGCTTCTAAATTTACCTCCAAATTTCAGAAATCAGAATGACAAGCATTATTATAGCAATAATATTTATTCATTTGCCACTATGTCACAGAGATACACTGCTGGGCAAAAAAAATGAGGCAAACATGATTTATCATATTTTTGTGTGATTACTCTTTCATGTTAATAAATACAGGTGAAATAAGTGACAATTTTACATAATATTGTATGCATTGTCTGTGTGCAGAGTACCTTTTAGTATGGGATAGCTTTTCCCTTGTTTTTCTTCAGAAATCTCAGCCGTTTGAGCAAGCTGTCTGAAAGCCTTTTACAGTGTGCTGCATCAATGCTGTTCCATTCATGTCTGACTACTTCCCACAACTGGTCAGTGCTCCCAAATTTTCTGCCAACCAGTTTGGCCTTGATATGCGCCCATATATTCTCTATGAGGTTAAGATCTGGTGACTGTCCAGGCCAAAACATCACCGACAGAGAATACCGCTCATGACTTTGCTGTGTGTGCCGGGGCATTATCTTGTTGAAAAATAGCTTTTTGTCTTTTATTTCCACTACACAACTTGTTCAGGCTTGGAAGCAACCCCTTTTCTAATATGTTTTGATACTCCTTTGCATTAATGGACTTTTCACATTGCACAAGCTCGCCAACACCAGATGCAGAAAACACACCCCATACCATAATTCCACCTCCTCCATGTTTCACAGTGGTGGAGAGGCATTCTGGGTTATATTTTTCACTTGACCTACGAAGACAGCGCTCTGGAGCATCTGTACACAGCTCAAAACGTGACTCATCACTCCAGAGAACACGCTCAAACCACTGAGAATTATGGTCACGATAAAGTGCCAAAAATATGAGTCTGTCTGCAACATTCTTTGTGGCCAGCAATGATTTCTTAGCACACCACTTTGATGAAAAACCAGCTTCCTTGAGCCTCCTTGCAATTGTTCTTCTTAAACAGACTTATTTTGTGAATTTCTGAATTCTGCTAATTTGGTGGCGAGTCTTCTTATGATTCTTCAGAACAGTCATTTTCAGCCTTCTTTCATCTTGACATGTTGTCACTTTAGCTCGTCCAGAACCTGCTTTCCGGGCAACAGAACCTGTCACTTGAAATGTGTGGCCAATTCTCTGTATTGTAGACAGTGGAATCTGAATATCCTCAGACTAGAATTTTCTTAATCTCAGGATATGACTTTCCAGCTTGACGAAGACCTGTGATCCAGCTTTTGACTTCAACAGGTACATGGAATTTAGCCTTTTTTTAAGACATTTTGAATAAAAAATAACAACTTCATTCTTCAGGCACAGTGTGGTAATACATAGAGATAACAGAAATGGCTACTGTCTTGTCACCGTAACCCAACTAGCTTGCTAGTTTGGTTGGTTAATTCACTTTAAATCCTGAACACAGAGAAGCACTAATTTGTCTTTTGTGTGTGCATGTGATTCTAATATAGAACAAGAATCCATTCAGTAGATGGCTTTTGATATGCAAATTAGCTCACTCAGCAGTGGAAAGCAGTCACACATGAATGGAACGGCATTGACGCAGCACAATGCAAAAAGCTTTCAGACAGCTTGCCCAAATGCGTGAGTTTTGAGACCAAAAAAATAAAGGAAAGGCTATCCCATACTAAAAGGTACCCTGCACACAGGCAATGCATACACTATTATGTAAAATTCTCACTTATTTCACCTGTATTTGTTAACATGAAAGAGTAATTGTAAAAAAAATATGATAAATCATGTTTGCCTCATTTTTTTTACCCAGCAGTGTAGTCTTTAGAATGCTAGTATATCTCTATAGGCTAATCGTATTTTCATTCAGAATTAAAACCTGCTAGGCATGACTGACTAGTTAGTTGACCAATAGCAATGGGCCCCAACCATAACATGTAACTGTTTTCTGGCCTTAGGAAATAACATTGAGGGGTTTGGGTGGTGGTGGGGGTGACTAGTTTATCACTTTAACACTAAAGCCAGCCAAAAATGGCTTCTGCAGTGTTCTTGGGAAATGTCCATTTGCAGACCAAGAGAAGACAACTTTTGAAAATTTACCACTGGAATGACTGGCTCGATAATCAAGTCAGTAATTCCAGTGATAAATTTTCAAAAATACATTTTGCTTGGTCTGCAGCTGAACATTTTCTCTGATTCAAGATTCAATATTTATTAATTCAGTAGCCAAATATAAATGTCATGGATTCAACTAGGTTGTCCGCCTCAGGCATCATATCTGAGAAAGTAGAAATTTTCTTGAACAAACTTGAGGGTTAAAGGAGAAGACATCAGTGGTCAAAAGTGAAAAAGTCATGTACTCCTCATCAATTATTTTGTATGCGTCGGTTGAAAAATTAAGGAGTCCCAAGTGAAGAAAGTTATCTGGAGCACTGATTGCAATACTGATTGAAAACTCGGCAGATGAAAACGCAACAGTTTTGGTTAATGATGAGGATCAGACATCAGTGATTAGTGGTTACTGCGAAAGACCGGATCTTTCAGGAAAAGTGGACACAATTGTTTTCGTGGTTAAAATATGCTAAAGAAATTGGGTGTCCCATATTTTGCCAATGTCCTCACATTTTGGATGGCATGGGCCATTTGTCCCCACATATTGTTACCCTAGAATGAACACTGCCTTGATACTAGGTTTTAACACTTTAGCCTTCAAATTTCTTCAAGAAAATTTAAACTTTCTTGTAAAAAATGTCCAATTGCAGACCAAGAGAAGACGATTTAAAAAAATTTCCCGCTGAAATGACTGGCTCGATAACCGAGCCAGTCATTCCAGTAGTAAACTAAAAAAAAATGTCTTGGTCTGCAAATTGACATTTCTCAAGACCACTGCAGAAGCCATTTTTGGCTGATATAAGGGTTAGAGGGTTAATTTATAGCTCACTGACAATGTCTAGAAACAAAGCTCCTTTGTTTTCCTGGATAAGGTTGAAATCTGTATGTTATTATGTGATGTATTTCTTGTTTTGTTCATTAGGGGACCAGTGCCAGTGTTGGTGATGAGCCTTCTCTTCATAGCCTTAGTCTTCATGCTGCATATATGGGGGAAATACACAAAGACATGATTACCACGACAATTATCAGTCATCTTTAATCCATCACTCATACCTGTTACACTGGCATAGTCAGGATACTACCTATGGAAAGAACAATTTTATTTAGAGCAATATTGTTCGCCTCTAGCATCACAGTATAAATATACGTTGTTGCATGGAAGTCGGGGACAGACCCACCCATCTAAAATTATTAGCCAATAAGTTAGCTTATTTTGTGATTATTGGCCAAATATTAACCAGAACATTAACATATTTTGGAATTTTTATTAGCCAAATGTTAAAGGGACATGCACTAATCTTGTCTCAAATGTTGTATTGTATGGATAGATTATAGTACATAGATTCCAGATATTTTGGTTTCTACCTTTGATTGTAACAGAATCAAGTGAAGTTAATTTCAAAATATTCAACAGCTTTACTTGTATGTCTACATGAGGTTACTTTTGCTTTCATTCTCTTAACCGGTATATTAGCTTGTTTGGGGATTTTGTTAGCCACACATGAGAATATTCTTAAAAAATAAATGGTGAATGGCTAGGTCTGTCCCTGGAGGTATTTATTAAACGACATGACTGTAAGTTATGTATCAATAAGTTTTGTCACTTCTTTAGATGTTTGTTTAATCCTTTCAGCGATGAATTTCATTTTCAAGGCAACCAACCATAAAGGAAAACTGTTGAACATTTTGAAATTAGTGTGAATGGGAGCTGCTTCTCCCTTATGCAGCAACGGCTTCCAGTCAAATTAATTTCAAAATATTCAATAAAATATTCCATAGTTTGTTTTGTTTTGTTTGTCTGTGAAGGTTAAAGCCAAATATTTCTCTTTAAATTAGAGGATATTAGGCAGCAACAGCTTCCAGTCAATTAATTTCAAAATAATGAACAGCTTGTGTTTTATATCGTAAAGAATTTACCGTTTCATGGATTTGTCGTTGAAAGGGTTAATCAATTATCGTGTTGTTTAAGAGAACATTTTGTTATCTACATGTTCATTTAGCAGGACTAACGCAGCACTGAACACCGCTGTGCATGTCATGTGCACCGAGCCATTCTTATTAAGGCTTCTAACCCTTTAGCCCTCAAATTTCTTCAAGAAAATTTAAATTTTCTCATAAAAATGTCCATTGGCAACCAAGAGAAGACTATTTTTGAAAATTTACCACTGGAGTGACTGGCTCGGTTATCGAGCCAGTCATTCCAGTAGTAAATATTAAAAAATAGTTCTCCTGGTCACCAAATGGACATTTCTCAAGACCACTGCTGACGCCGTTTTGGGGTGATATGCATGTTAAAGAGCTAATGTTAAGTCGGCCAAAAATGTCAGAGAGAGAGAGAGTGCTCTTATAAAATGTCAATTTTCAGGCAAAGAAAATACTGTCTGAAACGGTACCACTGTAATCTCTGGATCACCAACCAGGCTACTCATTCCAGTGACATAATTCCATAGCTTGTCTTCTCTTGGCCTGTAAATGGGCATTTAGTAAGCAAAGACTGATTTTAATGTCCATTGCAAGAGGAAGTCAGGTTGATCATATGGAAACAGTGTATTTAAGACACTATGGTCAAGTTCGATTCCTAACCATAGTTAGCTATAGCTAACTAGAGTACCAGCCGAACTTCAAATAGTTAACTAGCTAGTCAACTATAGTCAACCGAGCACCTGACCTTGGTTCAGATGGTTAGTCCGATATTTGCGTAAATTTCAAAATGGCTGACCGATCGACTGCCACGAATAAATGCATATAAGTGTAAATATTTCACTAAATAGCTTAGGTTTGATGAAATTATGCTTTCCCATTGTATGTCGATGTTCCCAAACCCATATTCATTCCCACTTTATGCCATATGGGCGCTTTTTGATGTCTTAGCGGACAAAAATAACCCTTTTTCGTAGCTCATTAAAACAGACGACAGAAAGGGTTAATGGAGACTGGTACCTGGCTTCAAATTTTCTGCAATAGTAATTGAATAGGGAACCGGGTACCGGCGAACTATAGTCGACTAAAATCAAGTTCGACTGGGCATAGCAGCTGCGCATGATCAGTAAACCAGCAAACTGACTATAGTTAGCAAGTCGAACTTGACCTAGATTAGAATGTGTATTCTATGTTTGTTATATATAATATATGCACTAGTTGTTACCGGCTGCGTGTGAATGAATGGTGAAGACTTGTGTTCTAGTGTACAATACTCCGCAGAAATTAGTAAAAATGTTCCCCAAGTCAATATAATTTTGAATTCGATGCAAGAAATGTTCTGTTGAATACATAATTGGACTGGAAGATATTGCTGCCTTCTAAGGTAACAATGTCTTCCAATCCAATTATGCTCAATATATTTAACAGTATGCTTTTATTTTATTTTAAAAACATGAGCTTGTATATCTCATGTTTTGGGGCTGTACTGTACATCTTGAAATGCTGTCTACATGTCTTAAAAAATTTGATTAAATGAAAGTAATTATTCATCTAAATACATCTACACCATTATTCAACTGTTAAGAAATTTATAAATCAAAATTGTCACCACTTTGGGAGAGTTTAGGTGTTTGGGAGCTGTATACCATTTACATTGTATAGATATTATATACATTATCAATTTAAATATATTTTAATTTCATTTTAATCATGTCAAATGAATGTGAAATAAAATTATTTCTGAAATTTCAATATTTACTTGATTGTTAGCTGCGGTGTCGATACGGACTAAAATTTAATGAGGATGGCTTAATGAAGGCTGTCTTGGAAACAAGGACAAATCTGTCCAATACTCGTGTTATTGATATAACTCTCAGTCAAGCCTCCATGACGTCAAAAGCGTCTATCTTGGAGACAATGTTGCTGTTGCATTTTATCTTTTGACCCCGTCATTGGCATGCATCTTTGGCACTCCACGGGGAAGCTTCTACCCGAGTGTGTAGATGATTCCTCTAGTAGAACCATCCTTATTACAAATAATAAGCTGGTACTGATGCGTTTTATCTTGTAACCACAGCATTGGCATACATGTACGTCTTTGGCACTCCTTGGGGAAGTTTGCACTCAAGCTTGTAGTCGACTCCTCTACTAGAACCAGAGTTATTAGATAACTTGGCCCAAAGGTCAAGTGAACTTGTGTCGTGGTGACCGTCTGTCCGTCGTCATCCGTCAACTTTTGCTTTAAAACACTACTCCTCATTAACCACTTGTCCGATTTCAACCAAATTTGTCTGGAAGTACCCTATGGTCATAGGCTCCAAGAACTGCGCTTCGGAATTTTGCTTCATCAGTTTTTTGGGTGAAAATCCTAGATTTTATGAAAAGTGTACAGGAAATTGTCAACTTGGTTCTCCTTACCATCTGACCGATTTCAACCAAATCTGGCTGAAAGGATCCTATGCGCATAGGCTCTAGAACCTCCATTCAGAATTTTGATTCATCAATTTTTTGGGTGAAAATCTTAGATTTTATGAAAAAGGTACCAGAAATTGTCAAATTGCTTCTTACTGTTCTGACCGATTTCAACCAAATTTGGCTGAGGATCCTATTGTCATAGGCTCTAGAACTACCATTTGGAATTTTGAGACATCTATTTTTAGCTCACCTGACTCGAAGGGCCAAGTGAGCTTATGCCGTGGCGTCCGTCAACTTTTGCTATGAAACACTACTCATTAACTGCTTGGGCTATTTCAACCAAATTTGGCTGGAAGTACCCTATAGGTTCCAGAACTTCCATTCAGAATTCTAATTCATCAATTTTTTGGGTGAAAATCTTCGATTTTATGAAAAATGTACCGGAATCTGTCAAATTGCTACTTCTTACCATTCTGGCCGATTTGAACAAAATTTGGCGGAAATGATCCTATGGCTGTAGAATGTAGAACTTCAATCCAGAATTTTGATTCATCAATTGTTTTTGGGTTAAAATCTTAGAATTTATGAAAAATGTACCTGATTTTGTCAAATTGTTTCTTACCATTCTGAGCGATTTCAACCAAATTTGGCTGAAAGGATCCTGCGGTGATGGGCTCTAGAACTTCCATTCAGAATTTGGATTCATTAATTGTTTGGGTGAAAATCTTAGATTTTATGACAAATGTTTCGGAAATTCTCATTACCATTCTGAGCGATTTCAACAAAATTGTGCTGAAAGGATCATAGGCGCCAGCCAGAATTTCCATTCAGAATTTTGCTTGAAATTTTTTTTCCATCTTGTTTAATGTAAAGAATCATGTATATTTAAATGCAAATGTTTCAGATGCTGATGGTCCAGGTGAGCGTCATAGGCCCTTGGGCCTCTTGTTTGGGTGAAAATCTTAGATTTTATGAAAAATGTACCGACAATTGTCAAATTGTTTCTTCTCTTTACCATTCTGCGTGATTTGAACCAAATTTCGCTGAAAGGATCCTGTGGTGATGGTCTCTAGAACTTCCATTCAGAATTTTTATTCATCAATCTTTGGGTTGAAAATCTTAGATTTTATAAAAACTTTACTGGATATGGTCAAAATGCTACTCCTCCATAGCTGCATGACATATTTCAACAAAATTTGGTTCGATGGATCCTATGGTGGTAGGCGCCA
>CM067359.1:25478797-25602205 GCA_034401795.1 Chaetoderma sp. LZ-2023a | reverse complement strand
ATTGAATTCAGTCACCTGGAACGATGCGTACAGAGTGGAATGAAAGTCCATACAGGCCTACTTCTTTTCCGTATGATATCCATTGTGTGGGCAGTGCTGGTATGATATTAACGATTTGAACGCTAAAATACCAAATAGAAAAAAAATCATGTAAAATTTAATCTCACTGCTGCAAGCTACCAGAAAATAATTTCAATGGGCGATAACTCTGGACTTGTTGAAAATTTTGAAAACAATTTGACTGAAAGTTGTTGGTGGCTCAGCTACCGACAACTTTCAGTCAAATTGTTTTCAAAATATTCAGCATATCCAGAGTTAAACCACATGGAAAATGTAGTCTGCCGAAACTCAGCACGTAGACAGTTAACAAATATTCTATTGAATATGGCGAAACTAATTTGGATGTAAGCATAGAGAAGCAACATCTTCCTGGCATACGATCCTCGGAATATTCAAAGTATTATTTGTATGATTATTTTGAAATTGAGATACTGGATCTTCAGTTTGTAAAGAGTTAATACAAGTTGAATTGTGGTTTTGATTGTATCAGTGAATTGTGACATTGAAACTGATTAAAAATTTGTATTTGATTAACCTAAAGCAGTACCTCACAGACGCCGTCACGCGAATCAGGTACACACCAGAAAACAATGACGCGCGCACTGGAATACACACACATAGGTCTACAATATGTATACACGCAGACGCACTTACGCGCGCGAAAGCTGTATAGTTTAAGAGGATTGTATGGATTCGGGTTGTCATCCAAAGATATAAAGTTATAAAATAAAAAAATAAAACAAATATGTCACTTGTTTTCTGACTTCCCACGCAAAATGACCTAGCTCCGTCGCGGAACCCGAAAGGTTCGTCACGAAAGTGTACGAATTGTATGTTTTTGGTGAAATTACAATTTAATGAAAAGAATCTGTTGGATATTTTAAAATTAACTTCCATTCAAATTAGTTTCAAAATATTCAACACAATGTTTAATACATTGTAAATTCACCAAAGAGTTACAATTCAAACACATTAGTGAGATACTTTTGCATTGCCATGACGGTGGTACGTTATTTTGATTGTGACATCAGGCAACCATTCGTGTTCTCGCGAGATCTACGCTAACCGAAGCGAGATTGGCATAGCACGAAGCTACGGCAATCTCAAAAGAGAGGCGTGGCTTCATCGAGAATACACCTATAATGTAATGACCGGGCATCTTATTATGTCATCACAACGACTAGACTGTTTCACAGACTCCACTTCGGAGACCAAACAGATCGTGACCCAGCCTATCTCAGTAGCGGACTGTAAAAGCAACGCTGTGGATCGTGTAGATTTTGGTATCATCTTAACCTCTGTATCACTAGCTTGATACAGACATTAAAATAGACTCGATCCATTCAATGGTTCATGTGATATCAGCATATATGCAACGTCGGCTAATTGTTGACCTCATTTTGTGTGCGACAGATTTGAATTTTACGACGAATTCAGAGGGACTATTTTTGCTGTTAACTATACTTACCATACAGACTACTATAGGCTTTATACCATCTCATTTTACGTGGAATAATATTGTCTGATATGACGAGAGTAGCGCTCGTGTCCTTTTAAGTTTCAATTTCTCTCTACCACCATATTCTGATGGAAATCACTGCGCCAAATGGCTACTCAATACATACGAGATACTTTTCTCGATCTCCTATCGAAGGAGATCGCGCGGGATATGAATGGAAGCTACGGCTCTATGTTTAGATTGATCAGGCAACATGTAATATATATGATAATAACGTCAGCTACTTGAGGGACAAATCGGATACCACTGTTGGTCAAGGTGACAGAGATGCTAACTCAGCGTCACACTAACTACACATACATATTCTAACTCTCGGAGAACGGAAGTCAGCTGCCTTACGGTTTCAAGAAAAGGAAGAGTATATCTGACTTGAACAATACAACAAGTTGTTGAGCTCTCCGCTAGAATTTGCTTACGACAGGACAACCTAATAAGCTGTTTAACGAGTCTACCATCCAGTCAGGACATCAATGGAGGAATCCAGTTTATCAGTCAATCATATGACGTCATAATCAACTACGTGACATGTAGGATGACAGATATTTCAAATATTGTCATGAAATTCAAACTACTTAAATCCCAGTAGAATATAAATGGATTGGTGGAATTTTATGTTTCAACTCGCTTGTGTTTCCCAAGGTATGGTACAAATGCGCGTTCTCATATGCTTTTAATAACCACGTGACCTTGGTATTTTACGATTTTATTTGAGATTGAATGTATTTCTAGTCCACTGCACTATGTGCTAAATTTGGTTATTATCCCCTTTTCCATGTTAGTGTTCAGAAATTCTTATTGCTGTATGGACCTAGTGACCTGATCTCATAATTTTACACAAGTAAGGAAAGACCGAAAAGGCACATGAAAGACCGAAAAGGAGATGAATTTTACCGAAAAGGCTAATAGGAGGGCCTGAAAACAGCTTTATAAGAGTTGCAAAGACACGTCTTATTATTACCATCCTCATTATATCATCATCATCATCATCATCATCATCATCATCATCATCATCATCATCATCATCATCCTCTTTGACGTCGTTGTTGTTGTAACTGGGTGTGGTGGGGGTGGTGCTTGTGTTTTCCAAGCTTGACAATATTATGCGGTTCATATTAATGTGTTATTCATCAGAGTAAACGTGGAAGTGTGTCTATATGCGACATCGTATCTAGCTAAATAACGTTATTCTTTAATGAACCACCTTTTGCGTTGAGTTATTATGATCACGCCGCTAAAACCTGCGAGTTTAACGTTATTATATCAATGTTACATGCTAGACAGTCCGAATATGGTTTTATTTTGAAGTATATAAGAGTTGTAAGTTAGAATTATTAATGAGTTATTAATATTATATTATATTATATTAATGACCTATAGACTTTTCGGCAAATCTAATCTCCTTTTTGGTCTTTCATGAGCCTTTTCGGTCTTTCCTGTGCCTTTTCTGTAATTCTGGCCTAACGGTATTTAGTCTGACCCCACAGACTGTTTGCATAATTGTGAGCGGTAACAATGGGAGCCGTTAATATCACAGTTTATGGGCAGAGACGGAGTAAGTCTATTTAGGGATCAGGATTAATTAGTTGTGGCAGTCCCTTTATCTGGTGGGTCAAAGCGAGAATGGTTACTAAGTGCTATTGCTGCTGCTGCTGCTGCTGCTGCTGCTGCTGCTGCTGCTGCTGCTACTACTACTACTGTTGTTGTTGTTGTTGTTGTTGTTGTTGTTGTTGTTGTGTTGCTTTTGCTTCTACTGCTCCTACCGCTGCTGCTGCTGCTGTTGTTGTTGTTGCTGTTGTTGTTGTTGTTGTTGTTGTTGTTGTTGTTGCTGCTGTCGTCGCCGCCGCCGCCGCTGCTGCTGCTGCTATTGTTGTTGTTGTTGTTGTTGTTGTTGTTGTTGTTGTTGGGGTTGTTGCTGCTGTTGGTGCTGCTGCTGTTGCTGCTGCTGTTGCTGCTGCTGCTCGCAAGCATAGTAAATTCGTTGAATACGTGTTAAAATGCTGTTGAACATATTAAAAATAATTTGGCTGAAAGATGGTGATGCCTAAGTCAGCACCAGCTTCCAATAAAATTGCTTTCAAAATATTCAACGGCTTACCTATATTATTACTGAAAAGGTGGGCTACTAGGATTAGAGGTTCAAATGTGTAAAATGCGATAATTGTTTTTGATTTCCCTTATTTTGGGGGCGGCGGGGCTGAAGTCATATTAGTACTTGCCTTAATCCGGCTCTGTTTATTGGAGGCGAATGTGGAACATCCATTCGGCTTGTGTCTCTCTAGACATAGTTTTAGTGTCAGGTAAAAAAATCCAATGTCTAGGTCATGGGGAAACTGGGTTCATAGCAAAATACACATTCCCCCCATACCTGAGGAATGCACAAAGTTAGAATTACCTAAATAGGTATGTCCCTTTATATTTAGCTGACTGGAAATGCCGTGAGCTTCAGATCACATCGTCAAATTACAAGGTCAGGCCGTCACTAAGCGCATACTGGAATACATATGTTTTACCATAACTTGGCAGCACAAGAGTGTAGAAACCCAAAAGCACAATGGGCCGCAGATTGGCTAGGGTGGCGTGGGGGTTGGGGGGTTGGGGGCCACGTGGCTTCTTGGGATTGGACAGTGCGATAAGAGTGCCTTGGCACACAACGTCGATGGGAACGTGGTGCATAAAAGCTGAATTGATTAGATGCGTGATCGGTTTTGGGATAATGTCACTTGCATATTTGAATAATTCATTGCTCATCCCATTAGGTTCAGAGGCACATCCATTTTTCAGGGCTGTAAGTGTCTTCTCAACTTCTGCTGTTTTAATCGGTGTTAGTAATGGCCTGAGCTCTCCTGAGTACGGCTGCAAGGGCTCATTATCTTGGTCAGTGAACTGTTCTTTGACCCAGTCTCTAATCGTCTCGGCTTTGCCCTGGTCAATCCCGATAAAGTGCCCTTCAGAGGTGTGTACAGTGAGTGATGGTGTGTAGTCAGTAACTCTCAGGGCTCGGGCTGCCCGAAATATTTTGTGACAGTCATCGCTGGGCAGTGCTTTCATCTGCTAGGGAGTCTGCTTGTTGAATAGCAAGATCTTTTAAGCATTCGCTAATGTAGCAAAAAATGTTATTGAGCTCCCGACGTAGTTTGGTGCGGTCTTCACTTTGGCAACTTTGATAGATGCGCAGCTGTAACGCTTTCTGCGCTGTTGACAGTTTTACTACTAGAGGGTCGTCAGTATAACTAGTTCGTTTGGTTTTAAGATCACCTATGGTGCTGGTAGCTGATGATTCCATAGATTTCAGTATTTTGGTTAGGGCTTCGATCGGATCGGAGCTGACGTCGGTGCTACCTAGCTGCTCCCAGAGGGCCTTTTTCTATGACATTTGAGTGTCAGTGTCGCTGATGAGCAAGGGTAGGTTGACGGTGTCTCAACTCTCTTGCCTGTTATGACGTTTGTACTTTAGGTAGAGATGGTTCATCTGCAGGCGTGTAATGACTAGCTTGTAGTCAGAATTAAGGTTTGTGCCTCCATAGGAACTAGCATTCCAAAGTAGGGTTTTTTGCTTCTGTCTTGCATAGTATGTAGTCTATTTGGTTGAGGACAGCTGTTGTAGCCTTAGAACCTGTTGGGGCTTTGCGATCAGCCATGTCTCCGGCCCATGTTGTCTGATGACGGCATGCGTATTTTAAAGCCGTATTTGTGGCAAATAGGCCATTGAAACTAAGGAATGCCACCAGTGCATCGCCATTGCTGTTGCGTGTGCCCTCTCCATACGATCCCATGCATAAGACAAGTCCTGAACCTTTGTCCGCATTTCCTAGTTTACCTAGCTTGGCGTTGAAATCTCCACACACGAACAGTTGCCATCTAGCTGGTTTTGTAATGGCGGAGCTCAGTTCTGCATAGAAGGAGTCTAATATTGCTGGATTCTTTTTTACCTTTTTGGTTGTTGGGCCATATGTGTTGACAATGCGACACTTAGTGGTGGTGTGTTTTCGCGTAGGCATAGCCAGGTCGACGAATGCATCGCGATCCCTGACGTATCAAAAACTAATGAGATGGTCCAAGACCCTTGGTGCGATTACGAAGCCTACACAGTCTGTGTAGTTGACAAAAAACTTCTTGAAAGTATGCAGAGCATGTATAGACTAGATGATGTATATGAAAATACAACATCAACTGTTATGTTTGAGTAAAAGTGGGAAACATGACATTCTTTACATAATTTGGACATGCTGAATCCGGAAATGGGTGATCCCAAGTTGAATTCTGTATTTTTCATCACCTAATCTGCATATTAAAATTGCCACCATGTCAAATTCAATGTTTCCATTTCTCGCCTGTCAGCAGAATTAGAATCAGCGATTAAATCCATCTTTTCAGGGGCGAGAAATAGAATAAAATTATTTTCACAATGGCCAGACTTATTAATAATCTATATATGGCGGCCATCTTGGATTTTCAAAATGGCCGCTATGTTAAATTTAACATTTTCATACCTTGGCTTCCAACAACCGTAGAACCATGCTTTAAATGGCTAAATATATGTTTTCAGCAGCAAAGAATCCAATACAGTTAAAAGATAGCCATGGTGTTATAAACGTTTCATCAGAAAATATCTTAGTCTTAAGATAAATTAGGATGTGATTACAGTAAATGCTTTTAGCGTGAAACACGGACCCGGTCCTCAGAATGAAGAGATCTGTCGACATGTCCTATAATCTCTGCACACTATACCAAATGACCCGAACTGGTACCATCCGAAAAGCAGCATAACGATTTCTAACGCCTATCAAAGAGACCACCAATAGGAGAAAAAAGTTAAGAAACTCTAAAAACAATGATGCAATGGACCTTTTCATTTTTATCTATGTCCCGTCCATCACTAGCTTAACTCCACCCACAACTCGCCGTGTTGGGATTGATCGTTCCCTGAATGCCGCAGCTATCAATTTCCTGAAAACTATACAGGGAAGCGGTTGCATATTTGTAACTAATTTGACTGGGTGCTGTTGCTGCCTATTTTATTAAATGGTAAAAGCAAACAATTTGTACAACAACGCATAGACCGTCTTCAAATATGCGTTCGTGACGTACTTATCGATGTCATTCCTGACGTCATTCAGTATGATGTCATTCAACACATCACGCAGTTCATTATGACGTCATATGATGCGTGGGTACTCTGGAAAGGTGAATTGACTGTATCGATAAAGCCGTGGCCTCAGACTACTCCGATTCACTTGTACGGCACACGATTTTTTACGCACAATGGAGGAATCTAGTTTTAGATATGCCCATCTCCGGCTAAGCTCCAACTACGCTTTGACCTGGTTGGGATCAATCGATCCCTACACTCTCTGAATCTTTAATTCTAGAAAACTACGCAGGTAAGCTGTCCACTATTTTAAACCAATTTGACTGGGCACTTTTGCTGCCACCAGCGGCCAGAAAATTGGTTTCAAAATATTCAGCAAAATGTTTATTAAATAGTAAAGACATACAATTCCTACACCATGATGCCCTCTCAGGCAGCTTGATGTTTCACTTGATAGTTTCAATTTTGGTGCTACCTCTGGATCATAAATATCATTCAATAATTTGTATACTTTAATCATATCTGCTCGATGCCTCCTCCTGTACGCTAATGATGGTAAATTTAATTTCCTGAGTATGTTTTCATATGCCAATTTTCTCAGGCCTGGTAGTTGCTTTGCTTTCTATTGCATCAATATGTTTCTGTTTGTATGGGCGCTAGACTGGGGTTGGATAATCAAAATGTACCCGGACAAGTGATTTGTACAGTGGAGTGAAGGTTTCAATATCCAGATACTTGTATGCCCTTCTGATCAATCCTGCCATCATATTGCCTGTTTTAATCTTTGCATTACTAAGCTGAGCTTTTTATCAAATATCACACCTATATCTTTCACCGACGTTGTGTGTTGAAGGGCGTGCCCTTCATTGTTCAGTGACAGTGTGTAATCTCGTTCATGTTCTGAATTTTTGTGCATCACTTTACACTTGTCGGGATGAAATTTAATAAGCCAATGTTCACTCCATTTCTGTAATGCGTGTTAACCATTGTGTAGCTGATCTTTATCACCCCCTGTCTGTATGATATTATACAATTTTGTGTCGGCGGCCAATATCATTACGTCGTTTGATATATGATCTGGAAGATCATTAATATATAGTACCGGCACAAATAATATCGGGCCAAGGTCCCTACCCTGCGGGATCACGCTTGTCCCATTTCGCCACCCTAACTCTGACCGATTGACGATAACCTTTTGCTGTCTGTCCTTCAGAAAGTCTGCTGTCTATCCTACTAGATCTATATTAATTCAATATGATTTAACTTTGGTAAGCAATCTTCTGTGGGGACCGTATCAAACGCGTTCATGAAGTCAAGGTAGATCGCATTAATTTCATATCCTTGGTCTAATGGTTCTGTCCATTCCTCTATCAGTTTCAGCATCTGGCGTGTTGTTGAGTATTTGTCTATACATCTGTACTGTTTTCTGCTAAACCATTTATTTAATCTCATATGTTTAATTAATTCTTCGCGTATAATTATCTCCAGTAGTTTACACGCTGTGCTAGTTAGGCTTACTGGCCGACAGTTTGATGGCAACTGTTTGCTTCCTTTCTTGAAGATGGCGGTTATATTGGTTTCTTTCCACATGGTAGGAATATTTGCGCTTTGCCCGAGGTGTTGACGATTATAGTGAGTGGCACTTTTAATTCTTTACTTAATGCTTTGAGAAACTGTAGGTGAAGCTGATCATCCCTGCCGATAGTGATATTTTAAATGATCAAGTTGATTTTCTACTACGTCCTCGTCTATATATGTGTCTGGCATGATATGTTCTAGTTCCTTTACCTGGATAATTGCCAAAGCATCATCTGTTTCGATTGTTAACACACTGCAAAAGAATTCTTGCAGTGTGTCTGCTTTTTCCTTTTCTGTTCTTGTTAGTTTTGATTCCGTATCATCTGGATTCATCATTAATGGTTGTATTCCATCTTTAACCTTATATTGTGATTTGTTATGTTTACATTCTGATTTAGGGTTTGTTTTTTTATTCATGGCTGTATTTTATTTTCAAAATTTCTTCTATTGACCATCATCATTTTTTTTAACGTTTTCTCTAGATCGGCAGTATAATGCATAGTCTTCCACCTTTCTTGATCGCATATATATTTTTCATAGCTTATGCTTGGTCTTTATTTTCTGAAGCTGTTCTTTATCAGCTAGTACATTCCTTTAGTGCTTCACTGTATTAGACAAATACATTTTCATACCGGTATACCTTTAATACCGGTATTATTCCAATGGGAAAAATGGAGTGAGGCTTGAGTAGGATGATTCCAAATTCAACGTATATCCTGCTTAAATAATCGCGGCAAATTTCCACAATAAAACCAAGAAATTACATAAATCCTGGTATTAAACGCTAGGTTTTAACTGTCTTCAGCTAAATCATATCCCAAAACGGTTGAAACTCCCCCAAATTGTCTCTACAAATGATTTGAATTTACCACGAAATTACAACTATTTCCGCGTGGCGATCACGAGATACCGGTAACCAGTGACCATCTCGTCCCGTATAAACTCGCCCAGTGCACTGCAAACAGCTAAAGCTGTTGATGTTTGACTAACAAATATCAATGTTATGAGTCAAACACGCTGGATATGAATGTAAACATACGTTTTGCTAATTTTCCTGGCTGTCTGCATTGATGTATAAATGAGAATAATAAATGACCTGTCCACGATGGTCTGTGCTTTATAGGATGAATTTGCAATGGGACGAAACTGACAGGAAATGCGGAAATCTCCGCGCACGGGTACAACTTAGCCATTATAACGCATACTAAATATGCTGCGAATACATAGGCCTAAGCTGGCTCTCGTTAGAGTAGCTTGTATCGATCGATATCTAATGATACCCGCCAACATAAGAAGTGAATAAAGCTAGCGGGAATGGAGAAGTTTTTCTCATATTGTCGGGTTCCTCTTTACTTGGGCTGTTGGGCGGTCACGACAAAGGCGCACAATTCCGGGAAATCGCTGACTAACAAGGCTGTAGTAATTGATATAAAATATCACTCAAAATTCATTTCATATTATGATTTTTCTAGCAAACAACGAGCCGAAATTATAAAATATTAGCGCCGAAAAAGATAGGTTTTAGACATTTTTAACCACCCGATGTCTTATGATGGTAATTAAAATAAGTTTTATTCAAAGTTTTGCGAGAAGAGCATTCTTATAAGTAGGCAACTTTGGTAGCCGTAATCGTTAATTTATCAATTACTTTGACATTAGCCTCAAAACAACAATTAGACAGCTCTGGATAAATAAGAAAATTGTGATCGTTAAATTCAGGTAAAATATCATTTTCCTGTACGTATATCAGTAGACAGCTATATACTATTGAAATATTACTAATGGGAAGCAGATTATCTGCCTAGCAAAATGTTATATCTCGATATTTCGGTATCAGAAAAATCTTATCACTATAGCTATAGTATAGGTTATCGGTATAGCTATGATGTCGGTATTCGATATAATATCCGGTATGTCGTGAAGCCCTACATTCCCTTTGTGTTTCCATAGTGTAATGTCTTTGCTCGGTACATACCTTTCTTCAATTCTATGGATTGTGTCCATGTATAGTGTCCATTGCTCGTTTATGTCTTTGTTTATTAACATAATATCCCAGTCTATCTTTCCCAATTCTTCCTTTATTCTTCCATAATCAGCTTTGTCATAGTACTTCTTGCGTCTTGAGTGCGCTGCCCTATTGAAATAACAATCGTAGTAGAAGATTAAACACTATGGTCTGACTTGCCATATGTGCCATTGTGTGCTAGGGCAAATATATTCCCTTGTTCAAGAGTGAAGATGAAGTCTGGAGTGTTGGGAGTGTAGGATCATCTCCACTGGTTGGCTTATCCACATGCTGGTATAGGTAGGAGTCTCGTATTGACGCAATGAAATTACTCTCATCACAATTTGAATTTGCAGACGTTGTTATTTAATAATAGTTGACCAGTTAATTTATGGATAGTTAAAATCACCCATGATAAGAAAAGGTGTAATTCCTTCAGATTTCTCTCATGGCTATACCCGCTTCCTTAGCTAATTCACTCAGGGTGTTATTATTTTCGGTGGATCGGCTTCAACTTCTATAGATGCATCCCACAAGTAGTTTGTCACCTGCACCTATTTTCACGTTAATCCATAACGATTCTTGATACTTTGTAATATTCCCCCCTCCAGTGAATAGTGTATTCTTTGTTGTCTAAATTGATTGTGTACAGTTCATATCCTGGGAGATTTAATTGAGCTTTTGTTGGTTGAAATATTGAATATTTTGGTTTCAGTTCTGTGACTGCGATGATATCAAGTGTGTTGTTAGCAATGTCTAACTTTAGTTCATCGAATTTGTTTATCAAACTGTCTGCATCGGTATATAGGCACTTTAAGCACTAAAGTATGCTGCGGGAGAAGGACATGCCATCCAATGGCCCTTTCCATATTAACTATACCCCGGCCATCTCTAGCTAAGCTCTAGCTGCACCTCGCTTGTGTTGGGATCGATCGATCTCTGAAGGCTTTGACTATCAATTTCCAGAAAACTATACAGCTAAGCTATTGAATATTTTGGAACCAATTTTACTGGGCGCTGATGCTGCCTATGGCAGCAACGGCGTCCAGTCAAATTAGTTTCAAAATATTCAATAGCATGTTTATGAAATAGTAGAGACATACACTTCGTACAACTGTGTCGGACTATTAAGGGTTAAAGACCGGCCAAATAGAATCATTTATGATTATGATATCATCCTACACGCCACTTAACTGATTATGACGTCATATGACGTCAAATTGATAGATGGATAGTCTGGAAAGGTGAATTATCTGATGTCTGGGACCGCTATTGTGCATTAGCAAGTATACCACAGTGGTATATTAGTCGCATATATTCCTTCAAAGAAAAACTTTAGGAATAAATGAATGATACATACGAGTGTTTATGCAACCAGTTTGTCACTGAAATATCTAAATGTGGCACTTTCATAAATGTTAGACAAGCCTGACATGGATGACGATCTGTTGACAATACTCCAATATCAGTTTGAATCTATCCTTTTTCACTTGCCCATGTGACATTGAAGATTCGTGAAGATCTGATGCTTCATCCCAGTCAAAAGGGGTTCCATGTGAACTAAGAGAATGCAGTGACCTGTATTCGGGAAAGTCTTCTCGTGTTTCTGTAGTTGGCATTTAATGGTTCAGATTATTAGAAAAAGACAGTGACGATTAAGATAATACATGTGCGTATATGTAGGTACACAAGATTCTCAGTGTTGCACAGGATATAGTTTATGGTGTGAGCGGAGGGAGAACGTGGACTCCAAAACATATGGAATTAGGCAGTGCTCTCCATCAAGCGACAAGATCCAAACAATTGGTTGAACCTTTTCATAATGCCGGTCATATTCTGAGTTATGAACCAATTATTAAGCTGGATACAAGCTTAGTAGAACATACCTTGAAAAGCATGAATACAGGAAATGGTACAGGGATCCTACTTGATCTGATTTCTGGAAGATTTACACATTACACCGCCGATAATGGTGACATTAATGAGAATATAGTGGATGACAAGAACACGATTCACGCGACGCAGATGGCAGCATGACAACGTGGACCTTCACCGTCTCTGGCTTTAGAAGGCTTGCAACCGTCTAACCATCGTACACTAATTGTACCAGCAGCAACTGCAGCAGCAATACCACCGGAAGTCATATTGATGCGACACCAAAGCGACACCAACCTTTGATACCCTGATTGACAAATCCTTGTACACAATGGAAATAAAAGAAACCCTCGCTCTTGTTGCTGCGAGGGCTACTGATTTAAGCTTTTCAATTTATTCAGCAGGCTGCTGATATCAAGCGGAGCTGGGTGTCATTTAATCAATCCATAGTGATAGAGGATCCAGAAGTAATAATCCAAGCACCGGGACATGAACTAGACACGCTGAATACAGCTGTACACAGATTCATATAAGTTTCTGAACAGCTTGGGTAACAATGCGCTGTAATAACTGTTGACGAGGACTTACATTGTAGGTTGTAAAGCTAAAATGGACAATGCCGCTTTGCAGAAGAACTGTCACACATGTCTTTGAATTCATCACACAGCCATGGCAGTCCATAATGTGATTGGCAAACATACACAATGTTACGGTCTCACAGAACCCTTGGTCGAAAGTAACATTCTAGGTACTCTTGCCGCTGAGAAAGTCATGGCAAGGAAATCATACAGTAAAGACATACGTTGTCAAAAACTCAGCTTGCAAGTTCATGACAAGGCTATCATGACAAGGCTATCCAAAACAGATCTAAGCACGTACAAGCGATATTGTACAGCTGGTTTCTCTTCTCAAGCTTAACATGCAGTTTCAGGAATTGATGTAGAATTTTGTCAAAGAAATCAAAGAACAGAACATTGACTTCAGCTTCTTGCGGACATATGTGGAAATGGGTGTGATACTGCTAATGTTCACACGAGCCAAGCGTAAAGGTGATGCTGATGTTCACACGAGCCAAGCGTCAAGGTGACTGGAATCTACACATATATGCTTTCAGGTGCATGTTTCCATGTTTTTTTAGATATGACAAGTAAAAGTATTCAAGATTGGGCACCGACCCAGATACGCTTTGTTAGAAGTGTGATCGTACCAAGCTGAAACCAATTCTTTGGAGTCAATGTCACAACATAGGAAGAGTTGCAATCTTGCTGGAATCTTGGGATCTTGATAGTTGTACGAAATTCGTCGCAGAAGGAATCGAGTATCGAAGGATAAAAAATACGATTTTTCAGCAGTTGGCCCATATGCATTGACAATGCGACATTTTGTGGTAATGCCGTTTCTCATTGGTGTGGCTAGGTCAATAATTGCAATGCATTCAGTGATGTATGCAAAACTGAGGACATAGTCTTGGTCTAATTACAAAACCTATGCCCCAGTGATTGCATCCTTTCTGTTTGGGTAGAATTAGTTTATGTCCTGACGGCAAGCGGTGTTCTGAGTGAGCCCATACTTTTGTTTCTTGTATGGATGTGATATCATTGTCTCACTCACACTCTTTTTCCAGGTTTTCTCGTTTCGATGAGCTGGCTATACTGCGAACGTTCCACATGGCGATACCGAATTCAAATGCATGTAGCAGTGTTTGAGGGTGTCGTAGACAGCTCTTGTTTGGTTGAAGAGAACTATTCACCTTTCCAGCGTATACATCTATCATCTGACGTCATATTACGTCATAATCAGCTAAGCGGCATATATTATTATAATAATATCCTTGACGTTTTATCGCACCCGAGGAAAGCATGCATAAAAAGTATATTCTTATACACGTTCTTCCCTAGTATATGCCTGATAGTTTCATGATGGAACTATATATTATGCTTGTTTCTTCCAGCAGAATGTATGAGGAAAATAATGTAGCACGGATCGACCGGACGGGTACGAACCATCCCAGCTAAACTGGGTACGGAGCGGCTGCTCCGGGTGCATTCAGAGCACGCCCCCCACCCCTGAGTAGGATAGTACGCATGTATAAAGCCCTATGAGAGAGGTTTCGCTAAAACGGCTACGTCCGTAAGAATGCATAGCGCACATGCGTGCGCGTCAGAGCTTCCCTGGCAACACGTCTCAGGATTGTGAGAGAGTGTATGCTTATAGTGTACCGAGTTGGTACTTGTGACTTCCTCAATCCTGGTTCTTGGCACGCATCAGGACCGGAATGAAGCGAAGATTTCAGAACATTTTACCTTTTTGAAATCGGACCAGAAATGGCCGAGTTATCGTCAAAAGGCTCACTTAAATTATTGTCAAAAATTTCAAAATATTGCTTTGACGTCGTAATCGCGTGTATGTATTAAATGAATGGGGAATGCGTTGTTCACGTGATAGCCACGTCACCAGTTCTAGCTGCACGCTGATTGGCTACTGCTCGCCCTCTGATTGGCTGGAGCGTCCTGCCTCTGACGTCACGAGTAGTATAAAAGGAGCCAAAAAATCGAGAATCGAGAGCACTTTGGCGTGGAAGCCGACACGGTCAGCAAGACTGCTAGACCAGCGCAGTGCCAGACGTGGGAGAACTGCTAACTGACTGTGGTACCTACACCACAGCAGTGCCATTCGGAATTGAGATCTCCTGCGCTGGTGAGTAGTCTTGGACATCCGCGATAGCAATTTTGGAAGCTCCCGGATGGCAAAATAATTTAATATAAGAACGCCCTTTCCGGAACTTTCACAGAGGAGTTTCCTGCGGATGGGTGTTGCGGGCCCAATGAGATTCTACAGAATGTTGAGCTGATGGGGATTCGTGGTGGATAACTCGCCTGATTTTCCAGACCATGTTAAAAAGTGGCATCAAGCTTCCTCGCTGCATGTCACGTATGTTAATTAACTTTTAGACCACCGTCTGGTGGGTCTCTGCTCGGTGCGTCGCAATAGCTATGCGACGTATCCCGCACTATGTACCTAGTTTAATGTACATGCATATTTAATTACAACTGTAGCCCTCCTTGTTAATGGGCAACTTTCAAACTACCGTTGCTGGACGGAAACTTTATAACAAACTGTGCAAATTCTTGTATCAGTTATCCTGACTATCTAGTGGACATCTTTCTATAACTGTTCTTCTTCACCGTCTTGAGAGTGAACCGCATCAACAGTCTGCTTGCAGAAATCTTCCCTGTATTTGGAATCGTGCCATCTCGCACTACTCATCTGTAGCGTATCAATTTCCGTGGTTTTTTGAACTCTTATTGTACCGATGGCCAATAGGTACTCAAGTAACTATACTATTGTACATTTCATTATTTCCATGAAAGGTACTGATGACTAATAGGTACCTACCCGGTCTTTCCGACCGCATTTTTATACTTTCTGTTTCATACTGTACATATTATCTTTAATTCCGTGTGCTCTCAACTATCAAGCTCGGTAAGGTCTTATGACCTGATATACTGTTAAGTACTGTATTAGTTAGTTATGTATATGGCAAGTAGCCATCCTAGTTACTCTGTCTTGTTTATATATAAAAACTCTAGAATGAAGTATGCTAGGTAATACTATACAGTAACATTATATCCGCATCACTATATTCCCCCAGCTTCAATTTTACACTGAGGTCACTGATCATGCTCACCATGCTCGACCCTGACATGTGACTGACTAAACCTGGCTATTCTAGCTCGATAGGTTAGGTTTAAAGTAGTTAGCGACAATCTCTCTGTAGGAGACACATTGTGTACGTCTCTTTTCCGGCTGTAGTGGATATGTAACACCACGCACCAGCTAGATTGCGTAAAATTGGTCAATTACCGTAGGGCCTCTTATTAATATCGAGTGATTGTCTCTTTCTGCGCTCCTCCAGCCTCCTGGCTTAATAATTGGCTGGACTCCCTATCGACACGTTGGCAGGATCCGACTCTGGGAAACTATTGGGGTTTCCGAGCGGTGATAACTAAAGTGCTGATTTACATACACCTCCCCCAGTATCTTCGGATACCAGTTAGTTTAGATTCCCCCGCCAATGTAGGAAGCACTGCGAAAAGAAATTATATTATGTAACACGGCCTACAGTACATCTCTGGGCATTCTGGAACTTAACTCTAAGGACAGGTGAAATGTTAATTCCGTAAAACACGGGTGACGGACGAGATGCAGATCTCCATCCAACTTGGTGTAGTAACTGTGTGAGGTCTTAGAACCCACCACGCCCTCACGGGAAGGTTACTAGCGATGGATATCTGTCTCTTACTCCCCACCATAAATGATATTGCGCTTTCCAAATTACTTATGTGAACTGTAAAATGTCCTGGTGATGTTATATGTGGTTATGGTGGAATGGTGACCGGATCGTCATATGATTCGGGAACTATTGCTCCGTAACATGTATGCACCTTGTCTTTCTGCGGGAGATGATATGTGGGGCGACCTTCGGGAAGCTGGGCATCTTCGCCAGTTAGATGTATGTGTCTAAAGATAGGTAGGAATCCCTGCCACTTGCGGCCAAAGCTTGGAAGCATATCTAATAACTAAATGGTAGGTTAGAATGTAGCAGGACGCTCGCATAAATAAAGCGGCAACTACCAATACAGTATCCATGGACCTACATAAGACGGGGACCTATGAATTCTTCGGAAATCATCCGACCCGTCTTCACGTAAACCAGTGTGCTACACCATTAATTATGGCTTCACTAGGATTGACCAGCACTTAGCTGTTTGTTTGAACAAAAGAGTCACCCTTTTTACCACCTCTTTTCCTCCGCTTCGGCGTTGAGGGCATTTTCCTGTGACGGAGGCCCATGCGAGGCACTTTCCTCTCGCAACAACAATATTGTGTGTGTGTTATGGGTATAATTGGTTTATATTAAACTATTCAAGTAGCCTCGTTGCGATGTTCCTTGCGGGGATACCTCTGCGGATTTACGAATCTGTGTGGTACCTTCAGTGAGACCACGTAGAAAGAACACCAGGTAGCTCTATGTACTGTATCATTTTGCTCATTCACTGTCAAACGAGTAGCATTGTTTGTATAGTTATTATTCCTATTTATATATCATCATGTCCAGACTTTTAAATTAGTTAATGGACCGAAATACTGGTGACATGAACAGGGACGAGACCGTGAGGTTCAATCTCGGTGGCAATGTGATTGTTCCACCAGCTCTAGAGGCCAGTCTTTGTACCTTCCGGAGAGTCGTGATACGGGATCCGTAACCCCGAGAACCATAGCTAAACAGCCCTCCCGCGCATCCTGTACATGTGGTGCAATGGAGTGGACCAACATGACAGACCAGCGCGTACCCCCGTGAGCTACAATAAACAGGTTAGTGTCGTCAGCAACCAGTACTGAAAATCAAATACATACTTGATTGCGCGCTCTTCTCCGCTGTATCCCTTGGTGGGTGGGTGACAAGTAAGATATTTCAGGACTATAGTAGCTATCTAGCAACGCACTATGGTCAAGCAGTCGGCGTATTTGACGGGTACGAGGCAGGGCCTTCAAGGAAGGACAGTACGCATTGGTGAAGAGTAGGCGTTGGGGGCTGAAAAATGATATTTAATCCATCCACGAAACTGCAGTTGAATGAGAAAGACTTTCCATCAAACAAAGAGAATAAACAATGGTTCTCTGTCTTACTAGGAGAAAAACTAACCGGATATCATTGCGAGGTAGCCTACGCCACATGGGACACTATTAATTGTGCACGCGGCAGTGAATACCTGTGAAGTAGTACTGGTTGGGCACGACACTGACCTGCTTATGTTCCTCATGCATCTTGCTAATAACATAATAACTACTTTCGCCCTGAACCAAAGAAACTAACAGCTCTCATATGCATCAGTGTCAATCCAATCAGGCATGTACTAGGTATAAATGTCTGAAAGAATATCCTTTTTGTACATGCTTCCCGCGGGTGTGATAAACGTCCATGGTATTTGGAATAGGAAAGGCTGTCGGACTGAGGTTCATCAGTTACAACAAGTTATTCTTTATACACGCCAAACTATTCAGATGTGCAGAATTATCAAAGAATTATGTCATACCAGTTAGTAAGAATGTCATGGTAATTTTGCATAAAGGGGCGCAGAATGACAATCTTGAAATGATGAGGCATCAGAGTTTTCAGGATCGTGTTGCCATCAGCAAAACGGCCCTCCACACACACAACTGAGACGGTACCACAGCCTCCGAGAGTTCCATCAGATCCAACAGTGGAAGGGGGAAATACCTTGAAGGCCGAGGAATGTGGCTGGAAACCTTCTTAAGGAATAATGACACAAGTACACTCGGACTTGGACTCTGCCCCGCAGTCCCTTCTCAAATGAGTGAGATGCACCTGGAAGTAATATTGTGGAACTATGTGCTATCGGTGCAATCGCCATGGAATTGATTGTTCGGCAGTTTATTCTGGATGCAGAGATATTTGTCAAAACATGTCAAATGATGATTTGGATGATAATGAGAACTAAACACTGCCCGTTAATGTAGAAATGATTTGCAAGCATCGAACTACAGTATCAACTGTTGGGTTGTGACGTCATAGATCGGTCATGCAGTGCAGAACTACAGAAGACATTTTTCGGTGGATTGGAGACTTCTATCTACTCATAATACATGGATGTGTTCTAATATAACTGTTCTAGAGATATATTCCATATTATACTCGATTCGTGGACATATTGACAGCCATCTTGATTTCAACCTGATTAACACAAAAGATTTTATTAGATTTTTATACACCATCTCTAAGACCTAAATACATAAAATACCAGTAATACGACCACTGTTGCAATTAGTGATGTGTGAAAGTAGAAATGATTTGCAAGCATCGAACTTCAGTGTTAACTGTTTGGTTGTGACATTATAGAGTGGCCATGGGCTGCAGAAGACAACATTGCTTGGTAGATAGAGGGTATGTTTCTATTTATTCGTAATACATTTATGTGGTCTAAAAAGATCCGTTCTCGAGATATATGGCATATTATACTCGATTGTGGCCATCTTGGCATCCATCTGAATTCAATATGTTCCACTCAAAAGATTTTATTAGATTTTTATACATCATTTCTAAGACCTAAATAGACAAAATAAAGTCATTTCATTACTTTTGCAATTAGTAGTGGGTCAAACCCTAATTTGACTTGACTATATCCACTCATTCAGTCTATTCGGTTGATAATGAAAAGTGTCGTTAATTCCATTCATTCAGAAATCTGTTAATCCTTTAGTAGTCAAGATTGGCTTATTTAATGCCCATTTGCATTACAAGAGAAGACAATTTTTTGAAAATCTGTGACTGAAATGATTGGCTTAGTAATCGAATCAGTCATTCCAGTGGTAAATCTTCAAAGATTATCTTATTGGATTGGAACTGAACATTTACCAAGATCAATACATAATAGATGCTGATAATTCTATGTGACATGGGTTAATTTACTGTTCGCCCATTGTTAGCTCACCTGGCCTGAAAGGCAAAATGAACTTATGCCATGGCAGCCGTCCGTCGTCCATCCGTCATCCGCCGATCCGTCCATCCATCGTCTGTCCATCCTTCTAATCACTTCCTATCCTTAACGGTTTGACCGATTTCAACCAAATATGGCTGGGAGGATCCTATGCTAGTACTCTCGAGAATTTTTTTCCGAATTTGGATTTGTCTTTTTTGGGGGTGAAAACCTTAGATTTTATGAAAAATTTACCAGAAATGTTAAAAATGCTACTCCTCCACAGCCGCTTGACATATTTCATCCACATTTGGCTAGATAGATTCTACAATGATAGGTTCTAGAACATCTATTCAGAATTTTGATGATGTATAAAAATCTAATAAAATCTTTTGAGTGGAACATATTGAATTCAGATGGAGGCCAAGATGGCCACGATCGAGTATAATATGCCGTGTATCTCGAGAACGGATCATTTTAGACCATTTTTGGATGAAGATCTTACATTTTCTTAGGAATCGTCCGAAAATTATCAAAATTCTACTCTTCCTTAGCTTTCTGACATATTTCAACCAAATTTGACTAGATGGATTCTATGGTGGTAGGCCCTAGAATATCTATTCTGAATTTTGAATGATTAATTTTTTGGGTGAAAATCTAAGATTTTGTACAAATGTTACCGGAAATTGCCAAAACGCTACTCCTCATTAACCGCTTGGTTGATTTCAACCTAGTTTGGCTGGAAGGACCCTAGATGGGTGTAGGTTTCAGAACTTGTATACAGATTTTTCATTGTTAATTTTTCTTGTGAAATTTAGAATTTTATGAAAATCTACCGGATATCGCTACTCATCATAAACTGCTTAGCCAATTTCAACCAGACTTGGATGGAAGGACCCTATGGTGGCTGGCTATAGATCTAGTTTCCTTTTGATTGGTCAGTTTTTAGGTGGCTAGCTTGGATTTTCCAAAGGTTTGGGTAAGTCAGTTTAAAGCCGACACCTAAAAGCCCTGGAAATGGACGTGCATCTGGACCTGGTGGCATGTGCAATGAACTATTCAAATATGCAAGTGGCATTATCCCAAAACCAACCAGGCACCTATCAAGTCAAACTCTATGGATCATCTTCCCATCGATGATTTAGTCCAAAGTAGTAAGTAAGTGTGAAAGACGTGCATTTCTATTGGTCTTAGCAAGTCACATGGTTTTCGTGGGATGTGGCTTAATTGGCCATATATGGAGCGGCAAAAAGGTGTGTGTTCTGGTGGTGTACGCACTTGTACAAACACACCCTCCAGATCATTGCCCTTTTTGACACTCCATATATGGGCCATTAACCCACGACTCCCAAAACACGTGCCATGGGTGGACCAATGAAAAAGCGTGTTGATCATAACCAGCATTAGCAACATTGATCGACAAATGTTGACAGAGTATGTGTAATGGTAAAACAGTAAAACCAGACATTTCTAATCATGTGGTTAGATTCTTATACGACTTTTTCTAGGATATTAGAAAATATCCTAAAATACCTATGTTCGTTATTTCCTCTTGGGAACTGGGTAAATCCAATGATATATCTGCAATGTATATCTCTTGGTACGCTCAGACGCTGCTACTAACACAAGCACTACTAAAAGTATAACGAAAACATTCATTATTACTCGTTCAGAGAGATGTTCACTCTAGCTTGAATCAGAAACTAGTATTTATATGAAACCTGCGTGTTAATTAAAAATATTGATTATTGACTATTGCAATATACTGCTGCTACTACTACTACTACTACTACTACTACTACTACTACTACTACTACTACTACTACTACTACTACTACTACTACTACTACTACTACTACTACTACTACTACTACTACTGTTAATGTGGCTACTACTGTGGTGGCTGCTAGCCCCCAAAACCCAGTTGAAGAGGTGCCCACAAATTTGATTGGTCGAGAGCAATCAAAATTTGTGTGCAACCCGTTGAGTAGTTTTTGAGGGGTAGCAGCCACAGTAATAGTACTGCAATAACAGAAGTAGCGGTAGTAGTACTGGGGTGTAACGTGTTGGGTGTGTATGTGTGCATGTTTGTGTGGGGTGGCACCAATGCCTACACTCCTATAAACGGCTCCAATTCAATCCCTTTTCCACTTTAGTTTAAACAGCCAAAGTGGTTGGACGTGTATTTTTTCTGAAGAGTAGTTAGGGAGCCATACACAATAAGACGATTTCACCAACTACAGCCCAAAAGCCCTTCATAAAAAATGACACTTGACTTCTAAATTGAATGCTTGCTAGATTTAGTATATGATCAATATGCCAAGACATTAATGTTCTGAATGTTATTCAACTTTCGCTAGGTCAAATGACCTATGGCGGCATAAGATCCGATTCCATAGCAATGACGATAGCGAAAATCTAGACAGTGAAGATGAAGAAACGATGGAGATGAAGTGTGGCGATAATGAGCCAATAGAGGTGGAGAGTGAAGCCGAGGACTCCACCGAATATGAGTGTGAAGAAGAAGATGAATATGAAAAAGAAGTCAGAGGCAATTAGGAGCTATTCGCCCTATTCCCAAACATTCACCATGACTTACAGGCTGAACAACCAGGTTTAGAAGACGAGGATGGCGAAATGAACATATCCCTCAATAGTGTTGATCACGAGTGTATTTCCGTATATGATACTGCTACAGTTGAGAAGATTACAGAACTCTATGCTGATTAAAATAATTCGTCAGGAAACTAAATATTTTATCACCGAGGGGTACGCACGCAATGAGTAGTCTTCTCAGCTCTTCGCAAGGTAGACTTTCTGATCAAGGAGTACATAAGCAATACTCTAGATATGGGCTTTAATGATGACGAAGACGATGATTCTGCTGTTGATGATAAAGGATTCTGATACTGAAAGCATTGATATTACTGATGGCTAAGTTATCAGTCTACCCGTCGACTCATGGATCTCCATAACATTGGCTATTTGTTTATGCTAGTAACATGACCTATATGTTTATCCTATGTAATATTTTCTTCAATTAAGTAAAAAATGTGGATATAAATAAAATATTGGTTCTTTGATTGTAGGTATATATTCATCCGAGTCCCATACATCCCTTGATATATGGATCCGAGTCTATAAAATACTCAAAAATCAATTTACAGCTTAGGGTACTGTGAAAAAGATTTAGCACACCCAAACACACGCAACCACGCGCGCACAACCACACACTTGCCCGCACACCCCGACCACACTCCCACATGTAGGTGTACTGTGGCCGCACTGCGGCGTCATGTGTTTGGGCAGCCCCACTGTGGCCATACTGCGCCTACTACTACTACTACTACTACTACTACTACTACTACTACTACTACTACTACTACTACTACTACTAGTTTTGATACAAATAACAACATTTTATCGATGCTAAATAACGACGATGGCGTTGATTTCGATAAAGATCACATTCACGGTTATAATGTCGAAGATAGAGAAGTTAATGCTGGATGATAAAAATGTCGATGTCGAAGAGGAAAGGTGATGACGAAGATGAACAAATTAAGAAAGTTGGTATGTGTACAGCAGGAGTATCACAGCAACACTGACTATGAGGCAACACTGCTAGCAACAGCCAAGACTTTCTTAAATAACGACGACAACAACGACGACGACGACGACGACGACTACGACGACGACGACGACGACGACGATAAGGGAAAATTATGAGAGGATAAATGATGATGAGAGGATGACAGCACCAAATAAGACGACGATGATAGCGGCGGGAGCGGCTGCGGTAGCGAAGATGACGACGATGACAGTGGTGGGAGCGGCGGCGGTGGCGGCGACGGCGGAGGTAGCGAAGACGACGATGATGACAGCGGTTCGAGCGGCGGAGGTGGTAGCGAAGACGACGATGATGATAATGAAGGAAACTGTGATAAGCTGGCAGCGCCTCCACCGCCACCACGGACGATGACGAGGCTAGATGGTGATCCGACGAAATGATCAGACTATATGATGATGATGATGATGATGATGATGATGATGATGATGATATTCCTGCAGGCTACCACCCCACCCCACCCATCCATACTTTTCTTTTTTAATAACGCCGACAGCGTATAAAATATTTTAAAATTTTCAGTCCGGTCTGTATAGTTGTGCCTGTCACACGCGACACGGAAAACTACGGAACTCTAGAGCAATCGAAGGCTGAGCTTTCGTTAGAAGGCCTAGCGAGCTAGCCAGCGCCGTCTGTTGACTGCAGTTTTACCACAGGACTAGCGTATTATTTGCCTGAGAAAACGCCACATACATGACAGAATTGTTTGATACGATACTAATACCTAATACAGTTACACCTGTTGATGAGTCCACCTGCGTTCTGGTTCCGATTGATGGCAAGTTATCAACCCTTTCAACCGAAAAGCATATATTCGAATAATCATTTAGCATTTAATAAATATAGGCCTACTGTTGAATATTATGAAGCTAATTCGACTGGAAGCTGTTGCTGCCTGTGGCAGCAACAGCTTCCAGTCAAATTAGTTTCAAAATATTCAACATGGTACTTGTAGAGTTCCTTGAAATTTGATTCTAGTAATTCAGAGTTAAGATGGTTAGACCATTTTTGGCTTCAAACGATATATTCCATCTCATGACAACAACCCGGCTATAATGACCAATTGTATTCGCTCCGAAAGGTGGCCGCATAGGAAAGGCTTAACCCACGTGTGTTGAGATTCCTAAAGTTACTTTCATTACTATTATCAAAAGCATACTGATTGTAGTGCAAGCAGTTTGACTGAAACGTTCTTCCTGCTGTAGTCAATAATAATTTTCAGTCAAATTGCTTTGAAAATTACCTGCATGTTTAGTGTTTATTTCTAGTGAAAACATCCTATTTGTGACGAAAACGGTTAGCTTATAATATAGCTAGTCTATATTTTCAGATATTGAATTTGGTGGAGTATTTCGTTAGATTCCGAACAACGAATAGGGTTTATAAGTTTTCACATCCGAGTGACCAGTTGGGCATAAGATATGTACCGCGTATTTTACTGGATATTAAATTATTTGCGAGACAGTCTTTATACATTTCGGCCACAAGAAGATCGTTTATGATCAAACAAAACGGATTGATTAAAATTGAAAAACGTATTTATTAAGTAATTTATATTATTCGGAATTTTTAAAATGATATTTTAATTAAATGACGTGTTTATGGACATAGCATTTGATGGGAAAATTTTTTGTTTCATGCAGTTTTATGTCAATATTGAACAAATATGGACGTATATTAGAGACGAGTTACAGCATTTTCTTGGATTCATCCTTGATTTGTGAAAGACTTATTACTGCAAGGTAAGTTGGAGACGATAGAAAGAGAGAGAGGGAGCGAGAGAGCGATGGAGCGAGAGAGAGAGAGAGAGAGAGAGAGAGGGGGGGGGGGGAGAAGTGTGGTGGGGTGGGTGTGGAGTGGGTGATGGTAGAGATGATGGGATGTGCATAGAGAGAGAGAGACAGAGAGAGAGAGAGAGAGAGAGAGAGAGAGAGAGAGAGAGAGAGAGAGAGAGAGAGTCTAGGAAAGGTGTGTATGAATTGAGCAAAAAGTCATGATATTAAGTTATACTTGTTAGAATCATTATTTTGACAACAACATTCTAATTTTCTGCTCATTGTTCCCTGGTGTACGTATTATGTTTTATTTAACGCCTTTATCTACGAATTCCCTGCGTATTATTTTTAATGCAACCATACACATTCAGCAGTGGAGTAATTTTTGTTTTGCTAACATACGCAGCAACATGAGTTTAAAGATATATAGTATAATACATTATACACTGGACATAATTTGTTGCTTCTGATCAGTTGGTGGGAGTGTATGAAAAAGTGGTGGGGTGGGGTGGGTGGCTGGATGCCCCCTTACCCGCTCCCATGGATAAAGCCCTGAAGAATACGTTCCTTACATCATAAATAAATTATCGTTTTTTTATCTGTAGATGCTAAAGGGCTAACTACAGCAAATACCAGCTGTGTAGCTGTAAAATACGTCACTTGTTACCCGACGTCTGAATCAAATGGCCTATAGGTCTGTCACGAAGCGGCACGAGTCCAATAACAAGCAGCTGACTGGTTCCAGTTTATCCGTCCATAGGCAACAACATCACGCAGTCAAATTAGTTTCAAAATATTCAACAGCTTATCTGTATAGTTCTCTGGAAATTGATAGTAAGTTAGTCGCGATGTGTGAGTGGAGCTTAGCTAAAGGTGGACGGGGCATAGCTAAATTGGATTCCTTTTTTTCCTTTTTTCCTATTTTTGGCGAATTTGCAATTTAATAAACTTCTGAATGTATTGAATACAATAACACTAATTTAACTGGGCCCGCTGGCTGCTTATATGCACTAACATCTTCTAGGCAAATTAGTTCCAAAATATTCAACAAAATGTTTCGTATGTGATGAAGAATTTGCAATTTTTGGACTGTATGGTGATGCAGGCAAGAATATGAGTTTGTGGAAGCTGCAGAGTGAAGACAGTGGCAGTTGCTAAAGGGTGTGGCTGATCAAGAGAGGGGTCCATTTCTTTCTATGCCCCCGCTCATATCTAGCTACGCTCCGCCCATGTTTTGACCGTGTTGGGATAAACCGAACCCTAATATTTTCAGAATCCCAATATCAAGGTTACTATGCAGGTGAAAGGTTGAATATTTTGAAACTAATTTAACTGGCTGCTTTTGCTGCCTATATGGATTCAGAAACATGGCAGGTCCGATTTAATCGTAAAAAAATGTTTTGTAGTGCACATAATCCCTAATCACTTTAATACTTCCTATCAAATGATAGATGATGGGACAACCCTAAAATTGCATGACGAAAATATAATCAATGACTTAGGCGTGTCAATAGATACAAAACTAACATTTGAGAGCCATATAGAGAAGATAACTTCCAAAGCTAATAGAATGACAGGCATAATATGGCGTACATTCCAATTTATAGATGTGGGCCTGTTCAATTAATTCGCTCCCACCTGGAGTATACTGCCCCTGTATGGTCATCAAACACATGGAAATAAGCAGAAAAACTTGAAAAAATTCAGAGACGAGCTACGAAAATGGTGCCCAACTTAAAAGAGCTAAATTACCAGGCAAGATTAGAATATTTGGAACTACCAAGTCTAGTATACAGAAGAATAAGAGGAGATCTTATAAATGTATATAAGTACATGCACAACCTGTATACTGTGGACTCTAGGAAACTTCTAATTATCCGTCCAAGAAAGAAAACTAGAGATCATAAATATACATTACTAAAACCATGAGCAAATACATCCCTCAGACAAAGCTTTTTCTCTAACCGTGTCATAGACTGGTGGGACTCCCTGACGCCTAAAGTTGTTGAAGCTTCATCTCTAAATAGTTTTAAAATCAGACTAGATAAACTATTTATTCAACATCCGGTATACTATAATTATCGAGCTCTAGACAAACCATGTAATCCAAAAATGACTATCTATGTAGCTCATCACCAAATGTATTGAATTAGCTGATAATGGGATACAATACCCTACAAAGCTGTACGTGTTATGATGAGTATTATGATTACAGTGGATTCATCCATTGAGGGTTCCGAGCTGTCAATCAAGTATCTGACGTCATTAATTCGGAATCAAATACGTCACATGTTAGCTGACTTCATTAAAATGAGGTAATTCCGTCCTGAAAGTGTACGAATTGTATGTTTCTGATGAAATTACAATTACAATAAAAATTGTTGAACATTTTAAAACTAATTTGACTGGAAGCTGTTGCCATAAGCGGCAACAGTCCCATTCAAATTCTAAATATTCACCAGCTGACCACTATGGTTACCTTGAAGCTTAGATTATGGGGCTTCAGATTTTAAAGTTTCAATTCGCGTCCAGCGCGCGCACAGTGCACGGAGCTCAGCTAGCAAAGGGAAGCGAATAGCCCTGGATGGACCCAGCTGTTATGCAGTAAGGAATAATTAATTTGCATCAAACGCTGAAATGATTATAATCCTAATTATAAAATCTGGAACTATTGTTGGCAGAACTTGTGAAAAAGACCATTTTTCACGATTCGGTAAATATGTTAAAGAAAGAAAAACTCCAGAAATCGTATATCATTATTGTGCTTAATTATGAATTGTTTTATTATAAAAGAATATTAAGCGAAACATGTGAAGTACAGAATTTCAATATGTAATTATATGTTTACATAATTCAATTAATTAATAGACTAATTACGACTAATCATTTTATAATGAATGAACGAATGAATGAATGAATGAATGAATGAATGAATGAATGAATCGTTCGATCGTTCGTTCGTTCGTTTGTTAGTTTTGTTTAGAGATTTCAATTGTCTGCTAACTGTCGTCTGCTCCCACGCGTGTTTCCACGCGCGCAGAAGCCGACGATAGTTAGCAGACGACTTATCGTTATCCAAGTAACGTTTCTAAAGGGGATTATGCGGTCAAGCGGTCTGATTGAAAAGGACCGCTGTCAAAGATCAACAAAATCCTAATAAACTGTCCAAGTAAATAGGCATTTTCCTTTTATTTCTAGTGAGAAAAAGTCTTATTTTCGAAATTCTTGTTTCGCCTGGCTACTGGGTAGTAAATAACAGTAAATTCTTCCTTCTCACGTATAATTTGTCAACTTTTGACCGCACGAAGTAAATAGCATAACAATTATTTTTATTCCAATAATCGCATGTGAAAGCTGATAGTGATAGGTGTATATGCGTGTGCGAGCGCGTGCGTTAGTGAGTTAGTGCGGGCGCGCGTGAACACGTGTGTGTATGTTTATGGTATACTCGGTTTATGATACTCATACCGCAGACGATATATCGGCATACCATGTGTATTTAATTTACAGCTTATAGCATTCAATTTTAGTTCGTTTCACTGTTAATGAAACCCACAATCAAATCTCACGAAAGCTTGTCTATTAACATATACCTGTATGGGGTCAATAGCAAGATGCAATGGACGAAACAGATCTGTCAATCAAGTATCTGACGTCATAATCAACTACGTCACATATATATGCTGCCGACACAATCATAATTAACAGTGAATATTCCGTCGAAAAGCTGAAATAGTCCATCCAAAGTGTACGAAGTGTATGTCTTTGATGGATTTACTATTTAATAAGCATTCTGTTTAATATTTTGAAACTAATTTGACTTTGGACTGTTGCTGCCTATGGCAGCAACAGTCCAGAGTCAAATTAGTTTCAAAATATTCCATAGCTTATCTGAATATAACTACACTATATTAAAATTCGGGGAATTCAGGGTTCGTGATTCAAACACGGGAAACGGGTGAGCAGCGCTTAGCTAGAAATGAGCCGGGCATAACTAGAAATGAGCGGGCATAACTAGAAATGGGCGGGGTATATCTAGAAATTGGCGGGCATAACTAGAAATGGGCGGGGCATATCTAGAAATGGGCGGGCATAACTAGAAATGGGCGGGGCATATCTAGAAATGGGCGGGCATAACTAGAAATGAGCGGGCATAACTGGAAATGGGCCGGGCATAACCAGAAATGAGCGGGTATAACTAGAAAAGGGCGGGCATAACTGGAAATGGGCGGGGCATATCTAGAAATGGGCGGGCATAACTAGAAATGGGCGGGGCATATCTAGAAATGTGCTGGGCATTGCTAGAAATGGATCTGTCCGTTGCATATATGACACATTTGCAATAATATTTATTTAGATAGACCTAATCACATATTGTGAGAGACAGATGTGTTTCCAGAATGGGGCTATCGTTTCTAATAGCTATAGCTTTAAACGATTTACATTATTCTTTTTTACTTGTCTTTTTCGCATTCAAAAAGAAAATTATTTCAGTTTCAAATCTGCTGAAGAAATGATGGTGATAATAATACTGCTAATACCAAAATTGATAATAAGTTTAAAATAAAAATAGTAATAATGATGATGATTGTGATGACGATGGAAATATTGTTGATGTCGTTAGTAATACTGATAATAATCAAGCACGATGTTGGTAATAAATAATAATAATAATAATAATAATAATAATAATAATAATAATAATAATAATAATAATACAATTGTGTACGTACAAAACAATTGTGATATGAAAGATCCCCATACGTCACAATATGGTGACCTGGGTGTAAATAACTTGAACTTGGACTTGAAATGTCATATTCTGTCTGATCGTCGCCAGAACTTATCCTGACGCGAGCTTCTTAGCTAGTAATTAGATCAGTTCAGTTCATTCCGGAAATCCTTCCCATATACGGGATCACCTCGCGAGCGAGTAAAATATAATAATGTCAAATGTAGAAACGGACTTGTGTAAGAATTACTTGGTCTGTTTATTACTGTTTATAATTGCGAGTTTTGTGGTCCTGTGATGGTGTAGTGAGTAGAAGTATTGTCGCATTGATATTTCTGGCTTATGATGGAAGGTACAACTTGGTTTGTTAGACATATGTGTAGAAGGATCGAGCAGGAATGATGTTAGGATGCTGTTGTCGGTCCAGAATTTGTAGGTGTTAGTGTTGCACGTGGTACATAGGCTAGAGTGGATCAAATTGAGGTATTTCATACAGATTTCAGCTAGAGCAGTGCAGGCAGTCAGAAAGCGCTGAAGGTCCTAGGGTTCACCATTACATAGTAGTCAGGTTGGATTAACAGTGTAGCGGCAAAATTTAGCTGTGTTCATCTGAAGAATGTAACATCCTGTCAGTAGCCGTACTCGTACTGCAAGTAGGGGTATATCGTAAGGCGACACTACGAATTATGGGAAAAGTGCTCCTAAGTGTAATATTGGCTCTATATGTAGTCTATATGACACAACAACTCAACACAAACGAGGGGCCTATAGCTTTGGCATTTCCAAATTAATGAATAAGTTTTGGTATGTTTTTGATCGCTTTCTTTTGTCGCCATTTATGGCGTGAATATTTAAAAAGAAACGTAATGGGTTCTGCTTTTCTGACATGAAAGTATGTCGCTTTGAAATTGTCCATATATGAAAATTGATCTCGGTGCGCGCATGATTGCGTGATCTGGCTATTCGTGCGTCTACACCGGAAGAAAGGTTTTAAACTGAGTTAACATGTATTTGGAACAACCTTTATTGCAGACCATAATTTATATCACAAGTTTCAAATTGAATTTATCAGAAAAATTATTTTAATTTTAAATTATCATGTCGATTCATGGGCATATCCTACAATGTTCTGTTGAGGTTTATGGCCACAGTATATACAGCAGAATAGTGTGTTAGTACATATGTCTGTATTGAAATTATATCAAATGTTCATTAAATATTCTGAGCGGTCATCTACATTTCCAAACATGTGAATTATAGCCAAGCCATTACTATGCTTTACAACACAGACGCCATTATGTTGATTTAAACACAGTTTATTTTAGTCTATGTGGGAGCACAATAAGACATGTCTTATTAGCGTGTCTCCCACTAACGTAACAAATATATTACATTAAATAAATCAAGAGGCGAATAATAATATTGCCAACTGTCACAACAGTAATAACAACAATAACATTAATAATAATAAGAACAAGAACAAGAGGAAGAAGAAGAAGGAGGAGGAGGAGGAGAAGGAGGAAGAGGAGGAGGATGAGGAGAAGGAGGAGAGATGTTGTAGGTAGCCTAATGATGACAGAATAAAATCTTCGCGAGAAGGAGAAAAGCATGGTTTGGCGAATCACAAGGCGGTATAAGGAGAAAGGAGGAGCTCGATGTGCTATAGTCACCCGTGCTGGACCACACTGCATGGCCATCCAGAAACATCCGCGGCTACAGATTTGTCGACACAATCCATGAGTGGTGGACGCCATTATGTTCTGACGTATGTGAAGGACACGCGTATGAATACATTGTTTACATCACGTGCTATCCGAGCGTTGAATTATTACGCGTTATCTAAAGAATTTAAATATCAAATTCACGCTCAGGCTCCAAGCGTTGCACCCGGATTTCACTTGTACATTCTGCACATTTGGAAGGGCAACACGTATGCACAATGCAGCTCAGAAATACGTCAACATGTTTCCAGAACAAAAACTCAAACACCTTAGTTAGTACAATTTTGAACTGGATGTAATATAATATACATAGGCTAATGGAGGAATCCAGTTTTAGCTATGCCCCGTCCAGTCTATCAGTCAATCATATGACGTATACATATTTAACTACGTCACACGTAGGCTGACACCATAATCAATTAAGTCATGAATGACGCGATTATACCCGTCGTTAACGCTTAATAGTCCGTCAAGTCGTACGAATTGTGTGTCTTTACTATTTGTTAAACATTCTGATGAATACTTTGAAACTAATAGGCAGCCACAGCTTCCATTCAAATTAGTTTCAAAATATTCAACATCTTACCTGTATAGTTTTCTGGAAATTAAGATTCAGAAAGAGCAGGGATCGATTGATCCCAACACGTGCAAAGCGTGGGCCAACCTTAGCTAAGCGTTTGGCGGAGAATAGCTCAAACTGGATTCCTGCATTGGATTGGAAGACAATGCTACCTAAAGCAGTAACGTCTTCCAAATCCAATTATGTTCAAAATATTCAACAGTACGTTTTATTTTATGTAAATTTTTTCTGAGCTTGAGCCTACATGCATAGACTATAATTCATGGATCCACTCAATCAAACATTGTACTTTTATCCTGTAATAGGTAATATAATCGACTGATTTGCATCAGAGTATCGTGTAGGACTGGAGGAATCTGACCTGGCACTCAAGTATGTGCCATCAGTAGAAGGGAGCTGTATAGACCAAATTTGAGCAGGCAGATTGAGGAAGTGAGGAGGTGATTTGACCGACTTCTGGGGTTTCTGTATTTATACCCTATTTATATTGACGTCAGGAGGCGGATACAAAAATTATTAAAACATTTTTTTTGTCTTTGCTGCCACTGCAATCCCTACCCCCACCCCACACCCACCCACCCACCCACTCCCCCCCATCCCGCCCCGCAATATGGAACATAAGGAGAGAAATTAGGGCATTCATATTGTCTTTATTTGTCTATTTATATAGTTAATTAATGCAGCCGCCCGCCCCGCTAAGGTGGGGATTTCCCACTTTCCTAATTTTGGAGTCACTAAATACGCTACCAGGAGAGATTTCTCAAATGACCTGATTTTGTTGTTTGAACAAAGCAGGGTATTCCTATATGTAATATGTACGTCCGAATTTTCTGTTGTTAGGGGTCACCTCCCGCCTATAACAGGTTGGGGGAGGGGGTGAGGGGGGGGGGAGGGGGGGGGGCGTGCAGGACAATGCAAATGGCTAATTATGAAACTGAATTGTTAAATCCACCCACGAAAATACAGTACATAGCGTACCCCAAATTACAGCTTGCAAATCCTGCAGCTGATCACGTGGGACAGTGCTCATGCATGATCAGGCTAAAGAGGACAGCCAGAAGATCACCATTACCATAATAAAATTATATCACTCAAGAATGTTACAACAAATTTTCCAGTGTTTTCAAGCCGCTCAATGTGGGGAGTTCAATTCTGGTTGGTCGAGAGATCTGACTGTTATGGCTTGCGCCATGGTAACTTCAAGCAAGCAGCGCAGCTAAAGAGGGTACGCAGCAAAGAAGAAAAATTGAGTTTAAATGCCTGGAGATTGTGGTTCCTTATGACCGGTGAATAAAAGACCACCTCATATAAACATCCGGACTAGTTGACCCCAACTACCAGGTCTCAGCGTTTAAGAGGTATCAATTTCTAGCTCTGCCCCGCCCATTTCTCGACGCTTTGCTCGTGTTGGGATCGATCGAACCTCATTACCCAGATTCCTATTATCAAGGTAACTGTCTTATACAGGTAAGCTGTTGAATATTTTGAAACAAATTTGGGGGTACTGCGTATGGCAGCAACAGTGCCCAGTCAAATTAGTTTCAATTTTTTAATGCAAAATGTTTATTATATAGTAAATCTATGAAAGACAATTCGTACACTCGAGGGACTATTGCAGCTTCGTAGCGGAGTATTTGTCTCAATTATGATTGCGACGTTAGCCTACAAGTGACGTAATCGATATACGCGCGTCATAAACTTGCGCGACATATCGGGTTCGTCGATTGACAAGTTACTTGTTTATCATTGCACAGCCGGTCTTTTAGTGACCCGCATCCCAAAATATGGATCTTTTAGAGGTATTCCTTTAACACAGGTGAGTCGGTATATAAATATATAGGCCTCTTTGAACAATATTCTTGACAAAAATTGATATTTTATTGCTATTTAATGTCGGGTTTATGGCCCTATTAGTCAGATAAAAGCAGATAAGACACGGGATCAAATAGCGTCAAGTCTGATATACGAGTCCACTGTATCGACTTGAAGGGAACATGATCAAAGACTTGTACAGATGAAGTAATAATAGCGTGCTTGCTCTGTAATATCACGCCACTCACACACATACTGTACAGCTCAGAAATAAGGATGAGGTTTCCAAAACAAAAAAACCCACAAACACGGTACGTTAATAGTACAATTTTTAACACAATGTACGAAAAGTTTTGTTGAATATTTTGAACGTAATGGACTTTTCCATTATTAGCTATGCCCCGCCCATCTCTAGCTAAGCTCCACCCACACCTCGCTCGTGTTGGGATCGATCGATCTCTGAACTCTCTGACTATCAATTCCCATAAAACTATACAGGTAAGCTATTGGATATTTTGGAACTAATTTGACTGGGCGGTTGTTGCTGCTTATGGCAATATATTCAACAACATGTTTATTAAATAGTACAGACATACAATTCGTACAACGTGCCGGACTATTAAGAGTTAAAGACGGGCCAAATAGAATCAGTTATGACGTACTGATTATGACGCTATCCTACATGTCACTTAGCGTATTATGACGTCATTTGACGTCAGATTGATAGATGGGTACTCTGGAAAGGTGAATTGGATTGGAAGACATTTTCAAACTATTCAACAGTACGTTTATTGTTTTCTGGGAACATGGATTATTTCTGAGCTGTATTGTATGCAACAGTACCGTATGGGCGAACAGTGTTTGGACATGGGGGTTGGGGTAAGGTGGAAGTGTGGGTGAGGGTGTGGGTGGGATGCTGGGACACAGCTGGGTTGATATCAATTTATTCCTGTGCACAATTGATTGGACAAATATTTTATAAATTATGCATGCAAAACTCTAATGTGTATAATCCGTGATAATATCTTAGGGCTACTGCCACTATGAGTATCAACTTGATTTTGATAGCAACAGCCACCACCGCCATCACCGCCGCCACCGCCGCCGTTGCCACCAACACCACGACCACCAACACCATCACCAGAGTCATACTCACAATTGTTATAATACGTAAATATAATTTCAAAAGTAAATAAAATTTAGATAGTAAATATAATTTCAATAGTAAATATAATTCTGATATGATATATATATTTTTCACAATGAGGTCTCGTCTCTTGAGAGAGTATATATAACAATGCGATGGTACGTGGAGATGATTAGCATGCCCATGATATAATACGATACTACTATAAAGAAACAATATCTAAATACAAAAAATATTAAATCGACTTTGACATTTGAAATTTTATATAGACATAGAGGATTACAAAGCAGTGTTACTCACACGCCCAAAAACATCAAACACGTTAAATTATTAAAAAATTTAAAACATTAATAATATTAATCTCGTTGAACAATATCACGTCTGACTCGCCAGGTCTCGTGGAACAGTCGATTAGTCAACTGGACGAATAACGTCCTCATTAGATAAACTAAATAGAGGGACTAATTTCAAGCCCATTTCTAGCTAAAGCTCCGCCCACGTGGAATCGATTTATATACTTTGAAACCTGAATTCTCATAAATAGAAGAATTGGTTTTTTTGGACTATTTTCTTGGTCAAGTCCGCCAAAAGGAGTCTCTGTAGTTATCTTGAGAAACATCCGTTTGCCTTATAACTGTATCGTAATTTCGCAAATTCCGGTGGTAAGTTTACAAAAATACTCTTCTCTTGGTCTAACCTGAACAGTCACTGAGCAAGAATGTAATTTTGTGGAAGGTGGGGGAAGGGGATGTTCACAGTTAAACGGTTTTGAAGATTGAGAATGGGGCAATCCAGTTTTAGCCATGCCCCACCCATCTCCAGCTAAGCTCACACCACGCTTTCCACGTGTTGGGGTCGATCGATCACTGCACTCCCTAAATCTCAATTTACAGAAAAGTATACAGGTATGTTAAGCTGTTGAACATTTTGAAACTAATTTAACTGGGTGCTGTTGCTTCCTATGCGTTCAATATATTCAACTAAATGTATTTTAAATAGGAAATACATACGATCAGTACAACTTGACGGACTATTAAGAGTTTAAAACGAATTAAATCGCGACATAACTGATTATGACGCCAGTATACGCGTGACGTAGTTGATTATGAAGTCATTTTCACATAGCTATGACAGATCACGTGCTGAATGGACCTTTCCAGTTTCAGCTGTGCCTCACCGACCTCGAGCTAAGTGCCACCACACCTTGCTCGTGTTGGAATCGATCGATCTCTGAACTCCCTGACTATCAATTTCCAGACAACTATACAGGTAAGCGCTTTTGAATATTTTGAAACTAATTTGACTGCGTGCTATTGCTGCTTATGCCAGCATCAGTACCCAGTCAAATTAGTTTCACAATATTCAACAGCATGTTTCTTAAATACCAAAAACATACAATTCGTACACAACGTGTCTGAGTAATAAGTCAAAGTAAACTTTCCTATGGTCCCAGCCTTCGGGATTAATCTAATCATTCACGACGTCATGAGTATGACGTCAGCACATACATCGCCTAGTTGATTATGAGGTCATCTGATTGAGTAAGGAAATTGATTCATGAATTGAACTTAACATAGACGCACGAATCAGTACAGTAATCCTACGGCCTATGAATAAGTTATCATTTCCAACACAATTTCTAATACGATGTACGAAATGCTCTGTTGAATATTTTGGACTTTTGAAATTTTATTATTACGTGTGCAGTTATGTCTGAGCTGTATTGTAGTGATCTGGGATTATATTCATCAAGTTCCACCCTGTGTTCGGTCTCCACGTACACTCACCAAGGCGCTAACACTAGACAGCCACCAGAAAATTTAAAATTCTACATCGAAATTTTTTCGCAATACTGGATTGTTTATGCTATATCCGAATGTGTCGAATGTCAATCAGATACACCTTCGACACCTTCGAATCTTACCCCACGGTAGTAATAGACGCAGCACAACCCTCACGCTGGTTAGTGGACCACTGAGTTAAAGGACGGTTCAGACAGAACGACGCCGTATATATATATATATATATATATATATATATATATATATATATATATATATATATATATATATATATATATATATATATATATATATAATTGCGAGTGATTTCCTCCTATTTTCGCTATTCTTTTTCTTGCTACAACATTATTTCCGTGACTCCTTTCAAAATTTGAGCCGGCTGTAGCCTCTTCATACTACTATATGTCAGGTGTGCAAAAAACCCTCCGTGGTCGACGGACCAGCGCGAGGGTTACACTGCGTCTATTACTACCTTGTAATATCCGAATGTGATGCGAATGCTGTTAGACCTCACCTGGAATATGAGGTATGTGTTTGATTGCCGCACACCAAAAAGAACATAGCGACGATGAAAAATGTACAGAGAATGGCAACACAACTGATTCACACACTGGATGATCTAGAGTACGCTGACAGATTAAGAAAGCTACGACTCGTATCACTCAGATACAGAAGGCTAAGAGGAGATAAATGATAGCGGTATTTAAAATACTGAATGGAATATATGATCCCAAAGTTACAGAAAATATGCTTGAAATATCCAAAAGCATGACAACATGAGGACACAACTTAAGGCTAAAAAGAGGTGTCGGTGGGATTTACGGAAATACTCATTCACAAATAGAGTGGTTGATGTCTGGAACAGCCTACCGAGCGCTCTAGTAAATGCTACACCAGTGCTTAAGATCGAGGTAGGGATGATACATACTGGAAGGACCAGGAGTAGAAATGTGACTTTATTGTGGACTATAAAATGCCAGGAAGTCACGTGCGAGAGCGTTATGCTTCATCCACAGTTGAAGAGGCGGACATTGAGGCTGAATAAGCATGAGTCCACAGTGCTATCCTATGAAATCCTATGAAAAAAAGATGTATTTCGTTTCATCACATTGAGGTATACAAATTAAGCCTCTAAAAGTACACAATTTAAACAATTTTATTTTCACACATTTTGCTGTGAATATACCCCTTTAACCCATCTTGTGTCAACCTAACCCGCTAATGGTCAAACTGACCAAACACTTTGCACAGGTCTTCAGACATTGCTATATGAAAGGGCTAGATACGAGTATTTTTGAATATTTATTACTAGAATGACTGCTCGGTAATCGAGACAGTCATTCTCGTCGTAAATTTTCAAAAATACTCTTCTCCTCGCCTGCAGATAGACACTGGATAAGTAAAAACTTTAATTTTTTTACCATTACCTTTGTAATGGTCAAGTCGGCGAAAAAAATATCAGTGGTCAATTTACAAAAATAGTCTTCTAAAATTAAAATATCTTGAAGATATTGACCATCAAAATGCTTAATTAACAGATCAAGTATTATTTTGAGCGCTTTGAGGTGCTGTTGACGCAAGAAGGGTCAATCTGTAATAGAGGGACCATTTTCTAGCTATTACCCGCCCATTTCTAGGTAAGCTCCGCGGGCCAAGTTCTGCGGGTTTTGTGATCGATTGATATAGGTTGAACGCTGAATTTCCAGAATCCCATTAACTATAAAGGTAAGCCGTTGAATATTTTGAAATTAATTTGACTAGGTACAGGTTCAGCCAAATTATTTCAAAATAGTCAACGGAATTGTGAATCCATCAAAGACATACAATTCGTACTCTTGACGGACATTTAAATGTTCATGATGAAGCTGGATACGTCGTTCATTACGAATTTTAATTGTGACGCCACCATGCATATGATGTAATTGATTATGACGTCATATACTTGAGTGACGGGTTGGACATATCCATTGGCAACGTCATGAGGTTAAATGTGGGTTAACATGAATAAAGCTCAAAATATGCGCATCATCACGATTCCCTCTCAATGTATGCATTGTTGCATAACACATTATGCCCATAATTACTATTCCTTCACAATGTATGCCCTGTTGCATATTAAAATATTTCCATAATTACGATTCCTTCACAATGTATGCCATGTGGTATATTACAATATTCTCATAATTACGATTCTCTCACAATGTATGCCATGTTGCATATTACAATATTCTCATAATTACGATTCCTTCACAATGTATGCCATGTTGCATATTACAATATTCTCATAATTACGATTCCTTCACAATGTATGCCATGTTGCATATTACAATATTCCCATAATTACGATTCCCTCACAATGTATGCCATGTTGCATATTACAATATTCTCATAATTACGATTCCTTCACAATGTATGCCATGTTGCATATTACAATATTCTCATAATTACGATTCCCTCACAATGTATGCCATGTTGCATATTACAATATTCTCATAATTACGATTCCCTCACAATGTATGCCATGTTGCTTATTAAAATAAGGCTTATCAAAAGGCAGCCACATAATGCTCCCTATAATAGGCCTACCATAGGCTAGCCGAGACGCTTTACTCTAGTGGCTCAAACATGGGTGGATCGGAAAATGTTTCACTTCTATCTTGAATTCTGAAAGTTATATTGTGTATGTCCAATTTGGTGTAGTAAATAATGACTCTATAGAATGACCTTTCATGCTTATCCACGTGATTAAATGCCCAGCCTCCCACCACATATTGAAAAACAACAAATTCTTACTTTCAACAGGTGTAGCATGCCTGTTATACTACACAATGATGACGCTCATCTGTTTCACATGAACGTACATGATATCATATCGTATGGTAGCATAAGGATAGGATAGCGCAGCATATCGTAGGATAATTCAGATTTGGAAGGGGGTTTCGGCAGTGTAGATTAGGTTAAAGCTAACTATTGTCAAAACGGGAAACACTGTAACCTCCCCATCTATCGCTGTATAGCGATCTGGGTGTAAAATAAATACAATACAACAATACAACGGATCGGTTAAGCCTAATCTTGGATATACTATATGGAACTCTACATTAAGCGAGAAAGGGTTGAGTATGGCCTGGCGGGAGAGGGTAAGGACAGTTATGGCAAGCTATGGTATGAAGGACCATTCAGATATGGTGAGTAATTTAGGACATAAACTGAGGTGTACTAGATATAAGACCTGACAAATGGAGGATTCCAGTTTCTCTGTCAATCATATCACGTCATAATCAACTACGTGACGGGTAGAATGACGTCATAATCAACTGCGTCATGAATGACGTAGCTATAGTCGTCAGGAACGTTTAATTGATGACGGACTGAGCGTTGTTGTACGAATTGTATGACCTTACAATTTAATGAACTTATTGTTGAATATTTTGAAACTAATTTTACTGGGCGCTGTTGCTGCCATAGAGCAATGGACCTTTCAATTTTTAGCCATGCCCTGCCCATTTCTAGCTCAGCTCCACCAACACTTCACTCGCATTGGGATCGATCGGTCCCTGAACTATCAATTTCCAGAAAACCGTACAGGTAAGCTATTGAATATTTTGGAACTAATTTAACTGGGCTATGGCAGCAACAGCGTCCAGTCAAATTAGTTTCAAAATATTCAAACAGCATGTTTATTAAATAGTAGAGACATACAATTCGTACAACGCGTCTAACTATTAAGCGCTAAAGATGGGCCAAATAGAATCTTTTATGACGTAATGATTATAACGTTATCCTACACGCCACATAGCTGATTATGTCGTCATATGACGTGAGCTGATAGTTGAATACTCTGGAAAGGTGAATTCATTTGCACAGAAATGTTTTTTTGAAAGAATATCGAGTTGCATATTGCTACGCATGTGGTGTCATTGAGTGTGGCGATTAGGCAATGTATGTGACTGAGTGGGTAGATGAGTCAGCGTGTTTGTGGCTTGGTTTGTGGGTGACTGGGTACATGGGTGGGTGACCGAGCAAGCGAATCCACCCAGCCATGCACCCACAGGTATGCGTGCGTTGTGAATTCAACCATAGACGACTGGAATGCAATTGATCAAAAGCATGAGTAAATGACAAAATATATGCTGATTTTATGCTCAAATGTAATTTTCTAGGTCGTACACGTTTCCTTAGCACGACCTAGCAGCACAATGGTGCTCCTATCGCTTATTGTACAAAACGTAGCCATTTTCACTACATTAAAGCTGCATTGACACGATAATAAAAACCTAGGACAATCGTCAAAATATTCACAGTAGTGGCGGTATTCGAGTTTTATAGGCTGTTTTATAGGTGGGTAGTCAGTATACCTATCCTACTGTTCATTAGACCATTAGGGACGATTACGCCATTAAAGATGTTGCAAGGGAGTGACACTACTGAACAAATTAAAATAACGACGCTGTTGACAGCTGTTGCTGTTAATAACCATATAACCGTTGAAAGTCCAGTGTCTCAAAACAGCTATGCATAAATCTACATCTACGTACTGACGTGTTCTGTTCAAACCCTTAATACTCGTCGACAAATGTCGCTGGAGTGGTAACTTGTTCCTCTGTCATTTGTCAGAGTATCTGTATGTCTATTCCCAGGTATACCACAACGAGAAGGAATGAATTGATGGTTGGGCAGGCGGGTGGGTGGGTGGGTATAATTAATGAGTGAGTGAATGAGCGAGCGAGCGAATATATGGGTGTGTGAGTGCGTGAGTGTGCACGCTCATGCATGCGTGCATGCATACGTACGTGCGTGCGAGAAGGTGAATGGGCCGGCGGCCGGGCAGCTGGGTGGCTGGGCGACTGGACTGCCGGGAGGGAGGGCAGGAGGTAGGAGCAACTGACCGATCGACTGTTCAACCGACCGCAGGTCAGCGAGCCAAATACTAAGTTGGTGAGTGGGTGCATGTGTGTGTGGGGTTGGGCATGGGGGTGGATGTGGTCTGAGAGAGTGGGTGGGTGGGTGGGTTTGTGAGGGTGGGTGAGTGAGTGAGTGAGGGAGGGAGGGAGGGAGGGAGGAAGGGTCGCTTGTGGGTGAGTCGGTGGGTGTGTCGATGGGTCAATGTGTCAATGGGTTGAACAATGGGTTGGTCCGTGGGCCAGTCGGTGGGACAGTGAGTCGGTGGGTCAGGGGTGGGGGGCCTATGGGTTACTGGGTCGGTCACTTTCAGCTTTTCAGTCGGTACGCCCTTGTTGTGGGCGGGTGCGTCTTTCCAGTTTCTCCATCCATCATATGACGTGATAATCAACTACGTGCCGTGTATGGTGATGTCATAATCATTACGTCATGAATGACAAGATTCAGTCCGTCTTAAACGCTTAATTGTTCGTCAGGTTGGATGAATTTTATGTCTTTACTATTTAATAAACATACGTTTGAATATTTTGAAACTAATTTGACTGGGCGTTGTTGCTGCCAAGCCCAACTCTACGATTATGTGCAGTGCCGCGTAGTAGCCGAGTGTTGTCGATTGAACTTTCCGCAAAGGCCCGGTTCCAGTTTTAGCTATGCCCTGCCCATCACTAGCTAAGCTCCACCTGCACCTCGCTCGTGTTGGGACCGATCGATCCCTGCACTCCCTGACTATCAATTCCTAGAAAACTATACAAGTAGGCTGTTGAATATTTCGAAACTAATTTAACTTGTTTAAGACGGACTAAATCGAATCATTCATGACGTAATGAATATGACTTCATCTTACACGTCACTTAGTTTATTTTGACGTCATATGATGGATGGACAAACTGGCAAGGCCCGTTTAATTCACAAATGAACTGTCAAATATAATCAGCCATAAAACAGCTTCATCTTCGTTACCGTATATGCCTTATGTTTGGAAGCAAATTACTCTCAATAAGTTACACCGTACAAATGCCCAGCATGAATATTGTATTTGGAAACAGCAGATAGCAATCATTTAGTACAACAGTGTTTCATTTTGGTACCTCAATTTGATACCAATCGCCCAAAATATGGCTCCCTGGCCCTCGAACTATCTTGACCCACGGATCATCCTGGCTGGCACATGGTATTTTTTACCTGTTATGTTGGTATAATGGACGAATCCACTTTGCTATGCCCGCCCATGTCTAGCTACGCTCCGCCCATGCTTGGTGCGTGTTGGGACCGATTTATATACTAGTCCCGCCAATATATGAATGACCCACCACAAATTGCAACAGAATTTATCTTATCACCATTCATCTCAGAAAAGCAAATAAAAGAGCATATTAAAAGTCTTCTAAAATTGAAGTAGTGGAACGGTGCCTCATTTGCATAAAAGCCAAGATGGCCGCCATCGTATTTGTGATTACATCGTTTTGTTATAATTTCACTTCCAATCAAGCTGTTTTTAATACTCTTTAGTACAAGTAAGGGATATATTTATATATAACATTCTAACTTTATCACGTATCCAGCTATCTGAACAATTCCTAATTTGCATACATCGAAGATGGCGGGCCCAATGTTAGAATTCAACAGTTGTGACCATTCATTGTCTTTTTCTATTCTTTTAAGATGCTAGTATATGTAATATGAAATATTGATAATACAAAATAACATTGCAGTAGAAATACATGTATTTTAGTTTTAAAAACTCAAACAGGGTCCCAATAAAACCCAATATTATCCTGATTTGAAATATTTTGCAGTACACTTTGACATTAACTCTGAATGTTTGCCTATATGTTCACGAAACTGTAACATTATGGATGACATTAACCGTATACTTTAATGCTGGATAAATAAACAAGTGTGACTAACATTTGTGGTACATTGACTTCTATGCAGACTTGTCCTTAAAGGTCATATATGGAGAGTGTATTTTAAGACTTAATAATATATCCAGTCCTTCCAAATCATATAGCTGTTATCAATTTGCTAATGCATGGCATATTTTTTATATTTATTGCCGATAAAGTACATAGCTTTAGAATATCACGTCATGAATTACCTCCCTTGAATTCCAAGCAGCTGTGACGTCATGGTGGAACAACCGCTAAGCAAAGCTAACACAGGCAACACTGTTTAACCAGGGTAACTTTTTCATTCTATTATATTTAGCAATGAATTTTGAAATAGGCAGTGATCTCAATGATATTCCCGGTAGACATTAGTCAGAAGGTTATAATAGCGCCGATACCATATTTAAATATGAATATCTCGGGCTCGAAAACCCCCTTTTTATATGAGATCTGCTTCGAGAAAATATCTCAGTGTGATTCTGTAGATACTGTATTTTTACGACACAATATCTCGCTACATCCAGTATTGGTGGGATGGCCGTCAAGCGCAGATCTAGGATTTTATTATTGAGTTAGTCCAATATTGGAGAGAGGTCTGTGAGTGAGGGCGTGCCCCTTCCAAATGACCGTTTGGGGAGATATGGGCGGGCTACTGGTGCTTCTCATCTCTGACAATCCTGATGCTATGTGAAGTCATTTCCTGCATTCATATCCAAACTGCGCCTATAATTCAGCAGAATCTGTTATGATTTCAGATGTATCACTAGCCACCCCCCCCCCCCCCACCTTTCCTCGCACGCACGCACACATGCAGGCAAGCACGTAAGCATGCGCTCACACACAAACCAAATGCAAAGTCCACCGGTAGATCCGAATTTGCCTAAGGTATCGCAATCAATTGATTTGTTTAAGTCTAAGACTGGAGAAAGCTAGGCCCATATTGGATACATTTTATAGGCCTATATAATTAAATCTCCTGTAGACTTAAGCCAAACTATTTGTGATTTGTGACAATCTAAAACATCAATTTTAGCAAGAATTGATTATAATATCATTTGGGGATATACATTATGCCAACAATGAGTGACCGGGGTGGGGAGTGAGGGTGTGTGTGGGGGTGGGGTGGGGTGGGGGGGGGGTGGGGGGAGGGGGTGGGGGTGGAGGGGGTTGGGGGTGGGTGGGTGGAGTTGGACTTCTCATAGGCTACGTGATTAACCTACTTGAACAAGCATATACACTGCATTCAGTTGCGAAAATTATGCCAAAAACACCTGTGGTCGGGCCTACACATTGTCATTGTCACTTATGTGTCCTGTCATTCTAAACATAGGCCTACACACGCGTGCGTATCGCATATGTATGTGGGAGATGAGGTAAATTCTGGGTATATATCTATACCACTTCTTTGAATGTAATGTAGCTAACGTATAAATTTACGTTTAGCGACACTCACTCTCCCACGGTTTTACTGGAGTAATTTGTAGGCTTACGTACTAGAGACAAGTGCTGGCCCTGAGTGTGTCCAATTGTCGTGTATACTGAAAAAGCACATATATGAGTGAAGATGCGCAAATAAACGTGACATATAACAGGTGGGTAACAAGAACTAAATTGTCATATTTAGATAGGCCTATGTTTATTAACAGTGCACAAATTTACGTTGGATAGCTTACGCGGCGAAGACTTTCAAAATGTATTGTTTACTATAAGCTTTCATCGACGTCCGCGTGAACTGAAAGATAGACGATCGATAACCGATATGTCAGTCTTCCTATAAATTCGTTCATCTGCTATTATTTATGTGCTTCCATCACACGGAATGCTTGTTTTATCGCCCGGTGGTAATTTTCAATAAGCCCGGTGATAATTTCTCAAAATAATATGCTTTGCATCAACGTGAAAATATGCAGGCCCGTCGACCACCCCCCCCCCCCCCCCCCCCCCCCCCCCAACTGGCAGCCCCTCCCCACCCCACCCACCCCACCATCCAACCATTGCTACGGTCGTGTAATATCGATTATTTTTCTTCGCATAGTAAACTGTAATCTTACTAGTGTCAAAGGCCTATGCATGTTAGGTAAAACCAGAAGAGTTTCTGATAAAACCTACAAACAGTAATTGGTCTCGAAAACGACGAGTACATACTTTTGTTCACGCACATTTCTATATAGACAAAATCGCCATTGAAGCAATCGTGTCCTCAAACATGTCTGGAAATATAAAACCGAGATAAATCTGCCGCATTGGTTTTTCGTGGCTGTTGCCGTTTATGCGTGATTCTAACTACACACACCCACCCTCTAGGCCTAAACCATGTAGCCTGCCTAGTCGCAGCAAAAATGTCAGAGTTAAAGACAATGCAGACAATATAGAGGTCTCATACAATTTTTGTTTCAGACAGATAAGAAAGATCTAGCTGACCTACGTGTGTCTGTTTTATGTATGCACATGTATTTAATTCAGCAACAAAAAACTGTCATTCCGTTATGTAGGCTATATTATGTATTATAAGAGCGCGCATTATACTCTACCCAGATAACGCAGCTTACTGGGTCGACGCTGAGCCGATACCGGTATCGGCCCAGCATCGGCCCACTAAGCTGTGTTATCAGGGTATGGTCAGTTGTTTATTTAGGGTTAAATTCAATCAACATATAACTTTCTATTATTTTTATTGGCATAAGACCTGAAAAAGCTATTATTATCTTTGCCTGATCGGGAAAATGCAACCAAACTGTGCTTATTTCCTGCTGATTTTGAACGAAGCTGCATGTATTCAACGTTACGGTATAATAGCTTGTTCCACTATTACGTCATTATTGACGCTGAAGAGCTCAAAATCAAGGGAGGTAAGTCATCACGTAATTTCGTGTATTCGATCATACGCCGACTTCGCGGCTTAATATTAACTATTTGGTGAATGTTAGACACATACAGCTGGTTTGTTATTAATTACTATACAATAATGCCTTAAATACTTGCAAAATTGTATATAAAAAGGATTTTACCAAAAGATTGCCGTGTGTAAAGTGTGTGGTCACAAGACCATACATCTTAAAGAACCGCCAGTAATTATCCGTATTTGAGGTGTATTAAGAGAACACCTATGTTTAAGAGAACACTTTATGATTGCACATACAATACCTGTTAGAGACAGGTTTGACTAATCACTGTTTAATATTGATTTTGGAACTTCGAACAATAAACCGCACGGATTGCATAATATCCAAACATAGCTTTACAATCTAACATGAACGTTACGATTGATATAAGTAGGCTACACATAAGCACTATAAAAAGTATAAGTACACCGCAATGATCGTGCAATAATAAGCTGTTCAAGATAGCAAACGAGCTGTATTAAGGGACAGCCTTTCTTTAGCGACCACTTAATTTAGCGGCGTAAAGTGCATCATGTTGTTCTTCCAACAAGAACATCGTCTGTTCCTACATCCCATTTTAGAGTAACGCCTAACACCCTCCAGCAGTTTTATGGGGGCTTCCTTGTCTGTTATCTATATTTGGCAGAAAATGTATATCATGTTCATATCAGCTTCGGTCCTCTGGTTACAGTCTTCCAGTCTCCAGGTGCCACCCACTAGTATATACCGGTAGACGCACATACTTTGGAATTTAGCAACTGTTGAGTTTGGGAGGAACACCGCAGTCTTGCTTCACACATGATGTACTACTGCCTACCTTCTGGTGGAAGCGTTGCATTCTGAGGAAATCTAGCTCGTCACCTGATTGACGTTTGTACATCGAGACTATGACATCATCCCATGATGCTATGGCATGTTTTTGTGCTATTTGGATCTCTAATTATTTCAGCTTTTTCCTGTAACACCTAACTGGTGCGCATTTGTTTCAGAGCAACGTCCTTTCCCAGTCCATGTATGTGTGATGCCGTGCCGCACCCAAGGATAACATGAACTAAAACACAGTTACATACTTGTCGGCCATCTATGCTTCTCAGGAGAGCAATATTCCACCATCTTGATTACATTTTTCGTGCAATGCCGGGGATGAGGCTGAGTGTATGTATTAGGTCTGGTGAACTGTGAGTGGAAACAGGTTAATACCAAAATGTCTGTGTCATCTGCAACGAAGAAAGTTGGTTTAGTCGTTCTCTCTCATCCATGCCAATTGGAGTCTGCATGATTAGTAGATCTGCCGTACCATGTTCTATGTGGCATCCACGATGCTCTAGGGAATCGTTATGAACCATTTTTTATTCTCATCGCTGGATAGGAAGTCTTCCTTTCGTTCACTGAAAATTGCTGCAAATCGCATCCATGTCATTGACTGCTGTGTTTGCCATTTCTGCTTGACCCATGCAAATATTCATCAAACTCTACAACTGGCTCACCTTAGTGATTTATACATATTTGATGTATTGCTGGCATAACATCTCATATGTTGAACCACGATTCCATGAGATCCTGTTCAGGAATGGGCGCGCACACACGCAGACACACAGACACGCACACATACGCGCGCACGCACGCACGCACGCACGCACGCACGTACGCACGTACGCACGCACGCACGCACGCACGCACGCACGCACGCACGCACGCACGCACGCAAACACCATCTAATATGTATTGTATGTTCCCTGATGCAAATATTCATCAAACTCTACAACTGGCTCACCTTAGTAATTTATACATATTTGATGTATTGCTGGCATATCATCTCATATGTTGAACTACGATTCCATGAGATCCTGTTCAGGAATGGCACGCGTGCGCGCGCGCACACACACACACACACACACACACACACACACACACACACACACACACACACACACACACATACGGGCGCACACGCACACACACGCACACGCGCGCGCGCGCACGCACGCACGCACGCACCGTTGATTATGTATTGTATATCCCCTGACGCATTTCTGCAGCCATCAATTTCCGAACTGTATCACCAAAGGATGGTTTATGTGCTCGTGGATGTGTATATCTATTCCTGATGGGTGCAGGAGGGTAAGTGCACAATTCATACTGAAATACATCTTCCAAGTTCTCATTGAATATGCCAAGTCGCTAGCCTCTGAAAGAGAAGCTTCGGATCCATGGGTATCGCCTCAACAATTATTGTCACTGCATTTTTGTTACTTTGGGTAACCTCTTGATCTTTTTCATGAATGAATGTTTGACAATGATTTTACCTAATTTTTTTTCATAATCTTGTCCCCGAATTCTCTAGCACACTCAACATTCACAGTAGCATCAGCCGTCACACGAGTCACAATACTGTTTTGTGTTAATTTCTCAAGAGAATGACTTCTGGTGGTCAAAAGGCAAAGAACTCCGGTGTGTCAGCCAAGCCATCACCAGCCTGGACAATGTCCCCTCTTTGTGTTGTTCACTCGTCAGGTAACTTACTGATGTCAGCTCCTACTTGGTCACGTTCATCTATCAACGGGCATTGGTAGACAACCATGCATCTCAGTGTTTTCGTCATCCCACGTCCTCTTGTTATCCCATCTGTACTTTTAATACTCCTCATCAAGACATGCTCTATAAGCAGATCCTGTGACAGTCCTGTCCGACATCTATTAGATCTTCTACCAACAGGTTATCTTGAAAATACTGGTACGCGTCTGAATGTTGTTCATGTAGGCTTTCAATGTTTTTTAGGCTTTCAATGTTAAGCAAATACAGGTGAACAGATTTGGTATAATTGTCGTTGTATGTAGCTGCCAGCTATGGCGACAGTTCCTGCATCATTTTCAAATACAGCTGCCAATTACCAGTCCCCTCCGCTTTGATGAGTGTTTGGAAAATAGTCACCATTTTCATTTATTGCAACCACAACTTGACATTGGTTCTACGTGGCATTTTACCTGCGAGTAGTTTCTGATTGATGGCTTGCAGGACCTTGTAGTTCTGTAAGCTGTCTAATGTGATTCTTCCCGGATCCATTATATCATCATACGGTGCTCCTGCAGCAATAAGGACTTCTGGAGTTGGCGTGACATCTGCTTTTTCGCTAGTCGTTTGGTCAGATTCTATTGAGGTACATTCATAAGTTTCATGAGAAGACTCTGCTGTAACTGCGCCTTCTTGCTCATCTCCCGACTGACTTGATGGCATGTGACTTTAGCATGGTACTGAAGGCCCTGGAAACCGATTTCCCATCAGGATATGACCTACTGTGTTGCTTATATATGTGCACGCCAGCAATTCCAGCAGAACTGTGTCTGCATTAAGGTGTCCTTTAAGAGCGTAGGAAACTCATTTTTGTATTATATGGCCCAAGTCTCAGTACAATGGATTCGATCTCATTATTTGCTGGTGCACTCTCCTGTATTGTTAGAGCCCTCCACCAAAGGTGATTGTCAAATGTTAGAACACATGTTTCACCCTTAATGTCTCGCATGCGAGCTGACATACAGCACATACATGTAATATACTGTAACAAATTCCAACAGACAAGCTACAGCAGAAATTCTTTTCACTATTTATCACTGAAAAGCAAATAGCACACAATAAAACTAAAATTGAAGTAGTGTTTAACAATGTCCTAATTTGTATAAATCCAAGATGACAACCACAATATTTGACATTATATAATTTTAAAACATTGTTAATTCTAATCAAGCTATTTTAATGTTAAAAGATGGTAATGTTGTATCACCTTTAAGCATTGGAAATAAACTTGAATAGAAGTGAAAATAAGGCCAAAACTGTAATGACAAATATTATGGTGACCATCTTAGATTCCTGTAAATTACGCCATTTTCACGCCTTAGATTATGCTGGACGTTTTATGTGTTATTTTTTTGTATCACTTACCTAAGTGTGGTTTAACACCTTTAAACATTGCAAATAACTTGAATAGAAGTAAAAATGAGGTGAAATTGTGCAATTATAAAGATCGTGACGGCCATCTTGGATTTATGCAAATTAGTTTCAAAATATGCAACAGAATGTTTAGTAAATTGTAAATACGTACAATTCATACAATGGACCTTTCCAGTTTATCCATCCCTCATATGACGTCATAACCAACTACATGACGTCATAAATGACGTAGATAAGTATGCTTGATGACGGACTATGGGTTGTTGTACGAATTGTATGTCTTCACTAATTAATAAACATGCTGTTAAATATTTTGAAACTAATTTGACTGGGCGCTGTTGCTGCCATTTGGCCCGTCTTTAACTTTTAATAGGCTGACACGTTGCACGAATTGTATGTCTCTACTATTTAATAAACGTGCTGTTGAATCTTTTGAAACTAATTTGACTGGATGCTGATGCTGCCATAGGCCATTGATAGTCAGTGAGTTCAGCGACCGATCGATGCCAACACGGTGGTTAGCTAGCAATGGGCGGGGCACAGCTAAAACTGGAAATGTCCGTTAGCCGACTATCCAATGTTCGTGATGGAGTTGTGCCATTCATTACCTATTTTGATTGTGACGTCAGCCTACCTGTGACATAAGTGATTGGTCAATAAGTGAATGACATAGTGGATTCCTCCATTGAAGATGATTGATGCTATACGCTATAGTTATCCCCTTCACTCTTACTCATCCACAATGGTGGTATCCTTGTCTAGCGAAGCCCCTCCCATTTCTAGCTAAGCTCCGCCCACTTCTTACGCGTATTGGAATCGCTGTGAATCTGTGAAACCTAAATTCCTCAGAATCTAAATTGTACGGTCAGTATACAGGTAAGCTGTTGAATATTTTGAAATTAATTTGACCTGTGGCTATTGCTGTACGTGGCAACCACAGTTCCGAACCAAATTGGTGTCAATATGAGTTAAACGCAATTATCATGATGACGTCAGCTACCGTAACTAGTGACACAATGGACAAATCCAATTTTAGCTATTTCCCGCCCATCGTTAGCTAAGCCCCACCCTCGCTTTACTGTCTTGGTATCGATCGATCCCCGAACTCCCACTATCAATTTCTAGAAAACTATACAGGTAAGCTGTTGAATATTTTGAAACTCATTTGACTGGGCGCTGTTCCTGCCTATGGCAGCAACAGCGCCCAGTCCAATTAGTTTTAAAATATTCAACAGCATGTTTATAAGGTAGTAAAGCCATACAATTCTTGCAACAACACTTAGACCGTCATCAATTATGCATTCGTGACGAACTTATCTATGCAATATATCATGACATCATCCTACACGTCACGTAGTAGATTATGACATCATATGATTGAGAGATAAACTGGAAAGGTACATTGATTATGAGTGAGAGATCGGATCTCTCCGTTAGTTTGTTGCTAGCGTGTGTTCCGTAGCGTTGGTCGTGGCACCTTCTCAGGTGTATGCGGGTGACACTTTACTTTGTCTTGAAAGTAATTTCGCCTGAAACGTATTAACCTTTTAACACCCATATCAGCCAATAATGGCTTCTGCAATGGTCTTGAGAAATGTCCATTTGCAGACGAAGAGAAGACTATTTTTGAAAATGTACCACTGGAATGTCTGGCGCGATAATCGAGCCAGTTATTCCAGTGGTAAAATTTCAAATATAGTCTTCTCTTGGTCTGCAAATGGACATTTTTTATAAGAAAATTAAATTTTTTTTGCACAAATTCGAGTTTTAAAGGGATAAGGTCACGTGTTTTCCACATAAGCACTATATGTACTAACCAATAACACACATATTAAATGAACATATAAATTAAATATTTTTTGGAACATATAAATTAAATACTTTTTGATATACAAAATCATTGCAATGGAACAAAATTGGTCTACGATACTTTAGGCATATAAGACCTACATAAATATGGATTTCTGGCCTCTGACTAGAATGATCTGCCCTAAAAACTTAGTCTCTGCCTAGAAAATTCGCACTTCCATAGTCAAGGGGTTGGGGTGCGTGAGGGTGGGGTGGGGTGGGGTGGGGGCACCCACTAGCTATGGAAGTGCGAAATGTCTGGGGTGGGCTACGCATATGTTGTTGTCTTTGGACACTCATTCCAATATTCAAGTAGCTTACAGGCGTATATTCACACCAGAATGCTTGAAAATAAAATTATTAAAATTGCACCATTTTACAGGCTTAAATTCGGTACCTCAATATAATGACACAAAAAATAAATCTTAACATTGTGGTGATCTCATTCGGTATAAATTAACCCCTCTTGTGTCAACTTAACCCTTTAATGGTCATGTTTGTCTACCTCTGCGGTGATCTTGAGAAATGTCCATTTGCTGGCTAAGAGAAGAATACTTTTTGAAAATGCATCACTGGAATGACTGGCTCGGTAACCGAGCAAGTCATTCCAGTAGTAATTTTTTTCAAAATACTCTTCTTTGTCTGCAATTGAACACTGGCTAAGCAGAAATTTGAATTTTCTTGACCATTACACTTTTGATGAATGTCCATTAGAAGGACAACAGAAATCTATTTTTTGTAAAACTTTTCGTGTTCGCTATAAATGTACAAAAATCCTCTTTTTGGCTGCAAAAATCAAAATTTCCTTTATAAGTATTGGCAAGTAAATGGTTAATTGAAATAAATAGTATTTTGAGCGCTTTAATGCGCTGTTGACACAAGAGGGGGTTAAAGTTGTTGCGATTTCATTCCGTATAAATGAAATAAAAATTCTCGCTGTGAAGTTGAATTAGGGACTAAAGGAATGATATTAATTTATATAGAATGAAATTATCATATATGATAAGATTTATTCCGTTTCATTTCGTTTTATTATATTGAAATACACGGGTAAGCCTTGAAAAGTATACAATTTTAATAATTATATTTTTCCAAGCATTCTAGCGCGTATGTGCGCCTTTAAGCTAATGCGCTTCATGGAGATGGCACTTGGGATTCCAAGAAGTAAATTTCTCTATTTAAGTAAAAGTATTGGCACAGGATTTCTAGAAATTCTTAGCTGGGGGTAACAACTCGATAAATCGCCATGCCCATCAGTCCGCCCGCCCGCCAGGCAGTCAGCCAGCCGGACAATCTACCGACCGACCGACCGACCGACCGACCGACCGACCGACCGACCGACCGACCGGCCAGCCAGCCAGCCAGCCAGACAGGCAACAAGCCAGTCACAAAAGCATATTCCGGATTGTATCTAAAACAAATAAACCAGATTTGGCTCAAATTTTACCGCAACGAATGAAGAATATGTCCAGCCTTTGACCGTGATTGGGATAAAAGGACCCTGATCTGGATAGGAACACATTCCGAATATGTGGATATCTCGGAAACTGCTGGTCCGATTTGCTAAGAAAAGGAAATGGTGTGGCGGTGTACTAGGATTCCACAACGTTGGTGTGAAAAATCCGGAAAATCCTAAAAGATCCTGAACGAGCAGCTATCAAGATTCTATGGATACTGTTTCCAAAAATGTCTTATTGAGATCTAGATGATTTAAAGTATTCCATGTATAGGTTTGGATGTATTGTGCCTAGTAACTATTTTCACTAGAGACTTAATCAGGAATAACGCCATACGGCAGTATGGCGTTATTCCCGATTAAGTCTCTAGTGAGAACATGGCCTTAGTTACTATTTGATTATTTCTATAAAAAAAATTGGTTTTTTATCCCAAATGGTATGCGTTTAATTTTGTCAAAAGGGAGGTTTCCTCTTCAACTAATGGAATAAATTATTATTATTATTATTATTATTATTATTATTATTATTATTATTATTATTATTATTATTATTATAGAAAGTATAATGCCGTTCAGCATGGGCGATCTAAGCTATGATTCACAGCAGTCATAGGAGATATGATTCAACTGGAGTGGTTACTAGGCGTCGTCATAACAACATGGATCATAGAACTGTTATATCGTGACGTCATGGCTGTTAATTTTCCCAAGCCATGTTCAGGTAGTACTGCTACTACTACTACTACTACTACTACTACTACTACTACTACTACTACTACTACTACTGCTACTGCTACTACTACTACTACTACTACTACTACTACTACTACTACTACTACTACTACTACTACTACTACTACTACTACTACTACTACGGCTACTACTACTACTACTACTACTACTACTACTACTACTACTACTACTACTACTACTACTACTGCAGCTGCTGCCCTTCTCATCCCATATAACGAGATAATGGAAGCTATTCAGTAAATACACTTTAAATATTGTTCCAGATGGTTCGTACGCTACTTGTGAAAATAGTTGCATAATATGATATTAAAAGTGCATATTCACACCAAAATGCTTGAAAATAAGATGGTTAAAATTATAACATTTGGAGGCTTATATTCTGTAGCGCGATGCAATGAAACGAACGAAATGATAGCATATAATGGTTTCATTCCGTATATATTAATATAATTACTTTAGCTTTGAAATCGAATTAGGGACTCGCAACTTAGCAAATTATATTAATTTATGCGCAATGAAATCATCATATGTTAAGGTTGCGTATTCACACTTAAATGGCTGAAGTTAAATTTGATAGAAATTGTATACTTTTATAGGCTTAAATCGTGTGCTTGGATGAAATTAAAGGAACTAAATCCTACATATAATGTGATTTCATTCCGTACAGATCATTATAATTTATCGTGCTTGTGAATTTGAAATAGGGACTCGTGTCTCTAATTTAATGTCACAACTTAAAAAAATTATTAATTTATACGTGATGAAATCATCATATGTTAAGATTTATTTCCCGTCATTACATCTAGGCACACAATTTAAGCCTCTAAAATTAAACAATTTTAATGATTTTATTTTCAAGCATTCTGCTGTGAATATTCAACTTTAATGGGACATGCCTTTCCTTTCTTACGCTAATAGCACAGACCATGGTGTCAGTGTTGATTTATTTTGCTGAAACCTGCGTGGATACGCATTCTGGCACTTCGTAACAAAACAACTTCATTTTGATTCGTCAAGTCAAGAAATAATCCTAAATACAGCCAATAGATTCTACATTAGCCTTAAAGGGGCAGTTTACAGGTGACTGGCCTACTATAGACAATTCACCATGAATTGAATGGAAGATTAATTCTTGTTGACCAGCACATCAAATCACGAGAAAATACGGATTATAATATATAGGCTATATATACTGCTCCAGTTTTTTTGTCTTTAACCAAAGAAACCACATTTGGGGCAAATTTAAACCTCATCGAGTTCAAACAATTCTATACCCAGCCTCTTTTCCGAGAACGGCCTGTGTATGTACATTCCGTTACATTAAGCCTCAAGTCCAAACACTCTTTGACCAGCGTATATACACAATAGTAACCCGTTCCTGGGCGCGTTAGATAAAACCATTTTAATAACTATGTAAATAAATCGACTGGAAGTCGTTGCTGTCCTAGACAGCAACGACTTCCAGTCGAATTATTTATAAAATATTCATCAGATTTAATATTTAGCCTAATTGTCCCAGGTTTTTTTCCAAACATGCTTTCGTTTTAGAATCAAAAGACCCAAACCACACACACACATGCATTCTCGTTCTATTGGGCATGTGATGTTCGCCTAATCTAGCGACTTAACGTATCGGGCCGAATTAAAACTTTTATTTATTAAAGGTTCGACTTATGTGCTTTTGTTTACAGTATATATTATATTTATGTTTACATCCTAATGTTTTGGCAAATACGAATAATCACCTATTATCCCCCAGACGCGAGCTGAAAACATGGACTCTATACGGGTGTATTCCGATTTCACCCTATTCGCCGTACCCAGCCTTTGTGATGTAGGATTCGGAATACTTTTCTCAAATTTGTCGACTTTTTTTACGTTTTCTCAAAATATTTGAATTTGCTTTTAGTATTTTGTATTCATTTTCTTAGGATATTTGTTAGTTTTTCTCTCGTCTTATTTGTCAGTGCAGGTGGTGTATGAGGGTTTTGTAAGAAAGTTAGAAAATATATGCGTTTGTATCCGTTTAGCGCCCGTTCAAATTAATAAAGAATGTCCATGCATTTTCGAGTCTCCAGCACAATAGGCTGCGTCTAAAAATCTAGCTGGACTGACATGGGTACTAGCGCACCAACTCACGAACAAACACGTGTAATGCTTTGAAAGAGTTCACTCGCACACCTACACACGCTCTCCTAGAAATGTATTCATACACGCATAAATCCGCTAAAATGTGGTACGCGCGATCAGCTACACACATAGTGTACCTTTCCGGAGTAATGCCGTCATATGACGTCATAATAATCTAAGCGGCCTGTAGGATGCTGTCATCATCATTACGTCATAAATGATTCTTTATGGTCAGTCATTAACTCTTAATAGTCCGACACATTGTACGAATTGTATGTCTCTACTATTTAATAAACATACTGTTGAATATTTTGAAAGTAATTTGAATGGACGCTGCAACAGCGCCCAGTCAAATTACTTTCAACATTTTCAACAGCTTACCTGTATAGTTTTCTGGAAATTGATAGTCAGGGCGTTCAGAGATCGTTCTATCTTAACACGGGCGAGGTGTGGGTAGAGATTAGCTAGAGATTGGCGGGCTAAACGTGTTAATGTAAATAACATATAGGCCCTACGTGCAGGCGAGAATCTGTGAATGTATGTGGGCTGACAGACAAACATACAAACATACTGTGGACTGAAGAATCATTAAATGATTATGATTTATTTGTTTCCCAGTCAAATATCTAATAATCCATAACGTATACAGTACAGCCCAGAAATAACTGAACATGTTTCTGAAACAAAATAAAATGCACTGTTGAATATTTTGAACATAATTCAAAATTAGCAAATGGCAATGTCTTCAAATCCAATAGTCCTTTCCACTTTATCAACCCATGACGTCATAATCAACTACGCGATGTGTAGAATGGCATCATAATGATTGACGGCATGAATGACGTCGATAAGTACATCACGAACGCATATTTGAAGACGGACTATGCGTTGTTGCACGAATTGTATGTCTTTACTATTTAATAAATATTCTGCTGAATATTTTGAAACTAATTTGACCGACAGCACCAATTCAAATTAGTTACAAAATATTCAACAGCTTACCTGTATAGTTTTCCGGAAATTGATACTGAGGGCATTCGTGGATCGATCGATACCAATACAGCGAAGTGTGAGTGGAGCTTAGATAGAGATGGGCGGGGCATAGCTAAAACCGGAAAGGCCAATTACGTTTAAAGGTACATATTCACAGCAGAATGATTGAAAATAAAATTGTTATATGGTTGATTTGATTTATTGATTCCACATTAGGCCATAGGCCCTTGAGTGTACAGAGTATAAACCTACAATGACGGTCAGCTATTATATACGTTCATAAACAATAAATTAATAAATGCATTGATTATCCCTAGAGTCAAAATATGTACACTATACAATAGATTATGCCTGATTATCGATTTCCAGAAAGCTATACCTAAGGCAGCAACAGCGCCCAGTCAAACCAGCCTCAAATCATCCAACAGCATGTCTATTAAATAGCAAAGAATTGCAAAGACATACAATTTGTACAACGTGTCAGACTCTTTGAGATTTGATGACTGTCTATATGGAACCCTTTGTGACGTAATGATTGTGACGTCATCACACACGCGCGGAACTGATTATGACGTCATACTAGGTCAGATGATGAATGGATACTTTGGAAAGGTGAATTCGTACGTGTCAGACTATTAATCGTTTAAGACTGACTATATCGAGGCATTCATGGCGTCATGATTGTGACGTCATCTTACAGATCACGTAGTTGATTATGATGTCATATGATCAAGGGATATACTTGGAAGGGTCCATTTTACCATATATGCGTGCGTGCGTGCGTGAGTGAGTGAGTGAGTGAGTGAGTGAGTGAGTGAGTGAGTGAGTGAGTGAGTGAGTGAGTGAGTGAGTGAGTGAGTGAGTGCGTGCGTGCGTGCGTGCGTGCGTGCGTGCGTGCGTGCGTTCGTGCGTGCGTGCGTGCGTGTAGATCTTAAAGGTGCATATCCACAGTATATAATTGTATACTTTTAGAGGCTTTAAGCCTCGGTCCCTCGATGGAATGAAACGAAATAAATCTTAACATATGATGATTTCATTCCGTATAAATAAATTTCGTATTTTCAGTCGTGAATTTGAAATAGGGACTCGTGTCTCTAATTCGATTTGACACCTCAAAAAATTAAATTAATTTATACGTAATGAAATCAGCATATGTTAAGATATATTTCGTTTCATTACATCTAGGCACACATTTTAAGCCTCTAAATATACACAATTTTAACAATTTTATTTTCAACCATTCTGCTGTGAATACGCACTTTTAAAATATTGTTATGGCGTGTTAAAAAATGTTCTAGGCCTAACTAAGGCCCGATTTATAAGTCGAACTTCTGTTGTGCCGTGCCGGCTAAATCTGCCTGAAAATGACAGAGTCCACTATATAAATCAACCAGTCGTCATTGGCGCGGCGCGACAGAAAGTTCGACTTATAAATATCATCATATATATATAAAAAACGGGCCTAACACGCTTCTGTCTTTCTTCTGGAAACATCGTCACTCATTTATGAGCTGAACTGTAGTCTGGTTTTGGTCTCTGTTTCTCGGAACGGATTTACCTCAATTTGAACACATGCACGCGCATTCCTGGAAATCTTGTTTCATCAGAGAAAGAAGCAATTAGGACTAAACTTAACCCTTTCACGACGAAACCGGCCTCTTTTGTGGTCTTGGATAATGTCCGTTTGCAGGCCAATTGAAAACTATTTTTGAAAATTTACCACAGGAATGACTGGCTCGATAACCGAGATTCATCCGAATCATATTTATGTGCGAAATTTCGTCAGTAGAAACGATAATTGATAGATCCGAGCTGTCACTCAAGTATATGCCGTCATAATCAAGTACGTCACGTGTAAGCTGACGTCACAATCAAAATGTGTAATGAATGACATAATTTATACAATATCAATTTCCTGAAAACCATACAAGTAAACCTTTGTATATCCGTCATGAACATTGAACAGTCGAATTGTACAAATAATGTCTTTACTATTTAATAAACAGTCTGTTGAAAAATTTGAAACTAATTTACCTGGTGCTGTTGCCGCCATCGGCAGCAACATCACACGGTCAAGTTAACCTCCAAATACTCACCAGCTTATCTGTATAGTTACCTTGATATTGGGATTCTGTTAATTCAGGTTTTGAAAGATCCAAACCCTGACAAAACGTGGGCAGAACTTAGCTAGAAATGGATCCCTGTATTAGTGTATAAGGTGCCATTGTTTTACTCCTGCCTTCATTTGGTAGATTCGTTATATGATGCAAACATATTTCAATGTCAACAACATTAACCCTTTCACCCTCAAATTTGTTCCAGAAAATTTAAATATTCTCGTAGAAAATGTCAATTTGCAGACCTAAAGAAGACTATTTTTGAAAATTTACGACTGGAATGACTGCCTCGGTTATCGAGCCAGTCATTCCAGTTGTACATTTTCAAAAATAGAATTAGGCCTGGCCTAATGGGTTGGAGAGGTTATTTTAGGATATCGGTTAAATTTGAAAAATTGTCTTGAAATACACATGAGTGAGATTTCAAACAGGAACATGCAGAAATTGTAGAGCCTCACTCTCATGTTTTTGTTAGATTTCGGATGCTTTCGAAAAGATTTCGAATTTTTTATGATTTTTTTTCTCATTTTCTCCGTATTTTTCCGATCGGGACCAGAGTTGTGGTGCAACAGTATACAGGTATTATTATTATTCTAATGTACAGATTTGAGTCAAATCAGACCAGCAGTTTCCGTGATAACCATACATCCAGAATTTGATCCGATCCGGTTTTTTATTCCTGTCACGGTCAGCATCTCTATCATGGAAACAGTCTCTGTTGTGTTAAAAGTCCTGCCAAATATGATCCGTAGTATTTGAGATACAGATCTGGACATGCACGTGCGCGCACAATGACCAGGGCAGGCACACGGCCACGCACGCACGCGTATGCACGCGCAATACTACTACTACTACTACTACTACTACTACTACTACTACTACTACTACTACTACTACTACTACTACTAATAATAATAATAATAATATTAATCTGATTTCAGATCTCAAACCACACTACCTCATCGATTTGGCAATACCGTCAAAACTCAAACTACCGCCAGGGGTCAGCGTTATCTATGACGTCGTCAGCCACGTGCACGCCTACCAATTCGCACCAGGAGTCAGCAATATGTCTTTGGATCTCGCGTCTATTTTCACAAAATGTAAAATATTTCCAGAAGAATTCTCCATATTTATTACATTGAAATACATGCATCCGCACCATGATGAGGAGTTTATACTGTTAATAAACAGGCGTGTGGTAGGTGACAAAAACAACAACAACAACAACAACAACAGCAGCAACCAGGTGTACACGTCGACTTTATTGCTATCAATAACAGTTAGAAAAAATAAACTAATATTTCATTATGAGAAGTTACGGGTAATATTTCGAATAGGTTCTGTGTTATCTGACGGAGACTGGCACACTTTAGGCTTGAGTGTGACAGGAAAGTTAGCTATGTTGACGCTAGATTGTCGCCAAATGCGCACGCGGAAGTTAAGAAGGCGGTTTCCGGCTTTACTAAATGTAACTAACACGCGCGCTTATATAGGATCGTCACACACAGGCGCGCACACCTTACAGGTAAATAATTAGATGTATGGAATTGTGGCATGTTTATAAATATGCGTGCCATTTTCATTCATATCTAATGGACCTTTTATCCATCAGTCATATGACGTCATAATCAACTACGCGAAGTGTAGGTTGACGTCATAATCAGTGACGTCATGAATGGCAGATACGTCGTCACGAAGACTTAATTGATGTCGGACTAAGCGTTGTTGTAAGAATTGTCTGTTTTTACTATTTAGGAAACATGCTTTTGAATATTTTGAAACTAATTTGACTAGGCCATAGCACCCAGCCAAATTAGTTTTAAAATATTCAAAAGCTTACGTTTATGGTTTCTGGAAACTGATAGTTAGTGATTTCAGGGATCGATGGATCCAAACAAGTGCGAAGTGTGGGTGGAGCTTAGCTAAAGATGGGCGGGGAATATCTAAAACTGTATTCACCCATTACCCCCAAGTCCAAAGGTGAACACGGGATGAACGAAAACAATGCATACATACACTCGCCCTCCCGTTTACGTCACATTTGAGCAGAATTTAGGATTTTCAAAATTTTGAGGCCTTTCCTGACTTTTCCGATTTTAAATTAACATGTTTCGCGAATTACAACCAACGTCAAGGTCTTTGTTATGTTATGATTTGAGCCAAATCTGATCCGCAGTTTCTGAGATATCTATTGCTCTGGAAGTTGACCTGTGCTAATAATAGTTTTTAGGATGCTACGTTTACACCCACATATGGTACATGATAAATTAAAAAAGTAAAATTGAAGTCGGCCACAAACCTAACGTATATGAGAAGTGATATGGGTGAACAACCTTGATAGTTGTCTTGCACACTGACAGGCACGTCTCACTTCTATAAGAAAAACTATAATAAAATACCACAAAAAGTAAGCTTCAGAAGAAATGGTTGCGGTAACACACTGGCTATAATGCAGCTGAAGGTTACTATTATCTTTCCAGAATAGAACAAAGCATTACTTTTCGCCCGAGAACTGGCCATAACAAATTAAACTTCAACTTGTATCGCATGTCCAAAATTGGCGATTCAGTCATATGGATCACATCATATGAAGACGGAACATATCTTGCAAGATTGCGATTTGCCTAATGATCTTAGTCGACACACCTGGCCTGCGCATACCAACACAAAGGACGCGCTCCATGGCCCCACTGAGACGTTAAAACTGCGTTTACCTGGCACGCGGAATGCGGAACGGCGGGATGCGGAAAAACAGATCGCTCGGTGTAGCGATTTTTCCGGAGGGAAAAGATTCCGTTGCGGGATAGAGCACATGTAACCTAGCAACGAAATGATAATCCAAGTAGTTAAAGCTGATGTATCGTCTAAAATTAAACTAACTAATTTGTCGAAAAAAATAGGAAATCAGCAATATTATAATTACATGTTATTAGATTAGTCCAAAGTATCGTTTTGAATCTAGTCGTCCGTATCCGCTCATTTTGGATCCACATCTCTCGCCCCCGTACATACACATTTTGTAATGGTCTCAGTGGAAAGCTAGATATCAAAGTGTAGAAAAATGTGTTGTCGCTTTTGAAAGAAATTTGATAGAAATATCGCAATATCGCCAATAAAAATGCTATAAAATAACGCAATGATACCGCGTGCAGGTAAATGGTACACGCGATATTTTACCCGCATTCCGCATACCGGCTTTCCGTTCCGCGTTCCGCATTCCGCACCCCGCGTGCCGGGTAAACACAGCTTTAAGACATGCGGTACACTACACCCCGACTATTGGTGTTATTGGTGTGTCTGTCTGACAAAAGGAGGACACGAGGAAGAAGTCACCCACTCAAGGCTTTCTTTTGATATACATACATGTATTGAAAGTCTTTCCGTTAAAAGACTGACGCTTTCCTAAACACTATTGATTCGAAAAATTTGCCGAGGCATATAAAAAAACCAAAAATCAATTTTTCTCAGAACGCTCGTAAATTGGACGCTTGGGGGTGGGCATCCCACAGTTTCTTTGTGGTTGGTCTGAAAATGTAAACTCAAGTAACGAATAAAACATTGTGTGCCATCAAGCGTAACTTCATGTGGATTCATTATTCTTATTCTAGGGATTTGGGACCCATTGCACGGTAAAGATCAAACGTGCCAATCGGAGGCACCTGGTGTATTGCAGAGGGCCCCGTATGCTGATTAGGAAAATGCTATAGAAGATAGCACGTATCACGTCATCTATAGTACAGCTACAAAATTAACTAACAAAATTAAAACGTATTGTAGAATATTTTAAACATAATTGGATTGGAATATATTGATGCCGACCAATCAAAATATTTTCAAAATAGTTAAGAGAACATTTCTTTAAATCGTGCTCAATGTTGTACTACTAACATGTTTATATTTCTGTTTCTGAAACACGTTAACTTGTTTATTAGCTGTACTGTACGATTATAGGCTTACCGTGCACGTACAGGGTGTCCAACACGCACGCACGCACGCACATACGCATCCACTCATGAACGCGCGCACGCACGCATGCGCAGAGGAAAACTATTCTGATTCTGTTTTTGTTTTTGGGAACATGTTAAAGGCACATATTCACACCAAAATGCGTAAGAATTAGTGTTTAAATTGTGTACATTTAGAGGCTAAAATTATGGACCTGGATATAATGAAGCGAAATAAATTTTAACATTTAATGATTGCATTCAGTACAAATTATTATAATTTTTTTTATTTGCGAAGTTGGATTAGGGGCTCGTGTCCCTAATTCAATTTCACAACTTAAAAAATTATGATAATTTTATTACATCCAGGCCCCACAATTTAAGCCTCTAAATGTATACAATTTTGACAATTCTATTTTCAAGCATTCCGCTGCGAATGTGCACCTTTAACTGATTTATGAGCTGTATGTCTCTATGGTAACCATCTATCCGCAGTATCTATATATCTATTTTCTGCCGGGTTGTTTCTATGCTCTCTTCCTATCTAATATTTGTCATAATAATTTTCTTGTTGATATCGTATTTCTAAATACAGGCACTTCTGAAACAGTTAGTTTTCCTACCCGGGGCTGATGTTACGTCGCGGGCGTGTAGGCAACTCCTTGTGGCTGAAGAACGTATAACAGACAACTACATTCCAGTTGAACCAGGTAATGCAACATTCAGAGTAGATGCGGCCACACAATAACTAATTATGTCAGACCTTAATTATTAGAAATACGATCAAGATCCCCCTTATACATATAAATGGTTTAGACTAAGGTAAGAACCACGCATTTTTGAAAATTTGAAAATGCGAAACAAATTAATTTTTGACATTGTTTGACAAATCTGACGTGGCAATAGGGGTGGTTTCTTCTAGATCTGCCTGTAACAACTTATTATGAAGCATCGACCCGGTCTTGCGTTCAATAGGAAAAAACGTTTCAGAGCGCTCTGCGCGTATAAAATGGGCTTTTCTCGGTTTGTAAATTATATGATGTAATTAATGAGAAAACAGCAGATTGCCAATAGTTTGCAGATTTAGCGAAACGTTTTTTCCATATTGAATGCAAGACGGGACTTGTTGTACATGTCAGTTGCCGTAAGAACTATTATTTGAGAATTTGGACCTTAGTTGGGAAGTTATTTATTTATTCAGACCACCTGTCTTTAAGACCCACAGTCATGTAGGCCGTATCCGCTGAAGTCAAGGCTGGAGTGGTTTTCCTTTGAAACAAAGAATAATTCGACAATCGAAGAAATATAACGCTCTATCTATTAAAAGGGAAATTTGGAATGCATAGGTCGGAGATTGACACAAGGGCAATAACTATGATGAAGGAAATAGCTAATCAATTTTCTTTACCATAGTTATTTCCCTTGTATCAACAATCTCCAATCAATACGTGGCATATTTGATTCCTTATATATATACAGTACAGTTCATAAATAAGTTAACATGTTTCCAAAATAAAAGAACCGCCTAGAAACATGTTAGTTACTAGTTAGTAAGAAATGTTCTGTTGAATATTTTGAACATAATGGAGGATTTCAGTTTATCCATCAAACATATGACGTCATAATAAACTACGGCACCTGACGTGTAGGATGACGTCATACTCAATTACGTCATGAATGACGTAACTAAGTTCATCACATATCACGGACGCTTAATTAATGTCGGACTGAGCGTTGTTCTACGAATTATATGTCTTTACTATTTAATAAACATGCTGTTGAATATTTTGAAACTTGACTTGGCGATGTTGCTTAGTTCGTCACGAACAGTTAATTGATGGCAGACTAAGCGTTGTTGTATGAATTGTATGTCTTTACCATTTCATAAACATTCTGTTGAATATTTTGAAACTAATTTGACTGGGGCGCTGTTGCTGCCATAGGCAGCAACAGCACCCAGTCAACTTAGTTTCAACATATTTACTTAGCCTACCTGTATAGTTTCCTGGGAATTGAGATTACATGGATCGATCAATCCAAACACCGGCGAACCGTGGGTGGAGCTTAGCTAGAGATGGGCGGGGCATAGCTAAAACTGGATTCCCCCAGTGGATTGTAGCCTACTTCCAAACTAATATGTTCAGAATATTCAACAGTATATTTTATTTTGTTTTGGAAACATGTACAATTATATATGATCTGTACTGTATCAGTTCAGCTTCAATGATGCATGCCATAATCATCTCATTATCGGAATGATGCGTTTGTACCCGAGGTCCGGGAACAATTTGTAATGATTCATAGAGCGATAGGCCTACATATGATATCTTCTTCTTTTCGATCGCTGGTATCACACTTGGAGAGCCGTTCTCAAGATGAAATCTGTCGTTTTCTGCAGTTCTTCTACAGGCCCATACAGCTTTTCAAGAAAAGAGGTTGACAAAGGTCAGATCTCTTCTCTCAGCAGCTGATACGTACTGCAACATTGAAGTATGTGCTCTGTGGTCTGTTCTGCTTCTCCACAAGGACTAGCGGGCGATGTCGTAAGGTGGAACCGCCTGTACATGTGTTGGTTTAGTCTGTTGCGTCCAGTTCTGAGACGAAAAATGGTTACTTGCTCTGGCCTCGAGAGATGATGGTAGGCATCTTCTGATTGAGGTGTTCTATAGAGTGACTTGATGATAGTCTTCATCTCTGTATGGGTAACCATGTATTCTGTCTGAGTCTCTTCTGCACCCACCTTTGCCATCTTGTCTGCTTCCTCATTTCCTTGGACTCCACAGTGTGAGGGGATCCACTGCAATGCTATCCGAAAGCATTTGATGGTTTGTAGTGCTTTTTCAAGTTGTGGCGGCTTACCTTTGGTGATAGCCTCAAGGACGGAGCGGGCATCAGATAAAAAGACACTCTGTGCAATAGGGTCTGCTGTTCTGCTGATGGTATTAGCTGCATGAACCAGTGCTTCGACTTCAGCTCTGTAGTTTGTGCAGTGTTTGCCCGTCGGTATTGCAGCTGACTCATGTTGTCCGTTTGGATACTGTATGTGCAGTCCGGCACCTCCGCTCGTAATTGCATCTTTGGCTGATCCATCTGTGTAGATCCTTGTCCATGTCTCCTGAGGGTACATTTCTTCCAGCATGGATAGGGTCAGGGCCTTCTTGCTCACATCACTGTGTTCATCTTTGGTTGTGAGATGAGGTACTGTGGTGCGAATAGCTATGCTCTCTAGTTTGTTTTCCCAGGGTGGAGGATCAAGGGTGTGGTTTTGGTTTTCTATTTGTGCTGGCAACATTTCTTGGTGTTTCCTTTGAAGTGCTTTTGTCTCTTTCACAAAACTTGATCTTTTAACATATGATATTATTTGACCTCTATTGTGTCAACTTGTCGTTGTAATGGAAACACCGCCTCTGCAGTAGTCTTGAGGTCTGTCTATTTGCAGGTCAAGAGATTATTTTATAAAATTTACCACTTGAATTGACAGGTCTCTTGGCCAGCAAATTGTCATTCACGGAGCAAATATTTGAATCTTTTCTTTTAAAATCTTTACAAATCAAAGTGTTAATTGATAAAAGTAGCATTTTGAGCGCTTTGAGGTTCTGTTGACACACGGAGGGTTAATATATTATGTTCCCTAATACTCCAGAAGGGGCACACGGTGACATGTGGGACCGAATAGTACACGTTAATTTGGCTAATTTAATGAAATGTAGCAACATACAATTCTTAACGTTTCGGCGGTATAGTTAAGAATTAACATCTTGTGAGAGAAGACTATTTTTGAAAATGTATCACTGGAGTGACTGGCTCGAGCATCGAGCCAGGCATTCCAGTGATGCATTTTCAAAAATTGTCGTCTCTTGGCCTGCAAATGAACCTTTCTAAATATGTCTGTGTAATTTGTACACATGCTGATTAATCGAGTAATCACGATTATTCTTAAATAATAAAAAATTAAGCAATAATCGCACACATGACGTATTTGAATACGGTATGACATCACTTACATAAGTCACAGCGATCAACATGATATGTACTATCTAGCCTTTCCAATTATTACATATTGGTTCAAAACTGTGGACGCCATCTTGGAATTCCAGCCGATAAGTAGCCATGTTTTTTCTTGCACTAGATAGTCAATAAATATACGACACTGGTAAGACTCACACAAATGTTGTTTTTGTTTATGCTGTTACTAGGGTACAACAACGTGCCATCCTCATTACCTGATCACGTGATGTGCACGTGGACAGATGTTGGCAATCTCGCTTATGACTTTCGGAGCGAGATGTTGAAAGTGTGCATAAATGGAATATGGAATAAAGTACCTCTTTTACCAGGTGGGAATTAAATAAATAAATAAATAAATAAATAAAAGATGAAAAACAACTGCCTATTTGTAGCCAAAAGATTTTGGTTTGCCGAAGATGGGTTGTTGTAAGACCACAAAACCACCGTGCTAATGACCGACCGCACACATGCGCGCGCGCGCCCGCACCCACGCAAGCAAGCAAGCAAGCACGCACGCACGCACCCAAGCACGCACACACAGGTACATTCACAGGCACACACACGCCCACCCGCACGCACGCACGCACGCACGCACGCACGCACGCACGCACACACGCACACGCACACGCACACGCACACGCACACGCACACGCACACGCACACGCACGTGCACGTGCACAGGCACATACACGCACACATTATGGTGTGCCCATCTACTAGCTCACTGGCCCACCTGCCGGCACGCACATAGACATACATATACGAACACGCTGGATCAAGGTCGTCGTCGTGGTTGTCATCGTGGTTGTCATCGTGATCGTCGTCGTGGTCGTTGTAGTCATCATTGTGGTCGTTGCCGTCATCGTCGTCGTAGTCGTCGTCTTCTACTACTACTGTTATTTATGGTTACTGTATTTTGATTTCAGAACTACCTCGCAGAATGGACTATCTAGTCCTGCACCAGGATATTAGAACTCCGGGTCCATCTTTAGACGCGGAAATATTTACCATACCTGGTGAGGGACTATTTTGTGTGTTCGCAAATTCCAAGTCGGACAACAAAGGTTCCAGATCGTCGTCGATATACCAATGGCGGAAAGGAAAATTCCGCTTTTATCAATCTATCGTTTCTGATACCGCACAGAGTATTTGCCATTTTAACATTGGAAAACAGGTAAGGTTGTGAGAGCATATTGTTGCTTATGTCCTTTATCACATAGGCCTACATGCAAGGTTATAATCCTCATGCTTTGTTCGTTAGACCATAGGTAGGTAACTGCGGGTTAATGATTTTTCAAATTTTCCGAATTTAAGCGGAATTTTCCGCATTTTGTCGTATCGCACCCAATTTGTAGCATCTCGGTGTATGGTTACATACTTCCTTTCCTATGTTAATATTTGAGCTAAATCAGGCCAGCAGTTCCAAGATATCTACAGTTCCAAATTTTGATTCTAACCGCATCTTGGTTCTTTTATCCGTGTAAGAGCCAACGTCTGGAAATCTTGTTGCCAGGCAAGTTCAGTCGTTGTATTAAGGCCCGTGGCTGTTTATGGCGCTGCTACCCTCTCCTAAAACTCCGGAGATAGAGCGATCGCCTCCATCCGTCAACCAGTCTCGCTATCCGTCACGCCCGAAACCAAATTTGTTATGTGAGTTTGTCATATGACTGCGGTTTGCAAGATGATAGATACTTGTCTACGGGCTAAAAGGGTCAGGGGATGGGTCAACGCATCGGATATCAGACAAATTCTGTCTATGATATTATCTCCTTAGAGACCGCTTGGTAGATTGCAATAAAATTTGTTATGCCAGTTACCAATATACTTGCGAATTGGGCCTCGGCCACTCCACCCGGCCACTCCACCTGCCCAAATTAGTTTCACATATTTAAATTGAAAATCCAACAAATACATACAATTCGTACACTTAACGGAATTTTCGATGTTTATGACGGAGCTAGATATGTCATTATGATTGTGACGTCAGATAACTAAAGACGCAATTAATTGTGACGTCAGATACTTGAGTGACAGCTCGGAGACACACCCCTCTATTGTCTTGCAATACAGTGGATTTTAAGAGAACACTCGCCTCATCTTCTGCTACTCATTCATGGTTTGTATATATATGTTTATGGGTGATTTAATATGACGCGCGTTATCTATTTTTAACTTGTCATCATGTCGACAAAGAAAGATATCCAGACTTTAACCCTTTAACACTAGAATTTGTTCAAGAGAATACTATTTTTGAAAATTTACCAGCGGAATGGCTGGCTCGGTTATCGAGCCAGACATTCCAGTGGTAAATTGTCAAAAATAGTCTTCTTTTTCTCTGCAAATAGACATTTCCCAAGAGTCATGCTGCAGAGTCGTTTTTGGCTGATATGAGTGTTAAAGGGTTAACTGCTAAATGTTGATATAATACTCCAGTCTGTGGAGAATGCCATGATTTATCACTTTTCAACCAATCAGATGAAACGTAGGCTATCCGCCTAATTATACACGCTCACTCATAGCGGTGCCATCTATAGTTTGGCAATATGTTGGAAAACCATATAAGTAAACTGTTCAATGATTATTTTGAAACTAATTTGGCTGGAAGATGTTCTTGTCTTAGGCAGGAACAGCCTCCTGTCAAATTAGTTTCAAAATAATCAACATCATAAGGTACACAGTACAGAATGTGTATTGTCGGTAGATACATGATATCACATACGTTAATTATGACGTCATGAATGACGTAGATAAGCGGGTCACGAACGTATAATTGAAGACATCGTCCTATCGCACGGTTTCGCCCTCCCGCTCTGCTCCCGTATCGAGCACACATACAGCGGAGCGATGTGAGTGGGCGTATGTTAGTATAAGGAATTGAAGACGGACTAAGCGCTGTTACGAATTGTATGCTGCTACTATTTAATAAACATTATGTTGAATATATTGAAACTAGTTTGACTGGGCGCTATTGCTGCCATATGACGTCATAATCAACTACGTGACGCATAGGATGACGCCATAATAATGATGTCATGAAGGACTCGATTTAGTCCGTCTTAAGTGCTTACTAGTCTGACACGTTGTACGGATTGTATGTCTTTGCTATTTAATAAACATGTTATTGAATATTTTGAAACTAATTTAACTAATTTGATTTCAAAATATTCAACTGTTTACTTGCATAGACTTCGGTAAATTGCTAGTCATGGAGTTCAGGAATCGCTCTATCCCAACACGACCGATGTGTTGGTGGAACTTTACTAGAGATGGGCGGCTCATGGCTAAAACCGGGAAGGGCCATTGTGATACAGATAAAGGAATGTGCCGGGAAGTGAACGATATGGAATCTATAGTCCTATATCATAATCTATATGTAGAATAGAACTCTGGAGATGAGAGTGGTATCCCTTTAAGTAAGATTACTATACCCACCCAGACCCATTCAGTCTCTTTTCAATTTCAGTCTTTCCTTGCAGTGGCAAACTACGGAGAGAAAACTGGTATCGCCACCAATTCCGTCATATTTAAATGGAACCGGAAAAGGAGAAAATTTTTGGAATTTCAGAAGTTTGTGACATACAACGCACGCGACTTTGAGCATTTTCGAGTCGAAGGGAACCACTTTCTGGTTGTGGCTAACTATCAACAAGGTTTGTTTCACTTTGTCAAATATGTTTTAGTAGCATTAAAAACTGGTTACCGGCGCAAAGAGTGGTTATCAGTTTAAAAACGGGTTACCGTTAGTAGTGCCAAACAGGTTCACGGTGTATACAACTTCTTAACCTTTTGCTCTTGAAAATCCAGCGTATATATTTCAAGACATTAGACAACTATGCGTGAAATCTGTTAAATAGTTTGAAACAGCTGCCTGTCAAATTAGTTGTAAAACATTCAAGCGAATATTATTTTCCTCATCCAGAATGGGAAGCATATGGCCTGTGAGTGGAAAAGCATTAACTGACGGAATTCATATGGCCCCGCAAATAATTTCTTATGACAATGAGTCTGTATGAAACTGAATGCTGGAATTATAACATGCTTTGCAATCAATACACATACACTTTTTATTTGAGAACTTTGAAACAGATTCAATCTGAATGGATTGATGGATGACTTGTTAGGTGGGTGTCTGTATAGGTAGGCAGGAGTGCGGGCGGTGTGTGGGTTGGTGAGTGTGGACGCGTGGGTGGGACTGTTTGTGGGTAGGTGGGTGGATGGGTGGATGGATGGATGGATGGATGGATTGATGGATTTTCAGTAACCTGCATACATGCATGCCGTTATTTCTATTCTCAGGTCCGCTTTACGAGATAGATTCCATTGTTTATAAATGGAACACCACAACGAGGCTGTTTGACTACTTTCAATCTCTCGAAACCATTGGTGCATATGACTTCACATATTTTCAAGTAGATGGCTATCACTTTCTGGCGGTAGCCAATGCGTTTGATGGTCTAACTACACGAGTGTTTTCTGCAATATATTTCTGGCAAATTGATCGCTTGATTCGCTTCCAGACAATGGAGGTTAGTGATTGGTTTTACAGATTTATCTTCAATGGTCGACGCGGGAGGGGCTTGTAGGGTAAGAGCGGTCGATAGTAGGCTATGCTTTGACAGCGCTTGATTTGCATACCTGCCTAATCTTATCTTACATTCGGGTGCGCACGCGCGCACGGCTATGCGCACAGTCATATATACACGCGCATGCACACGCGCGCACACACGCACACACGCAACTAATCATTGTAATTGTCATCATCATTATTATTATTATTATTATTATTATTATTATTATTATTATTATTATTATTATTATTATTATTATTATTATTATAGACAACGGGTGCCACAGACTGGGAATATTTCACTCTAGATAATCAAGCCTACCTCGTAGTGGCGAATGCATTTAATTACGGACCTCAAAACTTTCAAGATAAGGACACACACGTTGCTAACTCGACGGTCTACCGATTAAACCGGATTAAGAAGCAGTTTGAGCGATTTCAGATTATACCAACATACAGGTGAGACTAGCGAGTATAGTAAACCTGTTCCCGGTCATGGTGTTTCTGAGAAGTGGTGGTCTGGGATGGGTGGGTGTGATGGCGTGTGTACGTGCGTCGGTGTGTGACTGAAAGGAGGGGTTGGGGTGGTCTCGTGGCGCTGGCCTTGTATCATTCAGAGGCTCAACGAAAGGGTAAATTGTTTCCAAAAGCGAAATAATTAGAGCAAACCTCTTTATATACTTTCAGCGCCATTGACTGGGAATTCTTTCAAGTAGCAGACGATAGTTATCTTGTGCTTTCCAACGCGCAGGACGACCCAGAAGAGGAACGCAGGCGATCTGTTGTCTTCCGGTGGCAAGGAATGGGCCAGTTTGTTCCGGTTCACAAGCTCGTGACGTCACCATCCTCTGATTGGGAATCGTTTGAAGATAATGGAGATTTTTATCTTGTATACGCAAATGCCAATGGGCGCATATCTCAGGTTCTTAAAGTAAAATTTGTTTAATTATTCAAACCCGAAAACCATGCACTATTTGTTTTATATAAGCGTACATGATATAATGTCATTCAATTAGAACGTAATATATACGTACATGTAGCCAATATGCAGGAACGTAGCGCGTGCTCGATGTCAGTGTGTTGGCAGCTCGAGAGTGAATGTAGGATGGGTTGTCCCCCCTTGCAGAGAATGGGTGTCCGATGCACCCGCGCCAAAAAACACCATGAAGATTTGCCTAGATGCTCTGAGAAACCATCTCCCGTATGTTAGCAATACACACCATTCTCTTTGTGAGGTTTGTATTTTGTACTCATTGTATGTATATTTAAAAGGTATACGTCGAAAATCTGAGCGGGGTGGGTACCTACGCGCCAATGTACCCCAAGTGCGTGACCCTTTCAATTAGTGCTGCTAGACTCCCTCTTTTATGGTAAAAATACCTCAGTGAATTATTGCTAATTTAGTAAGAGAGGTAAAAGATGGCTTCATGCCCGCGTGTGGAGAGGTTAAAGGTCAGACAAACTCTTATAATATGTCGTATATGAATTGTATATTATTATCTTGAATAGAATGTAGTTGTATATGCTAATCTGAAATCTGTTCACAATGATTGTTATAATATTATTACTTGCATAAACTACCATTTCCCCACATTTTCTACAGATCCTTCTCGTGCAATCGGGAAGCTTCATCTGATTCTATTCTGTTCACTCTATAGCTTATAAGTCTACGGACATGCTTATTTAATGTAGAGCTGGTCAGATGGTCAGCTTTATATTGTCACTGATTTATGTTAACCATTTCATGGGTAAATTTGGTCAAGAATATCAATATATCTGCTTATTTAATGCCAATTTGCATGCCATGAGAAGATTATTTTTGCAAATTTTCCATTGGAAATACTGGCGCGGTCGTCGAGTGGTAAGTTTTCAAAATAGTATTCTCTTGAGCAGCGAATGGACATTCCTCAACATGTCCGCAGAGGTCGGGTTGGCCTTTCTGTCTTTATTGACACTAAGTCATTATTGCACGCACAGATATTCAAAATTCTAGCATATATAATCGTTATTGCTGTCTATGGTATCTCTTCCAGGAAACCTAGTTTCCAAATATTCAATAGTTTACTTAAATTGATGGTATGCAATTGGATGTGCACCCCACAGGTCTATCTATATATACTAGACACCCCGGGGCAGCCCTACTACGTGTGCACAAATTTAATTAAAATAATGGTTAAAAAATGTAATCTCATACATAATTGAAGTAGAGTGTTCTGAGTGGGCTGATAGTATGATTATTCTAGGGATTTATGATGCCATCTTATTGGATATTGGAAGCTGAACCTAAGCGTTCTGATTGGGTTAGAGCTTTCGAACCAACATACTTCTGCACATACTTGGGCATGGAAGAGGGTATTGTGAAGGCAACATTCTTATTATCTACTTCATGACACACCGCTTTTGGGAAATCACACCCATACCAACGTAGGGCCATATATGAATAGGTTGGGGTTAGAAATCGCTAGACCAATCAGAACTCTCTATTTCACATTCAAACGCATCAACCTGGAACAGTAGCTTGCGCAATGTGCAAATGCTGACAGTGTAGAGATAACTGGCAGCCTGTTAACACCGCGTCCAGGAACCAGTTCAGTATGGAATGGACATCTCCAGGTTTTGCTAAGCCCCACCCCATCTAGCTAATCCCAAGCCACACCTCGCTCGTGTGGGGATCGATCGATCTCTGAACTTCCTGACTCTCAGTTCTGAGATGTCTCTCCAGACTTTAATGGGAATGCTCCGGAAATTCATAAACATTGTCATCTATAAAGATGGATGATGTCTGCAGAGTATTCAGAAAGTAGAGAAATTATTCAAAGTACACTTGTAAATCTTTATGGTCATTATAGCCCCTTCTGATAAATAGTATGCGTGGACGTCAGAGAAAGCGCAGTACATACGGTGGCTGGACGGAGTCTGATTGTTTGAAATGTCTGAGAATTTAAAATGTCATTGTTCGAGTTGACTATTTCAAATATGCGATGATGTGGGGATATTTCAAAGAATTAGGCTTAAGCCTTACATCTAATATGAATGATGTATTTTAATCTTAAAATTAAACACGCTGCTTAGTCGAATGGTCATCAAATGTAGGATGAGCATGATGATTGGTCAGATTGGGCGTGGTGATATTGAAAAAAATATTGAAATCTCTTAGATGAGAGAAATACATTTCAAATGTGGCATTCAGATTGGCTGATTACTCATTTGTAGTATGTGGGTGTATATATATGCTGCCCATCATATGGGTAAAACATTCATCTTCACACTACATGTTTCCCACATGATGGGCAGTATCAAGAAGCTGTCACGGTAAACTACACAATAAGCCATTACACACTACGGGAACTGGGTGGACAAACAAGTTGATTGGTTGAGAGTGATCACGTGACTTGTAGAATGGAAGATTGAACTAAGGATTGTCTGCAACCCATGCCTCAGAATATAATGGACATGCGGCGGGCTAGATGGGATAGTGGCATCTACACTAACTGGCCAATCAAAACAATGCATTCATTACGCGCACCACATGCCTATCACCTGTCCATATAGGGTATGATGGGGCTAGACATCTCTTTATCAACAGAATACTCGTTTTTCCCCACAATTTTGGTACTCGTGTGATTGCTCTGGCTGAATTAGATTTTCCGCCCATCAGAACACTACTACTAATAATTCTCTATGTTGTATTGCGATACCTTGTGCTAATACTATCTAATACTATCTATATATTTATTATTAGCTAATTGTATATGTTATATATAAATGTTCATATGTATTTAAAAATTCCCCATGTTAATATATAAATATACCTATATCTAAGTATGTATAGTAATATACAAAATACGCACAATTTTTCAATGTTAAGGAATTTTTATTTTTTAAAAATATTTTAGACCAGACATGTTTTAATCTGCTCTAAGCGATCTAGAATTCATTTTATGTTAAAATCTTGAAGAAATATATACTTATCTAAAACTAACTTTATTTATAGTTAACCTTTGATAGCTTATATAAGACAGACATGGCTCAAATACATGTAGATGTGAGTGGGCAATAAAATCACATCAACAACAACAACAAATAGAGAAAAAATATTCTCTGTAGTACTTATTTGAATCACATTGCTAAAATTTCACAAGCATTTTTAATAGTGGGCGTGTGAGAAGCCTGTTTTTGCGCCAGTCAGTCCATCAATTTGTTTGTCCATCCATTCGGATTTTCATCCAGGCGTGAAATCCATGAAAATTCCAGGTTTTTTTAATACATTACATTCGTCTGTAAGCATATTCATTGAAAGATCCGTAGTCAACATACGTCACGTGTCGAAAAGTTCGTCATGTATCGTATGTCTTTTGGTGAAATTACAATGTAATAAACATTCTGTTGAGTATTTTCAAAGTAATTTGACTAGGAGCTGTTTGACATACTATTTGAAAATATTAAGCTACTTACGTGCAAAGTTACCCTGAAATTGAGATTCTTAGACTGCGGCGTGTTAAAATCGATTTCACCACGCATATAATGTGGGCGGAGCTTAGCTAAAAATGACCCGGACATAGCTAGAAATGGACCCCTTACACGCCTCTTGTGTATATCGTTTGGAAGAAGTATAATACTATTATAATTTGTCGATCGAACCATTTGGCGATACACCCATCTGTTCATCTAACTATGCACGTGTAGGCCTAAATCTGATAGAATGGCATACGTTCCTCGGTAGTTTACTCTTTACTTGGTGCATTGGAGAGAAGGTTAACAGCAAGTTTGACGATTACTAGGTTTGGTACAAGATTTGTAGCTATGAGTTCGATCTGTCTAGCGGCACTTCAGTCTGAACGCCTTGTAGTACACGTATATATCATCGAACATCTTCGCGCTCTCTTCGATAAGTTGAGTTTTACTTCGAGCATATTAACACTTTAATGTCTAAATTTGTTCAAGAAAATCAGAATATTTCCTTATTGAATGTTCATTTGCATCCCAAGAGAAGAGTATTTTTTGAAAATTTACCACTAGAATGGCTGGCTCGGTTACCGAGCCAGACATTTCAGTGGTAAAATAAAAAAAGTCTTCTGTTGGCCCGCAAATGGACAATCCTCAACACCACTGCAGAGGCCGATTTGGACCGTTTCTTCATGAAAGCGTTAATGAAACCTGAAAGTTATATAGATTTTAGATTATAGAAGAACAGTCCTCAACCTCGGAACCAACTCATCCACCCATTCACCCATTCACCCAGCCTGGATCCCTCGGCTAATGGAGAAACCCAGTTTTAGTTAGGCCTGCCCAATTCTAGCTAAGCTCTACACACGCTTTAACGGCGTTGAGATCGATCGATCCCTGTACACTCTGAATCTCAATTTTCAGAAACTATAGCCTACATGTAAGCTGTTGAATATTTTGAAACTAATTTGACTGGATGTTGTTGTTGCCTATGGCAGCAACAACTCCCAGTCTATTAGTTTCAAAATATTCAACAGCATGTTTATTAGATAATAAATAAACAATTCGCACAGCAACGTTTAGTCCGTCACGAATTAAGCCTTCGTGATCAACCTATATACTCCATTCATGTCGTAATCGATTATGACGTCATCCTACATGTCACGTATTTGATTATGACTCGATATGATTGATGGATAAACTGGAAACCTCCACTCAAGCCTTTGAACTCGAAAGGAAGAAGGAAACGAAATATTGTACGATGTCATATATACCGTTGTGTATTCTGAAACTAATTTTACTAGTAACTGCTACTGCCAATAGGGTTCACTAATAAGCTTCAAGTGGAACATAAGTTGTCGAATAAAACCCAAGCTATTCTAAGAATTACACATGCACGGACAGGCTGACTGACAGACTAACAATAGATGCACTGACCAAAAACGTATTGAAGTTTATTCCATACTGTATCCATAACAAACCTGTTAATTCTACTCTACTTATTACCCTTCCCACCCCAGCACCACCACCCCACCCCAAAACAAACAGCCATCAAATGTCTGGTTTTATGAATGGACGGAGGGACGAATGGACGGGTGGATTGATAAAAACATAACACGCCGTTTCTACATCAAAATAAACATGTATGTAAAATATAAATAATATGCATTCAGTAGCACAACATTAGCGAAAACGATCTGCCGCCACCTTTCCTCCATGCTACCCTATTCACGAATCCGGTCTCTCAGTAAATCATATGCCGTCATAATCAACTACGTGATGTGTAGGCTGATGTCATAATCAATCACGTCATGGTTAACTCGATTTAGTCCGTCTTAAATGCTTAATAATTCGCCAGGTTGTACGAATTGCATGCCTTTACTTTTCGATAAACATGCTGTTGCAGATTTTAAAACAAATTTGACTGGGCGCTGTTCTGCTGTACCCAGTCAAATTGGTTTCAAAATATTACACAGCTTACCTGTATAGGTTTCTTGAAATTGAGGTTCAGAGAGAGATGGCAGGGATCGATTGATCCCAACACGGGCAAAGCGTGGGTGGAGCTTAGCTAGAGATGGGCTGGGCATAGCCAAAGCTAGATTCCTCCATTAGACATACATGTAGCGCAGCTGCAGCTAAGCCTGAACATGGATGATAACATGGAGACAAATCTTCAACCTAAAGCAAGCTTACCACCTACTGTGTTTGAGCTATGTAGTTGTTAAGACACAATATATCTATTTGTATTAATGAACCGAACACGACTCTAGTGAACAATGTTGCAACTCATGATTTCGCAATCATCGTCACATCCTATTAAAACAATTTTCTAGACAGGTGGATCTTGTTGTTTTATTCTATGTTAATGAACCATTCAGGTTTATCCTTCCATCATATGACGTCATAATCAACTACGTGAGCTGTAGAATGACGTCATGATAAATTACAGCTTGAATGACTGGATTTAGTCCGTCTTAAAGGCATAATAGTCCAACACGTTGTACGAATTGTATGGCTTCATTATTTAAAAAATACATTCTGTCGAATATTTTGAAACTAATTTGACTGGGCGCAGTTGCTGCCATATGCAGCAACAACACCCAGTCCAATTAGTTTCAAAATATTCAACAGCTTACCTGTATAGTTTTCTGAAATTGATAGTCAGGGGGTTCAGAGATCAATCGATCCCGACACGAGCGAGGTGTGGGTGGAGCGTAGCTAGCGATTGATGGTGTGCAGCAAAAACTTGAAAGGTCCATTCTCTGAATGCCTTATCAATTAAGAGACATTCATTATAGACCAGAATACCCCACCGGAAGATACACTTTATATGAGTAGCACACATGGGTGGGTAGGCAATATGAACCACCCCACCACCACCACCCACCCCAAAACAAATATCCAGATGCTCACCAGGGAAACTTGAAGATAAAATGGCCGATTTAAGTCATATGCTTCTTGGACTATCTCTGCTAATCAAGCATATGGTGTCTAAAACAATATGTCGCGTCTAGTAGTAGTAGTAGTAGTAGTAGTAGTAGTAGTAGTAGTAGTAGTAGTAGTAGTAGTGGTAGTAGTAGTAGTAGTAGTAGTAGTAGTAGTAGCAGCAGCAGCAGCAGCAGCAGTAGTAGTAGTAGTAGTAGTAGTAGTAGTAGTAGTAGTAGTAGTAGTAGTAGTAGTAGTAGTAACAATGATAAGTTCAGTGGGAGCGGTAGTGTTATTAAATTACATTATGCGTTGATCTAAATCTATGGACGTCCATGACATAATTCTGGATTGGGTTCCTTGGTATTAGCAGTAGCAAGATGACCGTTGTCACGTTCTGTCCTGGTATAGGGTGGCGCCGATGCTGGTACTGAGTACGATGGTTGAGTTGATGGTACGCTTCCATACGAAATAGGTTGTCTTTCTGACTGAACGTACGTAGCCCTATTTCTGTTAATTAAGAATAGGCCAATTCCAAGTGTTGTGCAGGAGACCAGTAATGCCACCGTGCCGAGTACAATGCAAGCGATGATAGGCGGGGTGAGGTCAGAATTGTTTGGCTCGTCGCCACACCCCCGAGTTTCGTCAGAATCATCACCACAGTTATCCCACGCGTCACATCTTAAGCTCTTCGCGATGCACCGACCGTTGTCACACCTAAACCGAGTGTCTGTATCGCATGCACCCTCTGTATATTTTGTGACTAAAAATTTAAACGAATCCATGTTGTCAGCGTCAGACGTTCTGTACGTTACAGTCAGCCACTTTGAATTAGTGGCGTAGGTTGAGTTTGGTAGAGTGGATCCACAGAACTGCTCCATTAATCTCGTGTCATCTATAATATTAACGTGATTATTCGTGCACGTGTCCAATTGGAACTTAATCTGCATCGCTTTTACTAAAAACATTTCATCTTCCGCTATGAAGGCAACGCCGCAATAGGTATCGGTATCCTCTACGCTGTACTCTACAAGTGCCGAGTCACTGGCAAGGCTGTGACTCTCAAAACAATAATCAGCAAGATATACCTGAACTATTCCGAGTGAAGTATCGATGCTAACACACGCCAAGGTCATTAAAACTGCCAGATATTTAAGAGAATTCATTTTGTCTTATCTCTCTGTTAAATAATTATACAAAGTAATAACCTAACCAATTGTATAAAATGACTGCAATATATAGAGGGCTGGATCTAATCTATGTCACGCTGTTATCGGGGAAGATTGTTTTGAAGCATCGCGTGCACCCGTGACTTTACACGTGATTATAGTAACACCCACGCGGCTGATAATCTCATCCTTAATTGACCGCCTGTTGAATTTCTGCAGACTTCATTTTCCATGTGGGTTAACTCTGAATATGCTGGATATTTTGAAAACAATTTGACTGAAAGTTGTTGTTGGCTGAGCCAACAACAACTTTCAGTCAAATTGTTTTCAAAATATGCTGCAGGACCAGAGTTGTTTCCGATTGAAATTATCGTCTGGTGGCTTGCAGCAGTCTGACAGGTTAGCACTATCATCGCGTATATACGCGTGAAACAGAAATGGTATATTATTTGGTAAATTTAAATGAAATCCGTTTCTTTCAACTGTCTTAAACATAAAAAACTTCAAGTAAATTTAATTTAAAAACCAATAAATACATTTTATCTTACATTTACGTCATCCTAAATATGTGACATAATACATATTAGGGTAGTTTAAGGGTCTGTGGTACTGGGCATACATGATTGAACGCGACGGTCTATGAACCTAACACACATAGGCCTACTTACTCACGCGCTTCCGAATAAGACTAAATAGACTTAAACCTGTCTATAACGGACACCTACTTTTGGAGCCTCATGACGACCGCCTGTCTGTTTGAATCAGCATTCTGTTCACTCAGAGTCTAATGAATGCCTCAAAGGAACCATCATACTAACATACGCCCACTCACATAGCTACGCCGTTCGAAGTTACTTGATACGGGAACGGAGTGGGAGGGTGATGATCGTGCAATAGGACGATGGAAAGGAACAGAACTGTCATCGGTGACCTTTCATTTATGGTTCCTACGGTGTACGAGTTAAATAGAATAGAGGGTCTATAACCCTCTCAAAGGGAGAATTTTAGTAGGCCTGCAGTACTTTATTATATTTGCCAAAATAACATAATTTGTTACTAATTCTATTATGTAGTCGAATAAATTGTCAGATTAATATAGCCAATATAATTTTATTTCTGATAAAAATATATCAATTCGCTTCTGTTCAATTTCTCTTCCAATTCTAAGAGAATTTAGTCCTTTTTAGAGGCGCTATATTCACCCGCTCGTCCGCGACAGCCAGCCAAAGATGCACAGTTGATTTTACTGAACTGGAGTCACTGGTGGTCGGTAGAAGTCGTCCAGTAGTGAAGGCATGTGGATGTCCAGTCTATTCATATATTATGTCTATGGCATACGCTATAGACTGTTTTAACCCTTTGAACCCGATATGTCAAATTTGAAAATTGCTGAATATTTTGAAACTAATTTGACAGGAATCTGTTGCTGACAAATTAGTTTCAAAATATTCAATAGCTTACCCGTATGTCCTGAAATTGGAATTTTGAGAACAGAATAGTTGGAAGGGTTAATTGTATGACGATGCTACTGCACCTTGATTGATCATACACAATAGGCCCTATTTATTGTGTTTAGATAGGCCTACGCGACATTCGATGTTGAAATCACATCTCCACCAGCCCATCCCCTCCCACCCACCTTCAACCAACAACCACCCCATCCCCGCCACACGCACGCACGTTCCGCACGAACTGTGTGATGCGCCGAACTTTGCTCCGAACGTTATCCGGTCATGAGATGGTGTTGATGAAATTATCTTCTCGCCTACACATACGACCCATATGCACACCCTCTAAACCCATACACTCATCCACGCACACACACACGAACGAATGCGTGCGCACACACGCACGCACACGCACACACACAAACACATTCAGCACATTAGACATAGGAGACAGAGATGGAGACGCAAACGCAGGTACGCAAGCGCACGGACTCACGCGCACACGCACACGCGCGCGCAAGTAGTCGTGAAAATAACAATGTACCATGCTTCCAGTACAATAATAATAATAATAATAATAATAATAATAATAATAATAATAATAATAATAATAATAATAATAATAATAATAATAATAATAATAATAATAATCGTTATTTATTGAGGGTAGCACTTCAAGTACACGGCCTGATCTAGCAGAGGCCCTCATTAACATATATACAAATTTTATATATATATAATATGTACAAATTTATACATCTATGTACAGACAAGGAACTTAGGGAATGTATTTCTTATAATCATATAATATTCTGAATGTATTAAGAGTAATTTGAACAAAAGCTACTGATGCTTTCAACAGCAGCAAACTCTCAATCAAATTAGCATTGATATAATCAGCATTGTAAAGTAAATTCATTTCTTTTCTGCTGAAATGCTTTGGAAACAATGCAAGAAATAGAAATAACGATATTTTTATGCGCTAAAATATAGAAACTAATTCTCAATTTCGTAGACAAATACAGCTAAGCACATTATAACATACGATTATACATACATACAGAAACAATGTTACCCAATACATTAATTATACATGTTTCTACTCCAGGTTTACCAAATAGGCAGTCTAATCACATGCTTATGTCACCAGCAAAGCAGTGGCACCGAAAATGATAAAATTCTTCAAACATCAACCAGATGTCAAAACAGACATGACGTAACTATCCCTAATGAGTGCCTACACTATAGAAGCTGGCATGCTTCTTCGAATCAGCTTCGAAGCTATATATATGTATATATATATATATGTAAAGTTTGTTTTAATTCGAAAGATATAAATGTATTTTACGGATTATTGTTGTTACCTTCGTTACGCTCACCTCGTGAGGGGAGCATGTTTTAGCGATCATATCTGCCCGTCTGTCGGCGGTGACTAATAATAGCCATGGTTGTGATGACCGTGCTCTCAGAAGGCAGAGCGGTGACTAATAATAGCCATGATTGTGATGGCCGTGTTCTCACGAGGCAGAGCGGTGACTAATAAAAGCCATGATTGTGATGGCCGTGTTCTCACGAGGCAGAGCGGTGACTAATAATAGCCATGATTGTGATGACAGTGTTCTCACGAGACAGAGTGGTGACTAATAATAGCAATGGTTGTGATGATCGTGCTCTCAGGAGGCAGAGTGGTGACTAATAATAGACATGTTTGTGATGACCGTGTTCTAGCGAGACAGAGTGGTGACTAATAATAGCCATGGTGTGATGACCGTGTTCTCGCGGGACATAGTGGTGACTAATAATAGCCATGGTGTGATGACCGTGCTCTCAGAAGACAGAGTGGTGATTAATAATAGCCATGTTTGTGATGGGCGTGCTCTCAGGAGGCAGAGTGGTGACTAATAATAGCCATGTTTGTGATGACCGTGTTCTCGCGAGACAGGGTGGTGACTAATAATAGCCATGGTGTGATGACCGTGCTCTCAGGAGACAGAGTCGTGATTAATAATAGCCATAGTTGTGATGAGCATGCTCTCAGGAGGCAGAGTGGTGACTAATAATAGTCATGCTTGTGATGACTGCGTTCTCTCGAGGCGGAGTGGTGACTAATAATAACCATGATTGTGACGACCGTGTTCTCTAATGGCAGAGTTGTGATTAATAAGAGTCATGTTTGGGCTATGCTACAAATGGATGCTCTATGGCGTTGCATGTTTAAAACGAAAATAACAAAGTGTCTGAATTGGTCAAATAGTTTTTATTACTGACACAAAAGCAGATTTCCGACGATCTCCACTGCCCGATGATTGAGGGAGTTTTTGCACAAGTGCGCGCGTTTGCGTACGCGTGCGGGCGTGCGTGTGTGCGTGCATGCAGGCGTGCGTGCGTGCGTAGGCATTGCTATAGCATCGTCTTCGATCGCTTTTACAAGCACTATTATGTCTCAACTGATCAATAAAGCCTTGTATCCTATCTACCACAGCAGCTACGATTATTAGTTTTCTACATTCATTAATACTGATGTTCGGCCCGTTCAAAACACCTTTAACCTACATCACCACATGTAAAAAATCACATTCCTGTCCACATAGGGCCCTTGTGGACTACAACATGGGGTCCTTATAGACCCCAAGGATCCCAAAGATATTTAATTCTATAGTAATAGAACTATTTTCTCAACCTTTATCATGTATCTGTCTAAGATACTGGGTCAGTACCAGATTTTGCATATTTATTGTTGATGTCAAGTATTATTGTCACACATAGAACATGAAAGAAACAGGAATATTTTTGTCAAAAAACAAGTTTTATTAATTTTTGTTGGACGCAGTTAATTAGGTAATGTCTTACCTATAGCTAAACCGTTCACGCCGAAGCCTGCCAAAAACCGGCCTCTGCAATGTTTCGAAGAAAATCAATTTTTAAAATTTTACCACCGGAATGACTGGCTCGATCACCGAACCAGTCATTCCAGTGGTAAAATTTCAAAAATATTCTTTTCTTGGCCCGTAAATGTACATTTAAAAAGCAAATATTTTGATTTTTTAAATCAAATTTAGTCATTCAAGGGTTATGTCCAATGATTGTGGAAAGTACAAATACGACACATACTGGCCAAAATTTCGATGAACTAAATTGACAACTAAAGCAAATACATACTTATACATGCTTGCGGTCCGCTTGAACTCTCATATAAATTAGACTACATCGGAAATGTCAGAATGCGTAAACAATCTCGTATTTTAGAGAAACTAAAACAGGCAGTAAACAAGATACCAGACAAACATTTCTATATCACTAAAGATATACACAATCGTTCTCAAATGTTGGGATATAGACTAACACTGGGGGTACGTAGAGTCGTCGGCACACACATGGTTTCCACAAGATAGCAACCTTTCCTGTCAGCACTTCTTGGACGTAGATAGCATCGCCTCATGGTTCCTGGGGGGGGGGGGCACCAGCGGCAGTATGTTGTCTCAGATCAAACAGGCCAAGATGCACACATGTTATATCTACACCTTTCTGTATAGCTCTTGGATTCCGAAGACGTCTATGAAGAAAGTCATTGACACAATTTAATGTCACAGAGAAACACATGGCGACAACTAAGCCATTTCTGAATTCGGCAGGTGGGAACATTGCAGAGCCACTCTGCATATACTGTTATACCAGCCACATTTAGAATGTTGAAGAAGAAACCCAAGGACCATCTGGTAGTAGTTTGTTTTACAGAAAAGATGCAATCTAGATGTTCCTTGTTGTCACCACCACATTTGTTAGCAAAGCAATGGGTGATTATTCCTGGTTTACGCATCTCACCTTCTTCACATTTCTCATGAGTCACCGAAGATAGCGTGATAACAGCCTTATTCGTCTTGGGTACATATGAGGTAAGTTGTCCAGATAAAATAAACACTGTGGGATCGTCGTGGGGTCCGTTTGGACACCATTCCTTGGACCCCATTGAACTTATCCATTCATCCATCCATCCATCCATCATCCATCATCCATCCATCCATCCATCCATCCATCCATCCATCCATCCATCCATCCATCCATCCATCCATCCATCAATCCATCCGTCCGTCCGTCCGTCCGTCCGTCCGTCCGTCCATCCATCCATCCATCCAACTCACCCACAACCCAGCCAGTCTTGATCTAACTAGCAAATGTTTCAGGTTTGGATTTCTACTGTAAGCTATTACTGGTCGTGCTTTGATCGGCTCCTTTAATTTAGATTGCAACTGTGAATATTCGTCTTTCATGGTTTTCGCTAATTCAACATTACCTCTATTGTATATGAGTTGAAATGGGATAATTTCGTTCTTTTGTGATATTCCTGAATCTACATTTATTCCAAATGGTGCTTTTGTTTGGAGTGCTCTAATCCAATGGCCTTCTCGTATTTTGCGAAATGAACTCGTTTCTTCTTCACTATCGAAGGTCGGAATCTGTTCTATTGGCATGATTTCAAAATGATGCTCAACTGAATGATCAGGAAGTTGGAAATGTTGAGCAATTGGCGTATCTGCTGAGGTGTTAATATCAGAAACGTGGCGTCTAGCACGCACTCTAAATGCATTTTTTGTTTCACCAACATAGTGTTGGCAAAGGGCACAATTGATCAAGTAGACTACATTCTCAGAATCACAATGCATATTAGTTCGGAAATGATATTCATTTTTAGTTTGAAAACTCAGGAAGGTTTGTTGGTTTACAATATAGTTGTTTACGTTGCATCTGTTTTGTCGCATTTAGAAACTGATCCATCGCACATGATTGGTTTATTGTGTTTAATTTGGACAGGTTCAAACTTGGGTCCGATATGAGGTTTTAGATTTTCAAGCTGATTGATGGTGTCTGCTTTAATTTTTCGAAGAAAACGGGCTGAATAGCCTCGTGCTTTCAAAGCATCAAACAGAGTAGAGCATGCACCATTCAGATTTTGCCTGTTGCTAGAGTTTCGAAAAAATCTTATGGTTTACGATTTGATCAGACCTTTAAATGTGTGTAGAGGATGAACTGATTTTTTGTGGAGCAGCTGATGTGAGTCTGTTGGCTTAAAGAATACTTTATATTCTAATTTTTCAGAGGAATCAAATTGAGGACCCTTATAGATCGTGATATCTAAAAAGTCAACTGATGCTCCACTAATAGTAGCTTTTCGCTTGATGTTTGAATCTTGGTTATTTAAAATGCGAAAAAATTCCCAAAAGTATTCTTCTGAATGTTGCCAAATTATGAAGATGTCATCTAGATATCTGAGGTAAAGAAGAGGCATTTTGGTTGATTTGTTCAGTGCCTCCTCTTCCCACTCCGCAACATAAATCGTGGCAAAATTTGGGCTGAATCGTTTACCCATTGCGCATCCACTGATTTGAAGGTAATTTTCACCATTAAATTGGAAATCGTTTCCTTTAAGACTTAGCTCTAATAATTTTAGAATTTCCGTGTCTGGTCGATCTGGATCAGGAAATTTGACAAACGAGTTCTTAATAGCATTGACTCCAGCATCAATATCTATATTGGTGTACATAGCATCTATGTTTAATGTGAATAAATATGCATCTTTCGGAACTGACAATTTGGATAACTTTGAAAGAAAGTGTTCTGTGTTCTTGAGAAATCTCTTGTGTCTATTAGCAATGGGCTTTAAATAGTAATCAATATATTTTTGAAATGCCATAAGACTCACTGCCACAGTCTGAGATGATGGGTCGTTCAGGTGGTGTCAATGGATCTAACCAGGTGCTGATAGGTTTATGGATATTAGGCAAGATATAAAATGTCCGATTTTGTGGATTATTCTCACCTAGCAGATACTTTAGCTGTTTCTTATCGATGTACTTATCTGTATGCAATGAATTAAGTATTTCAATGAAATTTTGTCGGTTTTGAGGCCAAATTAAATTATCATGTTTTCTGTAATGCCTGGTGTTATTTAACTGCCTTTCAGCCTATCGGATGTAGTTTTCTCTAGACATAATCACAGTTGCTGTCCATCCATGCACCCGTCCGTCCGTCTTTACATTGAAAAAACCGCATTGCACAGGAATTTAATTAAAAATTTCCTTGCCTAAATTTGTCCTATCGAGACCAAGTTTAGATTTACTTATAGAGTGATCCCCCCTTGAGATTAGTTGGGGTAAAGTGAATTAATCAGTAGGTCGCTTTAACAGGTAAAGGCTGGGATTGATCCTACATTATTGAGAAATCACACACACGAATGCACACACATACACATACGCACGTACATACGCACGCACGCACGCACGCACGCACGCACGCACGCACGCACGCACGCACGCACGCACGCACGCACGCACGCACGCACGCACGCACGCATCTGAACGAATGCACGAATGCATGCAATAATACATGCACACAGTAATACATGCACGAATGCACGCAAAAATGCATGCATGAACGCATGCACGAACGGACGCACGAATGCATGCACGCACACACCAAGGCACTAATGTACTCACGAATTAATGCACCCAGAGCCACATACACACGCACACATACACCCACGCAAGTATAGATGCACACACGTACGGATGTACGAGCACACACCCACACACATACACACATATGAACAAACGCCCAGACGCACGAACAAACGAACGCATGCACGAACGAACGAACGAACGAACGAACGAACGAACACACGCACACATACACACACGCACGCACACACACTTTTGCAGACACATAATTAAAAGATGTCCTACGGATATGATTTCATGTTGCCCACCATTGATTTTGGTTGGGATTAGATTTATTTAAGAATAGGTAGGGAGGGATGAAACCTTGTCATTGTTATCAGGAACTATAAGGTCTAACTTTGATCTTACTAGCAAATCTTTCAGGTTTGGATTTCTATTGTAAGCTATTACTGGTCGTGCTTTGATCGGTTCTTTAATTTAGATTGCAACTATGAATATTCGTCTTTCATGGTTTTCGCTAATTCAACATTACGTCTATTGTATATGAGTTGAAATGGGATAATTTTGTTCTTTTGTGATATTCCCGAATCTACATTTATTCCAAATGGTGCTTTTGTTTGGAGTGTTCTAATCCAATGGCCCTCTCGGATTTTGCGAAACGAACTCGTTTCTTCCTCACTATCGAAGGTCGGAATCTGTTCTATTGGCATGATTTCAAAATGATGCTCAACTGAATGATCAGGAAGTTGGAAATGTTGAGCAATTGGCGTATCTGCTGAGGTGTTAATATCAGAAACGTGGCGTCTAGCACGCACTCTAAATGCATTTTTTGTTTCACCAACATACTGTTTCTGGCAAAGGGCACAATTGATCAAATAGACTACATTCTCAGAATCACAATGCATATTAGTTCGAATATGATATTCATTTTTAGTTTGAAAGCTCAGGAATGTTTGTTGGTTTACAATATAGTTGTTTACTTTGCATCTATCTTTGTCGCATTTAGAAACTGATCCATCGCACATGATTGGTTTATTGTGTTTAATTTGGACAGGTTCAAACTTGGGTCCGCTATGAGGTTTTAGATTTTCAAGCTCATTGATGGTGTCTGCTTTAATTTTTCGAAGAAAACGGGCTGAATAGCCTCGTGCTTTCAACGCATCAAACAGAGTAGAGCATGCACTATTCAGATTTTGCCTGTTGCTAGAGTTTCGAAAAAATCTTATGATTTGCGATTTGATCAAACCTTTAAATGTGTGTGGAGGATGAAATGATTTTTGTAAAGCAGCTGATGTGAGTCTGTTGGCTTAAAGAATACTTTATATTCTAATTTTCCAGAGGAATCAAATTGAGGACCCTTATAGATCGTGACATCTAAAAAGTCAACCGATGTTCCACTAATAGTAGCTTTTAGCTTGATGTTTGAATCTTGGTTATTTAAAATGCGAAAAAATTCCCAAAGGTCTTCTTCTGAATGTTGCCAAACTATGAAGATGTCATCTAGATATCTGAGGTAAAGAAGAGGCTTTTTGGTTGATTTCTTCAGTGCCTCCTCTTCCCACTCCGCAACATAAATCGTGGCAAAATTTGGGCTGAATCGTTTACCCATTGCGCATCCACAGATTTGAAGGTAATTTTCACCATTAAATTGGAAATCGTTTCCTTTAAGACTTAGCTCTAATAATTTTAGAATTTCCGTGTCTGGTCGATCTGGATCAGGAAATTTGACAAAAGAATTCTTAATAGCATTGACTCCAGCATCAATATCTATATTGGTATACATAGAATCTATGTCTATTGTGACTAAATATGCATCTTTCGGAACTGACAATTTGGATAACTTTGAAAGAAAGTGTTCTGTGTTCTTGAGAAAGCTTTTGTGTCTATTAGCTATGGGCTTTAAATAGTAATCAATATATTCTGAAATGCCATAAGACTCACTGCCACAGTCTGAAATGATGGGTCGTCCAGGTGGTGTCAATGGATCTAACCAGGTGCTGATAGGTTTATGGATTTTAGGCAAGATATAAAATGTCCGATTTTGTGGATTATTCTCACCTAGCAGATACTTTAGCTGTTTCTTATCGATGTACTTATCTGTATGCAATGAATTAAGTATTTCAATGACATTTTGTCGGTTTTGAGGCCAAATTAAATTATCAAGTTTTCTGTAATGCCTGGTGTTAGTTAACTGCCTTTCGGCCTCGCGGATATAGTTTTCTCTAGACATAATCACAGTTGCTGAACCTTTATCGGCTGGTTTTATAATAATATTGTGATTTCTACGTAATTTGTTGATAGCCTGTCGTTCGAGAAATGAAAGGTTTTGCTTATTGTTTGTAACTGGCAATGATCTGGCTATACCAGCAACCGTTTTTATGGTTGCTTTAATATTGTCATCAACTAGCCTATCTGGAGGGTCCCAACCGGATTTTCCAGTGAATGGTTTTGACTCTCCATTTAAATTTCGAAAATGATGGGCTATTTTTACTGAATGACCAAAATTAGCTACTTCAATAAGACCTGTGTCTAAAAGCAAATCTAATCCTGTTTTTGGTTTTGGAGTTGGTACAAAAGTAAGACCACGATCGAGAATTTATTTTTCAGATGGTGAGAGATCATAGTCAGCTGCTAAATTGACAAGGTTTGTTCCTAATCCTATGTTAGGGGAGCTATTGCCTTGACCCACATTTAGTTTAACCTAAGTACCGTCAACCAATGGTTATAAATACAATTAGCTGTTTCTTTCGTCTAATGGATTCTATCCTTCTCAACATGAAAATTGGCATCAGAAATTTTGGGGATGACCTTGTCAACGTGGCAGTTGGGTCTTGCTGATTCGTTGATACGCTTGAGACAGTACCTTTGCCTGTCTGACAAGCTATCAGAGAAGTTAATCTCAGCAAAGTGCAACTCCGCATTAGGGAAGGTGTTTTTAAATTCACGAGCCATGAACCGTAAATGGCTTGAGGCCTTGGTTGGATGCTCATTTTTGGAGTTGATGCCAATATTCAGGATGATCTTCTCCGGGCTAGGGCCATCCTGGTGTCGCATAGCCATTGTTCTGAAATGTGATAATGTGGCACCAGGATAGCACTCAACCTGGATGTCAGGATGGACGTCTAAATCAATTCGGGCTAGATTAGAGGACCCTATCATCAGAATCTTTTTGGTGATTGTGGGGATCCTCCACAGGCCCTTGCTATGCGATTGATGACGGTACTTAGCAAACTTCCTGTCAGACAGGTTACTATTATTCTCCATAGGAGGGAGAGGAGGCGGAGACAGAGGAAGAGGAGCGGAAGAAGGTGCGTGAGGAGAAGAGAGATGAAGCGTAGGAGGAAGAGGAGGAGGAGGGATGGAGAGAGGAGATGCAAGAGGAGAAGATTGAGTATGAGGAGCAAGAGGCGGGATTGAGAGAGGAGATGCATAAAGAGAAGAAGTTTGAGGAGGAAGAGGAGGAGGCGGGATTGAGAGAGGAGAAGGAGGAAGAGGAGAATATCGAGTCAGAAGGTGGCGAGGAGAAGATAGTGGAAGAGATGAGGAAGAGTTGCTAGGTGGTAGATTGGGGGAACAGTGAGTAACATCCCGACAACGGCGCACAGGAGGAGAATTTGTCTTTGGAAGAGCCGGCCATGACTCTGTTACATCATCAACACCAGGTGCTGGTGTTGGTGATGTATACAGATTCGTCCGCTTGGAAGTGGTAGGCGAGGGTGTGAAGGTGGTTGGTGACCGTTGTCGTTTGTTAGTCATTGTTGAATGTGAACCTGAACCTGAACTCGGTGTGGCCGCCGGTGTTGTTACAGACATCCCTCTATTTTGCTCATCACTAGCTATTTCTGCCAAAAATTTCCAAAAATGTGTGATTATCGTTGTGGCCAATTTATTTCCAAAATTTTGCCTACCCCATTTCAATGCTATGCCTTTGGCTCTGTGTAGATCAAGAATTACATTAGATTCGGCCACTTTTACCTCTACCTTTAATTTGTCCAATTTGCTTCGATAATGTTTGATTACATTTTCTAAGCAGCTATGAGCCCAAATTTGGTTTATCATGCTGGTCGATTAAAAAAATTCGTCATCTTGTAAGGCAGGGCAGAAAAACGAGTTCATCTCCTCCATTTTCATGCTCAGAGATTTCGGGAGAGGGTCTGATGCCAAATGCTCTCGTAAAAGACCATAGTGATGCAAGCATTGCAACACATGGAAGTACATCTTAACCAGTCTCTGAAAGGCCTGAACAGACTGGTTAGGAGCACTTTTGGTTGAAGAAAAGTGGGACACTGGGTTGCCAGATTTACGTCCTTTACCCACTGGGCCATTGAAATTCTTGGCCATTTTAGAACGTAATCAAATTTCTACAGATTTATGTCAAATTTAGTCAGAAAAGTTCAAAAAAGTTAAATACCAAATATTAACTAGAGCGATATGTGTTGAAACAATTTAGAGACTGAAAAATAGGAACAATTAATACAAGATTATTATATATATATAAAACTAAAGCTTACACTGTCAGTTGCTGGAGCGCTTTCGACGTAATGGTCTTCGTCATGCAGCGAAAAAACTGGTCTAATGGCAACTGATAATTCTTACATATTTATAGGAGAATTACTGCAATGGTGACTACTGATTAACTATTAATTCAGTCTCTCCACAAAAGATCAAACCAAACCCGAAGACCTGCTTTAGATCAATGTGCGCCTTTGGCGCTACTGAAGTCAAACAGCTAATACAAAAGGCGTGATTGCTTAATTATATCGAGCTTATCTAACTGAAGCATGGGTTAGTACGCCGGTTCGTTTCAGGCCATTAAGGTGTGAGAATAACAATGAGGGCTATTTGGTCAGTCATTAGATCAAATGTTGCCGAGATATGTTTAATCATGGTGGCGTAGAGTAATTTACTTGTTGTTTGAGTACTGCAAGGGACAGGTTTCCTGAATAAAGATTATTAAAACAAATTCTGACAAGTTATACAGTTATTTGATCTTGGCGAAACGGTTCACTCAGTCATTACAAAGCGTTGATTACTTCTTTGTAATAAGTTGGCGTTGCCGTGTGTTCGAAAATAGGAACAAATTTTGACAGTTAGGAGTTATACAGTTTTTTGATCTGGGCAAATCGGTTCACTCAGTCATTACAAAGCATTGATTACTTCTTTGTAATAAGTTGGCGTTGCCATGTGTTCGAAAATAGGAATAAATGAATAGTTTTGAGCAGGTCTTTCTGACATAGTATGATCCATTGTGGATTGACTGAATGTTGTAGGTCTAGTGAGATTCCTTCTAAAGAGAGGTGGTTGTAAGTCACAGGTTGTTTGAGATTTGTAAGCTTATATGTCCAACCACCCATGCACTGATTCACCCGCCCAGACACCAGCATATTAATCCATCCATCAGTCCATCCTGCCATCCACCTAAACAAATACTTGATTAAGGGGAGAACAGATTTGTAAACTGATAGACAGACACCCGGTGGGTGACTAGACGACTGAACAAATGAATAGGCAAATGAATAGGCAAATGGGTGAAAGCTACAATTTCATTTCGGAATTTGGTTTAATTTATTCACTTGGTCATTGCAAAGCGCTAATTGCTTCTTTGCAATGAGTTGGTGCGGCTGTTGAAAATATAAGAATAAAATACGGCAGGTGGTTGCGGAAGAGAGGTGGTTTGTACCTTTACAAACATATATGTCCAAACAATCCATGCACCCACCCGGCCACCCACCCAGTAATCCATCCATCAGTCCATCCACATAGACAATCAATTGATGTCTGGGAGGCACAGACCAGTAAACCAATAGAGAGGCCAAGGACAGGTGACAGGATGAGTGAACAGACAGGTGGATGAACGAACGAATGAATGAATGAATGAATGAATGAATGATTACATGAATGAATGAATGAATGAATGAATGAATGAATGAATGAATGAATGAATGAATGAATGAATGAATGAATGAATGAATGAATGAATAAACGCACATATGAACGCGTGCACGCACGTACGCACGGACGCCCGCACGAACGAACGAACGAACGAACGAATGGAAGAACGAATGAACGAACGAACGAACGAACGAACGAACGAACGAACGAACGAACGAACGAACGAACGAACGAACGAACGAACGAACGAACGAACGCACACATACACATACACGCACGCACACACACTTTTGCAGACACAAAATTAAAAGATGTCCTACGGATATGATTTCATGTTGCCCCACCATTGATTTTGGTTGGGATTAGATATATTTAGGAATGGGTAGGGAGGGATGAAACCTTGTCATTGTTATCAGGAACTATAAGGTCTAACTTTGATCTTACTAGCAAATCTTTCAGGTTTGGATTTCTACTCTAAGCTATTACTGGTCGTGCTTTGATCGGCTCCTTTAATTTAGATTGCAACTGTGAATATTCGTCTTTCATGGTTTTCGCTAATTCAACATTACGTCTATTGTATATGAGTTGAAATGGGATAATTTCGTTCTTTTGTGATATTCCTGAATCTACATTTATTCCAAATGGTGCTTTTGTTTGGAGTGTTCTAATCCAATGGCCTTCTCGTATTTTGCGAAATGAACTCGTTTCTTCTTCACTATCGAAGGTCGGAATCTGTTCTATTGGCATGATTTCAAAATGATGCTCAACTGAATGATCAGGAAGTTGGAAATGTTGAGCAATTGGCGTAGCTGCTGAGGTGTTAATATCAGAAACGTGGCGTCTAGCACACACTCTAAATGCATTTTTTGTTTCACCAACATAGTGTTGGCAAAGGGCAAAATTGATCAAGTAGACTACATTCTCAGAATCACAATGCATATTAGTTCGGAAATGATATTCATTTTTAGTTTGAAAACTCAGGAAGGTTTGTTGGTTTACAATATAGTTGTTTACGTTGCATCTGTTTTTGTCGCATTTAGAAACTGATCCATCGCACATGATTGGTTTATTGTGTTTAATTTGGACAGGTTCAAACTCGGGTCCGATATGAGGTTTTAGATTTTCAAGCTCATTGATGGTGTCTGCTTTAATTTTTCGAAGAAAACGGGCTGAATAGCCTCGTGCTTTCAAAGCATCAAACAGAGTAGAGCATGCACCATTCAGATTTTGCCTGTTGCTAGAGTTTCGAAAAAATCTTATGGTTTACGATTTGATCAGACCTTTAAATGTGTGTAGAGGATGAACTGATTTTTTGTGGAGCAGCTGATGTGAGTCTGTTGGCTTAAAGAATACTTTATATTCTAATTTTCCAGAGGAATCAAATTGAGGACCCTTATAGATCGTGATATCTAAAAAGTCAACTGATGCTTTTCACTTGATGTTTGAATCTTGGTTATTTAAAATGCGAACAAATTCCCAAAAGTCTTCTTCTGAATGTTGCCAAATTATGAAGATGTCATCTAGATATCTGAGGTAAAGAAGAGGCATTTTGGTTGATTTGTTCAGTGCCTCCTCTTCCCACTCCGCAACATAAATCGTGGCAAAATTTGGGCTCAATCGTTTACCCATTGCGCATCCACAGATTTGAAGGTAATTTTCACCATTAAATTGGAAATCGTTTCCTTTAAGACTTAGCTCTAATAATTTTAGAATTTCCGTGTCTGGTCGATCTGGATCAGGAAATTTGACAAACGAGTTCTTAATAGCATTGACTCCAGCATCAATATCTATATTGGTGTACATAGCATCTATGTTTAATGTGACTAAATATGCATCTTTCGGAACTGACAATTTGGATAACTTTGAAAGGAAGAGTTTTTTGTGTTCTTGAGAAATCTCTTGTGTCTATTAGCAATGGGCTTTAAATAGTAATCAATATATTTTTGAAATGCCATAAGACTCACTGCCACAGTCTGAGATGATGGGTCGTTCAGGTGGTGTCAATGAATCTAACCAGGTGCTGATAGGTTTATGGATTTTAGGCAAGATATAAAATGTACGATTTTGTGGATTATTCTCACCTAGCAGATACTTTAGCTGTTTCTTATCGATGTACTTATCTGTATGCAATGAATTAAGTATTTCAATGAAATTTGTCGGTTTTGAGGCCAAATTAAATTATCATGTTTTCTGTAAGGCCTGGTGTTATTTAACTGCCTTTCAGCCTATCGGATGTAGTTTTCTCTAGACATAATCACAGTTGCTGTCCATCCACCCACCCACCCGTCCGTCCGCCCGCCCACCCGCCCGCCCGCCCGCCCGCCCGCCCGCCCGCCCGTCCGTCCGTCCGTCTTTACATTGAAAAAAACGCAATGGCACAGGAATTTAATTAAAAATTTCTTTGACTAAATTTGTCCTATCGAGACCAAGTTTAGATTTACTTAGAGTGGTCCCCCCTTGAGATTAGTTGGGGTAAAGTGGATTAATCAGTAGGTCGCTTTAACAGGTAAAGGCTGGGATTGATCCTACATTATAGAGAAATCACACACACGAATGCACACACATACACATACGCACGTACATACGCACGCACGCACGCACGCACGCACGCACGCACGCACGCACGAACGAACGAACGAACGAACGAACGAACAGAAGAACGAACGAACGAACGAACGAACGAACGAACGAACGAACGAACGAACGAACGAACGAACGAACGAACGAACGAACGAACGACCGAACGAACGAACGAACGAACGAACGAACGGACGGACGAACGAACGAACGAACGAACGAACGAACGAACGAACGAACGAACGAACGAACGAACGAACGAACGAACGAACGAACGAACGAACGAACGAACGAACGAACGAACGAACGAACGAACGAACGAACGAATGCATGCACGATTGCACGTATGGACGACCGTGCAAACGAAATATCAGCTACCAGCAGACCAATTCCGAAATTTGTCCTATCGAGACCAACTTTAGATTTACTTAGAGTGGTCCCCCCTTGAGATTAGTTGGGGTGAAGTGAATTAATCAGTAGGTCGCTTCTAACAGGTAAAGGCTGGGATTGATCCTACATTATAGAGAAATCACACACACGAATGCACACACATACACATACGCACGTACATACGCACGCACGCAAGCACGCACGCACGCACGCACGCACGCACGCACGCACGCACGCACGCACGCACGCACGCACGCACGCACGCACGCACGCACGCACGCACGCACGCACGCACGCACGCACGCACGCACGCACGCACGCACGCATGCACGCACACATCTGAACGAATGCACGAATGCATGCAATAATACATGCACACAGTAATACATGCACGAATGCACGTAAAAATGCATGCATGAACGCATGCACGAACGGACGCACGAATGCATGCACGCACACACCAAGGCACTAATGTACTCACGAATTAATGCACCCAGAGCCACATACACACGCACACATACACCCACGCAAGTATAGATGCACACACGTACGGATGTACGAGCACACACCGACACACATACATACATATGAACAAACGCCCGGACGCACGAACAAACAAACGCATGCACGAACGAACGAACGAACGAACGAACGAACGAACGAACGAACGAACGAACACACGCACACATACACACATGCACGCACACAAACTTTTGCAGACACATAATTAAAAGATGTCCTACGTATATGATTTCATGTTGCCCCACCATTGATTTTGTTTGGGATTAGATTTATTTAGGAATATGTAGGGAGGGATGAAACCTTGTCATTGTTATCAGGAACTATAAGGTCTAACTTTGATCTTACTAGCAAATCTTTCAGGTTTGGATTTCTATTGTAAGCTATTACTGGTCGTGCTTTGATCGGTTCCTTTAATTTAGATTGCAACTGTGAATATTCGTCTTTCATGGTTTTCGCTAATTCAACATTAGGTCTATTGTATATGAGTTGAAATGGGATAATTTTGTTCTTTTGTGATATTCCCGAATCTACATTTATTCCAAATGGTGCTTTTGTTTGGAGTGTTCTAATCCAATGGCCCTCTCGGATTTTGCGCAACAAACTCGTTTCTTCCTCACTATCGAAGGACGGAATCTGTTCTATTGGCATGATTTCAAAATGATGTTCAACTGAATGATCAGGAAGTTGGAAATGTTGAGCAAGTGGCGTAGCTGCTGAGGTGTTAATATCAGAAACGTGGCGTCTAGCACGCACTCTAAATGCATTTTTTGTTTCACCAACATAGTGTTGGCAAAGGGCAAAATTGATCAAATAGACTACATTCTCAGAATCACAATGCATATTAGTTCTGATATGATATTCATTTTTAGTTTGAAAGCTCAGGAATGTTTGTTGGTTTACAATATAGTTGTTTACTTTGCATCTATTTTTGTCGCATTTAGAAACTGATCCATCGCACATGATTGGTTTATTGTGTTTAATTTGGACAGGTTCAAACTCGGGTCCGCTATGAGGTTTTACATACTCAAGCTCATTGATGGTGTCTGCTTTAATTTTTCGAAGAAAACGGGCTGAATGCCTCGTGCTTTCAAAGCATCAAACAGAGTAGAGCATGCACTATTCAGATTTTGCCTGTTGCTAGAGTTTCGAAAAAATCTTATGATTTGCGATTTGATCAAACCTTTAAATGTGTGTGGAGGATGAAATGATTTTTTGTGAAGCAGCTGATGTGAGTCTGTTGGCTTAAAGAATACTTTATATTCTAATTTTCCAGAGGAATCAAATTGAGTTCCCTTATAGATCGTGACATCTAAAAAGTCAACCGATGTTCCACTAATAGTAGCTGCTTTAGATTAATGTGCGCCTTTGGCGCAACTGAAGTCAAACAGCTAATACAAAAGGCCTGATTGCTTAATTATATCGAGCTTATCTAACTGTAGCATGGGTTAGTACGCCGGTTCGTTTCAGGCGATTAAGGTGTGAGAATAACAATGAGGGCTATTTGGTCAGTCATTAGATCAAATGCTGCCGAGATATGTTTAATCATGGCGGCGGAGAGTAATTTACTTGTTGTTTGAGTACTGCAAGGGACAGGTTTCCTGAATAAAGATTATTAAAACAAATTCTGACAAGTTATACAGTTATTTGATCTTGGCGAAACGGTTCACTCAGTCATTACAAAGCGTTGATTACTTCTTTGTAATAAGTTGGCGTTGCCGTGTGTTCTAAAATAGGAAATTTTTTTGACAGTTAGGGGTTATACAGTTTTTTGATCTGGGCAAATCGGTTCACTCAGTCATTACAAAGCATTGATTACTTCTTTGTAATAAGTTGGCGTTGCCATGTGTTCGAAAATAGGAATAAATGAATAGTTTTGAGCAGGTCTTTCTGACATAGGATGATCCATTGTGGAATGACTGAATGTTGTAGGTCTAGTGAGATTCCTTCTAAAGAGAGGTGGTTGTAAGTCACAGGTTGTTTGAGCTTTGTAAGCTTATATGTCCAACAACCCATGCACTCATTCACCCGCCCAGACACCAGCATATTAATCCATCCATCAGTCCATCCTGCTATCCACCTAAACAAATACTTGATTAAGGGGAGAACAGATTTGTAAACTGATAGACAGACACCCGGTGGGTGACTAGACGACTGAACAAATGAATAGGCAAATGAATAGGCAAATGGGTGAAAGCTACAATTTCATTTCCGAATTTGTTTTAATTTATTCACTTAGTCATTGCAAAGCGCTAATTGCTTCTTTGCAATGAGTTGGTGCGGCTGTTGAAAATATAAGAATAAAATACGGCAGGTGGTTGCGGAAGAGAGGTGGTTTGTACGTTTACAAACATATATGTCCAAACAATCCATGCACCCACCCGGCCACCCACCCAGTAATCCATCCATCAGTCCATCCACATAGACAATCAATTGATGTCTGGGAGGCACAGACCAGTAAACCAATAGAGAGGCCAAGGACAGGTGACAGGATGAGTGAACAGACAGGTGGATGAATGAATGAATGAATGAATGAATGAATGAATGAATGAATGAATGAATGAATGAATGAATGAATGAATGAATGAATGAATGAATGAATGAATGAATGAATGAATGAATGAATGAATGAATGAATGAATAAACGCTCATATGAACGCGTGCACGCACGTACGCACGTACGCACGGACGTCCGCACGAACGAACGAACGAACGGAAGAACGAATGAACGAATGAACGAACGAACGAACGAACGAACGAACGAACGAACGAACGCATACATACACATACACGCACGCACACACACTTTTGCAGACACAAAATTAAAAGATGTCCTACGGATATGATTTCATGTTGCCCCACCATTGATTTTGGTTGGGATTAGATTTATTTAGGAATAGGTAGGGAGGGATGAAACCTTGTCATTGTTATCAGGAACTATAAGGTCTAACTTTGATCTTACTAGCAAATCTTTCAGGTTTGGATTTCTACTCTAAGCTATTACTGGTCGTGCTTTGATCGGCTCCTTTAATTTAGATTGCAACTGTGAATATTCGTCTTTCATGGTTTTCGCTAATTCAACATTACGTCTATTGTATATGAGTTGAAATGGGATAATTTCGTTCTTTTGTGATATTCCTGAATCTACATTTATTCCAAATGGTGCTTTTGTTTGGAGTGTTCTAATCCAATGGCCTTCTCGTATTTTGCGAAATGAACTCGTTTCTTCTTCACTATCGAAGGTCGGAATCTGTTCTATTGGCATGATTTCAAAATGATGTTCAACTGAATGATCAGGAAGTTGGAAATGTTGAGCAATTGGCGTAGCTGCTGAGGTGTTAATATCAGAAACGTGGCGTCTAGCACGCACTCTAAATGCATTTTTTGTTTCACCAACATAGTGTTGGCAAAGGGCAAAATTGATCAAGTAGACTACATTCTCAGAATCACAATGCATATTAGTTCGGAAATGATATTCATTTTTAGTTTGAAAACTCAGGAAGGTTTGTTGGTTTACAATATAGTTGTTTACATTGCATCTGTTTTTGTCGCATTTAGAAACTGAGCCATCGCACATGATTGGTTTATTGTGTTTAATTTGGACAGGCTCAAACTCGGGTCCGATATGAGGTTTTAGATTTTCAAGCTCATTGATGGTGTCTGCTTTAATTTTTCGAAGAAAACGGGCTGAATAGCCTCGTGCTTTCAAAGCATCAAACAGAGTAGAGCATGCACCATTCAGATTTTGCCTGTTGCTAGAGTTTCGAAAAAATCTTATGGTTTACGATTTGATCAGACCTTTAAATGTGTGTAGCGGATGAACTGATTTTTTGTGGAGCAGCTGATGTGAGTCTGTTGGCTTAAAGAATACTTTATATTCTAATTTTCCAGAGGAATCAAATTGAGGACCCTTATAGATCGTGATATCTAAAAAGTCAACTGATGCTCCACTAATAGTAGCTTTTCGCTTGATGTTTGAATCTTGGTTATTTAAAATGCGAACAAATTCCCAAAAGTCTTCTTCTGAATGTTGCCAAATTATGAAGATGTCATCTAGATATCTGAGGTAAAGAAGAGGCATTTTAGTTGATTTGTTCAGTGCCTCCTCTTCCTACTCCGCAACATAAATCGTGGCAAAATTTGGGCTCAATCGTTTACCCATTGCGCATCCACAGATTTGAAGGTAATTTTCACCATTAAATTGGAAATCGTTTCCTTTAAGACTTAGCTCTAATAATTTTAGAATTTCCGTGTCTGGTCGATCTGGATCAGGAAATTTGACAAACGAGTTCTTAATAGCATTGACTCCAGCATCAATATCTATATTGGTGTACATAGCATCTATGTTTAATGTGACTAAATATGCATCTTTCGGAACTGACAATTTGGATAACTTTGAAAGGAAGTGTTCTGTGTTCTTGAGAAATCTCATGTGTCTATTAGCAATGGGCTTTAAATAGTAATCAATATATTTTTGAAATGCCATAAGACTCACTGCCGCAGTCTGAGATGATGCACGCACGCACACATCTGAACGAATGCACGAATGCATGCAATAATACATGCACACAGTAATACATGCACGAATGCACGCAAAAATGCATGCATGAACGCATGCACGGATGGACGTCCATCCATCCATCCATCCATCCATCCATCCATCCATCCATCCATCCATCCACCCACCCACCCACCCACCCACCCACCCACCCACCCACCCACCCACCCACCCACACACACACACACACACACACACACACACACACACACACACACACACACACACACACACACTATATACGTCTTCCAATTCAGTTGTGCTCAAAATAGCCGGGAGTGTGTGTTAGGTTATTTCTGCGCTGTACTGTAGGTCTATATGATATTTAATCAAGTATAATCTTGTATCTTGATATTTACCTGTAAATCCCGTCATCGTGTTGTACGTCAAAATGCGATCACTAAAGCAATACAGATAGGCGCTTAATTTGGTCAGATGACAAGTCTTCATAAAGCATCATTGAACACGACAGAGCAACACACTAGAATTCATTTACGATTTAATAAATATACAACAGAATAGTTTGACACAAATATGGCTGGAAGCTATTAATGCTTATGCCAGCATAACATTATGTCCAATAATAGTTTCAAAATACTCACCATCCTGAATGCGTGATTGGGTTACAATTATGATTATGCAACCACGTCGGTCCAAGGGTTAAAACGTCTTGCAAAATCTTTATCTGTCAGGCCCAAAGTATATACTTAACCATTTCTGCGTGAAGATTCTGTTAATTTTTTGAAATTAATATAGCTGGACGCCATAGACGCATAAGGCAGAACATGCTTTCAGTCATATTGTTTTGAAAATATTTGACATCTTTCCGGTATGGTAGCCTAAGGCCGTGTTCTCACTAGAGATTTACTCCTGAGTAATGCCGTGCTGAATTACGGCGTTATTGCCAATTAATTCTCTAGTGAGAACAGGGCCTTAGAGTTGATATACAGGCAATATATTAGTGAATCCGTTAAGTAATAATTACACGAGTCATTTAATAATGCATGCATACTAATGAACATTATATACTTTCGTGGAGAATAATATATAGTAAGATAATATGTAGTAAACTACTTAAAATTCTTTTCCATACCTTATTCTATGCCGGTGTTGAACATCTGTCAGTAGTGCCGCTCCACACATTGCCATTTTCACGAAGTCCTTTTTGCGAGAACTGAACTTAAAGAAGTGCAACAAGGGCTTTTCCAAATTTCCTGGTCCACAGACAGAAACACAAAATTGCTTTTCTTAATATTTGGGACCCTAGTATAACCTGAAGCTAGGCGCAATTGTATTCAAAACGTTTAGCTGTATTTTTTCATTTTGTGTTTGAACCATGTACTGTTTAAAGCGATGCTAATCTCATCTCAAATGTTATACTGCACCGATAGATTATGGTTTATAGATTTCAGATCATTCATATCCTGTCACATTTCCGTTTCTGTATCACGATTATCGGCTTTGTAATATCGCGTAAATGTTGAACAGTGATCGCCACCATTTTGTCTCCTTAAGAGATAGTGTGTGATGTCATGTAAGTGCCAATGTATTACATTCTTTATTATGTAATATTCATCTCGTTGAATATTTTGAAACTAATCTGACTGGAATGGCAGCAACGACGTCCAGTCAAATTTTAGTTTCAAAATATTGAACCGCTTATCTGTATGATTGCTTTTATACCACACTGACAAACTATAGCAGGCGCCTCTATGACTGAGCTATAACCCGAGGCTGGCACGCTAGGATTTTTCTGATTGGTTGAAAAGTGAATCATGACAGCCATCATAGGCTGTAGAAATGTAGCAACATTTAGCTACTAAAGCCTGAATATCTTTCTTTAGCGGCATGATGAAAAGATTAACATTTCCTGCATAGTTTAGGACTGGCATATTTGATCACCTAAATAGCTATCAAGAGTTCAGATTAGTTATCCTTTAAGACTGGTGTGGCCAAATCCCACAGACATCTGAGCTCCCAGTAACATTATGGCTGAAACTGGACACTAGCCTTCTCGCTAGCTTAACGGCAGATCTGAGTACGGCCACCCCTCTCCACAACTGGTAAGGTTTTCAGAAACTTTGGGCAAGGCCTCCTGAGTACTAAGTAAAACTGTCCGGTCCTGCCTTTTGCGGCGATAAATATCGGTAGATTTTAGTAGAGCAAGCGGCCGTCACCCTCAGATTATTTGACCAGACGCGCTCACGTTCAGGGTTCAGGGCAAAGCGGACAAAGCAATATAATACTAAGTGTAGTAAGATAGATATGATCGACCTGCGTAGAAAAAAGATTTACAGACGAAAAGTGGACAGTATCTTAGGCAGTGTTCTCACTAGAAACTTAATCAGGAATAGCGCCATACTGAAGTATGGCACTATTATTCCTGATTAACTCTCAAGTGAGAAAGCGGCCTTAGAGAAACTATCACCTGAATGTGAATGGCCAATGCGAATTTCTTTAAAACATGATTCACTAGATCTACAAATCGATGCTCCTCAATACCATTATATCTCTGCACAACTTGTGCACCCCAGTGTTAATCGAGCGCCTTGTACGCGCGGGACGCAGCACATTGCTATGATCAATAGTGTCTTTGTGTTGTAGATGCTGACTCATGTTCTCTTTGATGTATCCTCTCGATTGTCTTGATATTGGGGACAATAGAGCGGAGAAAAGCAGGTTATGTGTACCGGGTGTGATGATAATGCATTTATATATACCATTGTTTTGTTCTCTAAATGCCGTATGTAAGCGAATAGGCTACATCTCCAGGAACCTGCTAGAACAGACGCATCAACGTAAAAACGCCTAATATTTCAGTGACTCAATTTCGCGACAAACTCACTGGTAAGCTTCTTTAAAATATTTAGAATATAATTTGACTGGGAGCTGTTGCTGCCAGTTTCCAGTCAAATTATTTTTCAAAATATTCAGTAGAATAATACTTGCACAATAAAGAATGTGCCACTTATAATATGTGCGAGTTAAAGGGTTAAAGGTGCCTATTCGCACCAAAATAACTGAAAATACAATGGTTAATAGTGTATGCCTATAGAGGCTTAAATTGTGTGCCTGCTGTAATGAAATGAAAAAAATCTTAATATATTATGATTGCATTCCGTATAGTCAAATATAAATGTTTGTGTCTCTGATTCAATTCCACAGTTTAAAAAAATATAAAAATTACTTTATATGGAATGAAAGCAACATATATAAAGATATAGTATACAATTTTGAACAATCTTATTTTCAACCATTCTGGTGTGAATATGTACTTTTCATCAACGTCTGTTGCTAAAAGGTGTTTCTATCTTTGGTTATTGATTTAACAACTATGGCATGATCCTGATACGATACCGAGGCTAATTGTATACATCTTGATCAGCTTTCACGCTTAGATATGACAGAATGCAACAGATTCAGATAGAAAAGTGCTGGACCGGATAAAATACATACTTTATAAGAGAGATCTGACCAAAAATAAATAAAAGTGTTTGTCCTAATAAGAACATTTGAATCACGTTTGACAATATTACTAGATTAATCACGCCCTACTTCAAACCTCGATATTGTTAGGACCAGGACACCTTTATGGAACAAGATCTTGAAAATGTGCAACAACATTTTTTTCCACGTATTATCATATTATGTATTTAACAAGAAAAATGATCCAAATAATAAAATCTATTGTGTTCTAATGAGATTTATGCTATTCTATATAACTCAAGGAAACTAAATCTTCCGTGATAATGGATATCCCAGGTTTATCTTCTACTTCAAGCTTTCCTAACTCCACTGATGACGTCATAATCTCGGGTCTCCTACTTCCGGTTTACAAAAGCCTGTACGCAGACATACCACGTTACATGTATAAAGAGGTTCCTATGATATACCTCGCTTGTGGAATTGGATTGAACATTTTCTTGATAATCTACCTCATTAAATCAGGAAAGTACAAATCTGCAACTTTTGCACTCGTGACCAGCTTAGCTGTGAACGACACTCTGTCATGCGCAGCGGGTACAGCATATGCCGGCTTGCTTAGTCCCATCATGCATTTCTCTCGATCGGAAGCGGAATACGTGTGCCCGATCACCATGTTTGCTATATTTCTAGGTCTGTGCGGAAGTAATTATCATTTGGTATGCTTTGCGGTTTTAAGGTTCTATCAATTGTGTTTTCCTCTATCAGCGATGGCCAATATTACATTTAAATTTGTATTACGGGGATGTTTGTTTCTTTGGTTTATAGATATAGTGTATACGTTAAGCATGGCAGTCTTTTACAAACCGACATTGGTAATAATTGATGGAGACCTCTCGATAGTTTGCGAATTTCATGGTAATGCATTTGCTCATTTTGTCGGGCTATTGATTTTAAACACAACTTTTCCCACAATTACGATAGCAACACTACACATTGTCAAATGGATAGTTGTGTCGCGGCGGACAGCGGAGATGAAATCGTCCCACCAGGAACGACGGAACACAGATGGTAAAGCTATCGCCATGGTTATTGGACTATTCTTTATTACTTGGATTCCAGGCAATGTGTACAGCCTAGTTCAACAACAGTTACAACCAATAGGACAATACTTTGCATTCCAAGACAGAATCTACTTAATTCTATCCTACGTTTGTTTCTCTAATTCAACATTGAACCCGTTGATTTACTGCATAGCGGCAGAGTCCATTAGACGCGACATTATCAGCGTTTTTTGTGGCAAAGTTGACACAACTATGCGCAAGGAGAAGGTACTCCGACGAGGCGAATATAGCGCTAATGTGACTTTGAAATAATCTTTATTCCACATCCCTTGATAATGCAGGTTAATGGGCCGATACTGTGCCAACACATGCATATAGTCTGTCAGTCAGGTATATGGCGCCATAAGCAATTACGTCACAATCAAATACGCCATGAATGTCCGTCATAAATACTTAACAGTCCGTCAAGTCGTACGAGTTGTATGTCTTTACTATTTAATAAGCATTATGTTGAATATTTTGAAAATAATTTGACATAGGCAGCAACAGCACCAAGTTATATTAGTTTAAAAATATTCAACTGCTTACTTGTATAGTTTTCTGGAATTTGAGGTTGAGGGAGTTCAGGGTTTGATCGATTCCACCACGGAAAAAGCATGGGCGCAATTTAGCTAGTAATGGACAGGGCATAGCTAAAACTGGATCCATCCATTCCCGTGGCATTGGCCTGGTATTAACCCAGCAGCTTGTGCTATCAGGGTAAGGAGTTACTATTCAAGCTCTCGGCCCACAGATGTTTATTTCGTGCAGTTAAATTTAATTTGTGGTGCTAACTGCTGGATTTATACCATTATTTCCTCTTCAATTCAAAGTTGGTTGTATGTAGATAGGCTAACAGAAGGCCAACTAATTTATCTTTCATTTCCTTGTTCATAACAGCATGTTCTTTCAAGCTTGTGTCAGCTATGGGTATGTTACTTTGGGGTCTTCATTGATAGAAACATTTAATCCGGGAACTTATTTTTCTTCATGTGATTTACAAATCATTACTAAAACTGAAACGATAAAAGTTAGAGTTATAAGATAGACAGGTATCCTATATTGTTCTATACAATTCAGATGCTTTTAGTGATATTATGTTCTCTATTACATTGTGACATATGATTATTGAGTTTGAAAGACATTTGTATGTAGAGGCCACATAACCATACAATGATAGGTGCCACATAGCCACCCACTGGTAGGAGCCACATAACCACCCAATGGTAGGATTTATTTCTAGCCATGCCTTCCCATTTCTAGCTATGTTCCTACCAATCTGTACCCAAGTTTGAAACGATTTTAGCAATTTCAAGGCATCTAAAATTAATACAAGCTGTTTAACATTTTAAAATTAAATTGACAGAAAGCTGTTGCTGCATATGGAAGCAACAGCTTCCTGACAAATTAATGTCAACATTTATCAGCAGATTGTTTATAACATTGATAATTCACCAAAGACCTAAACCTCAGACGCTTACTGCCGGATGCTTGCTACTTTCCTGATGGACCGACGCCATATAACTGACGCGTCAGCTAACAAGAGACGCAGATCGATTATGACGTCACATACTTAAGTGACAGATAGCATCTTTCAATGGATGAATCCAGTTTATCCATCGAACGTATAACGTCATAATGAACTACGTGACTTTTAGGCTGACGCCATAATAAATTACGTCACGAATGGCGTAACTAAGTTCGTCACGAATGCTTAATTGATGACGACTATACGTTGTTGTAGGAATTGTATGTATTCACTATTTAATAAACATGCCGTTGACTATTATGAAACTAATTTGGCTTGGCGCTGTTACTGCTTATTACTCAGTCAAATTATTTTCAAAATATTCAAACGGTTACAAGCATATCTTTCTGGAATTTGTGATTCACAGAGAGCAGGGATCGATCGATCTCAACACAGGCAAAGTATGGGTGGAGCGTATCTATAGAAATAGCTAAAACTGGATTCCTCATTCTCAAAACATGTGGTAAAATGAAGTCCCAGGCGTTAATCGTCTAGTATGCTATCTGGACTTACAGAACGCCAACTATATGACATCAGTGCAAGTAAGTACTGGGATATTTTGTGTCTTTCTTTCAATTGTATGTCTATAGAGGCTTAACCACATGGACAACCCCTGGCCCACTCTGTTTCAAAGTTGTCTATATGCATTTTCACGTGTTTAGTCCGATAAAAACGATTACCATACGACGTGCGCTTACTGTATAGAATACTTAAAGGGCAACTAACCTCATCTCATAATAGCTATTCGGGTGATATAGAGTCCTACTCATAAACTATGCATGGTATTTTAAGCTTTTTATTAAGCCGTTATAGAAAGATATTCAGGCTTTAGTAGCTAAATGTTGATACATTTCTACAGCCTATGATGGCTGTCACGATTTACTTTTCAACCAATCAGAATAAACCTTGCGTGCCCGCCGCCTCTGTATATATGCTTAGTCATAGAGATGCCATCTCTAGTTTGACAATGTGGTATAAAATCAACCATGCTGGTAAGATGTTTACTATTTTAAAAGTAATTTGACTGGAAGCTGCTGTTGCCCTAGGCAGCAAAAACCTCCAGTCAAATTACCTTCAAACTATTTAACAAGGTTAGTATTACATAATAAATAATATAATGCATTGACACGTACATGATATCACACGTTATCTCTTGGGGAGACAAAATGGCGGTGATCCCTGTTCAACATTTATGGGTTATTACAATTCACGTACATTGTCAAACAGATAAGGGAATGTGACAGGATATGAATGATATAGAATCTATAAACTATAATCTATCCGTGCAAAACAACATTGCAGATGGGGATAGCATCCCTATAACGAGATGACTGGCGACACTCGGTCTTGGGACACGGGACGTGTGCCAAAGGGCTACTTTGATTTTTCCTCGATACATTATAGCCCATTAACAATTTTTCAAACGTTTCCAAACAACCAAAAGAGAAACAGTTAGTTGAATATCTTGACCATAACGAGGCAGCAATGTATTCTTATCCAATGGACATTTCCAGTTTTAACTATGCCCCGCCCATCTCTAGCTAAGCTCCACCCACACAGCGGTCGTGTTGGGATCGATCGTTCTCTGAACACCCTGACTATCAATTTCCCAAAAAATGCAATAGCACCCAGTCAAATCAGTTTCAAAATATTCAACAGCATTTTATTAAATATCAAAGAATTACAAAGACATACAATTCATACAACCTGTCGGACTGTTTGAGATTTGATGACGGTCTATATGGAACCCTTTGTGACGTAATGATTATGACGTCATCGTACACGCGCTGAGCTGATTATGACGTTATACGAGGTCAGATGATGAATGGATGGGTAGTCTGGAAAGGTGAATTATATTCAAAATATGTAATTGCACGTTTTCCCCTGTTTTCGAAACATGTGAAATTATTTTTGAGCTGTATGGTTGGAACATATCAATGCCACTTTATATAAATGTTGATTTTGAGGTACGAGAAAGCCTGCCCATTTTTGTTCGGGTGAGGTAGCGGCGTTCATCTTGTCGATCAGGTGAACGTACATGAAAATTCCATTTTAATAAAACTTTATAAACATGTTGAGTATCTGACTTAAGAGAAGCCTTCTATTTTTGTCAGTCCGGCCATCAGCTCGTTGGTTAATCCCTCTGCCTTGAGGGACATGTTTAAATCCATGATAATTTCGCTTTTGTCTTTTCCTTGATAACATATTTGAGAAGATTTACACATGCTGGATTGACCATCTTAGCAAAGATGCTTCTTCAAAGCCATAAGCAACCTACTCATGATGCTTCAATAATAGGATACGGAGATTTACACACGTTTGCTAATGAGAACGGACGGATGAAGGAAAGGATAAACGTATTGATAAATAGAGGTTTCCTTGCATACTTCTTGATACAATTGAAGAACCAGCACAAATTATCAGTCACTGGTGCATGGATGTTGATAATGGAGGCGAGACAAACTCACATTATTGGCATGCAAACACATCTTGGTATCAGCTTCTACTTTGTGAGGTGAGATGCATTTTCTCTAGCATATTCTCACCCTGATAGCATGTGCGGTCACTATTTGCCTTTTCCCCGACAGGTGCTGCTTCATTAGATCATTTGCTATTTTGGTACCTCGTTTATGTTGTAGAATATTACTAGTAGGCTCTGTTGCATACTGGTCATATATGGCTACTTTATTGCCTCATCTACATCATATAGGTCAAATATGAGATGCACTCAATCCATCTCTTTAGCTTTCTTCAGCATATCGCTGGTGAAGTGATCAGCCAATTGGCTGAGGGTTATAGTAAAATCTGGCTTTTCCAATGATTGGAATTCTTCCATGGTGTCGGCCAGTTCCAATCAGTGTACGTTACGATTTCCCCGCCGATACTGTTATGCAAATTTTCTGCAACGATCTTCTGTATTAAGCACTTGTTCTTCCCTATGGGCAGAATTTAGACTATGACCAGCAGTTTAATCTTCACATGCCAGTGTAGAATTCTTCCACCACCCGCGAACATTGCCATTGGCACAATTCAGTATTCGTGCCATCTTATTGTTTCCGCTAGGTTTACCCCTCGTCTTGACATATGTACTAATATCATACGAACAAAGCAGTTCCTGTCTTCTATTAAGTCCATGGAAGGTTCCAAGTTTATACATCTATCATATGACGTCATACGAGCGCATAATCAACTGCGTGACGTGTAGGTTGACGTCATAATCATGACGTCATAAATGATTCGAAATAGTCAGTATTTAACGCTTACTAGTCCGACACCTTGTACGAATTGTATGTCTTTTGTACTTTTGTACTTTTCCATCATTTCTCCACTCTCCTCTGCTTTCCTGGCGTGTCAAGGTCTATGCTGAGATAATTTCATTTCGTAGCTTTTTGTCTACATAGATCATGCCTACACTTTTCAGGCATATTTTACTTTTGTTACTAAGTTGAAGGGCTCAGTAGTGTATTCTTTGTCAATGGATTATTGATGTAGTGAAAGGCAGAATTCCAGTTTATCCATCAAACATATGATGTCATAATCAACTACATAATCAACCACGTGTCGTGTAGGATGGCATCATATTCAATTACGTCATGAATGCCGCGGTCAGTTTCATAGAGTACGCTTAATTGATGACGGACTAAGCGTTGTTGTACGAATTGCATGTCTTTACTAGTAAATAAACATGCTGTTGAATATGCCATGGGCAGCAACAACCTCCAACCAAATTAGTTTCAAAATATTCAACAGCTTAACTGAATAGTTATTTGGAAAGTGAGATTCAGAGATTGCAATGATCGATTGATAGCAACACAGGCAAAGCGTGGGCGGAGCTTAGCTAGAGATGGGCGGGGCGTAGCTAGAGCTGGGCGGGGCATAGCTAAAACTGGAGGCCTCCATTAAGTTGTTATTGGTGCTTAATGGCAAGATGAGATAACTCTTGACAGAATCACAACAAAATTGTTAAATTTCCTTTCGAATAATTATTTATCTGAGAGGTTTATAAAAATCATATAAGGACCGCAAATATCTCGTTCATCGCTGTTTTAGCAAAATGTTTGCGGGATCGTTTCCTTGTGAAAATTAAATTGATGGCGTTGTATAAATGCCTATTAAGGGTGCATATTCACACCAGAATGATTGAAAATAAAATTGTTACAATTGCATACTTTTATAAGCTTAAATTATGTGCATATGTGTAATGAAACGAAATAAATCTCGGCCCGTGCCTCTATTTCAATTTATATTAATTTATATGTAATGGAATCATCATATGTTAAGATTTACTTCGTTTCATTAGATATAGGCTCACATATTAAGCTTCTAAAAGCATATAATTTAAACAATTTTATTTTCAGAAATTTTACTGTGAATATGCACTTTTAATATGTCCTGTATTTAGAACAACATATTTCTTCCGATATTATACATACTGACATCAAATAAACATTGAAACAAATCGACATCCAATTACGCAGGGGAGACGGAAGCACGGGGCCAGCGGGGGCAGCTGTGCCCTTTCCCCATTTCTATATAAAAATTAAAATTTAGGTTAAAACTTCAAAAAATGATTTTTTAGAATATTCAGAGCAGACTGAGCAGTTGCATTAAAGTTCGGTTTAACGTAATATGGGAGTGCTTTTAGTCTGGAGATATCTTTTTTAGCATAAAATGGTTCTACACCAGAGAGAAAATACAAACACCTTTCTCTCACAGCAGCTCGATACGTGTAGGCAAATGTCCTGCCATCATTCCTCCACCCTGACTATCACGTTCTACTCAGAAGTGTAATAGTGACGTGGAATTACTATGTGTACCCTGGTTTTCACATTCAACTCACAAGTTTAATGGGGAAGCTCTGTGAGCCCTGTTTTCTATTTTCAATTCACACCGCTATAAGTCGCTATTTATGTAGTGGTAGTTACATGTGACATATTCACTACTTTATTATTGATGTGTTTTGTATATTATCATTCTTGTGTTACTTTAAATCTGAGCACGTTACACGCATTTTGCAAGTAAAGGTAAATAGGAATATGACATAATAGTTTCCTACTCACCCTTAATGCCTTAGTGGGTATATAATAGAATATATGTACGGTGCTGGGCGGCTGGGCGCAGCCATGTGCATGGCTATTCCCGACGACACCCATGGAATACTCGAATACTAGAATTGACAACAGCTCTCAAATCCACATTTTTTAATTCATGTGTGCTGCGTATGCTGTATGCAAAGGTAAAAAGAATGTGTGTACATATGGCCCTATTGCGGGCTCGATGTCGGTGGGGGAAGTTGAGAAATGGGTCTAAGATTTGTTGTCTCCCATCCTCCAGAATGGGTGGCGGATGTGGTCATGGGGTGGGGGACTCTCTAGGAAGAATGTGGAAATTAGATGCGCCTAGAAGCCATCTTCTGCATTCTGAATAATAAATATCATTTATTGGACTTTTGAATACTGTAATTTGTGTATGACTATACGCACCCCACCCCCACTCACCTTACCAACTCATACGGTCATGATATACATGTTTAGCCACGTCAGGCCTTTTTAGTTCTACCCATACGCGATGATGCCACTGACCACACGAAAACAAAATCTGTCATTTGATTAGTCTGAGCCTCGGCAGATGCCCCTCCGACACCCCACGCCAATATGGCTATGTAAGAGGATGCGTAATCATAATTTGAATCACTCATTCAATACACACGAGCTGTTGAATAATTTGTTACTAATTTGACTTGGCGGCGTTGCTACCTCAGGCAACAACACAATCGAAAAATATTAGTTTTAAAAGGGTCCCCAAAATAGTTTTTGATTGATTTATTCCACAATAAGCCATACACCATTGAGTGTACATTTAAAACATTTAAATTTATTTATATGGAATGAAATCAGCATGCGCCATGACTCACCCCGCCCCACTACATCGAGGTACACAATCAAAGCCCCCAAAAGCACATAATCTCAACGATTCTATTCTCAAGCATTCTGGCGCGAGCGTGCACCTTTTAATTACTGTAAGTTGTATTGATTGTCTCGCGTTATTTATGATGATTTGCCTAAACAGGCAAAAATACAAATACATATCATATCATATCATATCTAGGATAAAACAAATGGCCTAACGCTTACCCGGGACATAGGACCCTCAGATTCCGCATAGCAAGATATTTACCAAACAAAGTTAACACCCTAAAATGTATGGTAGTTAGTAATCAACTTATTTTATGTCAGCCGTCCGTCATCTGTCTATCCGTGCATCATCTGTCCACCTTTTGTCTTTAAGCGAGGTCTCAAGAACAACTGGGGTGGGAGGATCCATAAGGTCGGATCCACGGTTGGTTCCGGGAAGCTATTTTAAAAATTACATTTATAGATCTTTTTGTGAAACTACTTGGCTCATTGGCTTGAAACTAAAAAACTGCATCTACGGAGAGAGCGGAACAAACTTTCTTCACATGTTCAAAATAATTAGTCGAGTTGACTTGCGCCCGTCTTTGATAATCTAGTTTTCACAAAAACACTTTTCTTCTGAAACCGCTGACGGTATTGGGCTACAATAAACCTTTCCCAGATTGACGTATTTTGTGAAAATACCTTCCCACAAAGCATCGCTCGTAAAACCTCAGGCTGGCAAACTGGCCAGGCGATGCTCGAACAGTATTACTTGGCTACTCACTACTAGGTTCAGACAGAATACACTTACAGCATTTATATGAAGAAGTATAATTATAGGATCATAATATTACTGAAGTCACACATCATTGGAAAAGCTCATCCAATTTTCTAAACATTTATGTATAATTTTTTACATTTAACAAAAAATTTCGTAAAGCTAGTTATAATTTTGAAATACACACTATTGGGCACTTGATTTACTAACTCTGGGGACAATGTGTGTCTTATATATGCTAATAACTAAAATTAAATAAAACAAACCATAAATGTTTAGAAAATTGGATGAGCTTTGCAATTGTGCATAACTTCAATAATTTTGTGATTGTAGTTTAGCAACTCTTTACGATACGCTGTCTTTTAGCGCAATACTCACCCAATGCCGGCCAGCTGCTGGCTGAGCAATTTATCTTGGAAAGGTGTATTTAGCAAATATAATTAGGAACTAGGGGCCAATCAAATTTTGTTCAAGGCAAACTGTGCCGGTCCACCTCATAGCTAAGGTGAGACACAGCTGTAACAGTTTTAGCCACGCGGCGTTGTACATTTTCCAAAAGATCAGGTTGTTTTTTGTAGTGTGGATTCCATACCTGCTTATCATACTCAACATGCGGCCTAACCATTGATGTGTATATAGTTTTAAGCGCCTTTATATACAGCAATGTGAATGTACGCCTTATAATCACCATAATACTATTTGCCTTGTTTACCTTATCTAAAATATGTTTTTCAAAGGACAACGTATTATCAATAATTACCCCAGTATCTTTTTCTGTTTCAGTTTGATTGATTGAAGGCCCATTCTCCATTAAACTAAAACTATGATTTTCAAGTGTAGATTTTCCATGCTGCATAGTCGTGCATTTATCATGATTAAATTCTAGCAACCATTTATTAGACCATTCATACAGTAAGTCTATTTCACATTGCATTTCTCTCCTGTCATCTCCGGACTTGATCCGATGCAACAATTTAGTATCATCTGCATACAAGTAGGCTTCGCTGTTGTGGGATATCCATTCAGCTAAGTTATTTAAATATAGAACAAAAAGAATTGGCCCTGTGGAACACCACTTATTACCGGTTTCCATTCTGAAGTGTGTCCATTAATAACCACCATTTGCTTTTTTTCTGAAAAAAGGTGGGGGTGGTGGTGGGGGTGGGGGTGGGGGTGGTGGGGGGGGGCGGCGGGGTTGAGGAGGAAGGGATTGTAGACTTTTAAGTTAGCATAGTATTTGTGAAGGCTCGGCATAAGCCTTGTTCTCCTTTTCAAGACGAAGCTGGCCAAAAATCGGCATCTGCAGTGGTTTTATTGAATGCCCATTTACAGGCCAAGAGAAGAACATTGCAAATTTACCACTGGAATGACTGGCTCGGTAACCGAGCCAGTCGTTACAGTGGTGAATTTTCAAAAACAGTCTTATCTTGGCATGCAACTGGAAATTTACTAGACAACATGTTGGACCTTCTTATCTGATATATTCTTAGAGGGGTGGGTGGGATGGGGTGGGGTGGGTGTAGGGGTGTCAGGGCCCTCCCAATAAAACATTCAAATGTAGATGATTTCTGAGAGCATCGGTTGCATTTCCGGAGAGAATCATATAGCGTCAATTGGCTGCGAATTTATTTTGTTTTATCTATTTCTTCCTGACAAGTTACTAGATCTCAATGATGTGTTGGCATGGGAACAGTGTGTAATTTCACTCGGCACTATTCAGCCACTTACTGTTAAATTTGACTACATATTCATGATTGTTCTAGTTTTATGTGAAGGTGGGTTTATGGGCAAACTCTTTACGTATCTTGATTTTGTCTAAATCTAATTTGCATGAGAGTCAAGACTGCCCTTTTTGTTGCCCTTTGAATCTGTATAGCATTATAGGTAACTAGATAGTCTGCTGTGTACTTTCAATGACACTGTTTCCCATACCATCTTTCCCCTCACGGACCGACGCCAGCCAGAGAGAATCTGAAAACCATCCATACAGGTATTCGTGGCAATACGGGTATATATTTTGTGTATAATTCAATAAGTCTCAATAAGACATAGAAAGATATACACATATTTATCCTTGCCATGTTTGGAGGACATTTCCTCAGCCCCCACACCCATTCCTTCACATACTCTCCGCCTCTACACTCCCACACTAACCTTTCAGCGCGAATTTAAATTTCCAGTTTATCCCTCCATCATATGACGTCTTAATCAACTACGTGACGCTTATGATGACGTCATAATCATTGCGTCAAGATTGACTCGATTTACTCCGTCTTAAAGCCGTAATAGTCCGACACGTTGTACGAATTGTATGTCTTTGCTATTTAGGCCATAGGCAGCAACAGCACCAAGTGAGATTAGTTTCAAAACATTTAACAGCTTACCTGTACCGTTTTTTGGAAATTGATAGGGCGTTCAGAGCTCGATCGATCCAAAACCCAGCGAGTTGTGGGTGGAGCTTAGCTAGAGATTGGTGCATAACTAAAACTGTATAGGTCCATTGCACTAGTCAGTGCCTAAACAAACAGCATTCTCACAGCCCAGTCTATAACTTGACTGACATGTCAAATCTGCTTAACCTTTTTAACGATGGTATATGCAGAAAATATACACGTATGTAAGACATTCAGCGGAATATTTTTTACAATGTAGGCTATATTAAAATGCTATGTTGAATAGTTAAGGGAATATGGGTATAATCCGAAACACACCTTGAAAACGTCTTATCACTAAGTAGTTAAAATTCCACTCACGGCTAACAACACATTTTGTTGAGAACCAAATGTTGAAATTGCCTTGCGGCTCAGTAGCTTAAAAGCCATTCTGTAGGAGACACGCTTTCGTGACTGTGCGACATAAATTTCAGGTATGTATGCCTTTATGACTTCCTGGATAGGTTCGGCTAGTTGGGAGTGAGATGGTTTTCCCACTGTTCTCATAGATACGCGCTGTATATCTACTGGACACCTTAGTAAGTAGGTATCGCTCAGCTTCTCTTTGTACAACTATCACATCAATAACGAGATTCATACTTCATATATATATGATGAACACGCAGCATGGATAGCCCTCTGATACCATGTTCACTCCTGTTTTATACTACTACGTCTGAGCGCTAGTGACCATTCTACTCACTAATCGCTTCAACTAAGACAACAGACTTCAGAGCAAAATACCCTAGTTACATCATCTGGTGTACAGACACAAGACTAAAGATGGGGTTATGCCAAAATAATCGTGTCAAGTAATCATGCGTACACTATACATCTAATTTCACAGTCAAATAAAACCTGTTTATACAAGAAGTCGTGGCATTACGGTATTTTGGCATTGACTGGGAATCGAACCCACAACGGAGGAAAGCGCCAAGAATCATAGGCCACAAACGCTTCCACCACACCGACGCCGCAAGTCTTGCGGCGTTAGTGTGGTGGACGCGTTTGTGGGCTATGATGCTTGCCGTTTTCGTTGGTTGTAGGTTCGATTCCCTGTCAAATAAAACTTGGGTTGCTATTTATTCTAATCGCATGATGGATTGGGTAGTAATGACCTATTAATGATATCTTTATATTAATTTATTGCGATTGTGATTCAATGTGCTTAACGCAGGTTATTATTACTATGTTTAACAGAAGAGGAACAACACAATGACAATGTCAGTAACCTACTTCCAAGTAACTAAATATACACCTGTGCAAAAGTTAAGCGCCAGCAAAAACAATAGAACGTAGAAACATGATGGTACAACTAGGCTGCCATACTTTTTGTCCCCGCGTTAGCTGACATAATTCCAAGTACGAAATGCACATGCATGCATGACTTCACGCCGCTTGATGTCCGTGCGTGGCGGGAAACAGCACACGTGTTCAGTTATGTAAAAGTCCAGTTTGAGGTGTAGAACATTACATACAGATTTAGGCGACACGATTAGGAATTTTGTGTTCATGACCGTGGTTTATTTGTACAGAGAGAATTAGCTCTTGATTGTGAACCGCTATGGCAAGACGAAGGTTAAGTGATCGTGTGAAATGGCAAATCATAGGCATGCATACCACTGGTATGTCATGCAGAGAGATTGGCAGACAGCTGAACATTAACCATACTGTAATCAGTCGTTTGATTGCAAAACATGGGCAAACTAACGAGGTGAAGTACAGGCCTAGATCTGGAAGACCGAAGAAGACTACTGCCCGTGATGATCGAGCCCTAGTACGCCTTGTTAGGAGATCTCCATTCACCAACAGCAGAGTGCTCAGCCAGCAATGGGAAACGCGCAATAGAGTGTCAATGTCTACCGTCAAAAGGAGACTGTATGCTGCTGGCATGAAAGCTAGGAGACCTGTCAGACGTCCTCTCCTCACTGCACACCACAAAGAGGAGCGTCTGAGGTGGTGCAACAAAAGAAGACACTGGAACATGAGATCCTGGAGACGGGTACACTGGTCCGATGAAAGTCGGTTCCTGCTTCATGCCACAGATGGTCGAACTCGTGTATGGAGGTCCAGACGCACGGCGTACGACCAACGTAACATCATGGAAGAAGTTCCATTTGGTGGAGGTTCCGTTATGATATGGGGGTGCATCTCATTTGATTGTAAGCTGGATCTGTTGACTGTACCTGGAACACTAAATGGACAAAGATATCAAGATTCCATACTGGATAGAGTTGTGGTCCCTCATTTTGTAAATCATGCACCTGGAACCCACCCTATATTCATGGATGACAACGCCCGACCACATCGTGCTAGAGCTGTGCATGAATACCTCCGCCAGAATGCCATCGAAACCCTACCATGGCCAGCAAGGAGCCCTGACATGAACCCTATTGAGCATATCTGGGACATTCTGGGAAACATGGTGAGAAGGAGGGATCCTCCTGTGCAGAACCTACATGAATTAACAGACGCACTCCATCTTGAATGGCAACGAATACCACAATGGCGTATCAGTCGGTTGGTGACCAGCATGAGACGTCGTGTCCAGGCCGTCATCCAGGCACAAGGTGGATATACCCGGTATTAATAATGACAGTCTCAAACTCGAGCACAGATGTTAAACTTCGTTTTCAGACACCATTAATGACAATCTAGCCACGTGTGTCAACTGTAGGGCAATAGTTGTCAGTTGTGTCAACGTAACCATATTCAGGCCTCGTTTTCAAGTTCAAACAAAAACATACAGTGTTTCCCCACCATCATAATCAGCATTCCTCTAGTTGCATTATTACCTCTTGCACTAAGATGGATGGGTACATAAATGTTTATGCTATTGCTTTCTTCATAGCACATGAATATACCCTCGCATGTGCGTAAAAATAGGGTGGTGCTTAACTTTTGCACAGGTGTATAGCTTGTAATGTAGTCACCATCGCATGGTGTGTGTGAACTATGGATACTGACACTCTTGGGCTGATATGGTTGATAATATATTTTGTAATCAATTAATAAGTTTATTGCGACGTCATGTATGGAAGACGTTGTGTAATAAACGCTGTCATTTAAAGAACTTGAATAATATGTAGGCGTGTAAAACGGCCAATAACGTTATTCCTGTGTTATTACTACTACCTCTTCTTCTTCTTCTTCTTCTTCTTCTTCTTCTTCTTCTTCTTCTTCTTCTTATTATTATTATTATTATTATTATTATTATTATTATTATTATTATTATTATTATTATTATTATTATTTACTAAAGCCTTATTATTGTCTTAGAATTAATTAAGATCACGTTTGAGACCCTGTAATCCTGGGCCGATAACGGTCACGAAATCTGTACCATCACTATATACTCCCCCCCCCCACCCCCACTGAGACTACTAAGAATAGAGGAATCCAGTTTATCAATCAATCATATGACGTAATAATCAACTATATTACAAGTAAACAAACGTCATAATCAATTACGTCACGATTGCCCCGATTTTGTACGTCATAAACGCTTAATAGTTCGTTGAGTTGCACGAACTGCATATCTTTACTATTTAATAAAAAGAGACTGTTGAATGTTTTGGCACCAATTTGACTGCGCGCTGTAACAGCAACAGCACCCAGTCAAATTAGTGTCAAAATCTGCACCAACTTACGCGTAGAGTTTTCCGGAAATTAATGGAGCTCAGTTATCGATAGATCTCGACACTGGCAGATCATGTGTGGAGCTTAGCTAGACATAGGTGGGACATAGCTAAAACTGTATTCACTCATTATACACCAATCGCCGGATCACTAGTGTGGATCGCGAGGTCCTCCGGAAGTGGATGGCCGCGATGTCTACCACTTTCATATCATAATATTGCTTCACCATGTGTTGTGAATTTCACCATCAGTATTGATGGTCTGGGGGGGGGGGGTGGGGGGGGGGGCGAGAGCGGACAAATATACCAATACTAATATATCCTTGTCATATAACAACTAATAAAAATCCAATAGTTTTCTTGTAACTGGAATGAAGACTAATCCACGTCCACAACCCCACCCCCACCCACCCCGTCCCCTCAGGTGCCAGTCTCGAATAGCCTACGCCATCAACCGACACCGACCTCTTTTGTATAAGTAAATATGTACGTCATGCAAGTGAAATAAATAACTTGAACTTGAACGTAGTTGTCCTGGAACATGAGCGTTATTACTTTGTCTTTTACAATAACATTATGTACAATATAACTTAATTTTAGTCAATGTAATACATACTATTGATGCTGAGTGCATGTACATTTTCTATGCATATCTATATAAAATAACATTAATAAGTGAAGAGACACATGATATACGTAGTATGGAGGATGCGAGTTTTAGATATTCCCCGCCCATCTTTAGCTAAGCTCCACCCATTTATTTGACCGTGTTCAGATCGAACGATCCCTGTACACCCTGAATATCAATTTCCAGAAAACTAAACAGGTAAGCTGTTAAACATTTTGAAACGAATTGGACTGGGTGCTGTTTCTGCTTATGGTAGCAACAGCTCCCAGTCCAATTGGTTTCAAAATATTCAACAAAATGTTTACTAAATAATAAAGACATACAATTCGTACAAGGTGACGGATTACTGTCGCTTAAGACGGACTAAATCGAGTCATTCATGGCGTAAGCCTATGTCACGTAGTTGATTATGACATCATATGATTAATAGATAAACTGGGTTCCTCCATTTCAAAAAGGGGTACCTTTCTCCATGGGCGAATACGGCTCGTTATCATTTATATCTGGTCAGTGTGAACATTGGTACACACCTCGATTGTGCAACTATATGCAAGTCTATCTGCACTATGTTGAGCTCAACTATGACGTCACACTTGTATAATGCTGACTTGTCATTCTGGTTATTTTGACAATAGATATAATGGACGGATCCAATATGTCGCTCAGGTATATGACGCCATAATCAAATATCTCAATGGACCTTTCCGATTTTAGCTATTCCCCGCCGATCTCTAGCTATGGTCCACCCGCACCTCGCTCGTGTTGGGGGTCGATCGATCCCTGAACTCCTTGACTATCATGTTCCGGAAAACTATACAGGTACGCTGTTGAATGTTATGAAACTAATTTGACTGGGTGTTGTTGCTGCCTGTGGTAGCAAACAGAGCCCAGTCAAATTAGTTTCAAAATATTCAACATCGTGTTTATTAAATACTAAAGAGTACAATTCGTACAACAGTGCCCGTCCATCAATTCTGCGTTCGTGACGTACATATCTACGTCATTCATGACGTCATTATTAGTTGATTATGACGTCATGTGATGGATGGATAAACTGGAAATGTCCATTGTTAGCTGACGTCACACTCAAAATTACAGGACACTCCTTCACGACATGAGGACGGATTGTATATGATATGCAGTTTATCCCTGGTCAATATTCAAGTTTAACCCTGTAACGACTAAATTTGGTAAACAATTTAAATATTTGCTTATTGAAAGTCCATTTTCAGACCAAGAAAAGTCAATTTTTAAAGAATTTACCACTGAAATGACTGGCCCGGTTATCGAGCCGGTCATTCCACTGGTAAATGTTAAAGAATTGTCTTCATTTGGTCTGCAAATGA
>CM067359.1:25457961-25478297 GCA_034401795.1 Chaetoderma sp. LZ-2023a | reverse complement strand
GACACGACGATGTTTTTCAACTCGGCACTATTCAGCCACTTACTGTTAAATTTGACTACATATTCATGATTGTTCTAGTTTTATGTGAAGGTGGGTTTATGGGCAAACTCTTTACGTATCTTGATTTTGTCTAAAGCTAATTTGCATGAGAGTCAAGACTGCCCTTTTTGTTGCCCTTTGAATCTGTATAGCATTATAGGTAACTAGATAGTCTGCTGTGTACTTTCAATGACACTGTTTCCCATACCATCTTTCCCCTCACGGACCGACGCCAGCCAGAGAGAATCTGAAAACCATCCATACAGGTATTCGTGGCAATACGGGTATATATTTTGTGTATAATTCAATAAGTCTCAATAAGACATAGAAAGATATACACATATTTATCCTTGCCATGTTTGGAGGACATTTCCTCAGCCCCACACCCCATTCCTTCACATACTCTCCGCCTCTACACTCCCACACTAACCTTTCAGCGCGAATTTAAATTTCCAGTTTATCCCTCCATCATATGACGTCTTAATCAACTACGTGACGCTTATGATGACGTCATAATCATTGCGTCAAGATTGACTCGATTTACTCCGTCTTAAAGCCGTAATAGTCCGACACGTTGTACGAATTGTATGTTCTTTGCTATTTAGGCCATAGGCAGCAACAGCACCAAGTGAGATTAGTTTCAAAACATTTAACAGCTTACCTGTACCGTTTTTTTGGAAATTGATAGGGCGTTCAGAGCTCGATCGATCCAAACCCAGCGAGTTGTGGGTGGAGCTTAGCTAGAGATTGGTGCATAACTAAAAGCTGTATAGGTCCATTGCACTAGTCAGTGCCTAAACAAACAGCATTCTCACAGCCCAGTCTATAACTTGACTGACATGTCAAATCTGCTTAACCTTTTTAACGATGGTATATGCAGAAAATATACACGTATGTAAGACATTCAGCGGAATATTTTTTACAATGTAGGCTATATTAAAATGCTATGTTGAATAGTTAAGGGAATATGGGTATAATCCGAAACACACCTTGAAAACGTCTTATCACTAAGTAGTTAAAATTCCACTCACGGCTAACAACACATTTTGTTGAGAACCAAATGTTGAAATTGCCTTGCGGCTCAGTAGCTTAAAAGCCATTCTGTAGGAGACACGCTTTCGTGACTGTGCGACATAAATTTCAGGTATGTATGCCTTTATGACTTCCTGGATAGGTTCGGCTAGTTGGGAGTGAGATGGTTTTCCCCACTGTTCTCATAGATACGCGCTGTATATCTACTGGACAACCTTAGTAAGTAGGTATCGCTCAGCTTCTCTTTGTACAACTATCACATCAATAACGAGATTCATACTTCATATATATATGATGAACACGCAGCATGGATAGCCCTCTGATACCCAGTTCACTCCTGTTTTATACTACTACGTCCTGAGCGCTAGTGACCATTCTACTCACTAATCGCTTCAACTAAGACAACAGACTTCAGAGCAAAATACCCTAGTTACATCATCTGGTGACAGACACAAGACTAAAGATGGGGTTATGCCAAAATACTCGTGTCAAGTAATCATGCGTACACTATACATCTAATTTCACAGTCAAATAAAACCTGTTATACAAGAAGTCGTGGCATTACGGTATTTTGGCATTGACTGGGAATCGAACCCACAACGGAGGAAAGCGCCAAGAATCATAGGCCACAAACGCTTCCACCACACCGACGCCGCAAGTCTTGCGGCGTTAGTGTGGTGGACGCGTTTGTGGGCTATGATGCTTGCCGTTTTCGTTGGTTGTAGGTTCGATTCCCTGTCAATAAAACTTGGGTTGCTATTTATTCTAATCGCATGATGGATTGGGTAGTAATGACCTATTAATGATATCTTTATATTAATTTATTGCGATTGTGATTCAATGTGCTTAACGCAGGTTATTATTACTATGTTTAACAGAAGAGGAACAACACAATGACAATGTCAGTAACCTACTTCCAAGTAACTAAATATACACCTGTGCAAAAGTTAAGCGCCACGCAAAAACAATAGAACGTAGAACATGATGGTACAACTAGGCTGCCATACTTTTTGTCCCCGCGTTAGCTGACATAATTCCAAGTACGAAATGCACATGCATGCATGACTTCACGCCGCTTGATGTCCGTGCGTGGCGGGAAACAGCACACGTGTTCAGTTATGTAAAAGTCCAGTTTGAGGTGTAGAACATTACATACAGATTTAGGCGACACGATTAGGAATTTTGTGTTCATGACCGTGGTTTATTTGTACAGAGAGAATTTAGCTCTTGATTGTGAACCGCTATGGCAAGACGAAGGTTAAGTGATCGTGTGAAATGGCAAATCATAGGCATGCATACCACTGGTATGTCATGCAGAGAGATTGGCAGACAGCTGAACATTAACCATACTGTAATCAGTCGTTTGATTGCAAAACATGGCAAACTAACGAGGTGAAGTACAGGCCTAGATCTGGAAGACCGAAGAAGACTACTGCCCGTGATGATCGAGCCCTAGTACGCCTTGTTAGGAGATCTCCATTCACCAACAGCAGAGTGCTCAGCCAGCAATGGGAACGCGCAATAGAGTGTCAATGTCTACCGTCAAAAGGAGACTGTATGCTGCTGGCATGAAAGCTAGGAGACCTGTCAGACGTCCTCTCCTCACTGCACACCACAAAGAGGAGCGTCTGAGGTGGTGCAACAAAAGAAGACACTGGAACATGAGATCCTGGAGACGGGTACACGGTCCGATGAAAGTCGGTTCCTGCTTCATGCCACAGATGGTCGAACTCGTGTATGGAGGTCCAGACGCACGGCGTACGACCAACGTAACATCATGGAAGAAGTTCCATTTGGTGGAGGTTCCGTTATGATATGGGGGTGCATCTCATTGATTGTAGCTGGATCTGTTGACTGTACCTGGAACACTAAATGGACAAAGATTTCAAGATTCCATACTGGATAGAGTTGTGGTCCTCATTTTGTAAATCATGCACCTGGAACCCACCCTATATTCATGGATGACAACGCCCGACCACATCGTTGCTAGAGCTGTGCATGAATACCTCCGCCAGAATGCCATCGAAACCCTACCATGGCCAGCAAGGAGCCCTGACATGAACCCTATTGAGCATATCTGGGACATTCTGGGAAACATGGTGAGAAGGAGGGATCCTCCTGTGCAGAACCTACATGAATTAACAGACGCACTCCATCTTGAATGGCAAGCGTATACCACAATGGCGTATCAGTCGGTTGGTGACCAGCATGAGACGTCGTGTCCAGGCCGTCATCCAGGCACAAGGTGGATATACCCGGTATTAATAATGACAGTCTCAAACTCGAGCACAGATGTTAAACTTCGTTTTCAGACACCATTAATGACAATCTAGCCACGTGTGTCAACTGTAGGGCAATAGTTGTCAGTTGTGTCAACGTAACCATATTCAGGCCTCGTTTTCAAGTTCAAACAAAAACATACAGTGTTTCCCCACCATCATAATCAGCATTCCTCTAGTTGCATTATTACCTCTTGCACTAAGATGGATGGGTACATAAATGTTTATGCTATTGCTTTCTTCATAGCACATGAATATACCCTCGCATGTGCGTAAAAATAGGGTGGTGCTTAACTTTTGCACAGGTGTATAGCTTGTAATGTAGTCACCATCGCATGGTGTGTGTGAACTATGGATACTGACACTCTTGGGCTGATATGGTTGATAAATTATTTTGTAATCAATTAATAAGTTTATTGCGACGTCATGTATGGAAGACGTTGTGTAATAAACGCTGTCATTTAAAGAACTTGAATAATATGTAGGCGTGTAAAACGGCCAATAACGTTATTCCTGTGTTATTACTTCTTCTTCCTCTTCTTCTTCTTCTTCTTCTTCTTCTTCTTCTTCTTCTTCTTATTATTATTATTATTATTATTATTATTATTATTATTATTATTGTTATTATTATTATTATTATTATTATTATTATTATTATTATTATTATTATTATTATTATTATTATTATTATTATTGATATTATTATTATTTACTAAAGCCTTATTATTGTCTTAGAATTAATTAAGATCGCGTTTGAGACCCTGTAATCCTGGGCCGATAACGGTCACGAAATCTGTACCATCACTATATACTTCCCCCACCCCCACTGAGACTACTAAGAATAGAGGAATCCAGTTTATCAATCAATCATATGACGTAATAATCAACTACATTACAAGTAAACAAACGTCATAATCAATTACGTCACGATTGCCCGGATTTTGTACGTCATAAACGCTTAATAGTTCGTTGAGTTGCACGAACTGCATATCTTTACTATTTAATAAAAAGAGACTGTTGAATGTTTTGGCACCAATTTGACTGCGCGCTGTAACAGCAACAGCACCCAGTCAAATTAGTGTCAAAATCTGCACCAACTTACGCGTAGAGTTTTCCGGAAATTAATGGAGATCAGTTATCGATAGATCTCAACACTGGCAGATCATGTGTGGAGCTTAGCTAGACATAGGTGGGACATAGCTAAAACTGTATTCACTCATTATACACCAATCGCCGGATCACTAGTGTGGATCGCGAGGCCCTCCGGAAGTGGATGGCCGCGATGCCTACCACTTTCATATCATAATATTGCTTCACCATGTGTTGTGAATTTCACCAACAGTATTGATGGTCTGGGGGTGGGGGGGGGGGGCGAGAGCGGACAAATATGCCAATACTAATATATCCTTGTCATATAACAAATAATAAAAATCCAATAGTTTTCTTGTAACTGGAATGAAGACTAATCCACGTCCACAACCCCATCCCCACCCACCCCGTCCCCCAGGTGCCAGTCTCGAATAGCATACGCCATCAACCGACACCGACCTCTTTTGTATAAGTAAATATGTACATCATGCAAGTAAAATAAATAACTTGAACTTGAACGTAGTTGTCCTGGAATATGAGCGTTATTACTTTGTCTTTTACAATAACATTATGTACAATATAACTTAATTTTAGTCAATGTAATACATACTATTGATGCTGAGTGCATGTACATTTTCTATGCATATCTATATAAAATAACATTAATAAGTGAAGAGACACATGATATACGTAGTATGGAGGATGCGAGTTTTAGATATTCCCCATCCATATTTAGCTAAGCTCCACCCATTTCTTTGACCGTGCTCAGATCGAACGATCCCTGTACACCCTGAATATCAATTTCCAGAAATCTAAACAGGTAAGCTGTTAAACATTTTGAAACGAATTGGACTGGGTGCTGTTTCTGCTTATGGTAGCAACAGCTCCCAGTCCAATTGGTTTCAAAATATTCAACAAAATGTTTACTAAATAATAAAGACATACAATTCGTACAAGGTGACGGATTACTGTCGCTTAAGACGGACTAAATCGAGTCATTCATGGCGTAAGCCTATGTCATGTAGTTGATTATGACATCATATGATTAATAGATAAACTGGGTTCCTCCATTTCAAAAAGGGGTACCTTTCTCCATGGGCGAATACGGCTCGTCATCATTTATATCTGGGCAGTGTGAACATTGGTACACACCTCGATTGTGCAACTATATGCACGTCTATCTGCACTACGTTGAGCTCAACTATGACGTCACACTTGTATAATGCTGACTTGTCATTCTGGTTATTTTGACAATAGATATAATGGACGGATCCAATATGTCGCTCAGGTATATGACGCCATAATCAAATATCTCAATGGACCTTTCCGATTTTAGCTATTCCCCGCCGATCTCTAGCTATGGTCCACCCACACCTCGCTCGTGTTGGGGGTCGATCGATCCCTGAACTCCCTGACTATCATGTTCCGGAAAACTATACAGGTACGCTGTTGAATGTTATGAAACTAATTTGACTGGGTGTTGTTGCTGCCTGTGGTAGCAACAGAGCCCAGTCAAATTAGTTTCAAAATATTCACCATCATGTTTATTAAATACTAAAGAGTACAATTCGTACAACAACGCCCGTCCATCAATTCTGCGTTCGTGACGTACATATCTACGTCATTCGTGACGTCATTATTAGTTGATTATGACGTCATGTGATGGATGGATAAACTGGAAATGTCCATTGTTAGCTGACGGCACACTCAAAATTACAGGACACTCCTTCACGACATGAGGACGGATTGTATACGATATGCAGTTTATCCCTGGTCAATATTCAAGTTTAACCCTGTAACGACTAAATTTGGTAAACAATTTAAATATTTGCTTATTGAAAGTCCATTTTCAGACCAAGAGAAGTCAATTCTTAAATAATTTACCGCTGAAATGACTGGCTCGGTTATCGAGCCGGCCATTCCAGTGGTAAATGTTCAAAAATTGTCTTCATTTGGTCTGCAAATGAACATTCCTCTAGGCCACTGCATAGGCCGGTTTTGGCCCTCTTCGTCATGAAAGGGTTAACACACATTTTCTTGAATAATCTGAAAGTAATTTCTAAGTGAGTTATTGCTGCAATAGACAACAACAGCTCACAGCCAAATTGCGCTAAAGATGTTCAACAGATTACCTGCATAAATAATATTAGGACTCTGGGAATTCAGCTTCTAAAGCATTTGATCGAATCCAACACGGGTAGAGTTTGGCGAAAGTGAGATAGAAATGGACGGAGTATAGCTCGAAATGGACACCTGTAGGTTCAAGGTTTTTATTTACACTCAGATCGCAACTCTGCGATATATGAGGATCTATTAGTTACAATTATATGCGTAGACGGCTATACAATACATCATATTATTATTATTATTATTATTATTATTATTATTATTATTATTATTATTATTAAAACGTTATCATTATTAGTTCTATTTAACGTCATTAAATTACTGAAATTACACCGAGTCTCCCCCACACCCACCAAAGATACTTTGTTTAAGTGAATTTCTGTTATTGTCATGAACAAATGAACATTGGGTAGCAGAGCATTATGTTCAACATGTCCAGTCCGTGTATCTGATAATTCTCAAAGTAGGTCTACCAAGAGATGTTAACAGTCATCAGTAACTTGCATTTGTGTTGTTTAGTTTGATAGAATACAGTTTCCAAAACATCGTTTGCAAAATGAAAATATAACGTTACCAAACCTCAGTGGACTGATCATATTCGATATTAATTGAAAGATTAGGAAACTATGACTCACCCAATACCTAATTAATGGAATCTCCACTTTAGAGCCATGCCTCGCTCATCTTTGGCTAAGCTCGACCCACACCTAGCTCCTGTTGGCATCCCTGATTACCATGACTTTCAATTTCCAGAAGACTATAGAGGTAAGCTGTCGAATATTTTGAAAATAATTTGACTAGGCACCCAGTCAAATTAGTTTGAAAATATTCAACATCATGTTTAGTAAATTGTAAAGACATACAATTTGTACAACAGCACTTAGTCCGTCATCAATTACGCATTCATGACGTAATTGATTATGGCATTATCCTACGTGTGACGTAGTTGATTATGACGTCATATGATTGACTGAGAAACTGGAATCTCCCATTACATATCACCGAGGCCATATCTTTAACCTTTTCATTACGAATCCGACCGAAGGTGGTCTCCGCATTGGTCTTGAGGAATGTCTATTTGCAGACCAAAAGAAGATGATTTTTTAGAAAATTTACCACTTGTAGATATCGGATTGTCTTATGGGAAGTCATGACCCCGGTAGACGTCTTATATTTGCGTGTAAGACCTCAGAGAAATTTGTCTTTGAAAGTACCAGGTGAGCTAATGAACTGAGTAACATTATAGTATCATATATGTGCGCAATAGGGTGATGCACTGGGTGACTTTAACCAGTGCTGCTGATATACAGTTTGAATCGAAACTGATAGGAAACAGTAGCGATATATTCATCCAGTATTGGGATAGAGTTCGTAGAGAAACAACTGTTCTGAGTTAATGAAATCTGTCAGTAGTTGAGGCTAAAAGTTGTTGCTGGGGATCGGCACACACTTTTATAATGTTCAGCAGTCGTTTCAGCCAATAGTTTTGAAATAGTAGAGTGACAAGAATCAGAAAGGAATCGATAGGAATCGAGAGGATGAATAGGAGACAGACTGACGAGAGTGTTGACAGTTAGCTGTCAGGCTCCATCAAAACAAGTAATAACAACACCACCTGGCAGTGAGATCATACAGCTCATGTGCTTATTAACGTTCGTTTCCTACAGGCTTATACAGGATAGGCAATGGACAGGAAATGGACATTTAAGCGTCCTGGGTGAATCAGGTACACAGTCGAAGTTTGTAGATAAACAATACGTCAATCAAAGTAACACCTGCTACAACAGCGGTGACTGTAATGTTGTTAGTTAGATGACAGGTCTTATCAAATCAGAACCAGCTAAAACCGCAAAGACCTTGTGTAAGGCACCCTTCCCGTAAAGGGAGGGTCAGAGTTTTGATTGGTCAGGATGACGTCATAACCAATGAGAGTCTGATCGAAACTCTGAAGAAAACAAAGATAGATTCGAAACTCAGGAGAGTATAAAAGGGCTGATTTGCCTTGTATCTGGAGTCTTTCTCATCTCGGGTCTATTCTGTGCGGATCTGTGCCGTGTAGTGAAAAGTTCTTGGTGAATAAATTGGAGTAGCCAAGAACTGGTTAGGAAGATAGTATAGCAAACCATCGTGAATGGGAGTAATCCTGATCTAGTAACATAGCAAGTAGGAAAACATCGTTAAATTCAGATAATCAAATATAGCTTGTAATATACGTAAACCGGTGACAGTAAAAGTCACAACTTTGTAACAGTATTGTACAGTTAGAATATGGAATAAATTTATCACCTTGTGATTATACTTCAAGTCAAAAGTTTGTTGTGAAGTTATTGTTCACCCTGGAGACCACGGATAACCGATCGTTCTGAAGAAAGCAGTCATATCAGGCCCGGATACTAATATAAATATCGTTAGGTCAATATACCAACGAGGCGAGCTAGTATCACGCTCTTTCTTCTTTGGTAGAACTGGTTGTCGCAGCAACCATCCATACAAGGTTGTACCGAAGAAGGAGAGGAAATCAGCATAATAATTAAGTGTAGACAACGAAAATCTTCACACTGAACGACTGGCTCTGTGATAGAGCCAGTGATTCCAGTGGTAAATCTCCAACATAAGCTTCTCTTGGCCTGTAAATGGACATTCAATAAGCAAATACCTTGATTTTCTTGTCCATATTTAGCCATGAAAGGTTTGAAAAAGGCTCTCATGTTTCTCTGAGTGTCGAGCACTGCGCACGCGCGTGCATGCGTGCGTGCGTGCGCGTGTGTGTGTTGTGCGTGCGTGCGTGCGTGCGTGCGTGCGTGCGTGCGTGCGTGCGTGTGTGTGACAGAGCACTTGTATATAGAATTTCATATTGTGTACCAGATTTTGGTTGTCTGAATAAACTCAATTTTAAGACATGTTGATTGCCTGTTCACATGTCCTTTTAGGGTTAGAAATTTTGGTTGGTGGTGTCGACATAGATGTGATGTCCTTAGATTGAATACAAAGAAAGACAAGAACAACAATACAGGTTCTTCATTATATTACGTATTTCTCATAAAATCTACAGAACACGCCTCCATAGAGACACAAAATTTACAAAAGTTGCTTACAAAACAATCCCACATGGGATATAATGTATAATACAATATTAAATATATGACAAACCAACCCTTCCCTAATTAACTAATTTATTTGCGTTCCCCACTAACGCTAACACTACACCAATGATTTCACCATAAATTCAATTAATTTATCCCAGCTACGGGCTGTAGTTCTAAAGCATTAAGAATAGATCTACTGGAAATAGCCGTAGATGTTTTTAATCCTATTTACATCTAACTCATACATTATCTCCATTTCCATCGTACTTGAATCGCCAGAGGACCAACTTCATTCTATGCAAATAACACACGGTCCAACACTATGGGTCAAAGAATGACCGACAATCACAGGGTATTATGATTAACACACAAATGCAGGGTTGATCATGACATCCTCTACAACATGACCACCCACTCCAGCAGGATGACAATGTACCCATGCCCAAAGGCATCCCCTTGACGAAGGCACATGCACATCCTACAAATAATAATAATAATAATAATAATAATAATAATAATAATAATAATAATAATAATAATAATAATAATAACTATATCTGTTCCATGAACAGATATACGGCTTCCAAAAGTACCTGCACTCGAACTAGACCGACTTTTCTTGTACTTCCTGTTCAATCCAGTTCTCTCATGAAATTCCGTTTTGAGAACTGCTCTAGATAATGTTTTGTGTCTTTCAAATCTATCGTCTAGGTGGCTTTGGAGAAGACCTATATACAGACATAAAACTGGCCACAAAAATTGGCAAAATAGATTTGCCATTCAGCAGTAGACAGGTAAATCAGCGATTGAGCTTTCAGCAGTAAGAGGGTTAAGAAGTGACTTATAATTTTATCTTTCCATCATGCTTAATAGACACTGGATAACTAGTAGACAATTAATGAAATAAGAGTTCACATTCTGCAGTATACGGGTTAACACAAATCTAATATTTCACCAGCAGAGTAGTTAATAGGCAGAAGCAACTTCTACTCAAATTGTTTGAAAAATATTCAGCAGGTATCCTTAAATCCTCCATAACTGCAAGTTTCATATTGGCATTCATAAGTTCATGGGTTAATCAGCCCCATGGTGGACTGGTATTACAATTAAATCCCTATCACATTAATCTATTTGCCTAGAGCATTTACAGTAGCAAACCCAGTTATTTACCGTGTGATAAACAGATCTGAAATGGTCGATTTGGAGAAGGTTTATATACAGACACAAATCAGGTCACAAAATTCAGCTAGATGATTGGCCATTCAGCAGTAAATATGTTAATCTGGGATTGGCCATTCAGCAGTTAAACTATAGGAAGAGTGAGACAATTTACATTTCCAATATTTCTTAATGGACACTGGAAAATTAGTATAAAATCATTGAAATAAAAGTTAACATTCTGCAGTATAAGGGTTAATATAAAATCTAATATTTCACCAGTAGAAGGGCTAATAGGCAGGAACAATTTCATGTCAAATTGTTTTGAAAAATATTCATCAGCTATCCTTAGCATCTACATTAATTGCAAGTTTGATATTGACATTAATAAATTCATGTGTTAATCGGTCAGGTGGTCAACTGGTATTAAATGGCAATTAAATCCCCATTATATTAATCTGTTTGTCTAGAGCATTTACAGTAGCAAATGCCATTTGTTACCCCCATAGTAACGAGATATAAAATGACAATTAAATGTCACATTAATCATTTTTATTAGAGCCTCTAGAAAACTCTTCTACTACATAATAAGGAGGAAAATTAAAATCTGTATTATTTCCGCCCTTTATAAATGGATCTCATTCATCTTCTCACACACTGCAGATGGAGAAATAGCATATGTATAGCTATTTTCACCATCAAAATCCATCAAAGAAAAAAGTTCAAATGGCTCCCAAATGCTCGAATTTGTTTGGTCCACAGTGGCCATATTGTTTTACCCATCACATTTTTGCGAACACATTTCACTCGCCCCATTGACTGATTATATTCCCCCAATTTTAGCTTCAGAAGTTCCAGAGGAGAAGATTATTTTGTGATTTATAATGCCAAGCCCCTGAGCCAATCAGGCTATGTTTAGCGATTTTGATTCGGGTGTTAATCTCAACCAAATACTCTAAGTTTTATTTCTATTTTCTTGCTGGTTTCTGAGGTATGGTTCAGTTTACTTGCTGGAAATGGCTGTCAGAAGAATAACAATAATAATTAAAATAACAGACGGAACAATCACTCTAGTCTTCCAGAGCTTCACTCTCGGATACCTAATAATAATAATAATAATAATAATAATAATAATAATAATAATAATAATAATAATAATAATATTATTATTATAATAGCGCTGCTGCAGCTAGTGATGGTAATAGTGGTGCTATAGCTGCTGCCAGTAACTCCAGTATTATTGCTGCAGCTGCAAATTAGCATCCCCCACCTCCGCCTACTACCAATCTTCCTCCACCTCCTCCACCTCCATCTCCACCTCCCCCTCTTCCTCCTACTCCCCCGCCTCGACCACCACATCATCCTCTTAATGCTATCAATATTGCTACTACTACTACTACTACTACTGCTGCTGCTGCTGCTGCTGCTGCTGCTGCTGCTGCTGCTGCTGCTGCTACTACTACTACTGCTATTACCACCACTCCGACCACCGCTACTACTACCACTACAACCACTGCTACCCCTTCTGCTTCTCCTAATATTGCTGACGCTGCTACCGCTGCACATACTACGTCAGCTATCACTACTAATATTTCCACTCAAAATGTTACTGCTGCCACTGTTATTATTGTTACTATTGGTATTGCTAAAACACAATTGTTGCTGTCGTGGCTAATGATAATTCTATAGATACTAAAATATATTACGGAATCAGCCCCACTTATCCCAATGAATTTAAAATTGCCTTTGTTGACGCATGTGGTCTGAAACACAAGCTAAATTACCCAGAGACGACGGAATTTATATAGAATTATGATATAAACCGTATTGCTGAATATAAACATGGGGAATACGACAGTATCACCATACCTGATTACACAATATTGCTTAAAACAAGACTTAACGTTGACAGAAAGTTTTGAGGCATCGCCATAATCATACTGTAATTCGTTGACTAATTATGTTGATGAAATAAAATCAGATAACGAAATAGCTATGTGGATACAATTGAGCAAACGTTTCATGTGTACCTAATAAACCTAATAATAGGAGCGGTTTATATGCTGCCTGTAGACTCTAAATTCTCCAGTGACCAATCGGTTGATCTCCTAAACAACGAAATCACACCTCTTCTGAAGGATTCTGACCTATTAGTAATATTAGAAGATTTTAATGCAAAAACAGGAAACTTAAATAATATACTAGAAATTGATTATAAACTTAATGATATTTGTCACAATGACACCGAAGATCAATATGTATCAATGGTTAAATCATTACAAATACACGTATCACAAGATAAAAGCAAAGTAAATCCGTTTGGGCGCAAATTGATAGAATCTGTCAATACAATAATCTCTTTATTTACAACGTCGTAGATTATACAATCTCATCATATACGTTACTGGAACATTTTAAGGACTTTGCTGTTCAAAATTTCTCGCCCTTGCTCTCAGATGTACGTTCAGTCCTAAAGTTACATATGTACTTCACACCACACACACTGATAAATAAGTACCCACAACATAATGCAGACACTAACAATGTAGAAAATACACCTGTAAAACAGTAACCAGCCCAATGGAAAACAGGTAAAAATAACGAATTTAGGAAATGTGTCATCAATAGTCCGACACTTTCAGAACTAAAACACTCACAAAGGATAATGATATAAACCAAGATAAATGAATCAAATTGTGCTAGATATCAACGATTTATTTAAAGAAGCTGCTATTATTACTTTCGGAGACAGAAATATAGCTAGTCCTGTATGCAATAACATAGAGTGTACCAAGCCAAATCTCCCGTGGTTTAATGCGGATTGTGACAGAATGAGAAAGGATTACGAAAAAGCTAGGTACAATGACAACGTAGGCAAAAAAGATATGACACATACTACCATGATAGAAACTAGTAAGCTATATAAGAAAACAATGAACAAAGAAATACTGCAGCATAAAATAGCTTTCATCACTCCATTAGTGAACTACATAATATTAAATCATAATGCCCCTAGATCATACTGGAAATTAATTAAACAAGATTCGCAAAAAAGCTTGATTGAATAAAGTAATTATTGTGATGTCAATGTAAGTAAGACTAAAATCGTAATCTTTGGTCACATCAAAAGACAAATACATACACTGGTTTTTAAAATAAATAATACCGAAATAAAGACTGTTGGTAACTAAATATCTAGTAATTATGTTATCGAGAAATATTAAATATGGCAATGCAATATAGAACAATGCCGAAAGGAACTGCACTGTTCTTATCACCGTACCAACTATATAAAGTCTCCCTATTGACTGCCAGCTTAAACTCTTTGACTCAATGATAGTACCAATAACAAAATGTGGAAGTGAACTATGGGAATGTGAAAACTACAAGTCATTGGAACAAATCCACTTGGAATTCATGAGACACATCCTTAAAGTCAAACAAACAACACCGCTATATGGACACGGTGACCTCGGAAGTTACCACATGCAGATAAAAATAGGATGTAGAATATTAAACCTTTGGGCAACACTAATAAATAGAAACGGTAATAAATTATCATGTTTGTCTAATATGTAAATACGTGCATAAACAATACACAGAGGACGGTGTTCAATACAGATGGATCAAATATGTAGAATCAATATTAAACAACACATGGTATAGCTACCTGTTGATCTCACATGAAGTTATACAAAACAGAGGCATACTATATAATATCAAGCACACATTAATCGACCAATTTAAACACTCATGGCAAGAATAGGTATGTTCGATTGTGGAAATAAATAATCGATTGTTATAGCCGCAAAATAATCGATTTAATCGGATAATAGATTATTTAATCTTGGAATTTTGGATGTAGCAATTAGGTAGTGAGGGAACGAGTGAGGAAGAGAGGGAGAGAGAGAGAGAGAGGGAGAGAGAGAGAGAGCGAGAGAGAGAGAGAGAGAGAGAGAGAGAGAGAGAGAGAGAGAGAGAGAGAGAGAGAGAGAATATAGCTTTCCTAAAATGAAATAAATAAATAAATAAATAAATAAATAAATAAAAATGCCTGATTTTCTATAAAAATAACAGAATACGCAATTTTTAAATTGTTTCCTAGTAATGTTTAGATTACCTCGACTAAGTAGGTCTATGAAAGGACCACACGATGCTCAATAGTACAGGCTATACTAAACAGTCCTCTGATTGGCTGAACATGTTGAATAACCCCGCCCAGTATAATGAAGCCAATTTGGCATCAATTGTTCACTTGTTACAATTGATTAATGGTTTTAAGAAACCTGCGTATATGCCCAGATTTTCAAGCCCGTATAAAGGGCGCCAATTTAATTTAAGAATTACAGAGATTAACTTTTAATTATATTGAGCTCGCCTTAACGCCTATTTACGATATTTCGATATTTACCTATTTTCCAGCATTGGAAAAGCTGAATATTTTGAAAATCATTTGACTGCTGGTGGAACAACAGCTTTAATTCAAATTAGTTACAAAACAATCGGCAGAATTTATGAAAATTTGGATCTGAAATTTGTGAATTTATTATGAAAAACAGTAATTCATGTTTTACATTATTTTTGCAAATGGCCACCACCACTTCAGCCTTCTTCGGACGGTGATATTAACGCCTCTTGTGTCAACAGCGCCTCAAAGCGCTCAAAATACTACTTGATATATCAACTAAACATTTTGCCATGGTCAATATTTTTCAAGATATTTTAATTTTAGAAGATTATTTTTGTAAATTTACCACTGAATTTGTGTATGGGTAAAGGGATGCAATCTATGCCAAAACGAATACTGTATCTGACGACTTTACTGGGTGACCTTGACCTTGAGGTCTGATCACGCTGAAACCACCACCATTTGATCCGGCATACCGGTTATACAGTTGGTAAAGTTTTCATGAAAATCAAGGAAAAAGCCCAAAAGTGTCAAATAACTGAGAATTTTCTTTTTACCTTACGACATCGCCCGCTTGTCCTTGTGAAGAAGCAGAACAGACCACAGAGCACATACTTCAATGTTGCAGTACGTATCAGCTGCTTATAGAAGAGATCTGGCCTTTGTCAACCTCTTTTCTTGAAAAGCTGTATAGGCATGTGGAAGAACTGCAGAAAACCATAGATTTCATCGTGAGAACGGCTCTCCAAGTGTGATACCAGCGATCGAAAAGAAGAAGAAGACTGAGAATTTTGCAAAGTGAGTTGCGGTTAGAAAACCAAACATTTCACTCAATCTAACAATCTCAATTAGCTTGTATAGGTAAAGGGAGATAATCTATCCAGAAACAAAAACTGGTAATTTTGAGGCCAAAGCAGTGACTCAGAGGGTGTTGGAAACATGACAGAATGTCACAAGGTATCATCTAATATTTCATTGACCTTCTCTGATGAAGAGGAGTTCGTTTCTGCCAAAAACGAAAACCAGTAATTTTGATGCTCAATGGGTATCGCTCGACTTGGGCGTGTACTGGCCAGATCAATTAACACCTTCAGGACCCAAATGGTAACATCCTGAGTGATTATGGTTGGGATCTGATCTAAACTCTATGTGTGGTCACGATTCAAAGATCCATCCTGATAATCCTCATTCATTCCATATGTGGCCATATTCAATGCATCAGGGATCAAAGGTCAACGGTCAAGGTCATCCTTTAGGTGTGCAACCATATCTAAGACCCAAGCGTAATATCCTACACAGGTATGGTAGTGATCTGATGAACACTCTAGGTGTAGCAGCACCTCAGCGATCCTTATTGAAAATCCCCATACATTTCCTATGGGACCCTTTTGCCCACGAAAAGGTTGGTAGCGGTCCAAATTTCTTAACCGAGAATAAAGAAAGAAAGAAATAAAGAAGAAGAAAGATCGTGAGTAATTTTAATAATCTGCAATTGCATCACAGATTAATAATAATAATAATAATAATAATAATAATAATAATAATAATAATAATAGGAAGAAGAAGAAGAAGAAGAAGAAGAAGATGACACTTACTGAAGTAGCTGTAAATCTGCGATGATTGGACATTAAAGATTATTGTAAGGTCTCCTCTTACGTGACCATTGGACATGTCTGCTGCTAATCCAGTAAAAACTCTATGTGCGATTACAATTCACAGATCCATGCTTGAAATTCCCATAGGTTTACTATGGGGGATACAGGGCATTGAAACATCTGATTTCCAGGGAATGATTGGATTGAGCTGAGCCTCTTCAAAATTGATATGAAGTCAAGTCGCTATAGGACACATAAGATCACCAAGTTTCAACTCTATCGGAGCAAAAGAAAACCTTTTTATCCATTTGTCATCCTGAGTTTATGTCTGCAGAAAACGAAAACTGGTATATTTGACAAAATAGCCGATCTGATAAAAATAAGGTTTCTTTTCTCCATTTGTCGTCCTGAGTTAATTTCTGCAAAATACGAAAACTAGTATTTTTCACCAAAAATGGCGGGCATTTCGAAAAGAAATCGTCAAAAACAAACTTTCAGAGGTAACATCCTCACCAAGTAGTGTAGGGATACGATCAAAACTCTAGGTGTAGTAGCGGTTTAAATATCAATACTGAAAATCCTTATACATTTCCTATGAGACTTTTTGGCCCACTCAAAGCTGGGTAGCGCGAAAAACACTGGGCAGATCCAAAATAAAAACGAGAGCACACGGTTCCACACTAGGTAGCAGAAGTTGACCAAGTTTGGAGTTAATCGGATGAAAATGGAGGAGATGCGGTGCAAATTCTTTGAGGAAGAATAAGAAAGAAAGAAAGAAGAAGTAAGATCCCGAGTGATTTCAATAATCTGCGAACATCGCAGATTAACAATAATATTCGACGTAACTGCTTAACAGCCATATTCTATAAATATGCAAATTTACTGTACCCCATATGTCGCGCCGCGACATGGGAGTAACTAAACTGAACTGAACTGACAAATCATAAATACATAATTTCACCAATTGAGCGGCTTCAATATACTTTTATTTCAGGATGATTTTAAAGTGGAAAGGAAATGCGCGTTTGGAACCTTGGCATATAATGGAAAATTATAGTTTAATCAAACCTAAGTTTCAAGCAAGTGGTGTCCGCCATTATGAATATTACGCAAATTTCGTACTAGTCGACTATAGTTAACTATTTCATGTTCAACTGAGATCTAGCTAACTACAGCTAACTATTGTTCGCCTGTCGAACTTGGCCATAGCTGACGCTTACGGTAGTAGACGTACATGTGGCGTGATATAGCCTGTTTTAAGAACGAGAACATAGCCGGCAGCTTGCTCAGATCACTCCAACATAGGAGATTCGTTTGGCGGTATGAGAACTGAGGGACGAGAAATACAATACCATAAATTAGGCGAACAGATACCCAGCCCACCATATCGATCATGAAGGCCGAGGAAAATGACCTGTACAGAATGATAGAGGAGTCCCATCTGCCGCTCATTTATGTGACTTCATAATCAAATAAGACACGTGTAGCTGAGACGAAATAACGTAGGTCCGTTACGAAAATCGAAATGTCTGTCCCGAGTGTACTTTAATAAACATTTTGTTGAAATTAGTTTCAATATGTTCAAAAGCCGATAACTATATAGTTACTTTGAAATTTAGATTCTGGGATTTCAAGTTTCAAATTTCAAATCGATTTCAACACGTGTAACAGTGGGGTGTGGAGGTGGGAAGTGGGTGGAGTGTGGGGGTGTGAGGTGTGGGGCATGGGCGTGGCAAGAAATGGGCGGGGCTTAGCTAGAAAGGGTCCATTTCTAGCTAATCCCCACCCATTTCTCTATGCGTATCCCAAACCTGCTTGAGTAAGCGTCTAGGCAACAAGTGGTTTGCTGAAGCTAGAAGATGACTGACTAATCTGCGTGATCAATGACGTAATTCATTATGATGTCAGCCTACACCTGACGTTGTTGATTAGGACGCCATATGATTTACTGAGAAACCGAATTCCTCTATTCACCTCCACTTAAGACTCCCTTCCAAGTAACAACAAATTGAAAAAAGACAAATTCAGGAAGCCGTTAAAAGGTAAAGCAGCGAAAATATCACTACAATAGTAAAGCTTTACACGGTACTAAAATTGCTTTCGATTGACAAACACGTTCTAGTAGCCAGGTGGAATTTCGGACATGCCCATATAGGTGAAACTGACCACAGGTACATATACACGTCAATCAAACAGAGCCGGATTTAACCAGTACGCTGTAGATCCAGCGTGCCTCCGCCGCAACCGAGAACCTGAATCGTGTACTCAATTCGTCTCAACCTGTCCTGCGCTGCAAGGTATGAGTCTAAAATATATAGAGTCAACACAGACGAGGTTGTGAGCAGGCACAGACACCAGGATAAACATGTCATGCCTAGACCTCGCCGATTTCACACTCATGTCACGAAATCTCGTGAACGAGCGTAACTGTCTACCAGATATCTTTAAATTCTTGAAAATAAAGTTATTAAAATTGTATATTGTAAGCGGTTTAAATTGTGTGCCTAGATGTAATGAAACTAAATAAATTTTAACATATGATGATTACATTCCAAATAAATTAATATAATTTTTTATGTTGTGAAATTGAGATAGAGACACGAATCCCTAATTCAAATCCACAACTAAAATTATATTTATTTATACAACATAAAATCCCTATATTTTAAGATTTATTTTGTTTCATTACATCTGGACACACAATTTAAGCCTCTAAAAGTAGACAATTTTAACCATTTTATTTTTAGGATTCTGGTGTGAATATACACCTTTAAAATATGCATACCATTTCTATACTGAATGCATCACCGGCGAACTTCACTTCTATGCAAACATCTATGCAACTTGGAATCCGTCATGCATCTGGAATAGTCCGTCAGCTGTACGACTTGTAAATCTTTACTATTCAATAAATATTCTTTTGACTATTTTGAAACTAATTTTACTGGACGCTGTTGCTGCCATAGGCAGCAACAGCATCCGGTCGCATTAGTTTCAAAATATACATGTTAGCTGTATAGTTATCATGAAATTGGGATTCTGGGAATTCACGATTCAGTGTATAAATCGATCCCAACACACAGATGAGAGTACCTTGCTGCGTGTAATGGATGGATCCGGACGGTCACTCACGTACCCGACATCATAATCAACTATGTCACTAGTTAGTTGACATAGTTTCTAGCTTCGTCGGGAACATTGAAAGGTACGTCGAGTGTTCGAATTACATGTATTTGATGGCTCTACCATTTAATAAATTTTCTGTTGAATTTATTGAAACTAATTTGACCGGGAGCTGTTGCTGTTGAACAGCCGTCCCCTACCCACCCCCAGCCGCAACCCCCACCCCGATCAAATTAGCTTCAAAATCCTCAACAACTTGTCTATATAGTTACCTTGAAATAGGGATTCTGGGAATTCAGGGCCCACAGTATATATATATATATATATATATATGTCGGCTGACGTCACAATCATTATGCATAATGAATATCTTATCTAGCTGTGTCATGGAAATTGAAAA
>CM067359.1:25382961-25452961 GCA_034401795.1 Chaetoderma sp. LZ-2023a | reverse complement strand
GTGAATGGAGATCTCCTAACAAGGCGTACTAGGGCTCGATCATCACGGGCAGTAGTCTTCTTCGGTCTTCCAGATCTAGGCCTGTCCTTCACCTCGTTAGTTTGCCCATGTTTTGCAATCAAACGACTGATTACAGTATGGTTAATGTTCAGCTGTCTGCCAATCTCTCTGCATGACATACCAGTGGTATGCATGCCTATGATTTGCCATTTCACACGATCACTTAACCTTCGTCTTGCCATAGCGGTTCACAATCAAGAGCTAATTCTCTTTGGACAAATAAACCACGGTCATGAACACAAAATTCCTAATCTTGTCGCCTAAATCTGTATGTAATGTTCTACACCTCAAACTGGAATTTTACATAACTGAACACGTGTGCTGTTTCCCGCCACGCACGGACATCAAGCGGCGTGAAGTCATGCATGCATGTGCATTTCGTACTTGGAATTATGTCAGCTAACGCGGGGACAAAAAGTATGGCAGCCTAGTTGTACCATCATGTTTCTACGTTCTATTGTTTTTGCTGGTGCTTAACTTTTGCACAGGTGTATATTTGTTGAAAGATACACTCAACACAAAGTATCCGGTATTAGACAAGGCAGACCGCGGCCTGTTATTGCACCAGTACAGTTTAGACTAGCAGTGCAAGTACATCATCTGTATCAGTCCAGATTCCTTGTGGACACTCTTTTTGAGATGGGGTATAGCTCGTCGTATGGTGAAGTACTCCGGTTTGAAAAGAATGCTGCAAGCTGTGTCACACCAGATTTGCTAGTTGAAGACACAGATCTATTGGACTTGTCATTGTTATTTTCTGGTGACAATATTGATCACAATATTCTTACCATTGACAGTAAAAGTACATTTCACGAGATGGGCATGATTGCCACATTGAGCCCTGGTAGGAAAAGAAGCCTTCTTGTCAGTATACAAACAATTTTAGAACTGAACATTGTAAAGATGTCCCTAGTTGATATTATAGAGTACCGCTTCGCCACCTATGCTCTTCGAAACACCATGTTTAAAGAACTTCCATGTCACCAAGATTATGACATGAGAGTTGATATCTTATGGGAGCTATCATTCCATTTCAAACAACCAGTTCCAAATTGGCAGGGGATGATGCATATCCTTCATCAGGGACATACGCATCCCGGCCAATCTTCCATTCTGTATTTGCCCATGATCGACATGTATCCTGGTGACAAAACTTGCATTTTGTCCACATTATAGTTCATCAGCAACATATCCTTCAGACACCATATCCCCCGAGTGATAACGTTTGACCAGTCCCTGTACTTAAAAGGTACTGAGGTCATCAGAGCTGCGCCACAGAATAGTCACTTGAAAGAAACAGTACTTAGGCTTGGTAATTTCCACTTGCTCATGAATCTGATTGGAGCATTAGGTACACTGATGGAGGGCACGTGGCATAAAACATTCTGGAAGTAGTATACGGTGAAAACCCTGTAGTGCATATATATGATGACTGATAAATCGGTTCAAAGGGTATTCCGTGGACATCTGCTGGGGGACAAGGGTCTTCATGAAATGACTATAATCTTTAGCTGGGAAAATCCTGAATTCGCTTCCCTAGTGGAGGAGACGGACAGAATGTATTCATCCTTATTGAAGGGTGACATCACTCTTGAACGTCGTCAATGAGGATCAGCGAGGAACTTAATAAAAGAAAGCTTAGCTTAGTGCGCAATCCAAAACGAGTCAGTTGTGGCTAGGTTATCAGCGGATGCTTGGTACTGCATGAGCACTGATCAAGGCAGATCGCACTGGGTCTTTGGTGAATCACTTGCGTTCTATTGCTGATGCCTTGCCGATATTTGCTGCAACAGGATATTATAACTACTTGAAGTCTGCATATCTCTACAGTCTACATCCAAGAAATGATTCAACTGGAGAACAATCGCCCGGATGTCTACAGGAAGTTTCAAGATAGCTTCCATATTATTCGCTGAACAAAAAAGTTTTGTGCAGGGTTCAGTTGCGATATAGTCATTGAGCAAACACTGGGGAGGTAAGTAAAAAGCACAGGCGGCTTGACTCATGGCAGTCAGATGACGGAAGAACAACGAGCGTTGTGGACAATGCCAGCCCCTATAATATCTAAGTTCAACATTGCCATGCAGGAGTTCAATCATCTCGCATACGCCACAAGCGAACAACACACAGATTCGTCTGATGCAAGGATTGAAAGGGATCCTTCAGCCCCTTCGAAGATAAGCACAAAGCTAACTTCATGTTTACCTTTCTTCTCTGACCTTGCATTGAAAAACATCATCAATGGTATAGTAGCAAAAGAAGGCATCGATGCACATGCATATGAATCCATTGGATGAAACACCATTGACAGAATGATTGGACAGCCAGTATTTGCATTCTATTTTAAGAGGAAAGATAACGCTAAGACCCTGGGAACTTCATCAGCCTTGAAGGTTGCTCCTGACAGAACCATTGATCCCAACCTACTGTTCCAACGATTCCTTGTGGTTTCCAGGACAAGAGATCTGTCTCTCGTGGAGGGGAAGAGATACGATTTGAGTTCATATCCGCCAACCCTTTTCGAGGACAATAACATCTTGAGAAAGGCTGACAAACCTCAACTTGTCCAAGCCATCACTGACCACTGTAACAAGATGCCATAAAGTGAAGCAACACCAGACAATCCCGCAGACTGAAAGATATATGCTTGATGGAGGCTCCTTACCGCACAAGCTAAAGTGGGTAAGAGGAGATACCTACGGTAACGGTGAAATAGCGAAGTAAGCACTATGGGGCAGCAACTGTTGTGTTTGACAGTTATAGGGCCGGTCCTTCAATCAAGGATAACACACACTAGAGACGGGGACAACCCATTATTTATCCGATGGTGAACTTCACCAGTGAAACCGAGTTTGAAGCGAAGAAGGAAGACTTCCTATCAAAGGAAACCAATAAGCAACAACTAATCAGTTTAATAAGTGACGAACTGAAGAGAGTGGGTTGTACTGTCGTTCAGGCAGAAGGGGGCGCTGATGTGGACATTGCTAAGGCTACGGTTGCCACAACATCTATGCATTCCGCCACTCTAATTGGAGAGGACAATGACCTGTTGATTCTTCTTCTTCATTACGCTCCAGCAGATCGGAAACCACTCTATTTTAGATTGGACAATCAGCCAAGAGGCATTCCAAAAGTGTACAACATAAATTGGATAAAGCGTCTACTTGGCAGTGAGTTGTGTACACAAATGTTATTCTTGCATGCATTCACTGGATGGGATTCAACGTCTCGTGTTTAGGGTGTTATTTCTGGTGGGAAGAGCACGTTCTCTCTGGCAGCCTTGCGCTATGAATATTTACTAAGAACGTCGCCTGTGCTAAATCATTCATTACACCCGAACGTCTCCCCCCAACTGAATCGTCCACCAAATACCATTGTCTCAGGGTGTACTATCAGACAATGACTTGGATGGGGATGGAGAGGGGCATTGATCCTTTGGACTGGGATTGGAGACTTGCAGACAATCAACTTGTACAAATAATGTCTGATTTGAATGCTACACCAGACACTCTACTGGAAATGGTACATTGCAATTACACAACTTGTTGCAGTATCCTCGTTGCAGTTACAGAAGAAGCGGGTTTCCATGCACTTCTGCATGTGGATCATGCCAACTTATATCTTGTGCCAATCAGGCCAACCAGGTTTCTGAGGAATTAGAGGACGGTTATGAGGAGTAAAATTGAGATTGTGAGTTTAGCCTTTCAGACCTGGGTTCAGTTATTAATATCAGCCAATTATAATGTCCATAAAGGAAATGTAGCTGGTCAATTAATTAGATACATCTGAAGTGCATTCTACTGATACATCTGTAATGCTGTGCCCATGGTCTACGTCAATAATATATTTATTATTAGTATTGCCATTTCACCATTTATTGCTGGCCGCCATCTTGGAGTTGTGGTTTTTGTTAGTTTTTATTGGTCGGGTTGGAATTTTATCGGCACCAGTAATTTGCTTACCCCTGAAAACCATGGGGGAGAAACACGAATTACTGTTCTATCACAAAAATTAAGGAAGTTATAACTATTTTAGTGATTTTAAGGGCTGACGGCCGCCATCTTGGAACTGACCTAGTTTTAATCCACTTTCGGGGGTCAGATTTTGGTAGACCTTTTGTTTATCATTCCCCACATCCAGTAGGGCCAAAAACCGTTGACAGACCTTTTGTTGGAATTTTTCTTTTGGGGTCGAATGGTATATTGACCCGCCTATCAACTTAGAAAAGGGTTTGCGATATGTTCCTTGTAAAGAACCTCTGGTGTGAGTTTAATGATGGCCGTATAGAGTGAGGTCCATGTGAACCTGGTCTAAGATGTACACAAGTAGAATATTTGTTTACACGGTATAAATAGTCTCACCACCATGGATATGCAAAAGCAGGTGTCAATGATGTGAATACCGACATACTCGGATAGGGACAGGCTGCCATCTGGATTTAGATACAGAAGAATCTAGGGAAACCAGACTCTGGAAAGTGAGATAGATTCCGGCAGGTCCCCTGAAAACGTGCACGCTACAAAACAAGATGTAACAGGAGGAGCCTGCTATGTTGAGAAGGTGTGTTCGGAGATCATGGTGAACATGGTTATGTTGTATATCGTTGGCGGCCAATATTGCTTGCGATGTACGTCACTAGCGAATCAAAGCCTATCTTCATTGCAGATTGTGATGACAATACATCGTAACCCAGTTATATTGGCTAATCTCAGTATGAAATAAGTTCGCACGGGTTGGAGTACGGAGAGAAATGCGTTTGGGATCAGGCTATGTAGGTCTTGACGGATCGTCAGCTTATAAAAACGTCTCTACCATATTGTCATGTGTTAATAGTCCATGAGGGCCAGTTTGGGAACAAGGAGTAATCCGAAACCATTCAGCAAGAACATGAGAAAAGCTTTCAGAAGTTCGACAGCCGAATTGGCCAATTGGTGTGTGATGCATATCCTATGTGTACTCCCGGCCAACGAAGTGCGATACGATGGGAAACTTTCATGTCGCGTATTTCCTGGAAGATTGCCCTAAAGCAGCAACTATATAACGGCACATTCCGGAGCATGACAGAGTTGATGACAACCACTCTCTGATCGAATGCTTGATACACGGCTACAGGTTGATTACTACCATCATGTTCAACCCATTAGAATAATTACGACATGGTCCCGAGAGAGAACGAGAGAGAGAGAGAGAGGAGAGGAGAGGAGAAAGAGGAGAGAGAGAGAGAGAGAGAGAGAGAGAGAGAGAGAGAGAGAGAGAGAGAGAGAGGCTGCAATCAGTCCTTTTTCGCTTTTGCCCACCCCACTGTGTTTTGTCCTCAACCGAAATCCTTAACTTCCCCAGGTCCGTTCTTGACTTGAGTATACCGAGTCCTGCTTTCTTGTGGTCACCTCGAAGCATGCTTAACAGATTTATGCAACGACGTCCTCTCCTGGCTTTGTATGTGTTGGCTCCGCGTAGAGCGAATTCCAAAGCTCTCTGTACTGGTGTGTCTTCTGGTATCCTTAGCACATGGCCACACATGGACAATCTCCAGTGTATGGTCAAGTACAATTGGCAAAACATGAAGCATTCAATAAATCACCATACTAATTCTGTCGAGCAGGGTCATATGCTGTACGAGGTCTGTAAATTGTGTTCTTAACACTGGAAATCGTGAACAGTTTCGGCATTGCACGACTTCTGACCTAATGTTTACCTTGATAACGCGGGTCAGTGCCGGTACTGGACAATACCACTATGTATCGGTCCAGTAGTGGCCCAGTATCAGTTTTCAGTTTCAGATTTTCTTTATTTCACCCAGGCCATTACAAATCATGTGGTATAAGGATACTCATGAGGTATACTCACCAAGCTCTCTCCTCGGGTATCGACAATGGACATCTCCAATTTTATCTATGTCCTGTCCACCTTTAGCTGAGCTCCACCCACACTTCAACGCGTTGTCATCGATCGATCCCCGAATGCCCTAACCATCAATTTCCTGAAAACTATACAGGTAAGCTTTTGAAGATTTTGTATCTAATTTGACTGGGTGTCGGTACTGCAGCAGCAGCGCCCAGTCAAATTAGTTTCAAAGTTTTCAACAGAATATTTATTAAATAGTAAAGACATACAGTTCGTACAACAACGCATAGCCCGTCTTCACAGATGAGTTCGTCATTATGACGTCATTAATTATGATTTCGTTCTTCAAGTCACGTGGCTGATTATGACGTCATACGATTGATAGATAAAGTCGACATGTGAATTGAACAGGGCTTCTCTCCAGGCTTCATGGTTCAGGAACATTAGGCAAAATTAATAGAAACTCAGGTCTGTCCGGACAAAGAAAATCTGGCAGGGTGCAGGGTGCTATTTTGAGTTTGCTGTATTGTTCTAACAAGTTCGTGTAGAACAGGCAATATTCTAAATTTATTAGCCAGATCGATAGCGTTACGTTAATACATGGACGACAGTATTCGCTGTTAACAAAAAGGGCCAACACTACATGTAATACTTGTACTCTTGGCCAGTCCGTGCAGTTAATAATGTACGTTATCTATGCTATTTAATGTCTTCCAACCACTATGCCTTTTCGGACTATCCTATTTTCTACCACTCGGAATGATAACCGTATTAGATGACATTAAATGTATGCACGAAATGGAATTACGATATGACAATCCTTTCAACTATGCAGATCAGCCCACGTGACCAATTATGTATGGCGTAGTTAACATATCTTATTGTATCTCATAGGCTAATAGTACACTGCATAACACATGAAACCATTACATGCCATTTTATAATCAACTGATGTAGTGTCATGTAGTATATTTACTCGGTAGTGACGTACGTCGTAAGCAACGTATGTACGCACTGCACATGCTGTTGCTTAGCTACGATATTCAATAACATAAATAACAGTGGCTGTGGTAACAATGGCTATATTCGACTGGGCGAAAACTTGGAGCACATTGGCTCCATAGAGAATATTTTTTATTCGACTGGTATTTCCCGGGAAAAAATAGAGCACGAAACAAGACTAGGCCAAAACTTGTGACACGCTCCGTGAAGTAGGTTACGTGATGAAAAATATGAAAACGCGGCACTTAGGGAGCTGAATTCTACTATTACTCACCATTCACTCTGCCTGAAAACACCGCTGAAAGATGGATTTTATTTTCAAGATTGTAAAACTTAGCCGATATCGTGTTTCTTCCCCTTCCATACTGACAGCGTGTTTTTTCATTCGTCTGGTACCTTTGTGTAGAGCGCATTTGGCCACTGCGCAAGTAAATTTACTCTACGGAAAAGTCCCAGTCGAATACAGCCATCATTATAATTACTCTTAATGTATTGTATAATCCGAGTACCGGTTTCTAAAGGAGTATGGACGGTTTTGCCAATTGCATATGAAGATAAAGCTTTGTCAGGAAACGGCTTCTATTTAGTAATTATCAAGTGTTCCGTGAAATTTAAAATTCCTCGGAATACATTTACCGTGTGTAAATACCCATTATCGTGTTTCAGAGAGTTTTTGTGTACTTAGGTACCAGTTTCTAACAGGGATGTAAATATGTTATTTATACAGCGACAAGGTGGTGATAAGGCATCACTGGCAATGATGTGACAAGAGGGTAGTCTGTCAGCAAAAGTCATGATACAAACGCCCCTAAAAAGGGAGGACAGTTTAATTTATTGTAGTAAATCTAGTCCTGGTCAAATTCCATTTTTCGCAATACCCGGTATACATGGACAACACAGTTTCAAAATCAAAATCGTGTATCTTTGCTTTGTAAAGTAGTAAAGCTTGTGTTTAAAATGAAGATAAGGATTATTTTGCATACCATAAAACGCTAAAATAATTTTAGTTGTTATCATATATAAAAACTATGGCCGCGTTTTGATTGGGCATGAGCGTGGAAAAAATCAATCTGGATATGTAAACAATATAAGGACCCCTGGTCCTTTGGTGCATCCGTAGAATAGAATCATTGTTATGTTAGTGAAATCAGCACGCTGTAGAAACAGGTACGCTGGCCATACATGGAATATGTTGATACATTTAAAGGTGCATATTCACAGTACAATTTGTGAAAATAAAATTGTTTAAATTATATTCTTTTAGACGCTTAAACTGTGAGCCTATATGTAATGAAACGAAATAAATCTTAACATATGATGATTTCATTCCATATAAATTAATATAATTTTTGAAGTTGCGAAATTGAAATAGAGGCACGGGCCTCTATTTCAATTTCGCAACTTAAAAAATTATATTAATTTATATGGAATGGAATCATTATATGTTAAGATTTATTTCGTTTCATTACACATAGGCACACAATTTAAGCTTATAAAAGTACGCAATTTTAACAATTTTATTTTCAATCATTCTGGGGTGAATATGCACCTTTAAATGAACAGCTCGAATATGTTATAACAATAATCGACTACAGCAATAGTACCATATATAGTATAAAACACCACGAACATTATGAGAATTGACGTCAAAATTAGACATAGCTCATGGGCGTCGCCAGTAATTCTAAAGAGGGGGGTCGAATTTGAGGTGGGTCCGAAAGGGGTATGCACCCCTCCCGCATTACGTGGTGGTCTGGGGGCTCTCCCCCGGAAATTTTTGAAATCTAGATGCTCTCAGGATACATATCCTGCATTTCTCAAGGTTAAAATACAAAAATTCGATCAAAATTAGAAGGGATAAAATATGCTCAGACCTCAAATAATAATAAAAAATTTTTGGTGTGGTGGTGTACATGGGATCGGGTATGATAAGAATACCAGCGTTATCTATTTGGGTAGGTCTATTTCTTTTTGTTGGGGAGGGGGCGTTCGCACCGGACGTCCCCCTCCCCTGCCGACGCCTATTAGCCCCTCATCCTCGTTGCCATTTCGTAACACATCTATCACACTCGGTTAGTAAGATCTCATTTGGAACTTGCTAAAGATCGTTTTAATTGAGAACTTAGACTACTAAGTGCCTTTTGATGCAAATTGGCGACTCAATTAAGATCCGCTACAGTTAACGACCTCAGAATGGACGAATCCAATGTGTCGATCAAGTATATGACGTCATAAAAGATTGCATCACATGTAGGCTGAGGTCACAATCATAATTAACAGAAATATTCCGTTATGCCGCTAGAATAGTCCGCCAAGTATACGAATTGTCTGTCTATGATGGATTCACTAATTACTAAACATTCTGTTGAAAGATTTTGAAACTACTTTGACTGGGCGCTGTTGCTGGAGTGGCATAACTAAAATGGATCCCTCTAGTCATTAAGGGCGTGACCCCAGGCCGGGATGGATCTCCTAGCCGCAAGAAACGTAGATTCAAAGGTATGAATTTGCTTTGAGGGGGTTGCTTGGCGAGCACACCCCCCTCCCCACCCCACCCACCGCAAGGCCTAAAGCTATTTATAGCAAAAACAATATTTATTTTGTTTTTCAATGTTTTTGATTTGGTACTTGAATCGTGAAGCCCCTGACGGTACCTCGACTTCACAGCAATATTGTAATTGCGCGGATAATGTCTTTGAATAACTTGAAACTAATTTTACTGGAAGCCGTTGCTGCCTTAAAATTCCCTAAAGTTAGCTTCAAAATATTCAACACAACATTTTCCAGCTTTAGGAGAGTATCGTATTATGTATCCCTGATAACGCAGCTTACTGGGCCGATGCCGGGCCGATAACGGGCCGATACTGAAAGTATCGGCCTGGTATCGGTCCAGCATCGGCCCAGTAAGCTGCGTTATCTGGGATGTTTCCTTGAAACGGCAAAGATCATACGACAAAATGCATTGGAGCAAAACAAATGTCCGTGGGCGTGCTATGTAGGCCATGCCCTTAAATCCCTTGACATCATATATTATCAATAAGGTACTTGGAACAAACTCGAAATGTATAGATACTATTTTGACCAAACGCTGTTTGGTGCCTGGAAAGGCCATTATTGAGATATTAACGTGTATTACTCGATCTACCTTGCCGCTACTTAGTTGTTATATACAAATCTATCACCGATTGAACTGGACATCACGTGAACCTCCGAGAACGCATGCGCACTCGTGTTTATAGTATTAACATTTGCGCTACACGACTGTACACATTTAAATTTATATATTTTGATTCAGGTATTATCACTAATAATCTATTGACTAATTCATTTAATGTGTCATGGTATCTTTAGTAATCACGTGCCTGTTCTAGGCGTACACGTTTCTTGTTATATCGGGTGAAATTAATAGACATTTCAAGACAATGGAATAACATGGACTGTGTCATATTAAGTTATATAGGTAGTCGTGGTATTTTGGCATTTGCCAGACAATCGAAGCCACAACCGAGGAAATCGCCAAGCATCATAGCCCACAAACGCTTCCACAGCACCATCCTTCAACACCAGACTTGCGGCGTTGGTATGGTTGACGCGTTTATGGGCTATGATGTTTGACGCTTTCGTCGGTTGTGGGTTCGATACCCTGTCTGTGTCGTATTAACTATCATACGCAAAGCGGACATGGCATGAGTCACATGACCACATTGCGCCGTGTTGTCCGGGCAGAGTTTTAATCTTTTATTTTAGAGGCTACTATTCTCTTAAATATGTACTAAACGCTGCAATTTCATTAGTAACCATTACTCTGGGAATGGGTAGCCAATAGTTGTTTCCATTGCAGGAATAAAGCAAACGAATTTCCATGTACGAAGTGGGTTGTATAAAAAAAGTCACTGACAATTCAGTTAAAACATGGGAAGTACGTTGAATTTAATCTCATTGTTACTTTGTCATATCGTATGTCTATCAAAATTATCTGTTCTTACCTGGATAGATGTTATTGATTCGCATTGAAGTAGCCATGTGCTCTGTATTTCGTTTTCCCATAACGCTAGCCGGTTATCCCCTGCAGATGTGTGGGAAAGTATCTTGACATGGGTGGGGGGGGGGGGGGGGCGGGGGGGGGGTGTGTGTGGCTAAATTATGTGCGGGACCTAACCTATGGGGGTGGTTATCGTGCCCCTTTCGTCACCCCTACGCATATGCCCTGCAGTTCGCGTATCTCAATTATAAGCCTACTACACAGGTAAGATGTTAGATATTTTGAAACTAATTTGACTGGAATCTGAGCAAGCAAATTAGTTTCAAATTATTTAAGATATTACTCCAACCATCAAAAGGAAATTTTCGTTTCCGGTCTGCGATGATTAACAAGTTAACCTACTGACATAGGATGTGGACCTTATGAAGTAGGCTCAATGTTGAGGTAACCGCTGGAGACATAATGATAAAGTTTGTGCTCATTATTACATTAGTATTGCGATTTATGCCACAAAAATATATCGCGCGATGACAATAATTTCTCTATTAAACAATGCTTCCTTTCGTCGATTTACGGGTAGTGCTAACGTTCAAATCTTGACATTATTAACTCAGGTAGTCTTGTCCTATCTCTACATAGACCCGTTGCCTTTAAAAGCTCTATTTTCCCCTTAAATTGAATGTGAGCAAGGGGCATTTATCTAACAAGAGATTGCAAACTATCACTCGTCTTTTCTTTCATCACGCGCGTTTGTGAGCACGTGTGTAGTCGTTTCTTCGCATGTGTGCGCGTGCGTAAATGGGTATTTGTGCCCCTTTGGGTGACCTGATTGTGCGCGCGTGCATGTATGGATATGCCTACGCGTGAGCGAATGCATGCGAGCGCTCGTACTTGCAAAACGCTACATTTCACTTCAAGGGAGATGAACCTTTGTGGTTTATATTATCTTAACATAACAATTGTTACTTCCCTTGATTTCGTTGCATCTACATATTGCAAGCGAATGCAATCCATACTTTTAGAGACCTTCATTCCGCCTTGTGCTATATGAGAATGTGCAGAATATCACCGATCAGACAAACCAGCGCTCAAGCCGAATCAATGGGCACCGAAACAACATTATTGTTCTAGGCGGGCTAAAACTGAACTAAACTCGTTGACATGATTTGTCAATCAGACTTTTCTCTGTGAAAACTGTACTATTTGTCAGAGATGCTATTGGTAAATCTATGTAATAGTAGGAAGGAGATTTAACACTTTAACCCTAGAATTCGTTCAAGAAAATTTCAATGTTCAGCGGTTATCGAGCCAGTCATTCTAGTGGTAAGTTTACAAAAACACTCTTCTCTTGGTCTGCAAATGGGCCTTTCTCAAAAGCACCACGGACGCCGTTTTTGGCTGATATGAGTATTAAAGGGTTAAGAAGATACAAGGAGCAATCAACGGACTCGGAAGACTCGGAATGGACTCGGAAGACCGCTATTTCATAGAATCGCCATGTAAATTCATTGTACTTTGGATGTCACCAACGAAGGAATCCGACCTGCCATTCAAGTGGGCCTATATGACGTCATAATCAATCATTAGTACGTCATATGTAGGTTGACGTCAGCATAATTATAACTCAGTCATGAAACTCGAAACGTCTGTAAAGTATACGAATTCTATGTCTTTGATTGATTTGGGATTTCATAAACAGACATTTGAATATGTTGAACCTAATTTAAATGGGAGCGGGTTTTGCAATCGGCAGCAACATCTCCAAGTTAAATTAATTTCAAAATATTCAACAGCTTACCTTTATAATTGCCTTGAAAATGGGATTGAGGAAATTCAGTGTTCAAAGTATATACATCTATAACAATTCACGCAAAATATGGGCAGAGCTTATATATAAATGGGCGGGTCAAACCTAGAAATGGAGATCTCAATTCTGTACTGTGTGTAGGAGATATCATTTTGAAGGTATGAATACTGTGTTGTCAAGACACCATATTAGCTCTGTAAACGCGATTCTTGAAATGTTCACTTATATAATAGTGGGGCCCATTTCCAGCTATGCCCCGCCCATTTCTGATCAAGCTCCGCCCACATTTACGTGTGATGGAATAAATTTCTCTACTTTGAACTCTGTATTACCAGAATCCAAAATTTAAGGTAACTATACAGGTAAGCAGTTGATTATATTTTGAAACTAATTTGACTGGGGGTTGTTGCTGCAACATCTCCCAGTCATATTAGTTTCAAAATATCCAACATAATGTTTATTAAATAACAAAGACATACAATTCGTACAACTGATGGACTATTCCAGGTTCATGACAGAGTATTTCTTTCAATTATGATTGTGACGTCAGCCTATATGTAACGTATTTGATTATGACATCATATACTTGACAGTCAGATCGGATTCATCCATTGCAATTACGCCATATGTGTAAAAACACCATCCGATATCATGATTCAGGGATGGGTAATAATCCTCAATTAACTAATTATTATGACTAATTAATAAAATGAACCTTTCCATTTTTAGCTATGCCCCGCCCATCTCTAGCTAAGCCGCACCCACACCATGCTCGTGTTGGGATCGATCGAGTATCAATTTCCAGAAAACTGTACAGGCAAGTTATTGACTATTTTGGAACTAATTTGACTGGGCGATGTTGTTGCCTATGGCAGCAACAGCGTCCAGTCAAATTAGTTTCAAAATATTAAACAGCATGTTTATTAAATAGTAAAGACATACAATTCGTACAACATGTCTTCCTAGTAAGGGTTAAAAACGGACCAAATGGAATCATTTATGACATAATGATTATGACGTCATCCTACACGCAACTTAGCTGGATTATGACGTCATACGACATCTAATTGATAGATGGATACTCTGGAAAGGTGAATTGCCATGGTGAGCCTGCTGCTCGTAGGACTAGATTAGGTTGATTGATTTATTCCACAATAAGTCATAGGCCCTTGAGTGTACATTTAAACATTATATATATATATGTAGGAGGAGGATGAATTGGCCGCAAACTGATTCCAAAGGACATCATGTTGTGTTCATCCATGCCAGTTTATGTTATGTACATTATTCTGAATAGGGAACAACATATTCTGAATCAAATAAATATATGTCTTTCAATATCATGTAAAATAAAAATAAAATAAACTAGTACAGATTCTCTGATAAAATTGCACTCTTCGACTTAACGGATTTCTCAGACAATCATATGACATCGTAATCATCTACATGACGGTGTAGGATAACGTCATAATCAATAACGTTATGAATGGCGTAGCTAGGTTCGTCATGAATGCTTAATTTATGACGAACTAAGCATTGTTGTACAGTACGAATTGAATATCTTTACTGTTTACTATTTAATAAACACAATGTTGCCGTAGCTAGAGGTGGGCGGAACATAAGCTATACACCTGTGCAAAAGTTAAGCACCAGCAAAAACAATAGAACGTAGAAACATGATGGTACAACTAGGCTGCCATACTTTTTGTCCCCGCGTTAGCGACTTCACGCCGCTTGATGTCCGTGCGTGGCGGGAAACAGCACACGTGTTCAGTTATGTAAAAGTCCAGTTTGAGGTGTAGAACATTACATACAGATTTAGGCGACAAGATTAGAAATTTTGTGTTCATGACCGTGGTTTATTTGTACAGAGAGAATTAGCTCTTGATTGTGAACCGCTATGGCAAGACGAAGGTTAAGTGATCGTGTGAAATGGCAAATCATAGGCATGCATACCACTGGTATGTCATGCAGAGAGATTGGCAGACAGCTGAACATTAACCATACTGTAATCAGTCGTTTGATTGCAAAACATGGGCAAACTAACGAAGTGAAGGACAGGCCTAGATCTGGAAGACCGAAGAAGACTACTGCCCGTGATGATCGAGCCCTAGTACGCCTTGTTAGGAGATCCCCATTCACCAACAGCAGAGTGCTCAGCCAGCAATGGGAAACGCGCAATAGAGTGTCAATGTCTACCGTCAAAAGGAGACTGTATGCTGCTGGCATGAACGCTAGGAGACCTGTCAGACGTCCTCTCCTCACTGCACACCACAAAGAGGAGCGTCTGAGGTGGTGCAACGAAAGAAGACACTGGAACATGAGATCCTGGAGACGGGTACACTGGTCCGATGAAAGTCGGTTCCTGCTTCATGCCACAGATGGTCGAACTCGTGTATGGAGGTCCAGACGCACGGCGTACGACCAACGTAACATCATGGAAGAAGTTCCATTTGGTGGAGGTTCCGTTATGATATGGGGGTGCATCTCATTTGATTGTAAGCTGGATCTGTTGACTGTACCTGGAACACTAAATGGACAAAGATATCAAGATTCCATACAGGATAGAGTTGTGGTCCCTCATTTTGTAAATCATGCACCTGGAACCCACCCTATATTCATGGATGACAACGCCCGACCACATCGTGCTAGAGCTGTGCATGAATACCTCCGCCAGAATGCCATCGAAACCCTACCATGGCCAGCAAGGAGCCCTGACATGAACCCTATTGAGCATATCTGGGACATTCTGGGAAACATGGTGAGAAGGAGGGATCCTCCTGTGCAGAACCTACAGGAATTAACAGACGCACTCCATCTTGAATGGCAACGAATACCACAATGGCGTATCAGTCGGTTGGTGACCAGCATGAGACGTCGTGTCCAGGCCGTCATCCAGGCACAAGGTGGATATACCCGGTATTAATAATGACAGTCTCAAACTCGTGCACAGATGTTAAACTTCGTTTTCAGACACCATTAATGACAATCTAGCCACATGTGTCAACTGTAGGGCAATAGTTGTCAGTTGTGTCAACGTAACCATATTCAGGCCTCGTTTTCAAGTTCAAACAAAAACATACAGTGTTTCCCCACCATCATAATCAGCATTCCTCTAGTTGCATTATTACCTCTTGCACTAAGATGGATGGGTACATAAATGTTTATGCTATTGCTTTCTTCATAGCACATGAATATACCCTCGCATGTGCGTAAAAATAGGGTGGTGCTTAACTTTTGCACAGGTGTATATAATTGGATTCCTCCATCCTCATAATTGCACATAGTAAATTTAGGTCCTACTTTCAATGAACTGTAGAGATTTACCCATCAGTTTTAATCAGTAATTCAGAAAAAATTATTCTATACAGGATTGCGCAATGTAATAATTTACCAAAATATTGAGTCATTTTGCTAAATTAATCTACTCGAATTGCACCCCCCCCCAACCCGCACCGCATACGCAAGTATATGTTAGGTAAACATATTGCAAGATAACCTTGTGAGACTCTATCTTTCTTATTGATGATCGTGTTACTAGCCATCACACGATGTTGAACAATGTTATGGCGAAGCCTGTCAAAACAGGCATCAACATTGGTCTTTCAAAAGTCATTCCAGTTGTAAATTTTCAAAAATATTTTTTTTGGCATGCTATTGGACAACCAGTAAGCGAAGATTTTTATATTCTTGGCCAAATTTAACGGTTAAATGGTTCATAAATGCCACTACAGGTTCATTTCGGCTAATATTAACACCCATTGATCAAATTTAATTGCATTTTTTACCCTCTTGGACACAAAATAAGATCTTTTTCATACAACTTGCAATGAGCAAGAACCTTAGCAAAGGGTGCACATAGCCCATTGCCACTGAAAAATTAATCCGTGCCTTTGAGCTTATCGATCTTCTCCGTTTGAGTTTGAGAACTAGTTTGAGATAGACAACTTGACTGGCGCTGGAAATTGTGCCTGTTTGTCTGAAAACGATTCCTTGAAGTCTATTAGTTCCCACTTGGATATCACTCTGATCTAATGCATGTATATTGATAATTGGATAAATCTGGAAAGAAATCCAAAACCATTAAAACTTTATCATATCATATTCACTGTTAAGGAGAATCAGCCAATGAACTTGTCAGAAACAATGCCTCAGAAAGGGAGGAGAGAATATTAAACAATTGCAGCCTATGTACATACACCTATAAATAGGTGTATGTATGATTACTGTATTCTGCGGATGTAATAGTAGATTCATCCTACAGCTGCAATCAGTTGTTCTTCGCTTTTGCCCGCTGTGTCTTGTGCTCAGCCGAAATCCTTAGCTTCATCAGGAGCTGCCCAGCTGTTTACAGTTATACAGCATCAAGGATACGCAGGCTACATTGTATACACGTAGTCTTTTTATTAAGGGCATCTTTGATCTACGAATCCATAGGGGGTGGGGTTTTGGTCTTGTGGAATTTTCCCACAGGAATTTCAATGCAGCAGCAAGGTAACAGGCGAGGCGCACCGGAGATAGAACAATCTCCCTGTGGTGAGCCAATAGATGTCTAAAACTCTTCAGACTTCACTTACTTGATTGATACTCTCAGCTTGGTGTCTGCGAGCAGTGGTCTCACTAGTCGTAGCGCATCTTCATTGCAACTGGCCTGGCGTAGTATATTTAGGATATAAAACTTTATACAATGCACTAATTCGATGTATGTAACATGAAAATGTAAACATGACAAGAACTGTGCTTCTATGGCTTTGCAGCATTCCCAAGATTGGGAGGGAAAATTTGCCATATGAATTATCTTCCTCTACTTCTTGCATTCGCCGTCTCACTGGGAGAGCTAATTTTCAACGCTTAATTGATGACGGACTATGCGCTGTTGTGCGACATGTATGACTATGTATTTACTGTTTGATAAACATTCTGTTGAATACTTTGAAACTAATATGACTGGGCGCCCATTCTATTTTTCTGGGAATTGATAGTCAGCGAGTGTAATGTTGGCACATTGAGATTTCTTAATTTAAATTAATTATTTTGTTCCGTTTCGCCATTTCCCGCAATCCACCTTTTTCGGTATTAGATTTTCGTAGTTCCTACGTTTTCGTTTGTTGACGTCTGCATGTTCCATGCATAATTCCGAAAATACCTCCCTTCACCAAGCGTAAGTAATATATACATTTGTTATTTATGTTTCTTTGTCTCGCACGGTGTATTTGATGGAAATTATATTATTGGTTCATTGTAATCGATCCTATTCAGTGTTCCCATTTTCCGTGACTCGGCTCAGTATGAATGTGGAATCCTCAACTTCTCGTAATTTCCAAATGAGTGAAATTAGTATTTTTGTTCTACTTCCGAGTTCGTCCAATCTGTTAGTTATTATATGAACAACTACACTTGTAAGTTGTCTGGATTGGGGGGGGGGATCGATAAAAAAAACTATGATTGGAACCTGGAAAAGGACCAAAACATTAAAGCATACAATTGCCTCTAAGTTCGCCCATTTGTTAGTCATTATATGGACAACTAAGCTTGTACGTTGTCTGGATTGATGTGATCGATCAAAAACTATGATTGGAACCTGGAAAAGGACTAAAAAACATTAAAGCAAACAATTACATATCAATTACACATTGACCTTGATATATTTTGTTAAATGTTTGTAAGCGTATTTTTTTGCTTGTTTTCCAGTAATTTACCACTAAATCAGCACAATAAAAATGACTCGGTCAAACTGTATGCACTGCGGCAGAACAGTGACTTCAGGGATCGATCGGGTCCAGCGCGGGTGAAGTGTGGGTGTAGCTTAGCCAGATATTGGCGCTGCATAGCTAAAACTGGATTCGTCCATTCACCTACTCCAGCGCATAGTAAAGTCAATAGCTCCTGAAAGAGACATGAATTTTCTTCGCTCAGATTATTCCTTCACTGACAGATTTCCAGTCATATGCTTTCAGTTGCATGCCCTAACCATATATGAAATATATTTGCGGATATACCGGGTCTACTTGCACTTGTGCTTGAATATATAATACAAGATGTTAGATGAAGAAGTCACTCTCCATGCGGTTGCAAGGACAAAAACAATTCATATGCACCTTCATTATCTTGAATGCTGAAGAACGGCCTTTCCGGTTTATCAATCAATCATAGAATGCCATAATCAATTACATGACATGTATGGTGACGTCATAATCAATGACGTCATGAATGACGTGGATAGGTACATCACGAACACATATTTGAAGACGGACTAAGTGTTGTTGTACGACTGTATGGCTTTACTATTTAATAAATATTCATTAGAATATCTTGAAACTAGCAGCAGCCAGTCAAATTAGTTTCAAGATATTCAATATCTTACCTGTATACTTTTCTGGAAATTGGTAGTCGGGGAGTACAGAGATCGATCGAACCCATCACGAGTTAGGTGTACGTGAAGCTTAGCTAGAGATGGGCGAGGCAGAGCTAAAACTGGAAATCTCCAATGTCCTCATGTTCCGCACAGCCATTGTTTTTTTGTGCTTTTCTGTAGACCACTCATTTCAACAATGTACTTCGAGGCAGCATTTGTTTTGTGAACATAATGCACATATAGGCTGCATTCACGGACATAGATTAGGCTACTTGTATCAGTGACTTTTGTAATGCTTTTTCTGTTACTACAATTTCATCAAGAAACATGTCAAACACAAATGTAGATCGTTCATTTGTTTGTTATGCGTGATAACATTCGAAAAGTCAATGGCCTATTGCCATTTGAAATCACCGAATGTAATCTACCCGTATGGCGTTGATGTATTTCCTATTAACAATACGCGTGCAACTGTGATTAATGTAAGGTTTTGCATTCGTGCTGTTTTGTAAATGAGTCTGTACGTTCTGATGGCACAGCACCAATTGTATTGCCAAGTTCTTCTGGTTGTCATTTACTCATTTTGTTTTGCTATCTTTATAGGATTGCATCTGTATCACAGAGATGGATCTGCGCTGATATCTGGTAGTCAGCTAGAAAATATCATTTTGACGATAAAATTCAGATTAAATCCGGAAATGATGTATCTTGATTTATAAAGATACCTCTGGTCCCGAATCAACAATCGTGCTCAAGGTGATGTAAATAGAACATATATTAAAGCTAAAGATCTACCTAACGGATATTGGCCAATGTTTGGGGTCTTGTTGCCATCGGGTTACTGAAGAATTGTTTTGGCATTGACGTAAATAGGTCAAAGTGAAAGCTTTACATCAATCGATGTTGCAGATATAGATTCCTCCAAGTAACCATCAGAACTACGAACGTCTTCCTCTTGGAGATCTTTCTCATCTTCATCATTCTCACAAAGTTCATCATCAGAACTATTGTCAGACTGATCAGCTCACCATCTGTTTATTCATCAGTATCCGTTCTTTTAGAATTATGACAGTCACGACTTTAACAACATAGCGATAATCACTGGTTACCAACGTCCTTGCATCGATACTCTCGCCAACAACTAGTCTGAGAGTTGCATGAAATCAAATACAAAATAATATATTGAGATGAAAGCTTACGAGTAAGAGTAGGAAGGAGCTGTTCATTGTCTATATCGCTGCTAAGTGCCAAACTAACCATAGGTGTACGTGATAATAAACAGGACGGGTTGTGTTATGGATTGGTTTGAATTTGGGCATTTGCAACTGATTTCATTAACCAATGATAGCTATGCTGGTGCAAACACAGTATTGCCATCGGAGCTCTATACATTGTCAGCAGAAACGCAGATGGAGATGAAGCTAAACATTCTGATACGGAGGGGATACTGGATAAATCTGATCCGTCATATAACGTCATAAACAATTACGCCACGTGTAGGCTGACGTCACAATCATAATTGATATAGAATACTCCGTCATGAAGCTGAAATAGTCTCTTAATTGCATGCGTTTTATATCATTGATGGATCTACTATTTAATAACCATGCTGTTGAATATTTCGAAACTAAGTTGACTGGGCGCTGTTTTTGCTATAGGCAGCAACACACCATATTCGTTTCAAAATATTCAACAGGTTATTTGCATAGTTACCCTGAAATTGGGATACTGTGTATTTAGGTTTCAAAGTATATAAACCGATTACAACACGCATAAAGCATGCACAGAGCCTAGCTAGAAATTGGCGGGGAAAAGCTAGAAATGAGGGGTGCTGAACTAGAAATGAGCGGTGCTTAGCTAGAAATGAGCGGTGGTGAACTAGAAATGAGCGGTGCTTAGCTAGAAATGAGCGGTGCTGAGCTAGAAATGAGTGGTGCTTAGCTAGAAATGGGCGAAGCGTAGCTACACATGGGTCCCTCGATCGAAGAGATGCACATATTTCTATAGATTAGGACGCTTCAGTAGTAGCTTACCGGCTTTTGTCGCCAATTGTGGAATCTCACAACATGGCTTCGCTTGCAGACAAGACAGATCGTTTCCGACTCCCGCCAGGAGATGGCATTAAATACGTCTGAAGACAGATATTTGATCCGCCTGCAGGTTTGAAGAAGTACAGTCTGATATAGAAATTTAACCCAGCCACATTGGTAAATCGCTTCGGTGCCTACAGCGAGCTCGTATGCTACGACAGTTCTATTGCAGTGCGAACAGTCATCGTATCACCCTATGCATCCAAGTTTACTTCTTGTAACCAAGTATGTTCCAGCTACACTGTCAAATTATCAATCAACCATTTCATTTTCCAAAATCGATTTTGTCGAATGTTGACTGGGATGTCATCACTGAAATTGTTGCGGAATGGATGTTTTAGCTCTTTGATTCTGTTCTGAAATATGTGGGGCTGGGACATCGGCAGGAACCATAAAGAATAACATAGCTGGCTGTACTAAAATGAGTTCATCCTTAATATGTCGTACTGGTAATGACACAGTATATAGCCCATGATGCGGCCGACCGTACCACCCGCCAGAGTAGATAAAGTAGCCGCAACGTCGACCACCTTATAACTGCTATAGAGGAGCTATGGAGGAATCCAGTTTGGGCTATTCCCCGCCCATCTCTAGCTAAGTTCCATACACGCTTTGCCCGTGTTGGGATCGATCAATCCCAGCACTCTCTAAATCTTTTGAAATACTACACAATTAAGCTATTGCATATTTTGAAACTAATTTGACTGTGTGTTGTTCCTGCCCATGGCACTTCTTCAGCACTAACACGGACGCGAAGTTCTTAGTATCGTCAGAAAACTTGTTGCCAGCGACCATCAGTTAGTGCTGAAGAAGTGACCGAGATGGTCACGAAAGCTACACTCAAACAATTTCTACATCCCGGAGAGGTAACTAATTTTTCCATATTATATATACCATTGTTTTAGGTTTGAAAATACAAAAAATCGTTGAGTCCAAAAATTTATTTTCAAGTAAACACAAAACAATATGTAAATGTGTTCCTACAACAAAACAAAATGATCAATTTTTAAAAAATTGTTACAGTTTCATTAAATTATTTTCATATAAAAAATGGTTCCTTATTAACGTAAAGGTGTTTTTAGAAACAAAATGTCACATTCTCAACTAATTTAACAGAAAAACATTTCATTAGGCAATTTAGGTGAAAATACAAATATGATTATTTAGAGTAGGCTAAACTTAAACATCATGGCCTGACTTCAATAAGGAGGTTTATCTAGACTTGGTTTAAGCTTTAAACCAGGTCTTAGACTAGCTATTACCAAGTTGTACACCATATTTCGTACAATGAGAAATATACTTAAACTAACATGATTATGCATAAAATATGATCGCCGTGGTATTTATGAATCAAATCTTTAGAACCTGGTAACAAGCTAAAGCAAATACAGGTAGGCAGTCTAGGTAATAAATCTAGGAATCAATACAGGTAGGCAGTCTAGGTAATAAATCTAGGAATCAATACAGGTAGGCAGTCTAGGTAATAAATCTAGGAATCAATACAGGTAGGCAGTCTAGGTAATAAATCTAGGAATCAATACAGGTAGGCAATCTAGGTAATAAATCTAGGAATCAATACAGGTAGGCAGTCTAGGTAATAAATCTAGGAATCAATACAGGTAGGCAGTCTAGGTAATAAATCTAGGAATCAATACAGGTAGGCAGTCTAGGTAATAAATCTAGGAATCAATACAGGTAGGCAGTCTAGGTAATAAATCTAGGAATCAATTAGCCCTAAATCTTTAACCTTATAAATTAGGCCTTATAGGTCATATAATAATTGATTCGACATGCGCTCATGGCAAAATCTACTTCAAACCATTTACGGAATCGATGCTATTGAGAATTCTGAGTCCCACGTGGCTCAATCAGGCCATGCATAAAAATGTGGCGGTATGGTCAGGTGAGCAAAAAATTTCACACATTTTATTTTGTTTACATTCTTTTATATATTAACTCTATATTTAAAAGAGCATAGCTTTGGATATACTATTTTATACTATTTGCAAAGATATGTATTTATATTTTGCATTCTACGCTATAATAATAATAATAATAATAATAATAATAATAATAATAATAATAATAATAGTAATAGTGACTTTGCTTATTATATTATTTTTAATGGTAAACTGGAGCTGTAGCCTTATAGTCTAGTTTTAGGAAAACTGACCAATTTTTAAATTTAATAGCGGATCTGGTTTGTAAACCTGACTTGTAAATTATTAAATCATGTACTTTGAACTAACCATATTATATGTTTACGTGTAGACTGTACTCAATAGTGCAAATCCATACCTTTTTATGCACTTGTTACATGCAGTGGGAGTACCATGCATGACACATGAGCTAGACATATGCCCTTTTGATATGCAAATTAGATATTTTGACTGAAGATGTTTCATTGACAAAAGGAAGTATGGTCAGCATTTACAATGACAAAAGGGAGTATGTGTAATATACTTCCTTCTGTCAAAGAAAATGCGGTTACTTCCTTTTGTCATTGTAATTGTCTGTGATGGGGAAGACATACATCATTTTGTTATTTTATAACTAAAAATCTAAAAAAAAATTTACATTGGCAATAGTTCCATTGAAAAGAGCAAGTCCAAAATAGGCAAGATGTGTCAAAATCTCAATTTTGAATTTTTTTTACTTACCCCCCTTTTGTCAGTGGAGGGCAGCATAGCAGCAACAACTGCCAGCCAACCTAGTTTGAAAATGTTCATCAGAACGTTTGTTAAATGGTAAATTCATCGAAGACAATTCATACACGTTACTGACGGACCTTTCGATTTTCGCATCGGCGATACGACATTTTAATTTTGACGTCTGCTCGGATTACTCCATTGCGCTTGCGAGTTAACGGGCCATTTATCCGGCTGCTTCCAATATACATATTCACTTACAGAGAATCAAAGTAGTACTAATTTTGACAATAATTGTTTATAAGCTGTTGTTTTTAGAAAGCAACTATTTTTATCCACACGACCTCCGAAACAAATGCCAGATTTCACGATTTCACCCATAATAGACTTGCTTGTCGCTAATGGCATATCGGACTATATAATTTTAACTGACAATTATTTCCGCAACACGATCATTGTCTGTGACGATCTGCGTAAGTATGCGTCATGGAGGTGGCACATTTCGGGTGAGCGATTCCGTTCACTGGCTCCCATAAACATTGCCACAGTACGGAGATGGACGAAACTTCTCCCAAGAGAGAGATGTCGAAACTTTAAGGTAATCTTCCTTATTATTCTGCTCCAGTTCCTACCAGACCAGAGATGCATATCAAAACCATCCAATCTTGACATAAACCCTATAACAGCACGAGCGCTTCTGAGGAGTAAACACAGATGCGCCTACTCAAGACCCCCTATACATTAAAGCCGCAATTTCAAGTTTCTTTAAGACGGGTGGTAAAAGAACCGCCTGTTTGAAAGGACTCACCAGTTTTTGCCTCCAATTGCCATAGCCGAAGTAGCAAGTTTTAAGACTTAAAAGACGAACTGCCTAGAGTTACTAATTAGCTATGTTATCAAAGCTGGTCGCTTGGGACAGGTCTTACCGCGTAATGAAAACTCATCTCTCCTTGACGCAAACGCCGACATCTTGACTCTAGCCGCGTCCAGTATTCCTGTGGAAATGTAGATTGAGTCCGAAGGAGTAGTGAATGATTTTTTCTTAAAGACAATAATTAATATATTGGGAAGTGATATTTGAGCTATTTTCATAATAATTTAGTGTTAATATCAACGAGGAAATTGGAAATCAACTGAGCGTTATTAGTCTAGAGCAAATGAGTTATTTCTTATTGTCTATATATTTTGTGTGTTCCATATTTGCAATATCCGATCGAGGAGGCTAAGATATTTTATTGCTGCCTGAAGTGGTGTTAATGAAAGATTCCAGTTTCTCAGTCATTCATATGACCTTGATTATCTTGAATCAACCACGTGACCTGTAGGATAACGTCATAGTGAAGTACATCTTGAACGACGTAGCTAAGTTCGTCACGAACGCTTACCTGATGACGGACTAAGCGTTTTTGTACGAATTATATGTCTTTATAATTTAATAAACATGCCGTTGAATGTTTTGAAACTAATTTGACTGGACGGTGTCAAATTAGTTTCAAAATATTCAACAGCTTGCCTGTATAGGTTTCTGGAAATTGATAGTCATGGGGTTCAGGGATAGATCGATAGGCAAAGCGTGGGTGGAGCTTAGCAAATGATGGGCGAGGCATAGTTAAAACTGGATTCCTCCATTAGCAATCTAATTTGATAACGCATATTCATGGGCCGATACCGAGAGGTATTGGCTCAGTATTGGTCTAGTAGCCTCCCAGGAACATGCGTTTTCACGGTACTCCTTCCGTGATGGTCAGTTTGTGTTGTAAAGAATCTCAAAATCGTTGCCATGTCGAAACAAATTTATCACACTTGTTTGAGTTTGAGCGAGTTCCAAATGAATTCTTACAGAATTAGTTTGACAAATTTGATAAGAAGTAGCACCGAGTGTGAGATTCTATTTATAACATCAATTCTTATAATTTTCTTACAATTTTGTATTAACCGCTTTTGTGTCAATATCGCCTCAGAGCGCTAACAATACTACTTATATCATTAAGAATTGTAATGGGCTACACTTTTCAAAACATTTTAATATTAGACTATTTTTTTTGTAAATTTACCTCTGAAACTTTTGACAGGGCTTGACCATTAAAGGGATAATGGTAAAGAAAATTCAAGTTTTGGCTTACTCAGTATCCATTTGCAGGTCAAGAGAAGAGTATTTATTGAAAATTTACCACTGGAATGACTGGCTCGGTTACCGAGCCAGTAATTCCAGTGATTAATTTTCAATAAATCCTCTTCTCTTGACCTGCTAATAGACATGCCTCAAGACCACTGCAGAGTTGTTTTGGTCAGTTTGATCATTAAAGGGTTAAGTTGACACACGTAGGGTTAAAGGCACGTGTCCTCACCAGCATGCTTGAAAATAAAAAATTTAAAATTATATACGTTTAGCTGGCTACCTGGATGAATCCTGCTTTAGCTATGCCCCGCCCATCTCTATCTAAGCTCCACCCACCATTTTCCAGTTTTGGGATCAATTTATCACTGCATTCCCTGAACCTCAATTTCCAGAAAACTATACAGGTAAGCTGTTGAATATTTTGAAACAAATTTGACCGGGTGCTACTGCTTCAACAGTGCCCAGTCAAATAAGTTTCCAAATATTCCCTAGAATGTTTATTAAATAGCCAAGACATACAATTCGTACAATTTAACGGACTAAATTGCGTCAATCATGACATAATTGATTATGACATCAACCTACATATGCCGTAGTTGATTATTACGTCATATGATTGATAGATAAACGGGAGTCCTCCATTGTGTTATTGTTCGTTATAGGATGTACACATTGTTGCTAATTGATAGTCACTCTACCCATCTTATAGAGCCACAATCGTGTGCCCCCCCTAAGTGTGTGTCCGTAATACACAGGTGTGCGTGCATCTCCATGATTCATCTTTGTTAGAGGTAGAAATGTAATGGAAATTAAGACATACATGCAGGCAGGCGGGCAGGCATGCATGCGGGCGGGCGGGCGGGCTGGCGGGCGGGCGGGCGGGTGGACGGACGGACGGACGGACGGACGGTCGGACGGACGGACGGACGGACGGACGGACGGACAGACAGACAGACATACAGACAGACAGACAGACAGACAGACAGACAGACAGACAGACTAGTCGCAACTAAATGCTTGGTTTGAAAATAGATGTTATGCCCTAAATATGAATATGTTGCAAAAACTCGCTTGCGCATTGAATTGCACACTTTATTCCCCCACCCAATTCCCACTCTCCGCCCAAGCCCACCTCTCTCGCGCTCTCTCTCTCTCTTGTGCAAATTGGAAAAAGAAAAGTTTGATAATGACAGTTACCGCAGCTAGAAACTTTCACGTCTAGTACCTGTATCATCAGTTCTTGGAGTGTCTGCGCGCTGCTGGCTCGACAAAGGACCCGTAGTAAACAAAGCATAGAGGTAAGTCAGTTTATCATTGCCATGATGCCGTAATTAACCCTTTCACCCTCAAATTTGTTCGAGGAAATTATGATTTTCGCATAGGAAATGTCCATTTCAGGGCAAGAGAAGTCTATTTTTGAAATTTACCACTGGAATAACTGGTTCGATTATCGAGCCTGCCGTTCGAATGGTAAATTTAAAAAATAGTTTTCTCTTGGTCTGCAAATGGCCATTTATCATAATCAACGCAGACGCTGGTTTGACAGTCCCTAAGGTTAAGTGTTTAGACAGTAATGTTATATCAAGTCGGTAATGGGGCAGCCCGCAATGCTGAAGTCAAAGCGTTTACAGGCGAACGCAATCGAGGAAGGCCAGCTGCTGCTTTTGCATAATTTGATTAAAATAAAGTATATTAGTTGCATATTTTCAAATTCTATAATAAATTGAGCAATATAATGTATTTTCTTTAATTTCTATGAGAATTATGGAGTGATGTCATCGCGTGAATGCTTGTTGTGGCGTGACGTCATTGTGCGAATGGTATATTGTTGTTGATTGATTGCTCATGATAGATCATTCAAGCACCGCCATGTTTTTTATATCTCACTGACATTTCACTCCTGCTCATTCTAACACTGATATAGCTGACGTCTCACTCCTGCTCATTCTGACACTGACATAACTGACATCTCACTCCTGCTCATTCTGACACTGACATAACTGACATATCACTCCTGCTCATTCTGACACTGACATAACTGACATCTTACTCCCGCTCATTCTGACACTGACATATCTTATCTGAGATCTCACTCATTCTGACACTGACATATCTGAGATCGCACTCATTCTGACACTGACATATCGGTTATCTCACCCCAGCTTATTCTGACACTGTCATATCTGAGATGGTACTCATTCTGACACTGACATATCTGTGATCTCACTCATACTGACACTGTCATATCTGAGATCGCACTCATTCTGTCACAGTCATATCTGCGATCTCACTCATTCTGTCACAGTCATATATGTGATCTCACTCATTCTGACACTGTCATATATGTGATCTCACTCATTCTGACACTGACATATCTGCGATCTCACTCCAGCTCATTGCGACACACATCTGTGATCTCACTCATTCTGACACTGTCATACATGTGATCTCACTCATTCTGACACTGACAAATCTGTGATCTCACTCCAGCTCATTGCGACACATATCTGCGATCTCACTCATTCTGACACTGTCATACATGTGATCTCACTCATTCTGACACTGACAAATCTGTGATCTCACTCCAGCTCATTGCGACACATATCTGAGATGTCACTCATTCTGACACTGCCATATCTGACATCTCCTCACTGATTCTGACGCTGCCATATCTGACATCTCCTCACTCATTCTGACGCTGCCATATCTATGATCTCACTCCAGCTCGTTTCGACTCTGATACATCTCAGACACTTTAAAACAAACGTTAGCGACTTTTTTTTACAAACCTTTGCAAGTAAATGCCCTTCATCAGGTCATCTAAAGCACTTTTATGTACGATACGAAAACTTGTCGAAAACTAACACAATTAGGCCGTGTTCTCACTAGAGACGTAATCCGAAATAATGCGATACTGAAGCATGGCGTTATGCAAACACGACATTAGTTTTAAAATCTCCCACATTCTCAAATTCTTAATATGCCTGTAAAATTAACCCTTTAATCCTTACAAACCAGAAACCACAAATTGATTATAATATTGAATACTTTGAAGTTAATTTGACTAGTAATTTCTGCTACCGCTACCTATGGCTCGAGATTGCGATATACATATCTGACATTTTAGACCGGTTCAATATGACGACGGTTTGCAAATCGCAATAATCATGCTCACACCAAAAGCTATGGTAGCAACAGATGTAAGTCAAATTATTTTCAAACTGTTCAACAGTTTACCTTTATAGGTGTATTGGAAGGAATTATTGACGTATCGACGTATTTCATCGCATGGCGCAACATTATCACAATTTAACCCACCTAAACCAATTATCAGCAAATCGGGCGTTAGGCAAAGTGGTTAAGATATCCGCATAACATAAGCGAACACCCGATAACATCCGCAGTATCGCAATCCATAACCGGTGATAGTTTATTAAACTTAACGCCAGCGCAACAACCACAGGCGGTGGTGTCAGGAGCGCCAATGACTGATACCCGATCTAATAATTCTTTGTGCATCACATCTACTACTAACAATGTCGCCCGCGTCAGTACACTCAGCTTTGACTTCCGGGTTTACGGTACTTAGCGACTCGACATACGGTGATAATCTAAGTGTGATGATTCCTAACATTAATAATACGGGCACAATTGGAAGGGATGTCTATTAATGCACAGCACACCACCAAAGGCAGTTACCGCTAGAACAAACCGAACCACGTGCAACTACAACACGGGACAACGTCCAACACTTAGCTCTACCACATCATGTTAATGGCAATACACTATTACTTGTCGGTAAACAATGCAGATACACGTTCTGGTATTATAAACCATGGTTACAATCCGACTACATCCGGTGAGAACACCACACACCATGCAGATCGAGATTCAAAGGCGTAGGACAGAACGGAGAATGTGCTCAGACTGTCACTATGAAATGCGAACGGTCTGATAACAAAACGTCATGATAAATTAAAATCTCCAGTCTTTCAAAACTTAGCGGCTAATAGCGATATTATTCTTGTTACGGAACCATGGTGTTCTGATTTATTTAAGTATGGCCTGGAAGGCTTCACATATTTTGCTTTAAATAGACCGATGAATAAAAGGGCGATGCGAGCCTCGGGTGGTTTACTTATTTACGTTCGAAACAATATTTCAAGTGGCATCGCACTGGATAACACGGACTCGGATGATATAATGTGATTTTTTGTAAATATAAAAAAAATATTCCAAATCTCCCATTCACGATTCTGATCTCTACCTCCTTACAAAAATCTAATAATTTATTTCCAGTAGGCCTAGTATTTGCTTTTGCCAGGTCCTTAGAGAAGCGAGTTAGTGGAATGTCTTCTTCATATTCGTGCACAGGCACGTGATTACTATTATCATTTGCCACACAATCTGGCAAAATATATATATGTTTTTGCTACGTGTTACCTCCAGGTTCTTGCAGAACAGGGGAAGTGGAAGAGGAAGTGGAAGTCTTTGCTAAACTCTACTTTTATTCCAAAAAAGAAATGCGAGAAAACGAATTGTAGGTTTTTACTATGCGGCGACTTTAACGCCAGAACGAATATTTTGCAAGATTTTGTGGCAAAAGATAATAGTAATCACGTGCCTGTAAATCTCGAATATGAAGAAGTCATTACACTACCTCGCTTCTCTAAGGACCTGGCAAAAGCAAATAGTACTGGAAATAAATTATTAGAGTTTTGTAAGGAGACAGGGATCAGAATCGTGAATGGGGGATTTGGAAGAAACAGGGGTGGGGTGGGTGTCTATAAATTTACGGAATTGCTACAATGTCCAAGTAGAGTTGTCCAGAAAAAATGAGCAGCCTATGTTTATGAGGCTTTTAATGTGCAAAAGGATCTGACGACATGAGAACAGTCTCCAAATGTACCTAGAGGTTGGGGGCGGATGGGGTTGGGGTGGAGTGGGGGTAGTGTGTGGGAGGGGGTGGGTGGGGTGGAGGGGATTTGGTGGAGGATATGAATAGTGAACATCTTCACCAATTTATAAATATGTATAACATGTAGGCCTATAACCGGTTTCTTGTCTGGTTAACCTTACAATATAGATAATCGTAATACAGTATGTGTGTGCAAGCGCGTAAGTTGGCCGCCTTTGATCCAGTTTGACTGAAAGCTGTTGTTGCAGTGAGCTGCAATAGCTGTCACTCAAACTGGTTCTAAGGCGTGCGGCATTTTGATTGACAATGTGATTTTTTGGTAGATGATTTTCTTGTCGACCTGGTCTCACTCCTTGCTTCACTTTCGTTTCTTTCGTGGAAACCAGGAGAAAGGACAAATGGTTGTTGATCAATTTCTCTAGGTCGATAATTATCTTGTCGACCTGGGACCGTGTTCGCGGAGGGGTCGTAGCCTGCGCCTGACATAGCTGCCTTGGAGTCATTATGACGTCATAATAGATTATGACGTCATATTCTCCAACGTGATTGTGCCGGGTGTGGGTTGCTACCCGTTCGCGAACACGCCCCTGGTCTCACTCCTCATTCCTCTCATGCAACATTTTGTTTTACAATATGATTTTTGGTAGATGATTTTCTTGTCGACCTGGTCTCACTCCTTGTTTCACCTTTGTTTCTTTCGTGGAAACAACGAGAAACAACAAATGGTTGTTGATCAATTTCTCTAGGAGTCAATGATTATCTTGTCGACCTGGGGTCGTGTTCGCGGAGGGGTCCTAGCCTGCCGCCTGCCATAGCTGCCTTGGAGTCATTATGCCGTCATAATAGATTATGACGTACTATTCTCCAACGTGGTTGTGCCGGGTGTGGGTTGCTACCCGTTCGCGAACACGCCCCTGGTCTCACTCGTCGTTCCTCTCTTGCTGTCATGTAGATTATTGATAAACGGTTAACGAATAGAAACATTGAAGCGTGGGACGAAATTTCTCTGTGAAGTATTGATGCAAATATATTCTAATTTAATCTTATGTACAATAACGTATCCGCCATGCATACATAATATGTTGTACACTCAAGGGCCGATGGCCTATTGTGAATAAATTATCTATCTATCTATTGCGGGACTTCCATTTTAAGCGTTAAAGCTGCACGCGCACAGCGGTATGATTGAAAATACAAATTTAAAAATTGTATGCTTTTAGATGCTTCAATTTGCTTTTCTATGTTACCCCTCGATCATAGGACGCTATAATCAACCACGTCACGTGTATGATGACGTCATAATCATGCTGTTATGAATGACTGAATTTAGTCCGTGTTAAGCGCTTAGTAGTCCGACACGTTGTGTGAATTGTGTATCCTAACTATTTAATAAATACTCTGTTGAATATTTCGAAACTAATTTGAATGGGCGCTGTTGCTGCCATAGCAGCAACATCGCCTAATCAAATTAGTTTCAAAATATTCAACACTGAGCTTACCTGCATATGTTTCTGGAAATTGATAGACAGGGCTTTCGTGGATCGCTCGATCCCACACTGGCGAAGCGTGGGCGGAGCTTAACTAGGGATGGGCGGAGCTTAGCTAAAACTGGAAAGGTCCCGGCATTGTGTGCCTAGTTGTAATGAAACGAAATACATCTGAATATATGGCCTTGTTAAGTGATGACGTATTTCCGGGCCCAGCTCGATTGCTACATACACAAAACAATGTTTTTGTTTAATAATAAATAATGACGTCCTAAACACGCACTTATGGTGCAATAAAGCAAAGTACACACTTCCGGGGTGCGTATCACGCTCATTGGTGTCATACTTAACAAGCCCATTACATATAAATTTAAATAATATTTTTAATTTGTGAAATTGAATAAGACACACGAGTCCCTAATTCAACTATCTTGATGACTAAGAAAATTATACTAATTTATAAGGAATGAAATCATCATATGTTAAGGCCATGTCTCACTGGAGAGTTAATTGGGAATAACGCCATACTTCGGTATGGCGTTATTCCTTCATTAAGGCCGTGTTCTCACTGGAGAGTTACTAGTCAATAACGCCATACTTCAGTATCGCGTTAAGCTAGTTAAAGAGGAACACAAGGCGGGTAGCCATCGTTTGCTTAAAACACGCAGTGCTATCGTAGAGTCCATATTTAAGCTACTGTGTAAAACTTTCCTGCGACATTTATATATAAATCCGATTAACATGGTGTTAAAAACCGCTATGTTACTATAATTTTCTGCGAGTTAATTAAACCTATGACGTCATAGGTTGAATCCTATCCGACAAGAACCATGATAATGGCACTCTCAAGACAGGAGTGTATGCATTTGGATGGTGATATCTCTATCGGTGATAATGCTATCGACATCATTTATATATGTACAGATCGAAGAGATTAAGACATTTATCCCACTATTGCAAATTTATGGAATATATATGTTATTTTCATACATTAGTTGCCGAACCTTAAGATGGCCATTTTCTATGAAGATACCTGCCAATTACACAAATATTACAATATCTCAGGAGGTTTTGAGGCGAGTATGAAAACAGAAGTACCTAAAGATGTATTGGGATGTATGTATGAACTCTTTAAATTCTTATATTAATAGATGAAACTTTAATAACATTATTTACCGTAGACCCAGTGAGTGTTGATTCAAAAGTGGCAATCGCGTCATTCATTTATCTCAAGATCAAAACTTGATGTCAAGATCGGCACCATCAGAGAACTCAGAAAAAGGACTGCTATTATATACACCTGTGCAAAAGTTAAGCACCGCCCTATTTTTACGCACATGCGAGGGTATATTCATGTGCTATGAAGAAAGCAATAGCATAAACATTTATGTACCCATCCATCTTAGTGCAAGAGGTAATAATGCAACTAGAGGAATGCTGATTATGATGGTGGGGAAACACTGTATGTTTTTGTTTGAACTTGAAAACGAGGCCTGAATATGGTTACGTTGACACAACTGACAACTATTGCCCTACAGTTGACACACGTGGCTAGATTGTCATTAATGGTGTCTGAAAACGAAGTTTAACATCTGTGCACGAGTTTGAGACTGTCATTATTAATACCGGGTATATCCACCTTGTGCCTGGATGACGGCCTGGACACGACGTCTCATGCTGGTCACCAACCGACTGATACGCCATTGTGGTATTCGTTGCCATTCAAGATGGAGTGCGTCTGTTAATTCCTGTAGGTTCTGCACAGGAGGATCCCTCCTTCTCACCATGTTTCCCAGAATGTCCCAGATATGCTCAATAGGGTTCATGTCAGGGCTCCTTGCTGGCCATGGTAGGGTTTCGATGGCATTCTGGCGGAGGTATTCATGCACAGCTCTAGCACGATGTGGTCGGGCGTTGTCATCCATGAATATAGGGTGGGTTCCAGGTGCATGATTTACAAAATGAGGGACCACAACTCTATCCTGTATGGAATCTTGATATCTTTGTCCATTTAGTGTTCCAGGTACAGTCAACAGATCCAGCTTACAATCAAATGAGATGCACCCCCATATCATAACGGAACCTCCACCAAATGGAACTTCTTCCATGATGTTACGTTGGTCGTACGCCGTGCGTCTGGACCTCCATACACGAGTTCGACCATCTGTGGCATGAAGCAGGAACCGACTTTCATCGGACCAGTGTACCCGTCTCCAGGATCTCATGTTCCAGTGTCTTCTTTCGTTGCACCACCTCAGACGCTCCTCTTTGTGGTGTGCAGTGAGGAGAGGACGTCTGACAGGTCTCTTAGCGTTCATGCCAGCAGCATACAGTCTCCTTTTGACGGTAGACATTGACACTCTATTGCGCGTTTCCCATTGCTGGCTGAGCACTCTGCTGTTGGTGAATGGGGATCTCCTAACAAGGCGTACTAGGGCTCGATCATCACGGGCAGTAGTCTTCTTCGGTCTTCCAGATCTAGGCCTGTCCTTCACTTCGTTAGTTTGCCCATGTTTTGCAATCAAACGACTGATTACAGTATGGTTAATGTTCAGCTGTCTGCCAATCTCTCTGCATGACATACCAGTGGTATGCATGCCTATGATTTGCCATTTCACACGATCACTTAACCTTCGTCTTGCCATAGCGGTTCACAATCAAGAGCTAATTCTCTCTGTACAAATAAACCACGGTCATGAACACAAAATTCCTAATCTTGTCGCCTAAATCTGTATGTAATGTTCTACACCTCAAACTGGACTTTTACATAACTGAACACGTGTGCTGTTTCCCGCCACGCACGGACATCAAGCGGCGTGAAGTCATGCATGCATGTGCATTTCGTACTTGGAATTATGTCAGCTAACGCGGGGACAAAAGTATGGCAGCCTAGTTGTACCATCATGTTTCTACGTTCTATTGTTTTTGCTGGTGCTTAACTTTTGCACAGGTGTATATATTCTTCAACATTTCCGCAAACATAGTTTATTTATTTTTAAAACCGGTGAAGAGAACCCTCTTATAACATGCAATTCTCAATTTTATTGCGATAGCCTTGGATGATAGTGAGAAAAACGTTCAACTTATGACGTCATACGCCTCATCCGGGAATAGAAATTTAACTAATGTATCACATATTTAAATAACGAAGATATATATTTCTAATTTGAGCACAGAGCTTACAATTATATTTTTGTAAACGTTACGGTCTGTAGATTCACTTTAAGCAAAGTAGTATAGAGGGTCTGGTGTGTCCCTTTAAGTCTCTAGCGAGAACACCTAAGGCCGTGTTCTCGCTGGCGAGTTAATTGGGAATAACGCCCTACCTCACTACATGACAGTAAGCCGGTTAAGTCTCTGGTGAGAGCACGGCCTAAGAGTTATCTAGCTTTGATGCATCACGGTACACAGATTAAGTTTCTAAAAGTACACAATTTTAAAACGTTTTATTTTCAAGCATACTGGTGTGCGTGTGCACCTTAAAGGGGTTGTTAACCTAATTAAATAAATCGGATAAAATATGAGAATAGCGCCCAAGCGCATCTATGTGCATATATCTGTTTCCCTTATTGGACGATAACAATAATAATAAAAGACAAGCGCCATTATATGTGCGACATTTCTTTGGACTATTTATTGATATTTTCTCAATAAAGCTCATCAAAGCCCTGTTTTCTTCAATTCTTGCACTGATTTGTTGTATTGCTTTTATCAGATTGGAAATAACGCCGTCGTATCCCGGTGCGTTTCACTGTTATTATTGATGTGCCATTTGAACTTCAGACGCACTCGGGAATGTGATTCGTCACGTGAACATAATAAATTGGCAGAGATTGTCGGATATCATGGCTTGTATAATCGTATTCAATGGAATGAATTCGTCTGTCACTCAGGTATCTGATGTCACACTCAATTATGTCACTAGTTAGCTGACGTCATGGACATACTGACGTATGGTCCGTCGTGAAAATCGAAAAGTCCGTTATTAGTGTATGAATTCGCTATGTTTGATGAAGATTTCCAATTTCAAGGTAATTAATTATACAGGTAAGTCGTTGAATGTTTTGAAACTAAATTGGCTATAACAGCAGCAACTCCCAGTCAAATTAGTTTGAAAATTCTCAACATAATGTTTATAAAATAGTAAATCCGCCAAAAGACATACACTTCGTACACCTGACTGACTTTTCAATGTACATGCGGGAGCTAAATACGGCACTACGCATTGTGACGTGGGCCTATATACGGTGCAATTGATTATGGCGTTATATACTTGAGTGACATATAGGATATATGTAACATCGTACCGGACCCCACATGTCACCTTGTGACCTGGGCGTATTAAATAAATGAAATGAAATGAAGGATCCCTCGATTACGGATCTGAATTACGAGAATTGTACCCATGAAAGGTGGTGCCCGCTGTAAAGAGGAGTATGTGCATAATAATGCTAAGAAACTGTCTTGGATGATACCAATACAGACTAGCCATTAACCATGCTTATTCCCTGGAAGAATTATTACTCTCCTTGACTCGATCTAGTCATGTGTTAGACTTAGGCCATGTTCTTACTAGAGAGTTGATCATGAATAACGCCATACTTCAGCCTAAGACCGTGTTCTCACTAGAGAGTTAATCATGAATAACGCCATGTTTCGGTATGGCGTTATTCCGGATTAAGTCTATAGTGAGAACAGGGCCTAACATGAAATCATCAACAATGTCTATAGACCTCAGACAAAATCAGGAAACGCGAATGTCGTATATATAATACAGTTTGAAATTTTTTTTCGAAACTAGTGATATACCTTTTCTCGGTTCTTTCCAATATAAAGGGTCCTGATTCATCTCCCAGACAAGGAATACTTCATGCCATTTATATTGACGATCTTAAGAATGATATGTCAGTCTGGTGATATTGTTATGGCGATATATTGCCAATTACGGCGCCAGATACCATTTGCTAGGAGTCATCGATGTATTTTTAATGACCGTGAAATATTGTCAGGCAACTTTTCAGCGAGCGCGGAGATTATATGAGATGGAGCTGGTTTAATCACCCTCGTCTCTTTTCTCTACACCCCCCACCCCTCCCACCCCTCTCTCCCTCTCCTTCCCTCCATTACTCAATACCTCCCTCCATCTCACCCATCTCTCCGAGAGAGGGAGAGAGATAGAGAGAGAGAGGGAGGGAGGGAGGGAGAGAGGGAGGGAGGTAGGGAGGGAGGGAGGGAGGGGGGAGAGAGAGAGCGAAAGAGAGAGAGATGGAGAGACAGAGAGGAGGGAGGGAGGGAGGGAGGGAGAGAGAGAGAGGGATGGAGGGAGGGAGTGGGGAGGGGGGAGAGAGAGAGGGGGAGAACGAGAGAAAGAGAGAAAGAGAGAAAGAGAGAGAGAGAGAGGGAGGGAGGGAGGGAGGGGGAGGGACGGAGGGAGGGAGGGAGGGGAGAGAGAGAGCGAAAGAGAGAGAGCGGGGGTGAGAGAGAGGAAGGAGGGAGGGAGGGAGAGAGAGAGAGAGAGAGAGGGAGGGAGGGAGGGAGGGGGAGGGAGAGATAGAGAGAGAGAGAGAGGGGGAGAGAGAGAGCGAGAGAGAGATGGAGAGGGAGGGAGAGAGCGAGAGAGAGAGAGAGAGAGAGAGAGAGAGAGGAGAAGGGTGGGGTGTGGTGGGTGTGGGGAGCGTGCGCGTATAATAGAGCACAGATCGAAATAGCATCAGGTCTTAATGAATGGCACTGTTAACTTTACATTTTCCCAACAAATGTCCATTGACAGCCTCAAGAGAAGACTATTTTTTTGGAGAATTTACCTCAGGAATGACTGGGTCGATAAGCGAACCAGTCATTCCAGTGTGGAATTTTCTAAAATAGTCCTCTCTTAGCCTGCAAATGGACATTCAATAAACACATATTTTGATACTCTTAACTAACTTTAAAGCGATAAGAAAATGTCTATGATCTTCATTACTCCTCCAGACATACTCATTAAGCGACGTTCAGATATTATTCAATCTTCTCGTATCGTCTGCTATCACGCTTCGATCGCCTGTTCAAGTCTGAGTCATCTGCTCGGGTTACTTCATTGTCTGCTGCTATTTGTTTAGGCAATCGGTAGCCTAAAGACGTTACGAGAAGGAATTACGTTTGGCAGGAACTATTTGCGCAATATTTGGTAAGGTGCTTCTATCGAGCAAGAGCAAACCAGAATCGCTACGATTTGACAAGCATTTGAACACAATAGAGTGCGTGGCCGTACTGAAGGAAACAAACATTTGGTTGTGATCTGAAAAATACTGAAAAATACCGAAAATCCGGAAATTCCAATTTTGTTTACAATGTGACTAATTGACATTTCCCGGTTATCCATTCATCATATGACGCCACATGACGTCATAATCAACTACGGGACGTGTAGGATTACGTCATAATAATGACGTCAGGAATGACTCGATTTAGTCCGTCTTAAACGCTTAATACTTCGACACGTTATACGAATTGTATGTCTTTCCTATTTAATAAACATGTTGTTGAATATTTTGAAGCTAATTTGACTGGGCGCTGCTGCTGCCATATGCAGAAACATTACCCAGTCAAATTAGTTTCCAAAATATTCAACAGCTTACCTGTAAAGTTTTTTGAAAATGATCGATCGATCGTAACACGAGAGATGTGTGGGTGGAGCTTAGATAGAGATGGAAGGGGCATAGCTAAAACTGGAACGGTTCATTCGGGATGGCGAGAGTTTGTTCTCTGATTTCTCGCCTGTCTTTTATAATCTAGCATCTTCAACGTTATTAGGTCAATCCATTAACAGTACAATTACTCTACGTTGCCAATTTTGAACCATGCTATTCAAGTTCATTAAGGGTGATATATGGCCATTCAAAATCACTTTTGTGACGGGTATCTAGCCGACAATCAGTATTAAATAATAATAAATCCCGCTAAATAGATTCCACAGCGCATTACGAAGATGGTACGCTATCGTCGTATTCGATATAGCAATTCCATCAGGTTTGACGATACACATCATACACTTGTGTCTCAAGGTGTCATTCGTAGGCAGATGACGTCGTAGAAGGATTGAGCGATTATTTCACAAATTTGTTATTTCTTCATCTGGTATCTTCAGTGAACAGAGAAGGAGAATGTCGTTTAATAGCTATCTTAACTATGCCCCGCCCATCTATAGCTAACATCCGCCCACACTTTCAGTTGTTGTTTGATTGGCGATTAGTTTGGGTCCCTGTTAAACAGGTACCATTCAGGCCCTGACTATGCTACCCTTAAACGGTAGCGCATCCGACTTCAGCTGGACTTCACGTCATGACCACTGTAATGTACACCATAGGTTATTGACCTCTGGTACAGTGGCTACGGAGATAGATTGGGTCCCGATTTATCGGGTCTCCGAAGTGGAGTCTATGTACCAGCCTAGTCGCTGTGATCACGTAAGGCGGTGTATTCTCGAAGCCACGCCTTTTTAGATTGACCAACGGCCCTCTATCCAAGAGGCAGAAAAGGGGATGGATTGTAGTTGACTCCTCCATGTGAAATGGAGAAAGGAAAGTTGGTGTGGTGAGTCACCAAGATCACCGTTTCATTTACAGGTAAGCTGTTGAATATTTTGAAACTAATTCGACTGATTCAACGGAATGGTTACCGGTATCAAGTAGCAAAGGCATACTATTTATACACACGACGGGATATTAATGGCTTCTGACTGACTTAGATACGCCATTCATGACATATTTTAAATGTGACGATGTTTCAGTTACAGGCAAGTTGAATATTTTGAAACTAATTTCACTGGGCGCAGTCAAATTAGTTTCAAAATATTGACCAGAATGTTTTTAAAATAGTAAATCCATTAAAGACATATACTTCGCACATTTCCCCAGCTTACGCGATGACGGAGTATTGTCTGTCAATTTTGATCGTGACGTCAACCTATGTGTGATGTAATTGTTTCTGACGTCAGTACTTGAGTGACAAATTGGATTCATCCGTTTAGTGTTACAACCGTAGATATGAAAAGCTGTAGATCACTCAGGACCCTTTCAAAGGCGTCATTTCAGAGTTCACTATTTTCTCGCCGGATGTATAGTCTCCAAATAATATGTTTTTACCCGCGTCGTCAGACGCAAGGGTATATGCGAGCACGGAGTGCTTGTTGTTGTTGTCGTCGTCGTCGTCGTCGTCGTCGTCGTCGTTGTTGTTGTTGTTGTTGTTGTTGTTGTTGTTGTTGTTGTTGTTGTTGTTGTGCGTACATTTTTAATACCTCTGGTTCTACTGGAGGGATCTTCTCCAAACATGGAGGGAAGTATGCCGCGGGGTCCCGAGCATATATGCTTATGTGGGCTCTAAAACGCAACATCAACGACTTTTCTTCAATAACGCTGGTTCCATTGATACAATCTTTCCCATACATGGTTTGAAGCTTGTCCATGTGGTCCCAAACAAGTGTACCGATTTGTGGTCAAAACCGAAAACGCAACAGCAACAGCTTTCAACAACTTTGTTTTCAAAATGTACATTTTTGAAGCATTTGCAATAACTCCAATGGATCGATTTTTTTCTTAGCCTGGTTTAATGTGTGTCTGCGGCGCCCCGAAGAATCATGTTGATTTTACGGTAAAAAACTAAAACGCAACATAACATATTTCAGCAATATTGTTTCCAAAATAGATGCTTTTGACGGTGGCCCGACTGAAAAATATATCAACGGCGCGGGTATTGGACAAATGTGTCGTTGTTGGTACCAGTTCTATTACGTAGTTGAAAAACAGTGTCAGATTAAAATAGCAAATAAATATTTATTTCTGACAAAAGATTATAAATTTGCATCAATGAGAAATAGCGTGGCCGAACATTATTGTAATTCTGAGAATAAACCCAACTGTTTCATGAATAAAAAATTATTGTAATATGAAGGCATGCTAGCCACCCATGACAAAACTATTTCTTGCGAAAATATATGGGCAGCATAATGAGCTATGGGCTCTTAACGGCGTTCTCTCACAAGTCGTAATGATGATGATCTTGTAAAGCATATGTAGCATATACAAGGCAACCTGCGTATAACTGTAACAGCTGGGCACCTCCAAAGGCAGATCTAGACAAAGTCGGTGCCTGCCACCGCAAACACATCTCTAGACGCCGATAGCCAGATGGCATAATTTCCCATGATACACTATGCAAGATGTGTAATACGTCGCCGCTGTCTGTAAATGTCGCCCAACAAAGATGGTCCATGTTTGACCATGTGCTAAGGATGTCAGAAGAGACACCAGAACAGAGAGCCTCCTTGGAATTCTCCCTACACGGAGCCAGCAAATACAAAACAGGACTCGGTACACTCAAGTTAAGAATGGACCTGAGGTAGCTAAGGATTTCAGCTGAGAACAAGACACAGTGCTTTTGCTGCTGCTGCGGCGGCTGCTGCTGCTACTGCTACTGCTACTGCTACTGCTACTGCTACTGCTACTGCTACTACTACTACTACTACTACTACTACTACTACTACTACTACTATTATTACTACTACTACTACTACTACTACTACTACTACTACTACTACTACTACTACTACTACTACTACTACTACTACTCCTACTACTACTACTACTACTACTCTACTACTACTACTACTACTACTACTACTACTACTACTACTACTACTACTACTACTACTACTACTACTACTACTACTGCCGCAGGATACAGTAATCATACATATGTGCACATTTTAGGGATTTTTGTTGATAACTCAACTTCTACTAGTACAAGGAACTAAAAATACTTCATACTTCATTCGCGTATTTATATACACAAGTAATTCCAGCTACCTCGAGTGAAGTAACCTGGGTGAAACTATCAAAATCTTTCGTTCATCTAGACACATAAATCTTCTTGGCATTTGCCTGTGTAAGCCCTGCATATTCCAAAAGATGTGCCGACGTCTTTGAACTACTAGAAAATGACATAGCCAGTTACGCCGAAGTAGGCCAATGTTTTGTGTGCGGGAATTTTAATGTCTGCACAAACTTGGACGCAGACATTTGCTTAGAAAACGCTTCAGACAAAATATACATATACGATAATGCCACATACATCGCGGATACCCCATTAAGTAAAGGAAATCTCGACAGGCATGCTTTAGCATTCTCACCGCCAGAAGTTGCTTTCATTATGCAAGTCATCTGCCATGCGCATACTTAACGGTCGTACTCTCGGTGATGCCCTGGGTAATCACACATGCTACAGTCACAATGGCATGCCAAGTGTCATTGACTATATGTTGGCTAATGTAAATATGTTATCACTTGGTGAAATGTTTTATGTCCACAACCCAGGCCCCTATTCAATCCATTGCATGCTGTCAGCCATAATCACAACTGGGTCGTATAGTTCATCCATCCAAGATACCCCTCTTAGACATGACTTACTCAAATTCAAATGACCATCCGGTGATGACATTACATTCATGCACGCATTGTGCTCACCCACAGTAAGACACATGATTGCAGAGTTTATGCAGCAGTCATGTGATGTTAATTGTACCGTTCAAACTGTTACTGACATCAGTATTACCGCCGCAAAAGCTGCTGCAATTAAACAAACACGTACAAATCGAAATACAGCCCATGCGCATAAATCAAAAAGGAAAAACCTGTTTGATATTGATTGAAAGCTGTTGCTTAAAGATCTAAAAAAGGCTGTTAGCAAAATTAGTTCTGATCCTTTCAACATGAAGCTGTTTGTTGAATTTCGATCACTACGTAAAAATATAAGAGCTTGCTGAACATGCAAAATTTGAGTTCAAACAACGCATCCTTTCCCAAATGAATGCCCTTCATAGCAACAGTTCCAAAGCTTACTGGCCACAATTTGATACGTTGAGGGACATTGGCAAGAAAAATTCAGCTGCCCATGCTATCAGCAAGACTGAGTGGGTGGCACATTTTACGAAATTACTTAACGACGTACCGAGTGCGGACAACAGCGACCCGGATGAGATTATGGACGACTTCATTGAAAAACACTAATGCGATTTCTTTAATGAAATGATTCTAAAATGAAATGTTGAAGTCTGGTCATACAGAATTACTACCCGTGCTACGCAGAACATATAACACTATCAAAATATCTGCTTATTAAATACCAATTTGCAGGCCAAGAGAAGACTGTTTTTGAAGATTTACCACTGAAATGACTGGCTCTGTTAGCGAGCCAGTCATTCCTGTGGTGAATTTTCAAGAAATATACCTCAAGATCACTGTAAAGGTCGGTTTTCCCGGCTTCGTCATGAAAGGGTTAAAATGCAATAAGAGAAGATGATAGGCCTACATGCTTAATATATGTCTATGACAGCAAGAGGTATAGGTGTGGTGGTATGGTGTGGTGGGGGTGAGGAGGGTGTGTGCGGGGTTTGGGCTACCAGCCAAAGGATTACAAAAATATTCATATAGTTGTCATGTAAATGAGATATTGGAAATTCCGTGTTAAGAATTTTACAATATTTTGTTAGAAAAGCGCACACCCATGCTCAAATAAGTCGCATCTTGGCGGCGGTCGCTTGAACCGACTTGCATAGGCCTAATGTTAGTCAGTCGCAATAAGGGTGGTTTATTGATACAATTACCAAGTGGTATTAATTTCCTTCGCTCCGTCATAGGACGAGTATATTGTAGTCGGGTCTACGTGCATCCGGGAGGGCGAGGGTCTACACACGATGATAAGACTTGGTAAATAAGTGGCCAGTAAATACGGGTGGTCTTTTAGTACAAGTGGTCCATGTTGGATGGACCACGCATTACCAGGTGGTATTAGCCATGCAATGCTCAAATGCGCATATGACAATTTGAATGGAGGGATCCATTTCTACCTATGTCACGCCTATTTCTAGCTAGCCTCCGCCCTCTTTCCGCGTGTTGGAATCAATGTATATTCGTTGACTATACAGATGATCTGTAGAATATTTTGAAACTAATTTGACTGGGTGCTTTTGCTTCCAATGGCCGTAAGAGCGCCCAGTCAAATTAGTTTCTAATATTTAAAACAGTGTTGATTAAATAGTAAAGACAAACAATTCGTACACTTGACGGACTATAGAGTCTTCATGATGGTGAAAGATATGTCATTTTTTGCGCGTTTTGATTATGACCTCCGCCTACACATAACGTAATTGATTATGCCATCATATGCGTGAGTATCAGATAAAATCCATCCATTATCATAGAGAATGTCTTATGCCCATTTGCAGACGAAGAAACAATTAAAAAAAAATTTAACACTGGAATCCTATGATCGGTTATCAAACCAGTCATTCCAGTGTTAAATTTTCAAAAAATGTCTGCCCGTTATATGCAAATTGAAACGTCTCATTTTCGGCCAGTTTGATCGTGTGTAAATGTGGAAATGTGGTTAGTGGGACATGTTGGTAGGTGCGACGAGTTGCTCAAATTTGTTCATGAGTATCCATTTCTAGCTATGCCACGCCTAATTCTAGCTAAGCTCCACCCTATTTTTCCGTGTTCTTCAAAATATATTTATATACGCTGAATAATACATTCACAGAATCCCAATTTCAAGATAATTGTACAGGTAAGCTGGTGAATATTTTATATTTGACTGGGTGCTTTTGCTGCCTCTGGCCGAAACAACGTCAAGCCAAATTAGTTTTAAAAAATTCAACACGATGCTGATTAAATAGTACATATATACAATTCGTACACTTGACGGACTATTCCATGTTCATGACGGATCTCGATACGTCATTCATTGCGCATTTTGATTGTGACACCAGCTTGCATATGACGTAATTGATTATGACGTCATATACTCGGGTGACAGATCGAATCCATCCACTATCAAAGAACATGTCCTATATTCACATTTGCAGATCAACAGATGATTGTTTATTAAATTATACCACTGGAATGATAGGCTCAGCTATCGAGTCAGCCATTCCAGTGGTAAAACTTCAAAAAAGTTTTCATGTGAGTAATTGATGAAAAAGGACATTTCTCAAGATCACCGCAGAAGCCATTTGTGATTTCTCCAGGTAATAACCATACAAATTAGGTTCAGATTATGTTGAGTAAATACATTAATTAAGACACAGAGTGGGAGACTCTTTCGTGATATTCTCAGCCCGCCTTATTGATGTCAAGAGGTGCCACATAGTGGATGTTTGGTGCCTAGTGGCTTTCTCCAAGACGTGGAGATCTGGTCATCTGGGTCTGATGACAGGAGATGAAAAATCCTAAATTGCACATCGCTCTTAGTATGGCCTTCTGATGTGAAGTATCCAGATACATGGATATCATAGCATATGTGCTTGCCGAAACTAGTGATTTAGCATAGATGCTCTTGAATTGATTTGAACCTTCTTTTCATTTCCCCCATTTTTTTTTGCGGCGTCCTCGTGTCCTGGAAAATCAGTTGCAAACTATTCTACAGCTTACTTATGTAACTCTCTTACATCACTATGGAAGGTAGACAATTTTTGTTATTTAAAAAATTACTTAATAAATTATTAATGTTTGTCATTTGATTTAAACAGGGTTTATTTTTTAATCTATGTGGGAGCACAATAAGACACGTCTTATGAGCATGTCTCCCACTTACATACAAATATATTACATTAAATAAATCAAGAGGCGAATAATAATATTGCCAACTGTCACAACAGTAATAACAACAATAACATTATTAATTGTAGTAATAATACTAATAAGAAGAAGAAGAAGAAGTAGAAGAAGAAGGAGAAGAGGAAGAATAAGAAGAAGAAGAAGAAGAAGGGAGGATGAGGAGGAGGAGGAGGAGGAGGAGGAGGAGGAGAGATGTTGTAGGTAGCCTAATGATGACAGAACAACATCTTCGGGAGAAGGAGAAAAGCATGGTTTGACGAATCACAAGGCGCTATTAGGAGAAAGGAGCTCGATGTGCTGTAGTCACCCGTGCTGGTCCACACTGCATGGCCATCCAGAAACTTCCGCGGCTATATATTTGTCGACACAATCCATGAGTGGTGTTTGAAATTACTACAGGTCATTTAAACCGACAGGTGTCAGTGATATATTGACATAGAATGGTGGAAACCGTGATGTTTAATTCTACATCAACGTCAGCGCGGCCATATAGAAGTTGCTGTGTGGTTAGGGTTGTTGAGGAGATTTGGTTGGTATCATTTACAAAGGTGGTTCTTTGCTCATTAAAAAGTGGACAGTAAAAAAGGTAATGTTTAACAGATTCATCAGGATGGCCGCAGGCGCAGCTAGCAGAGTTAGAGAGGAAGTTATCGAATAGATGTCTATTTAATCCACTACAGCCATTACGAAGCCTACTTAAACATATATTAGCCACCCTTGAGCCGACGTAATACCAAGGAGGGGGACTGGGAATACGGGACATTGCTCTTAGTTTGGTCTTGAATTCCTGTAGGGTATTAGATATAGTGTCAGGGGCTGGAAGGGTGTTCCATGCACATACTGTTGCTGGGCAAAACGACTCGAGATAGAGATCCGTTCGACATCTAACTGGGGTGAAAGAATTCGAGCATCGGATATTGTAGGGATTACGTGCTAATATCAGTGGAGGGAGATAATCAGTCAAGGCCTCGCTCGTCATCCCATTGACAATTTTGTAAAACATGACTAATCTGTGAATTTCTCGTCGGTTGGAAAGTGTTTCTATGCCAATTTCTATATACAAATCTTCGATGTGGGCACTACGTGTCACTCCGCCAATTGTCCTAAGAGCATCCTTTTGTACGTCTTCTAGTCTGCTAACAAGATATTGTGGTAAATTATCCCAGACAACATCTGCATATTCCAGCGATGGCCTAATAAAGCTCTTATACATGATTTCGAGGCATTCACGGTCTAAGATATATTTTAGTCCTTTGAGTAATGGAAGCTTGAGCTGGGCATTTGCTATTATACTTTCCACATGGTTGTGCCAAAGACCGTTGTTGTTGAACGTGATACCAAGGCATTTATGATGGGTGGATGGAACTATTTCAGAATTTGTGAAATTTATTGGAAAAACGGTCGGATCTCTGCGTAGAGAAATAAATAGAGACGTTGTTTTGGAAGCATTAAATTCGACTAGCCATGTGTTTGCCCAATGGGTCATTACTTGCAGATCATGGTCGACAGATGGTGTGTGGTCTTCTAAGTTATCCGACATCACATAAAGGCATGTATCATCAGCAAATAGTCTGATATTGTTTAGTATGTCATTGGGCATATCATTAATACATACTAAGAAAAGTAGTGGCCCAAGAACGGAGCCCTGCGGCACACCAGCATGTAATCGGAGCAACGTAGATTCGTAACCATTTATAACTACTCACTGGTAGCGATTATGAAGGTAGCTTTCAAACCATAAAGGTAGATTTCCTGCGATGCCAAATTGTTTGAGCTTCTGTAGGAGGCCACGATGCCACACTCGGTCAAATGCTTTCGAAATGTCGAAAAATAAGAACAGTACTTCTTTTTGTTCATCTAGATCTTTGGCGATATTTGTATATATTCCTAATAGTTGACTTACTGTAGAATGTGAAGGAAGAAAGCCAGACTGATATGGAGTGATGCTATCTCTAATGTGGTTATAAATGTATTTAAAAACAGTTCTTTCCATGATTTTGCTAAGACAACTCAAGGGAGATATTGGCCGGTAGTTTGTGCAGGAGTCCCTTTCCCCCTTTTTAAAAATTGGAGTTACATTGGCAATTTTCCAGGAGGTGGGAAATTTTGAATTTATGAGTGAGTAATTAAAGAAACGTGCTAGAATCGGAGCTAGAATTTCTTTACTCATGACTAATAGTTTAGGACTTAGTCTGTCGGGACCGACAGCTTTTGAGGTATCCAGCTTAGAAAGCATATCTAGAACGTCTTAAGTCGTTATTGTGTTCATATTTAAAAAGTGTTCTGTATATAGGGATAAAGGGGGTAATTCCACATTTGACTCATCAATTGTCGCAAATGGCGGTTCGATCCCCCGACCGGGAGATGGTGATCAACAAATTAAACTAACGGGTGCATCACTGTCGGCTAAGTTAGCATATGGAAATTGAAGCCGCACGTTGCCAGTGCGTCAATAAAATAAAAATACATACATACATATACACATATACACGTATACACACATATACATATATATATATATATATATATATATATATATATATATATATATATATATATATATATATATATATATATATATATATATATATATATATATATATATATATATATATATATATATATATACATATACACGCACGCACGCGCACGCACGCACGCACGCACGCACGCACGCACGCACGCACGCACGCACGCACGCACGCACGCACGCACGCACGCACGCACGCACGCACGCACGCACGCACGCATACACATACACATACATACACACATATAGATATATACACATATACCTGCATCCCCGATCGATCATGTCAATGGCAAGTATCCTCCGCCATGCAAAACAACAAAAAACAACTGTAAGGGCAATCAGCCAAAGTCGAGAAAGTGGTGGAGTTAATTTATATGCTCTTGAACCTCGATTCCCAGAATCTCAATTTCGAATAACTATACAGATAAGATGTTGGATATTTTGAAACCAATTTGGCTGGGCGTCGCTGCTTTGTATGGCAGCAACAGCGGCCTGGCGAATAAGCCCCAGGACAGTTCACTGAATGTTTTGATGGACATTTATAGGGACAATGTTTGTTATTTGCATCAGGTAAGCAAATTGTCATTATTATTATTATTATTATTGTTATTATTATTCATGACCAACACAATTGTTATCATCGAAACATCATCATCATTTCCATCATCATCATCATCATCATCATCATCATCAGCAGCAGCAGCAGCAGCAACAGCAGCATCATCAGCATCATCATCATCATCATCATCATCATCATCATCCTGATATAAAAAAATTTTAAAAGGAAAACTTTAGCTTTAAGTGACGATTTTGGAACCTCACGTTTCAAAGTTTTAAGAAAAAGCATTATTTGGAAGGGATATATATTCAATCTAAAATCCGACTCGTTTCTTTGAAATTCTTTCGTCTGATTTGACAATTCTCTGGCGAGGGGCGTTCTGTTTTCATAAGATGTGTTAAAAATAAATATCTGGTTGGATTTGCTGACATAAATCTACGCGTCACTTAGACAACAACCGCTTATAGCAACATTGATTTCAATACGAAGAGCAGTTCTTACGATGGTCTTATAGATATATGTTGACAAGGCAACAAAACAGTACAGTACACAAATAAGTAAACATGTTTGAAAAAACAAAAACAGAAACACATTTTAGATATTTTTGAACATGATGTTAGAAATTATGTGTTGTATATATTTGACTTAATTAGCTTGGCCGCCATTGCTGACTTAGGCATCAATGGCTTCCAAACAAAATAAATAATCAAATATTCAACAATACCCTTTATTGTGCTTTGGAAAAATGTTACGCTATTTCACCTACGTCAGTGAAAGGTAATAATATAGTCAGGTTCCAGTTAATAACACCAGTCGATAATTACCTTGATTGGTTAACACGTATCTGATTATACACACCTTACACCAACTCGTAAACGTCTTTCACCTGCTAGTAAATAACTCTCGTCTCTTTGGTTTCACTGAAAACCAAGTTGACACTAGAGAGTTTGCTCGAATTCTTTCTTCATTCTTCTAGGTTCTAGGCTTGGTACGTGATACCGTAATTCTGGGTCAGACAGTTGGTTAAGATTTTAATCCTGCAGCGCCTCATTTTCAGGACACCTATACGGGGAAGCCGTTCGATATTTGGAAACTAATTTGATTGTACATGTTGCAGCGCGCGGCAACATCTTCTAATCAGGTGGACCTCTGTAATTTTAGCAATTCACCGCCCATATCTTGCTAATCATGTTGTGATCGGTCCCTAAACTCATTGACTTCCAATTTCCAGAAAACTGTACAGGTAGGCTGTTGAATACTTTGAAACTGATTTGACAGTACTTTTGCTGCAACAGCGTCCAGTCAAATTAGTTTCAAAACATTCAAGAGCATGTTTATTAAATAGTAAAGACATACAATTCGTACAAAAACGCATAGTCCGTCACCAAATATGCGTTTATGACGTAGTTAACTACGTCATTCATGACATCATTGATTATGACGTGACGTCATCCCACGTAGTTGGTTATGACGTCAGATAATGGCTGGATAAACAGGACAAGACCATTGGCTTCAAAGTCTTCAATATAATATTCTTTACAGCATAAAGCATTTGTCATCTCAGTTTTCAACGGGTTAAAGAGTTAAGCGATTGTTAAGTTAGCAAAACCTAGTAATGTTTATCAGCACCAAATACTGACACGATAAACACACAACTAAATGAAATAAAACCACAATTTACCTTTCCTGTTTATCCATCCATCATCTGACGTCAAAATCAACTACGTTACGTGTATGATGACGTCATAATCAATTACGTCATGAACGACATAGATAAGTACGTCACGAACGCATAATTGGTGACGGACGAAGCGTTGTTGTATGAATTGCATGTCTTTACTATTTGATAAAGATGGCGTTGAAAAGCTTACCCGAATAGTTTTCTGAAAATTGATTGTCAGGGAGTTCAGAGATCGAACTATCCCAACACGAGCTAGATGTGGGTGGAGCTTAGCTAGCGATGGGCGGGGTATAGATAAAACTGGACCGGTTCATTGTATTAGGTACAACTCAAGCTCATGGCATGTTTATGATGTCATACCTAACCCATCTTCTGTCACTAGCGCCTCAATGCGCTCAAAGTGCTACTTATATCAAATGACCATTTGCTGGTTTAGACTGTCAGGAAAATGGGCATCTTTGGCCAATAAATTTCCATTTGCAGACCTGTATTTTGAAAATTTGGCACAGGAATAACTGGCTCGTTTGTTTTGGTATTGTTTAATTAAGACTTTAATTGTCAGGATTGGTTAAGAAAAATGATATTTTATATGTCCATTTGCAGACCTAAAGAAGACCTTTGAGAAATTAACCACAGAAATCACTGGCTCTGTTACAGAGCCGGTCATTCCAGTGAAATATTTCCAAAATTAGTTTTCTGGTGGCCTGCAACCTTGCAAGCCATAAAGACCACTAGAGAGTACGTTTTCGGCCGGGTTGACCATGAATCTTTGAGCCGGCATAAGATGGGATAACGCGCATACACTTAGGCGTATTAAATAGTCTAGAGCTGGCGTCGTAAACGATGTCTCACTACCCACTCTAGATTATAGAGGGAACAAACGCCTGCTAGTCGCACATAATTAAAAAATCCACTTTTTGCTATGCCCGCCCATCTCTAGCTAAGCTCCGCCCATAATTTGCACGTGTTGGGATCTATTTATCTACTTTGAATCCTGAATTCCCGTAATCCGAATTTCATGGTAACTATGCAGCTAACCTGTTGAATATTATGGAAACTAATTTTACTGAGTGCTGTTGCTGCAGCAGTACGCAGTCAAATTAGTTTCAAAATATTCAACAGATTGTTTATCAAATAGTAGTCATATAATTTGTACAACTTAACGGACTGTTAAGAGGGTATGACGGACTTAATTACGCCATTCATGACGTATTTTGATCGAAACATCAGCCTACCTGTGACGTAATTGATTATGATGTCATAAACTTGGTCGACAGTTTGGATTCCGCTATTGGCAGGGCATGACTAGAAATTGACCAACATGTTCACAAACAACGGACAGTGGCAACTTCTGCTTTCCTTGCGACGACGCTTCCGTGACGTAGACGCGGGTAGTAATACATGATAATTGCCTGTACAAATTTCATACATAGACATCCTTATATGGATATAGATAAATATTTTTTAACTTGCGTTGAATATGCGACAGTGCGTATAATCCCATGTCTTTAATCGTTCGGTAGTCTTGAAAGGTACCTACTCATAATCGTCTATGTAAGCGTGTAGACCGCGAGATGGCCATGTTTATTAATGATTCGAACACAATAATCGACATAATTAATTCAACTTTACCTACAAACTTACATAGCGCTAGTAACGCTTTTGAAGAAGGTGAAGCCGCCAAGTTTATCTGGACATATATTTCACCTGCTATGTACTTTATCGGGATCGTGGGCAATATTACTTCTGTGTTTGTCTTACTAAGGAAAAGCCTACGACAACAGAACTTTTCTATTTATTTAGCGGCTTTACAGGTATGTGATTTCCTTTTCATCTCTGGTCACCTATTGCCTAAGTGGATAGAAGTGCAGTTCAAAGCGCATTATTATCGAGTGCCTGGGATTGTCTGTAAAAGCGTGATGTACATAGGCTGGGCAGGGCGTTTATCTTCCATGTGGATACTCATCGCTCTTACAGTCGAAAGACTTATGTTCGTTTGGTTTCCACTCAAAGCCCGGGTCATCATCAGTAAACGTATCACAAGACGAGTTATACTTTTTATTATAGTATTCTTCTTCGCCTTAACAGCACATATTCTCATTGGATTCGGCCAAGTAGAGGGTGAGGTCACGTGGCTCTTTCTTCGTGGGTGTGATACAACCAGTCAGACATATCGCGATTTTTTTCTCTCCGTATGGAGCTGGGTAAACAGTTTTTTTGGATTTCTGATTCCATGCCCGCTACTACTAGCATGCAACACAGCAATTATTGCCAAACTTGTACAGCAGCGCCGAGGAGTGTTGGCTGGTCAGTTATCAAGACGTGACAGCATTGACCATACGCACGCTATGGTGGTGCTGGTGTTGGTGAGTTTCACATACGTACTAACCAACTCACCAATGGCATTCTTCGCCTCTAGATACACATCCTGGAAGTTACACGCCATCGCGAAAAATAACTTTGATAATTTGTTTCTCATGAGGGCCGTGTCAATGAACTTGATGTATTTGAACCATTCTATCAACTTCTTGATTTACTGCGTCGGATGGCCAGTGTTTCGTGCTGAGATCCGTAAGATGCTATCTCGTGCAGGAGAAGCGATTTGTCATCCATACAAACGTATCTTTTTCAATCCAACAAATCAGAATACGATAAATTCCCCTGTTGTACAAGCTGAAATGAACGAAATCAGCTTCTGATGAATGGACCTTTCCAGTGTATCCATCCATCATATGCCGTCCTTATCAACTACGTGACGTGTACGATGACGTCATAATCAATGATGTCATGAACGACGTAGATAAGTACGTCGCGAACGCATAATTAAAGACGGACTGAGCGTTGTTGTACGAATTGCATGTCGTTACTATTTAATAAACATTATGTTGAATAATGAATATTTTGAAACTCATTTGGCTGGGCGCTGTTGCTGCCATATGATCAATCGATCGCAACGCTGGCGAAGCGTGGACGGGGCTGAGCTAGAGGTGAATGGGGAATAGCTAAAACTGGATTCCTAAATTGATTAAGAAGTCTGATAATTGAACAACAGCTCGGATCCCTCCGTTATATTTACAGTTGATGGAAAACGAACCTCTAACTTAGTAGATGATTATTATTTTAATATTATTTTAATTATACTTAGCATTATATTATACATCGCCCAAGCTTATGATTTAAACTCGACCTATCCTATGGTAGTTATTCATGTAACTGAATATATATCTTTAACAAGCAATGGGTTGTATTTGTATATTTCCGACACATCTGGCAGGTATTAGTTGTATTCGCTAAATATTGATGCAAATCTTCAATCTAGGAAAGCTACGAGTATCAATATTTCAGCCAATAATAACAGTTCTTATGACATGATTGTGCTGCGCCAATATGACATAGGGTACCATCTCTTGATGTGACGGCATTGTGTCTCCCACGAGTCCACAATAACACGATGTTCAAATGTAAATATAAGAAATATGAGAAATAAAAGCACACATTTGGAAGGGAAAGATGTAGGGTTCATGTATCATAATCTAACTGTAGCATATGAGAAGAGAACTTTTGAAAATTAACCACTGGAATGACTGGCTCGGTAACCGAGCCAGTCATTCTAGTGGTAAATTTTCAAAAATACTCTTCTCTTGACCTGCAAAATGGATACTGGGTAAGCCAAAGTTTGAATTTTCTTTACCATTATCCCTTTAATGGTCAAGCCGGTAAAAGATTGCAGAGGTAAATTTGCAAAAAATAGTCTTCTAATATTAAAATTTCTTGAAAATGTTGCGTATTGAATGCTTAATTGATATCAGTAGTATTGTTAGCGCATTGAGCCGCTGTTAACACAAAATGGCTCAACTTATTATCCATTGATGGTCAATCAAGCGGGATGAACTTATAGCCGCAGTAAATACTGATTACAAGTGGCGATATCTTAATTCTCTTCATTGACAAGAAAAACATTGCAATGATTAATCACAGGCTTTGTCTAGAGCTTGGACTCTCTGCTTATCACTGGAGGGATCCAGCTTTAGCTATGCCACGCCCATCTCTAGCTAAGCTCCATTCACGCTTGCGGTCATTCGATCCCTCCACTCTCTGAATATCAGTTTCTAGAAAACTATGCAGGTGAGTTGTTTAATACTTTGAAACTAGTTTGACTGGGAGCTTTTGCTGCCTATCAGCATGTAAAGAGTTACAATTCGGACAACCTGGCAGACTAATAAGTGTTTAAGACGGACTAAATCGAGTCATTCATGACGTATTTGATAATGAAATCAGCCTACTGGTGACGTTGTTGATTATGACATTATATGATTGATCGAAAAACTGGATTCCTCCATTGCTGTTAGCAACGAAACTAGTTTTAGGACGTATGTATGTATATGTATGTATGATTATTATAGGCCTATTCTGCGGCTACAGTCGTAGAAACATCCTACAGCTGCAATCAGTCCTTCTTCGCTTTTGATCACTGTGTCTTTCCCATTCTTGATCTGAGTGTACCGAAACCTGCTTTCCGGAGGTCCCTTCGCAGTACGCTTAACGTATTTAAACACTGACGTCATCCCTTGCCTCTATATTTGCTGGCTCCCAGTAGGGCGAACTCCAAAGACCTCTGCGCTGGTGTGTCTTCTAGCATCCTTTGCCCGTGTTCCTAATGCGATATAATATTATAGACACTTCCTTCGTTATCGTATTGGATACACTCACATACACAATGGACAGCGCGTGTGCATGTGGTTAGGCTTGCGCGATTATGTGATTAAATCGAAAATCGGGATTATCTTTTTAAATCATAAATTTTTATGATTAAAAATTAAATAATCTAATAATCGTGAATACTTTCTACTGAATAACAGATTTCAAAACTTTCCTTTTAATTACACGTTAATGTGATTGGTTATGAAAATCGTCATTTCCTCAGTAAACTATGCCCATTTATAAACCAAAGAAAAGACGGTTTTTGAACATGTATAACTGGAATGACTGGCTAGAGTATCGAGCCAGGAATTCCAGTCACTCATTTTCAAAAATATTCTCCTAGCCTGCGAATGGATATTTCTAAACACCATTGCAACTTTTATCTGTGATATCCCCGTGTTGTTATGTCTGGATAACTTGTACCCAGACTGATTAATCGAGATATCACGATTGTTCTTGACTTAAATAATCGATCGTAATCACTCAAAGCAATAATCGCACACGCCTATAATGTGGGTAGCCACAAGGCACATATAAATGGCTCACAATACATTTTGCGTGAATATTGACAGGCCACATGCGTCAGAATACTCCATTCTTTCCAGGCATTTTGCATTTCTATTTGACCCAAGATTAATGCAATTATAAAGATTATCCTTACTGACAGCATATTCATCATATATACCAGACCCCTACACCGCTTAATTTAATGATAATGTAATATGACAACGAAGTATTTTCATTGGTTAATGTATAATGACGTCGAATTCTTTTAGCTACATTTTATATCAATGGAGAAATCCAGTTCTAATTATGCCCCGCCCACTTCTAGCTAAGCTACACCAACAAGTTGGCCGTGTTGGGATCGATCTCTGCTCAGAACTCACTGCCTATCAATTTCCAGAAAACTATACCGGTAAGCTAATGAATATTTTGGAACTAAATTGTCTGGGTGATGTTGATGCCGATGGCAGCAACAGCGCCCAGCAGCACCAGGGTCCCGCCAAATTATTTTCAAAATATTCACCAGCCTGTTTATTTATATTAAATAATAAAGACATAGGCTATAATTCGTACAAGAACGCCTAGTCCGTCATCTATTAAGCGTTTGTGACGAGCCTAGCTACGTCATTAATGAATAATATTGATTATGACGTCATCCTATATGTCACGTAGTTGATTATGATATTATACGATTGATGGATACACTTGAACACTCCATTTGACGGTGAGTTGTTGCTAGCTAAGCTCTGCCCACTTGTATTCGTGTTAGATTTCCAGACTTTGAACCCTGCTGTCGCAGAATTATTCAAGGTCAATATACAGGTAGGCTTATTCCGCCATCACTTGAGCGTTCATGACGAACTTAGTTACGTCATTCATGACGTACTTGATTATGACGTCATCCTACACGTCGCGTGGTTGATTATAACGTCGTATGATTGCCTGAAAAACTGCAATCCTCCGTGCTTTTTATTATCATTTCCACACAAAATGCGATAACTTATTTAGGCTCCAGGAAACTGTTTGTTGATGTTAAATATATTAAACCTCTGCTAAATGGACGCTGTTGCTAATGTATGCAGCCACAGTTTGAAGTCAGAGTCGATGTCACATATCACCTATGCCAAGATCACGTTCCATTTATGGCTGTTGGGTTGCTCTGATCTGGCCGGATAAAATATGCTTTTGACAACACAAGTTTCCAATGAGATTTTAAATTACCTAGGTACCGAGAACTAGTATTTCATTAATATTGAAATAGTTTCATGTCCGTATCCAGACGGCTAACATAGTACGTGCGCAATTATTGGCAGCTGCGTGTGTTGATATGGGCGAATTTATATTGGTGTGCAGGAGACGGGTTCAGTGGCATGGCAGCACATATTTTATCATGACTCAAACAAACACTGTAATAAAAATTATATCATCTTTGATCTGCTATAGTAATAATAAAACTATATTTCAGTATTTGTTTGCCTCTCAACGTTACCATGAACAAAGCGTGCGGTGTAGTCATTAAATATAATAGATATGTGTTACGGATATTAATATTCATTACATAATTCTATATTTGTTTCCAACAGCACCGAGTGTCTCTGTAACATTGTATTTATTGATATATTATTGACCTTGCAATCCACATACTGTGATGGGTTCTATATAACACTTTAACGCTTGACATAACATGGGCTCAATTTTAAAATAATTATATCAAGAAAAATGTTGGATATTTTGAAACTTGTTTGACTGGGAACAGTCTCTACCATACGGCATTCATAGCATCCAATTTGGCATTTCTCGTCCGTACTTGTTAAATGCTTAAGCCTTTAACACTCGAATCGAAAAAAACCCGGCTTCTATACTGGTCTTGAGAAATATCAACTTGCAGACCAAGAGAAGACAATTTTTGAAAATTTGCAACTGGAATGACTTACTCGATAACTGAGTCAGTCATTCCAATGATAAATTTTCAAAAATGGTCTTCTCTTGCTCTGCAAATTGACATTTTCTTTGAGAAAATTAAGACATAAAGGCTTAACCCTGTCTGGTAGACACGGCATGGTTTGTCAAAATATGGTCTCTAAATACAACATCTCATTGCCTATCGTCTATTGTGTTTAACACCAACTGATGGCGGTACTGTATTAACTTTTAACCACGCACGCTTGCTCACTCGAATGACTCTCTAGATAATCGAGCCAGTAATTTCAGTGGTAAAATAATTTTCATAGATAGTGGTTTCTCGGCCAGCAACTGGACACGTTCTCTAAGAAAATTTACATTTCCTTGAACAAATTTGAGGTGTCAAATGTTAAGATATGCTATATGTAATGTAATATATTCCTGATTATGTTCATCAATATTTTTTCTGGTGAGTGGATTGGACTTAGTTCTCGTGACCAACTTTGAAAATAGTGGGATCCGATCTGTTGCTCAAGTATATGACTTCATACTCAATTCACCGTTCCAGAGTATCCATCTATCATCTGCCGTGATGTGACGTCATACTCAGCTAAGCGGCGTGTAGGATGACGTCATAATCATTACGTCATGAATGATTCTATTTGGCCTGTCTTTAACTCTTAATAGTCCGACACGTTATACGAATTGTATATCTCTACTATTTAATAAACATGCTGTTGAATATCCAGCGCCCAGTCAAATTAGTTCCGAAAATATTCAATAGCTTACCTGTGGTTTTCTTGAAATTGATAGATAGTCTGGGAGTTCAGATATCGATCGATACCAACACGAACGAGGTGTGGCTGGAACTTAGCTTGAGATGGGCGGGGCATAGATCAACATAGAAAGGTCCTTTGCGTTAAATATTGGCTGACGTCACAATACATTGAACATTGAAATGATGCTCAAATATATTTAATGGTTGTATATCCTCGATGTATGTACTATTTAATAAATACCCTGTCGAATATTCTGAAACCAATTCGACTCTGGGCTGTTGCAGCCTTAGGCAAAAATATCACCCGGTCAAATTACTTTCAAATTACTTGCATAGTTACCTTGAAATTTGGATTCCGGAAATTCAGGATTCATAGTTGATAAATCGATTCCAACACAGCTAGAAAATGGGTGGAGCTTAACTATAACTGGGCGGGGCGATTCTAGAAATGGAACCCTTTATTAACGGTTTATGATGGATGGTCCTCCGAACATCTGCGTTAAACCCCTCTGTCTTTAGGCTCCGAAAATAGCTGTACATCATACACAGGTGTATCTGTAGATAATCGTCTGTCTGGCAGAATGATGGGGCTAGTATTAATTATTCAAATATGATCCTCCCTTAATGATGTATTATGATCGTCTGGACATTAACCAAATTCTCCATTTGAGGTGTGTCGGACAAAATCGAGTTAACCCCACAATGTGGACACAATCGTCTCCCCAGGGCATTCCGCACCTTGTTGTTATCGAGTCACCGCCACAAAAAAGTTAACCGAGTTAGCGGAAAGTCGGCCTAATAGCCTCATTCCGCGTCCGGCACAGGGCTATCTGTGAATTCCCATCTGCAGAGATAAGTTTTTGTTTTCGTTTCGAATCGTTGTTATAAGCGTAGATAAACACACAATTCACCTTTCCAGAGTATCCATCTATCATCTGACGTAATGTGACGTCATAACCAGCTAATTAGCGTGTAGGATGACGTTATAATCATTACGTCATAAATTATTCTATTTGAACCGTCTTTAGCGCCTAATAGACCAACAACAGGTCTAGCAAGCATCTTAATTTTTGATTTTTTTCAGTTTTGACTTATTTAAGCAAAACTTCAGGGAAGCAACACAACCGTTCATGGAAGCACCTCACAGAAAACAACTCTGCCTATGAAGATAATGATTGAAGCAGAATGAACTTATAGCCACAGTAAATACTGATTACAAGTGGCGATATCTTCTTGCTCTTCATTGCCAAGAACACACATTGCAATGATTAATCACAGGCTTTGTCTAGAGCTTGAACACTCTGCTTATCACTGGAGGGATCCAGCTTTAGCTATGCTCCGGCCCATAGGCAGCAACAGTGTCCAGTCAAATTAGCTTTAATACATTCAATAGCTTACATGCGCAGTTTTCTGGACATTGATAGCTAGGGAGTTCAGAGATCGATCGATCCCAACACGAGCGAGGTGTGGGTGGTGCTTAGCTAGAGATGGGCAGGCCATGGTGTATACATTGATATGTGCCTTATCTAATACTGTATTCAGTTCCTCCTGAACACGACATCTGACCATTGTTTTGCCTTGATGCCGATAACGTCATACCATCCCTGAGATGAATATTCATTAGGCTCTGTCATCACCATCTGCCTACTCTTTACATTGTGTCAATAGATTAAGCTGGGGGGGGGGGTCTGGATGAGTGAGGGATTCGGTTGGTGATCGTATACATAGCTTATCAGTCCATACTCGCTCTTGAATAATGACATTTAGAGCATGGTCTTGTACTGTAACTGTCTATTTATGATTTTGATCCATTTATACAGAGAGTACGAAAGCTGTTTGAGACTGAAAATTGGTTGCTACGCATAGTTTGTTGCTACTCAAAGTGGTTGTTCTCTAAGTTACTTCTTATCAGAGTTGATTGCTGCCGAATTCAGCAACGTTACTGATTGTTACCCATGTTGACCGATAGTGCGGTTGCTTGCTGTTGATTCAGCAACGTTAATAACGTTCACCGATGTGGGTTTGTGTGGCAAGCAGTTGGTATGGCACTAATTATTGATCCAAATATGGCACGCACGAACTTACTAGTCTATGAAAGGTGAAACTTACTGATGAGACGAATGTCGCCAACATACACCTGTCTGGCCTGGCCCCTGTACATTGCACGGGAAATAAAGCAACGATAGGAGGATGCCTGTTATTTAGCTCTGACACTCTTACCTCTCCCACAGGTCTTAGTGGATTTGGTCAGACCCCGTACATAGCAAAACTGCATACACAAACCGTAATACTCTCCATAGGCTAAATGGATCTCTCGAAGAATAATTCTTCTAACGTGATCTTATAATTATGTGCTGCTGCAAGGTCGCAGAAATAATCGCAATGTTGTTAATTCTATCTTAGCAGAGGAATCCGATCTGTAACACAATTATCTGACATCATAATCAAATGCGTCACTTAGTGGCTTACGTCACAATCAAAATGAATTTGGTCGGCATAATCGGCCACGAATGTGTCTGAACTGGATTTATTTGATGAAATTACAAATTATTCAATAGTCTGGTGAATATTTTGAAACTAATTTAACGTGGGGCTGTCGATGCCATATTCCTTCCTATCCAGCAACAGCTCCAAGTCAAATTGGTTTAAAAATATTCAACAGCATGTTTTTTAAATAGTACACTGTACAAGTGGTACAACCTGACAGCCTATTACGCGTTAAGATGGGCTAAACCGAGGCATCCATGACATAATTGAGTATGACGTCGCGTAGTTGATTATGACGTCATATGATTGACTGAGAAATTGGATTCCTCCAAATGGAAACTACTACATTCTAGAAGTTTCCGGCCATAGGAAGCCGGTTGTCCCGTATTATGACTATGACTACAGAAAAATCGGGCTGCTGGTTCAAGGAAAGACAGATAGATCTTCGCCGGTTATGCCCTCACATTACCTTCCTATCTGCCACATATGCCCTATCATTTAGAAATCTATAGCCCCCCCCCCCCATGCGTTTGTGTAATTAACATCGCAGCAACGGTCTGCATTGCGTATTATAAAACTGGTCGGGAAGAATGTTTTCCTAGGATAATGTCTATATGCTCTACACGAAAATGTACACAAAGTACTTTCCAATGGCCACTATGATGCTGCCATTGGACATTTCCATTTTAGCTATGTCCCGCCCATCTCTAACTAAGCTCCACCCACACCTCCCTCGTGTTGGGATCGATCGATCTCTGAACTCCCTGACTATCAATTTCCAGAAAACTATACAGGTAAACTATTGACAATTTTTGAACCTATGGCGGCAACAGCGTCCAGTCAAATTAGTTTCAAAATATTCAACACCATGTTTATTAAATACTAGCGACACACACTTCGTACAACGTGTCAGGCTATTAAGAGTGAAAGACAGGCCATATAGAATCACTTATGACGTTAATGAGTATACGCCATTCTAGACACAGCTTAGCTGATTATGACGTGATATGACGTTAGATTGATAAATGGATTCTCTGGAAAGCGGAATTAATAATACAAAGGTGACGGCTATCAGGATTAACAAGTAATAGTTATCACATAATAATGCTTTTCCATGGCAAGACAGTTATCAAACCGTCCATCATCCATTCTTTATCCATCAGTGGAGCGCACCTTCTCCATGCTTGTGGCTCATGCCTCAAAACAAAATCATTGGCACACGATGCAGGATATATAATTCAATAACATTATAAGAAGCTTTTTTGCAAACAAAGTTATTCTTTATAAGATAAAATTGTTATCTAATTTTCCAATGTGCAAATTATCATAACAAGAAATTATATGAATTTTCAACAACATCCTCGAGGCTTAACACTTTCTAATCAATGATGTAGGCCAGGCCACCCTTATCGCTTTACCAAACCCAAGAAGCTAATCAATGGCCCATTGCACTCCTCAACAGTATACAGAACATCCTATCCAGTGTAACTCTATGGCGCAGCCGACACAAGATCGATGACTGCACTGACTTATGTCAAAGTGGCTATAAACATGAACGCAGCTGCGCAGACATTGTATGGGCTCAATGCATGGTTGTGTCAGTAGTTATGTCTAAACACTGGTATTTCCACAAAATCGGCATTGACGCATCACGAGCCCGTGGCATAATTAAACGTCTACTTAGAGTGTGTTTCCACAAAGTCTTCTCCGTAAATCAATATTCGTCAAAACCAGTGTAGAGGCTGGTATTGGCCGACTTGACCACTACAGGTTTACAGTTGATAAAGGTGCATATTCACACCAATATGATTGAAAACAAAATTGTTAAATTTGCACACATTTAAAAACTTAAATTGTGTGGCGCAATATAATGAAACCAGATAAATCTTAACATGTGATTTAACTCCGTATATATGTTGTTGGAATAATTATAGTAACTCTCCCATCTGATATATAAATGGCATGACTGATCTTTCTGGAAAACATTAGGTACGAACACGCGAATCTAACGGTGATATAAAAAACTAATCAGCATTAACCTTTCATCACAAATTTGTTTGCAGGATAATTTCAATTTTCTCATAGAAAATATCCATTTACAGACAAAGATAAAGCAGTTTTGTTAAAATTTAGCGCTGAAATGACCGGCTCGTTAACCGAATCAACCATTCCAGTGGACAATTAAAAATGTCCTCTTTTGGTACAAATGGATATTTCTTGAGCCCTTCGCAGAAGACGTTTTTGCTGAATTGAGTGTGAAAGGATTAAGTGTTGTCATTCTGAAGCAGCCATTCATCTGCAGAATCCTGTCAGATAATTGACTATCATGAACTTTGCACTCGTATATTATGCATTAGACGCTTGCTTTGATACACTTAACTGTGTCACCTATGGCCACTCATGCCATGATCTGACTATTACTGTCACTTGTGCGATAATGCACCAAACCTCAAAACAAAAAGTTACCACAGACGAGGCGTAGATAACCTAGGGAGGAAATAATAAGGTTAGGCTGAACGCACGTTCGTTTATGATGTTCTGGTGATAGGAAATTGTATTAATAGATATTTCTCCCATAAGAAATCCATCAGTGCGACAAGGTAATGCTTGAGTCAAATGACGACATTTCCACAAGAAACGTCGTTGAATGCCAATATTACAGAACCGAACTATTAGCGTTACTTGGTTCTATAGGCGCAACCTATAGTAAGTAACCTGCATCACGTGACCACCTATTTATTGTGGGATCCTATATGCCACTCGGGTATATGACGTCATAAGTAGATACACCATTAGTGGACTGATGTCTCAATACCTACCGACGTATCCAGCTTTGCCATGGACATTAAAATGTCCGTCAAGTGTACAAATTGTACTACAGCAACAGCACCCACTCATATAAGTTTCAAAAATTCAATATGTTATCTGTATATTTACGTTGAAATCGGGAATCTGGGAATTCAGCTTTCAAAGTATGCAAATTGATTTCAACACACATACAAAGTGGACACCACTTAGCCGGCAATGAGCGGGTATAGCAAGAAATAGGCGGGGCATAGAAATAAATTGATCGGTTTATTCTGATTGATTGTTCATGATTAAAGGTGGTCACTCAGATCAGGTTTTATTGCATTAATTAAATGTTTTATATTCGTCTACAATAAAATGAAAACTGATCTTCCGTGAGATTTAGAATAAACGAATCCTGATTATAGATTACACACTGCTAAAACGCATTCCGGTTACTTATCTGTTGTTATGACATCGTCCCAGTTTATTGTGATATTGTGATTATTGGAATTGATGACGCTATTAGAATAGAGCACATATATTCACGCGCTATAGACATCATGGGTGCATATGGGTGTGGATGCGGAAGTAATATTCCAAACTTAAAAGCTCACATTTACACCAGAATGAACGTTTACATTATTTCTAATTCAACTTCACAACAGAAGAAATTATAAGAGTATTTATTACCTAGGAAACCTTGCATCCCATTACTCCGGCAATTGTCATCTGGCGGAAATGATGTAACGATATCGCTTATAACACTATCATAATATTGTTAAAAATGAATCCGTTTGATCATTGTTAATAGCAACCTTGGACAATTTAAAAGTCCAATTAAAAATCATTTAAGCACCGAGGTAATAAGATGTTATGTTTGTCACTATATTTTGATGCGGTTTGTTCAAATCTCTCAGTTGTGAAAATTTACAGTGATGAACAAACAGTAAAAAAATGGTAAGAATACAACAGGAATTCACCTTTCCAGACTATCCATCTATCAGTCCGACGTCATATGACGTCATAATCAGCTAGCGCCAGGTATGATGACATCATATCATGATCATTATGTCATAAATGATTCTATTTGGCCCGTCTTCAATTCTTAATAGTCTGACGCGTTGTATTAATTGTATGTCTATGCGGCTATTTAATAAACATGCTGTTGAAAATTTTGAAACTAATTTAACTGGACGCTATTGCTGCCATAGGCAGCCACAGCGCCCGGTCAAATTTGTTCCGAATTATTCAACATCTTACATGTATAGTTTTCTGGAAATTGATAGTCAAAGATTTCAGTGATCGATCGATTGCAACACGAGCGAGGTGTGGGTGGAGCTTAGCTAGAGATGGGCGGGGCCTAGCTAAAATTGGAAAGGCCCATTGTCGCGAAAATCCGAAATAATACCGTATGTGATAAATAACATCTCACACACGTTTAGTAAAATCTCATCGGGAAGTCACTAAATCTCGTTCCAAGGAGATCTTGCTAAAGTTGTGTGAGAAATATGATATGAAATGGTAACTCGTGTGAGATCCTCTATATACGGAGTTAACTCACATGTTAAGATTTATTTGGTTTCATTATATTGCGCCACACTATTAAGTTTTTAAATGTGTGCAAATTTACCAATTTGATTTTCAATCCTTTGGTGTGAATATGCACCTTTATCAACTGTAACCCTTTAATGGACAAGTCGGCCAATTCCGGCCTCTAAGGTGGGCTTGAGGAATGTTCATTTACAGGTCAGTAGAAGACGACGTGGGCACAAACTCTAAGTAGATGTTTAAGAGTTTAATTATGGCATAGGCTCGTGACATGTCAAAGCCAATTTTGTGGAAATACCCGTGTTTAGACATAACTACTGCAACAATCATACGTTGAGCCCATACAATGTCTGCGCAGCTGCGTCCATGTTTAAAGCCACTTTGACATACTCCATTGAAGCCACCGATCTTGTGCCTGGTGCGCCATAGAGTTACATTAGATAGGATGTTCTGTATACTGTTGAGGTGTACAATGGGCCATGACTTAACTTCTTGGGCTTGGTAACGCGATAACGGTGACTTGGACTACATCATTGATTAGAAGGTGGAGCATAACAGCTGAAGTGATTAGGTGGGTGATCGGACTTCAGATAATGTCACTTGTATATTTAAATAATGGTGCTCATGCCATCAGGGCCGGATGCACGTGCAATATTTTTAGGGCTTTCAGTGCCTTCTCAACTCCTGGTGTTTTAATTGGTGTTAGCAATGACCAATAAAGTGGCTTTCAGAGTTGGGTACAGTGACTGGTTGTGTATAGTCGGTAATTATCAGGATTCGGGCTACCCGAGACATTTTGTGACACCCATTTGTGGCAGTGATTTCATCTGCTAGGGCGTCTGCTTGTTGAATTGCATGGTCTTTTAAGCGTTTGCTGATGTTGCGTAGAATGTGATTGAATTTTCAAGTTTGGCGTGGTCTTCACTTTGACCACTTAAATAGACGATGCACAGCTTTCTGCTCTGCTAATAGGTTTACTACCTACTGGATCATCAGCATGCCTCGTTCGGCTGTTTGATAACCCTCATAAAAAGACGACGATAGGATCATGAAGATCTGACTAAGAGGATGTGCCTTACAGACGAACAGCGGATACGCCCGGCTTGGCGTCAGATGTAAATAGAGAATGTGTTAATGCAGACGATCGATGACTACACCTAGCCTGGTGTCAGAAGCAGAAGGTGCTAAATCAGGCGATCAGAAACTGATTTGTGCTCACTGGCAGTGGCGCCGTCGCAGTACGACTCCGGCGGCAGCATTTACGCCCTTACGGCTACACAAGCTTATCCATCAGCGACATCCATTTTCCTCACGCAACTGTGAGTTACCATTTGATTACTTCTGTAATTATAATTTTATTTTAGTATGTTTAAGCACATTGTTGTTGCTTCAGAAATGACAATTTAGATTGAGTCACAAGTTGTCTTCAACTTAGTTACGAGTCTCTCCGTATATAAATATTGTACATGAATACAGGTAGTTAGTGTAAACAGTAAGGAAATACCCAAAGGGGGACATTCACACCAAAACTCTCGAAAACAAAATCGTTAAAACCGCATACCCCTGGAGGCTCGCACCGCGTACCCTAACGCAATGAACTAAAGCACATTCTAACATGTGACGACGTCACACCGCACACATCAATACGATTTTCCGCTTGTGACTAGGAATTAGGGAATCGTGCTTCTTATTCAATTTCACAACTCCACTAATCCTCTTTCAATTAAATCCTCGCATGTCAGGACCGACCGCCTCGCGAAACCGAGGCACGCAATCCAAGCTTCCAAGGACACACCACATTAAGAAATCCAGTCTCAGGCGTTATGGTGAGAATGTGAGCCCTTAAATAATGAAGTAAATACACATTTCTCTTAAAATTAGCCTATATTACAAAAAAGTCCTATCTGCAACAAACACTACTCTGGCCATCACCTTGATCAGCAAAGGCTGTTGGTACTCAAACATACTCGTCTGTTATACTATTTTCTCTTGGGGATCGATGGAGGGGGCTCTGTAGGATGTAGGTCTTACGACCACCATTCACTGAGGTTTCTTTGTTTTGCATGCTTATCTGTTCTCCTGTTCGCATCAGCATCCAACCATATTTAAATCACTTTGTATTCCAAATATAGTCCTGGACATTTCTAAAGATGCGTTTTGGATTTTGTTTAGATTTGGATCGCCATTGAAGAATAAGTTCTCTGTGTGCAGCGCTGATAAAAAAATCGGTTGCCAACAAAAATGTTGTTTGACTTAAAATATTGTTTTATAGAAAAGCCACCATATACCCATCTATAGTGCAAATGTTAAACGCTAAAAGCCTCTTGTCACTTGAGTAGTGGTGCCTATATTTTATCAATGCAACTCTCTATGTGGAGTGCTATAAACTAGATATTGTGAGCGTTCATTTTCTAATCCACGCATATTTATTACAAAATAATTGAAGCAAGTGTTGTGTGTCAGTCTAAAGTGGTTTTATGGGGGAAATGTAACGAAGCTCTCCCAGAGGGAATCTAACATGACGAGACAGGCCCATTTATATGGAATTTGACTAAGTGCTTGTGGAAGACACACCTGTCTAACAAAAGAACTCATTTTTCTGAATGTCTGGAACCAACCAATCTTCTAGAACAGAACAGCCTAATTGAGTGTCATTATTTATAATCCCTGGAGTCTACCACCTGGCACACGAACGCAGGCACATAGTCAGGCAGACCAACACGCACGCACGCACGCACGCACGCACGCACGCACGCACGCACGCACGCACGCACGCACGCACGCACGCACGCACGCACGCACGCACGCACGCACGCACGCACGTACGCACGCACGCACTCACGCACTCACGCACGCACGCACGCACGCACGCACGCACGCACGCACGCACGCACGCACGCACGCACGCACGCACGCACGCACGCACGCACGCACGCACGCACGCACGTACGCACGCACGCACGCACGCACGCACGCACGCACGCACGCACGCACGCACGCACACACACACACGTACGTAAGCATGTGCACATGCAATGTATGCACACACGCGGACGCACGCAAACACGCACGCATACACGCGCAGTAATGAGTCCAGCTCACTAGAAGTCTAGATACAGTTTACTGGAGCCAGTAATGAGAGGTGAACAGGTCTAACATGGCTGCGTTCAGAATTCAGTTCCCAAACATACAAATCAATACGTTCATAGAACCAGCTGTAATTAGGCTCATGGCTGGCCTCTATTGTTTTCGTTCTACTTTTATTTTCTGTTTTACTTTGTATTATTCCGCCGTTAAAAGCAATGTGTTGGTAAAGAAGAAACATGACACAGATATAGGGACTCATGGACAAAGGAAGCATTATAATTGCCTAATTGGCCATCTTTGTGATTTTCTGAAATCTTTCGAAAATTCTCGAAATTCAGAACCATTGCAATGATTGCGATACAATTTAGGGAATGACCTCTGTACCTAAGACCCATTACAGTTTGTTCAAGGGAGAATAATAGCTTGAAAAGCATGGCTGCCGCAGGGGACAATCAGCGTCGAGCCTTCTGGCGTCCACATTGAATTACAATTTTTGATGGATTTTGAAGTCGAAGTTTTATATAGGTTTTGCAGATTCTGATTTTAAATTTGCCACCTTCGAAACTGTCGGATAAACAGTTTGGCGGTCATCTTTGATTTATTTGCTGCCACAACTCCCATACTAAAGCAATGGGAAAATGTCTTCTTCTCAAGAACCCTTGGGCCGATTCCAATTTAATTTTGCAGGACGTATGCTTAGGGGATAGAGATCCAAGTTTGTTCAGAGAAAGCCGGTCGGCCAATTTGGTGAACTTTTAGAAACGTCTTTAAAAATCATCTTCTCCGAAAAGATTAGGAAATCGATTGACTAATTATTGAAGATAATCTAGTGAGCTGAACCATGTAACTATTAACACCTGCCCGCCACCGGCCAATCAAAATCAAGAATTCTGGGTACCATATTGACCTCTTTTATTTGATCAATCTTTGCGCAGAAACTGGGTCAATCTAGGTTTTTGGATATGAGGAATTCAAATTTGCTACTTTCGGAAACGTAGGGGGTGGGGTAGGGGGTGGTGGGTGGTGCTCTCTTAACCATGCCAACTTCCATAGCAACCAAAATGATGTGCATAGCAACAAGCATTACTGCTGGACCTTTCACGATGAAAATGACTTATAAAGATTTTTGGATATGCTGATTCCGAATACGGCAGTGTTGAAAGTGTCTGATCATTTCCTTATCAACCTGCCTAGCCCCATTAGCAAGTAAGTTGGTGTCCATAGCAACCGGGTAACTACTTGGAATGTTGCGATAAAAATCACTCTAGATATAGGTTTTAATGTATGCTGGGTTAGAATATCAAACTTTCGAATGTGTTTAACCAGTTGCGAAGCAACCAGGCAAGCCTTAGCAATCGAGAGTGTCTCCATAGCAACCAAGTAACTACTGGGAATTTCGTGATACATATTGCGCTACACAATACGAGGCTATTATGACAAACAGTCTTATCAACATCGTCGTTGTCGTG
>CM067359.1:25333743-25382461 GCA_034401795.1 Chaetoderma sp. LZ-2023a | reverse complement strand
CCTCCCTCGTGTTGGGATCGATCGATCTCTGAACTCCCTGACTATCAATTTCCAGAAAACTATACAGGTAAACTATTGACAATTTTTGAACCTATGGCGGCAACAGCGTCCAGTCAAATTAGTTTCAAAATATTCAACACCATGTTTATTAAATACTAGCGACACACACTTCGTACAACGTGTCAGGCTATTAAGAGTGAAAGACAGGCCATATAGAATCACTTATGACGTTAATGAGTATACGCCATTCTAGACACAGCTTAGCTGATTATGACGTGATATGACGTTAGATTGATAAATGGATTCTCTGGAAAGCGGAATTAATAATACAAAGGTGACGGCTATCAGGATTAACAAGTAATAGTTATCACATAATAATGCTTTTCCATGGCAAGACAGTTATCAAACCGTCCATCATCCATTCTTTATCCATCAGTGGAGCGCACCTTCTCCATGCTTGTGGCTCATGCCTCAAAACAAAATCATTGGCACACGATGCAGGATATATAATTCAATAACATTATAAGAAGCTTTTTTTGCAAACAAAGTTATTCTTTATAAGATAAAATTGTTATCTAATTTTCCAATGTGCAAATTATCATAACAAGAAATTATATGAATTTTCAACAACATCCTCGAGGCTTAACACTTTCTAATCAATGATGTAGGCCAGGCCACCCTTATCGCTTTACCAAACCCAAGAAGCTAATCAATGGCCCATTGCACTCCTCAACAGTATACAGAACATCCTATCCAGTGTAACTCTATGGCCGCAGCCGACACAAGATCGATGACTGCACTGACTTATGTCAAAGTGGCTATAAACATGAACGCAGCTGCGCAGACATTGTATGGGCTCAATGCATGGTTGTGTCAGTAGTTATGTCTAAACACTGGTATTTCCACAAAATCGGCATTGACGCATCACGAGCCCGTGGCATAATTAAACGTCTACTTAGAGTGTGTTTCCACAAAGTCTTCTCCGTAAATCAATATTCGTCAAAACCAGTGTAGAGGCTGGTATTGGCCGACTTGACCACTACAGGTTTACAGTTGATAAAGGTGCATATCCACACCAATATGATTGAAAATAAAATTGTTAAATTTGCACACATTTAAAAACTTAAATTGTGTGGCGCAATATAATGAAACCAGATAAATCTTAACATGTGATTTAACTCCGTATATATGTTGTTGGAATAATTATAGTAACTCTCCCATCTGATATATAAATGGCATGACTGATCTTTCTGGAAAACATTAGGTACGAACACGCAAAATCTAACGGTGATATAAAAAACTAATCAGCGTTAACCTTTTATCACAAATTTGTTTGCAGGATAATTTCAATTTTCTCATAGAAAATATCCATTTACAGACAAAGATAAAGCAGTTTTGTTAAAATTTAGCGCTGAAATGACCGGCTCGTTAACCGAATCAACCATTCCAGTGGACAATTAAAAATGTCCTCTTTTGGTACAAATGGATATTTCTTGAGCCATTCGCAGGAGGCCTTTTTTGCTGAATTGAGTGTGAAAGGATTAAGTGTTGTCATTCTGAAGCAGCCATTCATCTGCAGAATCCTGTCAGATAATTGACTATCATGAACTTTGCACTCGTATATTATGCATTAGACGCTTGCTTTGATACACTTAACTGTGTCACCTATGGCCACTCATGCCATGATCTGACTATTACTGTCACTTGTGCGATAATACACCAAACCTCAAAACAAATAGTTACCACAGACGAGGCGTAGATAACCTAGCGAGGAAATAATAAGGTTAGGCTGAACGCACGTTCGTTTATGATGTTCTGGTGATAGGAAATTGTATTAATAGATATTTCTCCCATAAGAAATCCATCAGTGCGACAAGGTAATGCTTGAGTCAAATGACGACATTTCCACAAGAAACGTCGTTGAATGGCAATATTACAGAACCGAACTATTAGCGTTACTTGGTTCTATAGGCGCAACCTATAGTAAGTAACCTGCATCACGTGACCACCTATTTATTGTGGCATCCTATATGCCACTCGGGTATATGACGTCATAAGTAGATACACTATTAGTGGACTGATGTCTCAATACCTACCGGCGTATCCAGCTTTGCCATGGACATTAAAATGTCCGTCAAGTGTACAAATTGTACTACAGCAACAGCACCCACTCATATAAGTTTCAAAAATTCAATATGTTATCTGTATATTTACGTTGAAATCGGAATCTGGGAATTCAGCTTTCAAAGTATGCAAATTGGTTTCAACACACATACAATGTGGATACCACTTAGCCGGCAATGAGCGGGTATAGCAAGAAATAGGCGGGGCATAGAAATAAATGGATCGGTTTATTCTGATTGATTGTTCGTGATTAAAGGTGGTCACTCAGATCAGGTTTTATTGCATTAATTAAATGTTTTATATTCGTCTACAATAAAATGAAAACTGATCTTCCGTGAGATTTAGAATAAACGAATCCTGATTATAGATTACACACTGCTAAAACGCATTCCGGTTACTTATCTGTTGTTATGACATCGTCCCAGTTTATTGTGATATTGTGATTATTGGAATTGATGACGCTATTCAAATAGAGCACATATATTCACGCGCTATATACATCATGGGTGCATATGGGTGTGGATGCGGAAGTAATATTCCAAACTTAAAAGCTCACATTTACACCAGAATGAACGTTTACATTATTTCTAATTCAACTTCACAACAGAAGAAATTATAAGAGTATTTATTACCTAGGAAACCTTGCATCCCATTACTCCGGCAATTGTCATCTGGCGGAAATGATGTAACGATATCGCTTATAACACTATCATAATATTGTTAAAAATGAATCCGTTTGATCATTGTTAATAGCAACCTTGGAAAATTTAACAGTCCAATTAAAAATCATTTAAGCACCGAGGTAATAAGATATTATGTTTGTCACTATATTTTGATGCGGTTTGTTCAAATCTCTCAGTTGTGAAAATTTACAGTGATGAACAAACAGTAAAAATGGTAAGAATACAACAGGAATTCACCTTTCCAGACTATCCATCTATCAGTCCGACGACATATGACGTCATAATCAGCTAGCGCCAGGTATGATGACATCATATCATGATCATTATGTCATAAATGATTCTATTTGGCCCGTCTTCAATTCTTAATAGTCTGACGCGTTGTATTAATTGTATGTCTATGCGGCTATTTAATAAACATGCTGTTGAAAATTTTGAAACTAATTTAACTGGACGCTATTGCTGCCATAGGCAGCCACAGCGCCCGGTCAAATTTGTTCCGAATTATTCAACATCTTACATGTATAGTTTTCTGGAAATTGATAGTCAAAGATTTCAGTGATCGATCGATTGCAACACGAGCGAGGTGTGGGTGGAGCTTAGCTAGAGATGGGCGGGGCCTAGCTAAAATTGGAAAGGCCCATTGTCGCTAAAATCCGAAATAATACCGTATGTGATAAATAACATCTCACACACGTTTAGTAAAATCTCATCGGGAAGTCACTAAATCTCGTTCCAAAGGAGATCTTGCTAAAGTTGTGTGAGAAATATGATATGAAATGGTAACTCGTGTGAGATCCTCTATATACGGAGTTAACTCACATGTTAAGATTTATTTGGTTTCATTATATTGCGCCACACTATTAAGTTTTTAATGTGTGCAAATTTAACAATTTGATTTTCAATCACTTTGGTGTGAATATGCACCTGTATCAACTGTAACCCTTTAATGGACAAGTCGGCCAATGCCGGCCTCTAAGGTGGGCTTGAGGAATGTTCATTTACAGGTCAGTAGAAGACGACGTGGGCACAAACTCTAAGTAGATGTTTAAGAGTTTAATTATGGCATAGGCTCGTGACATGTCAAAGCCAATTTTGTGGAAATACCCGTGTTTAGACATAACTACTGCAACAATCATACGTTGAGCCCATACAATGTCTGCGCAGCTGTGTCCATGTTTAAAGCCACTTTGACATACTCCATTGAAGCCACCGATCTTGTGCCAGGTGCGCCATAGAGTTACATTAGATAGGATGTTCTGTATACTGTTGAGGAGTACAATGGTCCATGACTTAACTTCTTGGCTTGGTAACGCGATAACGGTGACTTGGACTACATCATTGATTAGAAGGTGGAGCATAACAGCTGAAGTGATTAGGTGGGTGATCGGACTTCAGATAATGTCACTTGTATATTTAAATAATGGTGCTCATGCCATCAGGGCCGGATGCACGTGCAATATTTTTAGAGCTTTCAGTGCCTTCTCAACTCCTGGTGTTTTAATTGGTGTTAGCAATGACCAATAAAGTGGCTTTCCAGAGTTGGATACAGTGACTGGTTGTGTATAGTCGGTAATTCTCAGGGTTCGGGCTACCCGAGACATTTTGTGACACCCATTTGTGGCAGTGATTTCATCTGCTAGGGCGTCTGCTTGTTGAATTGCATGGTCTTTTAAGCGTTTGCTGATGTTGCGTAGAATGTGATTGAATTTTCAAGTTTGGCGTGGTCTTCACTTTGACCACTTAAATAGACGATGCACAGCTTTCTGCTCTGCTAATATGTTTACTACCTACTGGATCATCAGCATGCCTCGTTCGGCTGTTTGATAACCCTCATAAAAAGACGACGATAGGATCATGAAGATCTGACTAAGAGGATGTGCCTTACAGACGAACAGCGGATACGCCCGGCTTGGCGTCAGATGTAAATAGAGAATGTGTTAATGCAGACGATCGATGACTACACCTAGCCTGGTGTCAGAAGCAGAAGGTGCTAAATCAGGCGATCAGAAACAGATTTGTGCTCACTGGCAGTGGCGCCGTCGCAGTACGACTCCGGCGGCAGCATTTACGCCCTTACGGCTACACAAGCTTATCCATCAGCGACATCCATTTTCCTCACGCAACTGTGAGTTACCATTTGAATTACTTCTGTAATTATAATTTTATTTTAGTATGTTTAAGCACATTGTTGTTGCTTCAGAAATGACAATTTAGATTGAGTCACAAGTTGTCTTCAACTTAGTTACGAGTCTCTCCGTATATAAATATTGTACATGAATACAGGTAGTTAGTGTAAACAGTAAGGAAATACCCAAAGGGGGGCATTCACACCAAAACTCTCGAAAACAAAATCGTTAAAACCGCATACCCCTGGAGGCTCGCACCGCGTACCCTAACGCAATGAACTAAAGCACATTCTAACATGTGACGACGTCACACCGCACACATCAATACGATTTTCCGCTTGTGACTAGGAATTAGGGAATCGTGCTTCTTATTCAATTTCACAACTCCACTAATCCTCTTTCAATTAAATCCTCGCATGTCAGGACCGACCGCCTCGCGAAACTGAGGCACGCAATCCAAGCTTCCAAGGACACACCACATTAAGAAATCCAGTCTCAGGCGTTATGGTGAGAATGTGAGCCCTTAAATAATGAAGTAAATACACATTTCTCTTAACATTAGCCTATATTACAAAAAAGTCCTATCTGCAACAAACACTACTTTGGCCATCACCGTGATCAGTAAAGGCTGTTGGTACTTAAACATACTCGTCTGTTATACTATTTTCTCTTGGGGATCGATGGAGGGGGCTCTGTAGGATGTAGGTCTTACGACCACCATTCACTGAGGTTTCTTTGTTTTGTATGCTTAGCTGTTCTCCTGTTCGCATCAGCATCCAACCATATTTAAATCACTTTGTATTCCAAATATAGTCCTGGACATTTCTGAAGATGCGTTTTGGATTTTGTTTAGATTTGGATCGCCATTGAAGAATAAGTTCTCTGTGTGCAGCGCTGATAAAAAAATCGGTTGCCAACAAAAATGTTGTTTGACTTAAAATATTGTTTTATAGAAAAGCCACCATATACCCATCTATAGTGCAAATGTTAAACGCTAAAAGCCTCTTGTCACTTGAGTAGTGGTGCCTATATTTTATCAATGCAAACTCTCTATGTGGAGTGCTATAAACTAGATATTGTGAGCGTTCATTTTCTAATCCACGCATATTTATTACAAAATAATTGAAGCAAGTGTTGTGTGTCAGTCTAAAGTGGTTTTATGGGGGAAATGTAACGAAGCTCTCCCAGAGGGAATCTAACATGACGAGACAGGCCCATTTATATGGAATTTGACTAAGTGCTTGTGGAAGACACACCTGTCTAACAAAAGAACTCATTTTTCTGAATGTCTGGAACCAACCAATCTTCTAGAACAGAACAGCCTAATTGAGTGTCATTATTTATAATCCCTGGAGTCTACCACCTGGCACACGAACGCAGGCACATAGTCAGGCAGACCAACACGCACGCACGCACGCACGCACGCACGCACGCACGCACGCACGCACGCACGCACGCACGTACGCACGCACGCACGCACGCACGCACGCACGCACGCACGCACGCACGCACACACACACACACACGTACGTAAGCATGTGCACATGCAATGTATGCACACACGCGGACGCACGCAAACACGCACGCATACACGCGCAGTAATGAGTCCAGCTCACTAGAAGTCTAGATACAGTTTACTGGAGCCAGTAATGAGAGGTGAACAAGTCTAACATGGCTGCGTTCAGAATTCAGTTCCCAAACATACAAATCAATACGTTCATAGAACCAGCTGTAATTAGGCTCATGGCTGGCCTCTATTGTTTTCGTTCTACATTTATTTTTTGTTTTACTTTGTATTATTCCGCCGTCAAAAGCAATGTGTTGGTAAAGAAGAAACATGACACAGATATAGGGACTCATGGACAAAGGAAGCATTATAATTGCCTAATTGGCCATCTTTGTGATTTTCTGAAATCTTTCAAAAATTCTCGAAATTCAGAACCATTGCAATGATTGCGATACAATTTAGGGAATGACCTCTGTACCTAAGACCCATTACAGTTTGTTCAAGGGAGGATAATAGCTTGAAAAGCATGGCTGCCGCAGGGGACAATCAGCGTCGAGCCTTCTGGCGTCCACATTGAATTAAAATTTTTGATGGATTTTGAAGTCGAAGTTTTATATAGGTTTTGCAGATTCTGATTTTAAATTTGCCACCTTCGAAACTGTCGGATAAACAGTTTGGCGGTCATCTTTGATTTACTTGCTGCCACAACTCCCATACTAAAGCAATGGGAAAATGTCTTCTTCTCAAGAACCCTTGGGCCGATTCCAATTTAATTTTGCAGGACGTATGCTTAGGGGATAGAGATCCAAGTTTGTTCAGAGAAAGCCGGTCGGCCAATTTGGTGAACTTTTAGAAACGAGCTGAACCATGTAACTATTAACACCTGCCCGCCACCGGCCAATCAAAATCAAGAATTCTGGGTACCATATTGACCTCTTTTATTTGATCAATCTTTGCGCAGAAACTGGGTCAATCTAGGTTTTTGGATATGAGGAATTCAAATTTGCTACTTTCGGAAACGTAGGGGGTGGGGTAGGGGGTGGTGGGTGGTGCTCTCTTAACCATGCCAACCTCCATAGCAACCAAAATGATGTGCATAGCAACAAGCATTACTGCTGGACCTTTCACGATGAAAATGACTTATAAAGATTTTTGGATATGCTGATTCCGAATACGGCAGTGTTGAAAGTGTCTGATCATTTCCTTATCAACCTGCCTAGCCCCATTAGCAAGTAAGTTGGTGTCCATAGCAACCGGGTAACTACTTGGAATGTTGCGATGAAAATCACTCTAGATATAGGTTTTAATGTATGCTGGGTTAGAATATCAAACTTTCGAATGTGTTTAACCAGTTGCAAAGCAACCAGGCAAGCCTTAGCAATCGAGAGTGTCTCCATAGCAACCAAGTAACTACTGGGAATTTCGTGATACATATTGAGCTACACAATACGAGGCTATTATGACAAATAGTCTTATCGAAGCAAAGAATGAACAAATAAATTAAAGAAATTAGGAAGGAATGAAAGAAAGATAGAATAAATCAAAGAAAGATGGAACGATATGAATAAAGAAAGATAGAATGAAAGAATGAAAGAATCAAACAAACAAAGAAAGAAAGACAGAAAGAAAGACAGAACGAAGGAAAGGGAAGAATGAAGGAGGGGTGAGAGAGGGAGGAATGAATGGAGGGATGGAGGGAGTGGGGAGTGAGTGAGAGAGGGCTGGATGCAGATGGAAGGGCAGGGTAGGGAGGGAGGGAGGGGAGGGAGGGCGAGAAAGAAGAAATACAGAAAGAAAGAAAGATAGAACAACCGAAAGAAAGAAATAAAGAAAGAAAAAGAGAGACACGAAAGAATAAAGAAAAAAGGTAGGAATGACTGAATGAAGGAATGAAAGATTGAAAGGGGAAAAATGGAGAGAATGAGAAAAAAATGAACTAATGATAAAAGAAAGAATTACTGATGGTAACAACGGAAGAAATAAGGAAAGAAGATAAGCAAAGAAAATACAAGAAAGAATGAAGAGCGTATGAAAGATAGAAAGATATAAAGAAAAAAGAATAAAGAAAGAAAGAAAGAAGGAGAGAAAGAATTAAAGAATGAAAGGCAGAATTATAGTAGGAAGGACGGAAATAATAATATTGGAAGAAAGAAAGATGAAAGCAGAGAAGTAGGGGAGGTGATACAGTGAGACATTGACTAGAGATAATTAATAAATTTAGTTACCTTACTGCTATGCAATTATCTTGATCATCCGCCATCTTGATGTATTTAGTGTATTATGTCTGTATGTGTATGGGGGACATGGGTATAAGAATCAGGTCTTAGCATGTTCCCATTTGAGCAAAACATAGATTCTGCTTAAAACAAGATATTATCTAAATTCACTGTTTAAAGAGGTACATCCAATTCACACGTGCGTGTGTAGTGATCTAAGTGACTCACCGGCTCACTACATCACCACTTCACTCACTCACTCACTCACTCACTCACTCACTCACTCACTCACTCACTCATTCACTCACTCACTCACTCACTCACTCACTCACTCACTCACTCACTCACTCACTCACTCACTCACTCATTCACTCACTCACTCACTCACTCACTCACTCACTCACTCACTCACTCACTCACCTCACTCACTCACTCACTCACTCACTCACTCAGACACTTACTCACTCACTCACTCACTCACTCACTCACTCACTCACTCACTCACTCACTCACTCACTCACTCACTCACTCACTCACTCACTCACTCACTCACTCAGACACTCACTCACTCACTCACTCACTCACTCACTCACTCACTCACTCACTCACTCACTCACTCACTCACTCACTCACTCACTCACTCACTCACTCACTCACTCACTCACTCACTCACTCACTCACTCACTCACTCACTCACTCACTCACTCACTCACTCACACACCCACCCACCCACCACCCACCCACTCACTCACTCACTCACTCCTTCAGTCCCTCCATCCTCCCTTTCATTCCTACCTTCATCCCTCCATCATCCCTCCTCTCTCACATCATTCATTCCATCATTCCTCTTTCCTTCATTCCTTCCTTCCTTCCTATGGAAACTTCGCCCCTTTCCTTCCTCATTCCCCCTCCCTCCCTCCCTTGTCCACTTCCTCCATCACTCCTCCACTCTCTCATATATCCCTCTCTCCCTTCCATCCCCATGCTGTCATCCATCCCTCCTCCCTCGTCCCCTGCCTCCTTCCCTCCCGATCTCTCACCCTTTTTTCTTTCCCTCCCTTTCCCCAGCCCTCGCTCCCTCCTTCCCTTCATTTCTCTCAAGTTTACATACCAACCCACCAACCCATCAACACACCCACCCATCGACCCACCCACCCACCCACCCACGCGCACGCTCGCACGCACGCACGCACCCACGCACGTACTCACACACCCAACAATTCATCCACACCCACTCCCCTACACACACACACGCATGCACGCACGCACGCACGCACGCACGCACGCACGCACGCACGCACGCACGCACGCACGCACGCACGCACGCACACGCATGTAAGCATGCACGCGCGGACGGACGCACGGACGCACGTGCACACGTACACACGCACGCACGCGCGCGCACACACGCGCACGCAACACGCACGCACGCTCGCACGCACGCACGCGCATACACAATAACCATTCGCAGACCAACCCGCACAGCCCAGCCGGCCCACTAAACCATCAGCCATCCGACCTGCCCGTCTGTTCAAAACAACACTAATTAAAGCAAACTGCACCCGGGTAAAATTGAGTTTATATTATACTAATCATGTGTTACCTTCTAGACGATAATCCTATATTACCTCAGGGTCAGCCCAGATAGAAAATGCATTTTTCTTCTCTCCAAACACGTCTCAGTCTATTTATTAATACCTTTCAGTGACTGACAGCCTTGGCCGTCAAACTTTCCATTGATAACTCCCCCGGTAGCTAACAGAGGTACTAATCTGTGTGTTATCATCGCCGTGTCTGTGTTTGTCGTAGGAACTTCATATAAAAGCGCTTAAATCCCTACTTATTCTCAGTGGACCCAAAGGTCATGGTCATTTTGACACCTGGTTAAGAATAGGCTACTTAGGGAGAATATTGTCTTGTGCTCGCTTGACACGGAGAGATTTTAGAAACATGCATGGCTTAGCCCATTGAACACTGATATCCGTAAATCATATGTGAGGGACCCCCTCACTTATGTATCTGACATCAGAATCAAACTATGCCACTCCTCGGCTGTCGCTACAATCAAATGACTTAGGTTGATAACTAAAGTGAGAGATGTGTACCACTAAGCGGTTATGTTTTCGATTTTAATATGAGCTTAGACATTTTTAACATTGATATATGAAGTATGTATTAACGTAATCTGATGATTATTTAACAATAAATCCAATAGGCAAGAACTCTGGACCTGTTAATAATTTTTAAAACAATTTGACTGAAGTTTGTTGGTGGCGCTATGGAATAATTATGTAGTCTGCAAAAATTCAACAGGCAGACCATTAAAAGATGAACGTAAATTACATGTCTTAATCACGTATGTAATGTGCTATGTGTGGAAACAGAACGTTGTCAGTGATTTCATATTGAAAGATTTCTAGCTTGTGGCCAAATCGTGTAATATATCGTATTTTGTAATGTCCTGCGTCACTTCTCATAGAGAATACACGTCTAGACAGAGATTCCTGACAGTTCCCCAGAGGTATCATTTGACTGACATAGTGTTTGCAATAAATTCTATCTTATAGCACCGATCAAAAGGTGGGATTATACAGAATGTCGTTGATGGACGAATCGTGTTCAATATATGAAAGGTGCACGTTTAATATAACGTGCTTTGACCTCACACCATTCCACTCAACTGTGATTCTCTCTCTCTCTCTCTCCCTCCCCCCTCCCTTCCTCCCTCCCTCCCCCTCTCTCTCTCTCTCTCTCTCTCTCTCTCGCTCTCGCTCTCCCCGTCTCTCTCTCTCTCTCTCTCTCTCTCTCTCTCGCTCTCCCCGTCTCTCTCTCTCTCTCTCTCTCTCTCTCTCTCTCTCGCTCTCCCCGTCTCTCTCTCTCTCTCTCTCTCTCTCTCTCTCTCTCTCTCTCGCTCTCCCTGTCTCTCTCTCTCTCTCTCTCTCTTTCTCTCTCTCTGTCTCTCTGTCTCTCTCCCGCTCCCTCTCCCTCTCCCTCTCCCTCTCCCTCTCCCTCTCCCCCTCCCCCTCCCTCTGTCTGTCTGTCTGTCTGTCTGTCTGTCTGTCTGTCTGTCTGTCTGTCTGTCTGTCTGTCTGTCTGTCTGTCTGTCTGTCTGTCTGTCTGTCTGTCTGTCTGTCTGTCTGTCTGTCTGTCTGTCTGTCTGTCTGTCTGTCTGTCTGTCTGTCTATCTATCTATCTATCTATCTATCTATCTATCTATCATCTATCGCTCTTCAACACTCTATTTATCGTCACAAATTCTGCAAATGTATTTTATCTCAAACACGTATCAGCAGTGGGCGAGGGGTGGTGGTCAGGATAATAAATTCTTGGAACATGACTGGCATGTTATTATGCATTTATTATCCTAAACGAATGTGTTATGTTTTATTTATTATTCTAGAATGCTTGCAAAGGTACATCACAGTTAGTAAACAGAAGGGAACTATATCACGCGTCGTCAGACAATAACTAATGTGCTTGTCTTTTCCCAAGTTATCAAATTAAGGAAAACCTGAACATTGAGTTTCATAATCTTAGCCATTCAGCGCTTGAAATGTTTCTCAATTTCAAAACAGTTATACAGCATAGCTGTTCCAAATTTTGAAATTAATTTGAATGGAACCTAGTGGCTGCCGCTTTCTTTAGAGTTTAGGAGAAGATCTACAGACTCACAAATTTTCATCTATCCAAAAGCAGCATAGACATTCTGCCCGTGGAGTGATAGAATGCGGATTGGCAGCTGTAGTATTTGCCTGTATTCGTCTATATGTTCACTGATCCACATTGTCTGCAGTGGGCAGGAGAACATGAATATATGGCTGGAGATATTGTGTCTACACACGTGCGTGCGTACGTTGGCGCGTGCGTGAAAGATGCTGAATATTATTAATGCCACTTCACTCAGTCAGATTTTAATCAAATAACAGCTAAAATATGTCCAATAATAATATTGTATCGCAAATACTGTTCCGCAAATCGTGTTTCGTATACGATCATAGATGTTGGATTAATTGATTATTACGCGCACCATAAATCCATAAATTTGCGTCACATGTATTTGTGCAATTGACATATCCAGTTTTAGCTATGGTTCGCCTATCCCTAGTTAAGCTCTACCCACGCTTCGCCCGTGTTGGGATCGATCAATCCACCAACGCCCTGACTTTAATTTGTTGAATATTTTGAAACTAATTTGGCTTATAGCAGCAACAGCGCCCAGTTAAATTACTTTCTAAATATTCGACGGAATGTTTATTTAATAGTAAAGATATACAATTCGTACAACATGCCTGACCAGCTAAGGACACAACTTTCGATACATTCAGATTTTTGCGCAAAATTAAGTCTGAAACTTAACAGGATTTGGAAACTATCCCTGATAATGCTGCGGATCACAGGCCTACCAAGATTCGCCACAATCGTCCAATCACAGGCGCAGGAGAATCTCGGAAATGTGGAAAGAAAAGGTATAAATTAGACCTACTTCATCCAAATCAAAAAACTTTTGTGAGCTTTCAGAACAAAAACAAATTTCAAATTCAGTCCAATTTAGATTGCGATTCCGAAAACGTGATTTATGTAATATCTTGTAAATTGTGCCAAAAGCAATATGTCGGTGAAACCAAATGCCCTTTAAGATGGCGAGCTACTAGACACCTTTGCGATATTAGACATGAAAAATACACGCATGTCGCTGAACACTTTAACCTTCCTGGCCATTCAGTCGTAAAAATGTAGAAATTTCCGAAATTTTGAAAGATGAATATCATAAATTACAGAATAATTTAAGACAGCCTCTCTAATAGCATTTAGGAAAAATCCGAATCTACGTGACATATTGGTAAAATCCAAATTAACTGGACAAACATCATCATCTTAAAGTTGTCCAATATTTATAAGGCCATCTCGCCTCTATAAAACAAAAATAACAAATCTCAGGCAATAAAATAAATAAAAAATATTTTCAATTTTTTGAAAATTCTGAGCCAGCGCCGTAACCATATTACTACCTACCAGCCAGTGCCAGTTCTGTTATTTTATTGACTTACTAACCAACTAATTATGTGCACCTGTCTATACCGTCAGGCAAATCTGTCATTCCACTCATCAATTAATATGGTCTGTCTTCTCAAATTGTGATTTTGTAATTGGGAGTTGGATGGGATGGATGGATGGATGGATGGATGGATGGATGGATGGGTGGGTGGGTGGGTGGGTGGGTGGGTGGGTGGGTGGGTGGGTGGGTGGGTGGGTGGGTGGGTGGGTGGGTGGGTGGGTGGATGGATGGATGGATGGATGGATGGATGGATGGATGGATGGATGGATGGATGGATGGTCTGACGGATAGATGGTCTGGATGGATGGATGGTTCTGGGTGGGTGGGTGGGTGGATGGGTAGTATGGATGGATGGATGGATGGATGGATGGAAGGACAGGTGGTCTGGATGGATGGATGGAGAGATGGACGGAGGATCTGGATGGATGGATGGTCTGACTGCTGGATGGATGGATGGTTTGGCTGGTTCTGGATGGATGGTTGGGTGGGTGGCTGGGTGGGTGGGTGGATGGATGGATGGATGAATGGATGGAGTGATGGATGGAAGGACAGGTGGTCTGGATGGATGGATGGGGGAATGGAGGATCTGGATGGATGGATGGTCTGACTGATGGGTGGAGGGTTAGGGATGAAAGATGGATGGATGGATGGATGGATGGATGGATGGATGGATGGATGGATGGATGGATGGGTGGGTGGGTGGGTGGGTGGGTGGGTGGGTGGGTGGGTGGATGGATGGAATGAAGGAAGGATGGATGGATGGATGGATGGATGGATGGATGGATGGATGGAAGGATGGAAGGACATGTGGTCTGGATGGATGGATGGGTGAATGGAGGATCTGGATGGATGGTCTGACGGATGGATGGTCTGGATGGATGGATGGTTCTGGGTGGGTGGGTGGGTGGGTGGGTGGATGGGTAGTATGGATGAATGGATGGATGGATGGATGGAAGGACAGGTGGTCTGGATGGATGGATGGAGAGATGGATGGAGGATCTGGATGGATGGATGGTCTGACTGCTGGATGGATGGATGGTATGGCTGGTTCTGGATGGATGGTTGGGTGGGTGGCTGGGTGGGTGGGTGGATGGATGGATGAATGGATGGAGTGATGGATGGAAGGACAGGTGGTCTGGATGGATGGATGGGGGAATGGAGGATCTGGATGGATGGATGGTCTGACTGATGGGTGGAGGGTTAGGGATGGAAAGATGGATGGATGGATGGATGGATGGATGGATGGGTGGGTGGGTGGGTGGGTGGGTGGGTGGGTGGATGGATGGAAGGAAGGAAGGATGGATGGATGGATGGATGGAAGGATGGAAGGGCAGGTGGTCTGGATGGATGGATGGAGGGATGGGAGTAGGATCTGGATGTATGGATGGTTCTGGATGGATGGGTAGGTGGTATGGGTGGGTGAATGGGTGTATGGATGGATGAATGTATGTATGTATGTATGTATGTATGTATGTATGTATGTATGTATGTATGTATGTATGTATGTATGTATGTATGTATGTATGTATGTATGTATGTATGTATGTATGTATGTATGTATGTATGTATGTATGCATTTATATAGCGCCAATTCCAGAATTAACTGCCCAAAGGCGCTTTACAAAAGTTAAAGCTAATTTAAAATAGTGAAATATGCTTTTTGGAACAAATGGGTTTTTAGAAGAGTTTTGAAAGCCTCAACATTGTTGCTGTTTTGAATGTTGGATGGAAGGTCGTTCCAAAGTTTTGGTCCAGCTATGGAGAAAGCACGCTCTCCAATGACAAGATTGGAATTGGGTACTACGCAGAGTAGCTGTTCACTCGATCTTAGTGCTCTCGGTGCTATTCGTCTAGTTACGAGTGATGATAAATACGGTGGGGCTAAGTCATGGATGGAAGGACAGATGGTCTTGATGGATGGATAGAGGGATGGAGGGATGGATGGATGGAGGGTCTGGATGAATGGAATGTCTGACTGATGGATGGATGGTTGGTTCTGGATGGATGGGTGGATTGGTGAATGGATTGATGGATCAGACTCCTCCTTCCTTCACTCCACCCTCCTTCTTTCAGCCCTTCATTCCCTCTCCTCTTTCCCGTCCTTCCCTCCAATTTTCCCCAGTTTGGAGAAAGATTTTGAAATTAGGTTTACTGAAAGTTTTATTGCTGTGAGAAACAACAAAATACATTCAGCAGCACAATACTCAAAATTAGTTTTTAAAGAATTTTCAGTATTAAAATTAAAAAAGAAATTCTTAATAAAATTGACAAAATCATTCCCAGTTTAAAGCTTAGTTCTAGCTGAATAAATCAAACATTGAAAACAATACCAATCTGGCGCCTTTGAAGAATAGAAAACAATTCACTGAATTAATGGCCGAGGTTTGATCCTTTGATCAATGACCTCTCCCAAACCTCACTCGGAAACCCTAGAGCTCAATCAATAGCAAAGGGCACAACACAATTGAATCTAGCACCTATGGTGGCCTGAATCTTTATTGAAAATAAGTTAGCTAACTTCAAAGCAATTGAGTAATTTTCGAAGACAATCCCCTAAAGCCAGCCACCCTAATAAATAGACAGGAATTATGATGGAAGGACAGATTTGTTCTCAAGGCTCTGAAGTAGGTTATTCTTAACCGAAACCGGTCAGCCAAGCACGACGGTATCATAAAATTGTGAGTTATATATTAATTGCTATTATTGTATTGATTGTATGTTTAAATATTAAAATGCTACTAATCCTTCATCTTCCATTTCAGGTATATTTAAATTGTGTAGGCTTGTAAACTTAGTAGGCTTGTGGTTCTATGTAGGCTTGTAGATTTAATTATTCATCACTCATGTTTCAGGTTTTAATTTCTAGATCAGCCCTTTAATTTAAACTAGACAATTGTTGGTTAGAGCTTGATTACCTCCCTTGCATAGATTTGTTGACTGGCCCAGTTGTTGCTAAATTTGTTGGTTTTTTATCATTTATTAGAGCATAATATCACAATGGCTAGAACGAGCAAGGGCAAGAGACGGAATGTCAACCATGAGGACAGCAGTCCGTCTCCTCCCCAGGCTCGACTAGTCAAGTGCTATTATATGATAATACAATGTTTTCACCACATAGGTGTCCTAACCAGCAATTTGGGCTCCAACACCCTGCCAACCGGTCTGAGCAGGAAGGTGAGCGAACTCTGCCATTTCATTAAGCCAGCTATGCCCAATATAGAGGTAGTAAGTGACATCAAGAAAGTTAACTTTGTTTGGGCACATTCCATCATTCGAGCTATGATAGACCATTACAATTTCAGTTTAGGCACCATCATGTCCGAAATTATCATAGCTCAGACCGCGCCAAACCTTAATTTAGGTAAGGCAAAATCAATAGCCATTAGATGGGCAAAAGCCAACTATGGCAAAAAACTTCACGTCAAATCAATCGAGGCATTCTATCAATTCATTAGGCCTTTTGACCCTCACTTTCAACAGAAAGCGCAAAATTGCCAAGTTAACACCCCTACTGCAAGGTCATCCGAGACCGTACCAGTCATTCCACCACCTTCAGAACTCAGGAAACGGCTCAGGTCACCGACCGATAGCCCCCCACCAGTGAAGAGAACGGATACTCGGTCATCACCGATATTCCTATTAGACTCTCCTGTGGACCCTCTTCAGATTCCTCTACCTGGCTCCCCACCACCCTTGTCTCCAGAGGAGTTCCCTCCCCTTCCACGGAGAGTCGATGCTAATCATAAATCTGGTCCAAGGACCAAATCAACTCCTGTGGACCCTAGTAAGATACCTCTACCAGATACACCACCTCCTCTGCAAAGCAGAAAAGGACCTTAGCATTTATCAATTCATCTGTAGAATCCCTGCATATAAAGGTCTCTGTCATCCCTAGTCTACCAATTTCTGAGTTTGAAGACGTCCAGGATAATATCCATTGGAGTGAAAAAACTGCTAATGCATTGTATTATAGCTGGTTAACTTTTCTTAATTTAAACTAACTGAGGGTCAGGGTACTAACCACCCCGGTATCGGGCTGGGTAGTGATATTGTTAATCTCACTGGCGCCACATTAACTGAAGCAGAAAAATCAATACTCAATCGTGGCCTAACATTTGTACCAACTCCTAGGCCCAAATTAGGCATAGATGCACTTTTAGATAATGGCTCAATGGAAGTTCTTGAATTTTCCACACAGTGTCAAATTAGCCGACTTTTTTCGAAACTCGAAAAGTAATATTCTGCCATTTGTTGAAAGAACTGGGTGGGCATCAGACTCAAAATTAGTCGACCCAGCGATCTCCGACAGTATAAAAATTGTAAAAGAACGTATTGAAAATGTTAAATTTCCGAAAAATCATAAAAATTTGTCATATGAGGAACGTCAAGCTTTAACAGGATTGCGTAAAAACAATGACATTGTCATTAAACCTGCTGGATAATAATATTGTATCGCAAATACTGTTCCGCAAATCGTGTTTCGTATACGATCATAGATGTTGGATTAATTGATTATAATGCGCACCATAAATCCATAAATTTGCGTCACATGTATTTGTGCAATTGACCTATCCAGTTTTAGCTATGGTTCGCCTATCCCTAGTTAAGCTCTACCCACGCTTCGCCCGTGTTGGGATCGATCAATCCACCAACGCCCTGACTTTAAATTGTTGAATATTTTGAAACTAATTTGGCTTATAGCAGCAACAGCGCCCAGTCAAATTACTTTCTAAATATTCGACGGAATGTTTATTTAATAGTAAAGATATACAATTCGTACAACATACCGGACCAGCTAAGGACACAACTTTCGATACATTCAGAGTAGAGTATAATCTGGCTTCTCAAAATGTTGCTTTTATGTTACTCTACAATCTTCTATATGCTATATGTAAATCAATGGACCTTTCCATTTTTAGCTATGCCCCGCCCATCACTAGCTAAGCTCCACCCACACCTTGCCGTGTTGGGATTGATCGATCCCCGAATGCCCTAGCTATCAATTTCCTGAAAACTATACAGGGAAGCTGTTGAATATTTTGTAACTAATTTGACTGGGTACTGTTGCTGCCTATGGCAGCAACAGCGCCTAGTCAAATTAGTTTCAAAATATTCAACAGAATATTTATTAAATAGTAAAGGCAAACAATTTGTACAACAAGGCATAGACCGTCTTCAAATATGCGTTCGTAACGTACTTATCGACATCATTCATGACGTCATTCATTATGATGTCATTCTACACATCACGCAGTTCATTATGACGTCATATGATGGGTGGGTACTCTGGAAAGGTGAATTGAAGAAGTAGGTCACCAGATGTCAAAAGATCACCGATTTTGTCCGCTGCTACGACTACTAATACCAAATAATGTAATCAGTAAAATGTACATTGTTGTGACATCTTGAAACATGAGTATTAACCACGGTATGCCCAATCTAAATGGTCAAAGTTCATTTATTTCAATAAGAATTGTTAGTGTGGCAATCGACAAAATGCTCATTTTTAAAAATAAGTGCAATTATGGGGAACTGACAAATGAAATAACCATAACTCGACAGCAGTTTCAAACATAATAATGACTGACTGGTCAAAGTATCCCTTATACTTCTCTCTATCACTCCATACACGGTATCTGTAAATCAATTGAATAATTCGGTCAGTAGTGATCAAACGGTCAACAATTTAAACCACTGCTTACAATCCTGCAACTGCACAGCTGTAGCTGAGCAAGTGCTAATGAAAGAATCTTTAATGTTACCATCTTGAGGATTGAGTGTTCGACAGGGTCCAACAAGTGTAAAGGCCGACTATTCATTTTTTTCATGGAATTTTATTACTGTTGTAAAGGAGCTATTTCCCACCTATATCAGAATACGGCGGATTAGCTGGGTGGAACTAGCTCTGCTACACTTCAGGATGAGACGTCAAGTTAAGACACTTTAATAAACAATAACCAAGATTGTGCTTCAACTATTACTGATATTAACCTTTTAATGATACTAAACTTTACGTCAAGCGATATACTGGTGATAGTAAATGTTACAAACACTAATTATCTATCTGTAGAAAACCATCTCTAACTCTATGAATCTCTATATCTACCTGTCTGACTGTTGATAAATCTATCTCGTAACCAATCTCTGACTATAAATCTATATCTTTAGCCAATTCTATCTCTCTATCTCTAGCTCTGCCTCTCGCTGTTTCTCTCACTCATTCTATCTCACTCAGTCTATCTCTACATTCAGGCTCATTTTATAAATAGCTGTATCCAGGCAAACAAACACAAAACAAGTTCTAAATATTCAAAGCGTGTCAAAAACAATTTCAAAAGAGCAATTCTAAAAACGTGATATTACTTGCTACATGCATTAAAATTAAATACACATTATTACGGATTACATTCTTTGTGCATGGTGATAATATGGTTACTGAAATAAATTGAAAACATGATGATTATTTTGAAAACAACTGGAATGAAAGTTGCTATGCCAGAGGCAGAAGCAACTTTCTGTCAAATTATTTTCAAAATACTCAGCAGTCCTCACGTCATAATTCCATGGAACCTGTTTGTTTCACTTCAGAATGGACTTCAGAATGAAAAGGGTTTAGCCGGCCTAAGAAGCAATTTCTAGTACAGTATAGCACAGAAGTAATCAAACGTGTTGACAAAACAGAATAAAATGTACTGTCGAGAATTTTAACCCCAAGTGGACCGGAAGACCTTGCTGCCCAAGGAACTTGAATGCAGCAACTGTCCTTCGATCGAATTATGCCCAAAATACACAACAGAACATTTCTTACTAACATGTTTCTGTTTACGTTGTCTGATACCTTTTGTCTTACTTCTGAGCTGTACTGTATATAGGCAATATTATAGAAAGTTCATGAACTAAAAATGTCTACAAACATGATATTTCTAACACGCCGGGCACTGGTAATTATGAGGCCATTGTGAATTCAGCTATTGTTCTAAATGTGTATAGCCAGGAACAGTCACGCTTGACTGCACTGTTTACCGTTGAATGGGCGAATTCTGCGATAAATTACACATTTTTATTTATTCAACTGAATAATTGCTACGCCTTGCCGTATAGCACCGCCACTATGACAATTAACAGAAGAGGTTTCATTTTTTTAAATATCAGAAAATGCAATGGGTCAAGTTTTAGCTATTCCCCGCCCATTTATGGCTAAGCTCCACCCCCTTTTGCCCGTGATGGGACAAATCGAACCCTGCACTCTCCGAATCTCAATTCCCAGAAAACTATACAAGTAAGCTGTTGGAGATTTTGAAACTAATATGACTATGTCATCAATAGCGCCCAGTCAAATCAGTTTCAAATTATTCATCAGAATGTTTATTAAATGTGAAGAGAAAAATTCGTGCAACTGGACGGACTATTAACCGTGCATTATGGATTAAATTCATTACGTAATCGATTATGACGTCAGCCGACATATGACATAATTGATTATCACGTCATATGATTGATTGAGAAACTGGAGTAATCAATTACGTGATACTGATAAATGATCAATCTACCTAAACTAGAGTAATGACCGACCACTTAAAATATTCTTAATAGTCTCCTCCAGAATCTTATATATGTTATATGGTTCAATAGTTAGGCTACACTAGGTCAGGAGGTCACTGTTTTCCCGCTACCTAAAATCGAGCAATTGTTCATTATTATGACTGAGAAAGTGCTAACACGATAATATGTTGATGCTAACATCTTGCAAAGTGAATAATAGACAACACGTGGCATATTTAAAAGGGACGGTGATAAAGTATATCATGAAATCGTGTTATTATGATAACTGACAGAATGACCATTTTGAAAATAGCAGAAAAATGCAATTATAGCTTACCGAAAAGTAAAAGGAACATAGCCATTACATGCCGTAACATTCGAAATGTGCTTTGCGTTGCCTTCTATAATATCATACATGCTGCATTCAAATCAGTGGCCCAGTTGGCCGGGTCAAAGAACTCTACACACGAGTCCCAAACATGAATATCAGCTGTTCTTGCAATGCCAAAATTGGAGACATGAGGGCTGTACCAAATTAAGTTCGGGATCACTGATCAGAATAGATCTCTATAACCGGATGGTGAAAATAAGGATAACGAGACGATAGCTTTTTTAAAGCATAAAATGAAAATCAGTTGAAGTGTAATACCTTCTCATGTTATGATTTAGTAAGTCTTTTATTCCATGGTTTACGGCAACGTTTGTATCAGGAAATAACATGAGATAGATAGATAAATATTCTAGCTGTGGAAACATGCTAAAATCCATTTTCTATGAATCTGTGTCGTGCTTACTTATCTGAACCAATAAAAGTCACTAGATAATACTTTGCTATGCCGATTGGCAACCGAGAATACACTTGATCTATCACAGCTGCGTATGATATAGATTGCAATGTGTTACGGATGAATAAAGGAGCAGACAGATGCTTCGACATGGCAAGGACACTGAATAATATATCAACATTAAATTACCAAATGTTAATGGATCTTTCCAGCTTATCCATCTAGCATATGATTTCAAAATTACCTACATGGTGTATAGGATTACGTCTTAGTCAATGACAGCATGTGTGACGTAGATAATATCGTCACGAACGCTTAATAGATGGCGGACTAAGCATTGTTTTACGAATTGTATGTCTTTACTATTTAATCAAAATGCTGTTCTATATATTGAAACTAATTTGATTGGTCATTGTTGCTGCCATATGCTTACCTGTATAGTTTTCTGGAAATTGATAGTTAGGGAGGGCAAGAATCAATTACTCGCAACACTAGCGACGTGTGGATGGAGCTTAGCTAGATATGGGTCAGGCATAGCCAACACTGAATATCTCCATTGAAAGGAAAAGGAAATGTAAGTGTCCTACAGTAAGCAACATAAGTATCTTATGGTAAGTAACATGCATATTCAACTCTAAGTAATGTAAATCTACTTAAGACATTAGCATTCATCCTCATTCCCCTTACTGAATGGAAACATTGTCCAATTCTTTATGTCAACAGTTTATAATTTAAGACAATGGCTGCTTTTGTAAGATGCATTTGGCGGATCTATTCTGTACAGAATATCATCTTTCGGTATCCATAGACAGTGTTGGTGCTGGGCATGACCTTTTCAAAATATCGGGTCCATATTCAGAATGACACTCGTCCATGTGCACCACATCCCTTCATAGATAGCAGCATCACAATCCTCGACCTGATTGGTGTCTCCATTAATACTATTATTTTCTCGAACAGCGTACTCGAGGATTCCAACACCATCTCCATGTTAACCTTCATTGCCATCTTAAAGTGGAGCATCTGGAAGAATCTCTGTCTCAGCACTGCTACGACCTCTTCGCATTTGGTCTGTCCATGTCTGGCAGAAACCTCCGCTGATCCATACTGTGAATGCTTAGAAGTATGGACGTCATGAACCCATGAATTTCATCATCCAACTGTAAAATCCAGTCATGAAAATAATGTGTGTGCAAGTAAAATCGGGATAGTCAGCTATCCCGTCTAGATGACCACCGTCCAAACGCACTCTAGATGAGTACGTCCAGCTGGTTAACAAGCTAACTCAGTCTCGGTAGTAAATTCTCGGCATAGCGATCTTTATTAATAAGCGTGTTCATAAAGATCTGCGAGATGGTACAGGGATATTTATATTTGTATTTACCGGTATTGATAGATAAAATTAGGTAACAGATGTACAATCTCTGACGAGCATGCCAAGTTTCTCATGCAAGAATCAATGGGCTCACGCAAGACTGATTGATGTCGACCCTCAGAAATTGGAAATGTTGACATAGAGTATCTGACTAGGAATCCCGACGAGTACACGATTCCAGATGAGTAATCCTGACGAGTACTCGATTCCTGAACAGCACGTCTGTCGGGACGTGACACGTGTGCGCTGGAATCGCTGCAAGCACACATAAAGTTGGTTGAGCACGCTGTAATCACCGAGTGAATGGAATCAGACCCAACAAACGGGACCATCCTGTATAAACCACATGGCAGTGCGTTTGCGCGCCAGTCTTGCTCAACAGAGGTGTGCAATTGTTTCTCGTGTAGACCAGTCAAGAAAAGCATCCAGTCGAGTTCATTTAAGTAATAGTTAGTATAGAGTCCTGGTCACGGTGGTTATCTGGATGGTTAGATACGCTATGTCCAAGTAATACCATGATAGTATTATTTGAAGGCGAGTTCATAAAAAACCCCGTGAAAGGAGATATTGTTGTAATAATATTTGATTAGTGAGAAAATCGAAGAAGTCTGAGCTAAATCTATGGTCCAATCTGTTTGGAGGGACGCTTTAGGAGCAACATTGTCTCTTTGAGGAGGCAACCTCCTCTCTACCCGAAAAGTCAAGTCAGATAGAGTAAACATAGACACCCACACCACTCCATCAACAATTCCATTCACCATCTGTCGAACGAGGCGAGTGAATTGTTGATACGCAACTGTCGTAACAAGACGTTTTTGGTAAAATTGTCCACCCCTCCACATCCACCCCATTCTCCAATGTTTCAGAGTAGCATCGTGTCACACTTGTTTTCAGGACCAGCACGTCTTATCCAACTCAATGCAGATTCATTGTGCGCTTTATGGATCAGATATTCCTGCTCTCGAAATTGACATTCTTCTCCTGGCACCGCGTTCTTGGTACCAAAAAGACGTCCATTTTCATTCATGCCTGGTGTGGCCATATGTATGTCCTGTTTATCTGTTAGAATGATGAATGACTTGTGAACCAGGTCACCATCATATTTTTAATAAACTAATCGGATTGTCGCGTTCCGGTGATCAATCTTGACACTCTTTCGTATCTGGACAGAACATTTGGGCACAGATGCGTACATTCGGTAACGTAAGAATCGGTAATATACGTATCAAGCACTTAGCACTATTGCTTTGGGATAGCCCATACCTTGAGGTTCCAACCAGCCTGTAATGGGATAAATTCCAGACCTCAAAGTTTGATAATAAATTGTGTTGATCATCCTTTTCCTTTGTTGTTTTCCTGCTCATAACATTATGTTAGGTAACTATCATTCGAAATGGACATTTCCAGTTTATTCATCCATTATATGACGTCATAATTAACTACGTGACGTGTAGGATGACGTCATAATCAATTACAGCATGAATGACTCGATTTAGTGCGTCTTAGACGCTTACTAGTTCGACATGTTGTACGAATGGTATGTCTTTACTGTTTAATAAACATTCGGTCGCGTATTTTGAAACCATAGGCAGCAACAACACAGCCCAGTCAAATTAGTTTCAAAATATTCAACAGCTTACCTGTATGGTTTTCTGGAAATTGATTGTCAAGTAGTTCAGGGATCGATCGATCCCAACACGAGCGAGGTGTGGGTAGACCTTAGTCAGCGATGGTCGAGGCAAAGCTAAAACTGGAAGGGTCCACCCAACCTTCCAATCTGTTTTTGCTACGGTAGCTGACGTAGCGTATGCACATAGTGGGCGAGAAATGTAACCGTTTTCCTCAAGTCAGTTATATTTATGATTAGAATAAGTAAATAATAACATTGCAAATCGTGCTAGAAAAAGTATGACGATGACGTAAAATATCGATAATGTATATACGTCACCCAGTAACAGGTACTCCGGCCAGATTTTCTGTACCGACTGCATCGACTTGACAATCCGGCAAGTCTAGCTTCTGACTTAAATCTCCAAATTAAATAGCCAAAAGACGACACTTATTCTTACCTATTATGAAAACTGTTCTGTGTGACTATGGGCAACTGTATAGTAACAGTAAAGCAGGTATTGATTACGCAAATTTGGAGGTGGATATTTGTTTACCCGCTGAGAGTATATTGACGTAATTTTCTGAAGTGGTAGAAGTCTTCATATAGAGGTCCCACAAGCGATGGTGGCGATAAACTTCGAAAGTACATATTTATGCCAGTACCCCCAGTGGTAAATCTCAGAAGTACTTGAAAATGGGCATTCCTATAGACTACTCCATAGTACGGATTTGGCCTGTTTCATCGTGAAATACTTAAAATCAATTATTTACAAGCATGTATGTTTTTGTAAGATGATTAGCTTCCCCTAAATGCGGTGAGTGCTTTTCAAATCACACATAAGGGCGCACTAATTCATAATGTGTTGCATTGACTCATGGGCAGCATTAGTCAATCCTTGTTAGAATAATTGAAACATTAATCTTTAATCAGAACATCTAATCGTAATCTCCTAGATAGTACTGAGAATATCATGCGCTTGCGGAATAATACATTGTTTATCACATTTCCTGGCTAAAATTCTGCAATGGAGATATTAAAAAGATTGATGTTTTTGTGGAATGAGAGGATGACTGGAAGATTCCAGTTTATCCACCAAACATATGACGTCATAAACAACCCCAATCGAGAATGCATACTGCCTGCAGTGGTGTGCATGAAGGATGCCAGATTCTCAGTCAATCATATGACGTCATAAAGAAGTACGTGCCGTATAGGATGGCGTCATAATCAGCTAGACCATTACGGACTAAGCGTTGTTGTACGAATTGTATGTCTTTGCTCTTTAAGAAACGGCCTGTTGACTATTTTGAAACTAATTTCTTCCCCTCTCACATCTTTCATTTCTCTTAAATTCCTCTCCCTCACTCTCCCGCCCCCACTCTCTGTCTCTCACTCTCACTTACTTCTCTCTCTCCCTCTCTCTCTCTCTCTCTCTCTTTTTCTTTCTTTCGCTTTCTTGATCTCTCGCTCTCTTGCGCTCTCTCTCTCTCTCTCTCTCTCTCTCACTCTCTCTCGTTCTCTCTCTCTCTCCCCCCTCTCTCTCTCTCTCCCTCTCTCTCTCTCTCTCTCGCTCTCTCTCGCTGTGTCATAGCATGGGTGTGAGTTGCGCAAAATGGGGAACAGGCTCGTGGTTCAGTAGAAAACAGGCGAAAAGTACCAATTTGCCCCAGCAGTTGTCTGATCAACAACCAGAACATGATTCTGTAATATGTTTGCCACATTATGGTATTCATGCCGATTATTTCCGTTTCAGATGACATTAGATCTCCTCTCACACCTGGTCTATGATAACAAACTCTATATATTCATGCTATCAAAAGCAGTTACCTATGTTGTGATAGATAAAGTTAGTTGGACGGGAGAACCATTGCTGTATCTCAGAAAAGATGGCATTCAAATTCTAAATGTATTCCTGTTATTTTAATTTTGACTACGAGCAGACACTCGGAAAAGCATGTTCAGATTAGAAAAAAATGACGTAGGCAAAGGTAAATCTAGGTTTTGTCTTGCTCTTTTTATCATTCAAAATCATGAACAATGACACAATTCTATACTTTAGGTTCCCGTTGCGCGTGCGCTGTTTGAAAGATTAATACATGAGGTATTGCGGGTCATTGCTCGTATTGTGGTTACTTACTCTAACTAACCTGGACCGTAGCGGTCCATACTCTAAATTGCAAGTGCAATTCCACAAGCCAAATTAGTGTCAAGATATTCAACAGGATATTTATTAAATTTGAAATTATTCAGCCCCATAGAGTTTAGACCATTTCGTTACAGACTTCGATTTTCGTCATACAGCTACATCATTTTGATTATGACGTCAACTAACATCTTACCTATTTGACTATAACGGGACATGCTTGATTGATCAGATCCCTTTATACAACGATACGAGTGGCAATAGTTGGTTGCAAATGACAGATGTTTTTTTAGGATATGTTAGCGGACATAGGAAAGCTCTTCTGGTGAATATCGGATTTTATCGACCATTGTTCTTCACACTGCTTATATCTCATCACACTAAATCAGAACTGCCATGCAATCATCAAAGAAAATGTTCGGCATTGATAGTATAGCGAATGAATTAATCCATCAATACGCGAGAGAAAGAGGATCTAACGCAGTAAACAGCCGGCAGGACAAAATACACATTAGTAAATAGGTGGCAATCGGTATAATACATATGTTTGATGAGTAAGTCTTGTATACACAATTTGAATCTATATGCGTAGTGTGAATAAGGTCATAGGGAGTATTAGGATCACACGGTCAAGAGGTATTATGATATATCTACTGCTAGTGTTATTCAGCCTCACACCGCTGTCCCATTGCTTTATGCTAGTAAACGTGTTTCCTAATTCCATGCTTGATTGGGCTAATGTATAAATCATAGTCTATTATTTCAAAACTATAAACATCCAATATAATATTAATAATGCAACGAAACGTAATCTTATATTAACTGCACCTATCCGGGCAATTTTCAGTTGATGACAGTTGATGACTGTGAGAATATCTAGCTTAATCTTAATATAGACAACAGTAACAACGGCACACAGTACCGGTACTAGTTCGGTACACGAACACAACTACCGAGTTCAAATTAATGTTGTGCTTTACGAGAGAGAAGGAGGACAACTGAACCCCCCCCCCCCCCCAATTTATTAAGGTTATAATTATTACACTCTGTCATATAACGGAACAAACTATTGGTACATATAAGCGATTAATATCAACCATGGCAAGTACTTCTTCTATAGATTTAGAAGTAACCCATACACCATGGAGAAACTTGGACTTCAATTTAAGACTGACAATGAAAATACAAGAGGTGGCACATATGCCTCCTTCATAAGTCAGTTGAGGAAAGACCCTATATACCAGGCTTCTATACTGATCAAAGACAACTACTCCTTTATACTTACTGCTATAGGTGTTCCTTGTAACCTACTATCATTCTTAGTGTTGAGGAGGATAAAACCAATAACATCCGCCATCTTGGTAATGCTAATTCTGGCTATAATGGACTCGCTTAAACTAAGTGAGGAATGTATTAATATGTTGATAGCAATCTCATCTATCTCCTACACGAATATTGGGTGTTCCATAATGATGGCTATGTGCATGTTACTACAATACATTCCAAGTGGGTTAGTTGTACTTTTAACACTTGAACGAGTTGTTGCTGTGTGCTTTCCATTGAGACCTGCCACGATTTGTACAATTTCAAATGCTCGTCGCTCTGTCATCTTCCTGATCATCCTGGATGTTCTGCTCTGCGTAGTGTGTACATTTATATATGAAGAAAGAAAATATGGAAGATACGGGTGCTAAGTCTGGTACAAGTACTTAACCTTTTTTACATCGATTTGGTTGCTTGCTGATGCCATCTTTTCGTTATTATTCCGTAACGTGCTGTGTTTATGAAGCATTGTAATCCTCGTCAACCTGAGAACATCTGGAGAAATACATAGTTCATCAAATGGGTCCGCAATGAGCCAAGAGAATAGCAGACAGAACCGATCAGTGACTGTAATGCTGCTGGCGGTTTGCATAACTACTATTGTATGCATTGCTCCTAATACCGCATTCTCCATCCCACGTTTAGTTTTGTGGGCACCATCATCTAGTGGAAGCATTAGAGGAACTGCATTCACGGAACTGGCCGTCTGGATGATTATGGCTTTCACAGGTGCTAACATTGCTATGAACTTCTTCTTGTATGTTCTCAGTGGAAGACGTTTAAGGGGCATGGTACTTGAAATGGTTGCTTCCTGGTTTGTGTGCAAAGAGTGAGTAATTCTCTATTTAATAGACGTGTATAGAGAATCTGGAACGAGGTCACTTTTCATATCACTATTATGGACGGAGTTGAAAATTATCAAATTGCACGAGATTTAGCAATGCAAAATTGATAATTTTCAACGAGGTTCAAATAGTGATATGAAAAGTGACCGAGTTTGAGATTTTATTTATCATATAAACTGTAATTTTGAAATATTTACCAATAGTTGCTTGTGACCTTTATCTGATTTCTCATTGTTGATTTTCGTGAAATTGATACCGCCGCTGTGACGCACCACTACTTGATAACAGATACTGAATGCGCAGCAAAATATAGTGACAAACACAAAACCTGGCGATGTCAGCCATAAACTACACTTTTCTTCTAAGACTATCGCAGAGCCACGGCCATCAATCGTTACTTCCTTGCCGACTGATGAACTGTCAAACGATGACATTTTGCGATGATGTTTCATGAATGACAAATCGTAGTAAACAAATTGTAGTAAAACAGTACCGCGTAGTAAACCCTACAGGTTACGCTCACATCAATCGATGTTTTAATTGGTCGATTTAAATGGGTTGCGCACCCAACATCCAATGAAAATACTCCGTTGAATATGGCACGTGTGCTCATATCGAAAAATATGGAACGGGCTAGAAGGCTTGTTTATATGATAAATAACGATACTTTTTATATTTCAAATTCTAACCAAGGCTTACCTAATCACGAGTCTGGTTAACACCAGGTGTGCCTTTGTTCCATTCCTGATTAATGATATCCAGTGAGGACTGGTTCCTATAGGTGCATAGATGTAATCAACAGTGACATCATGATTGACATATAAGTTCATTACAAACTATTAATTGCTGATGGGCTGCGCGTTGCTGTACGAATTGTATGGCTTTGCTATTTAATAAACATGCTGCTGAATATCTTTAAACTATAGACAGTAACGACATCAAGTCAAATTGGTTTCGAAATATTCGACATCTTACCCGCATAGTTTTCTGGAAATTGGTAGTCAATCTGGTAGGATCGATCGATTCCAACGTGGTCAAAGCGTTGGTGGGGCAGAGTGGGTTATAGCTAAAACTGGATTTCATCATTACTTCATAGTCTCAATAAACAATGAACATATATTTTTGGTCTTATTGTGACGCCAATTTTAAACATGACATTCCGATCAAAGCGGCTCCCTTAATTTGACATCTGAATGTCCGAGTAAGAAATATGCGCATCGTGGTTAAAATTGGGACGAGTATGTGAAAACCAAATAACAACGATTTAACTTCCAATTTTAGGTGATTAACGAACATTTTCATAATGCTGCAGCATGCTTGTCTAAACCGTTATGAAACTTTTGTAATCTGACTGATTGTGAAGAATATTATACGACAGAGTCAATAACCCAACGGTCGACAAGAGTTGCGGGTCTAGACTCAGATTTCGTTTAACCACTCGTCACAGGCATGCTCAGTGGGGTGGCTATTCTAGAGACGGGCTTACTGACCCAATGGTCTAGTCATAGCATGAGTTTTACTCGATGCCATAGCCATACTAGCATCCATCTCCATGAACAGTGGCTTACACGCTGTGGCTGCGCCTGCCATACATGACAGCATGTTGTCGCTACCTGTTCTCTCGCACGTCCATAATTGTCAGCAACACCCTGGATCTTATACGCACACGGTTTCAACACCACCATCTTGTGCTTGGTTCCAGTTCCTCATTCAGCCATCACTGGATCTAAACTACGCATTAGCTCATTAAAAACGCACACCTACATGTTATGTACAAGGTAATAACTCCGCTCAGCCATATTGGACTATCCACCTTGCAGCAGCATTCATACAGGGTTCTATGCTAATAGAGGAATCAATTGCTGACTGTACCCCACGCCCCCTTTCATAGGCACATTCGCATTGTACACTTCATATGAATAAATTTATAAAACTTGAGCTATGAATTCCCACAATCCCAGTTACATGATCATTGGCAAAGACTTGCTGGTTAAAACGGCCAAACATACTAGTACTCCGCTCATACGTGCTCCCTCATCACGTCTTAGATGGTAGCATAGCTGGGAAACAAGTCATGTATGCAGATGGCCTCGACACCACCATCAGGCGCTTGATTCGGCCGACAGGGATCTGTGGATCTAAACTACCTATTACAGCTTCAAAGGCGTATACATTATAGCCGTCCTGTAGACAATAGAACATAAGGCGAGAAATACTCATAAACATTATGGGCTGTCAACCAGACCTAACAGCAATATTCCTAACGGTTTCTATATTAGTATTATGGACCATTTCTAGCTATATCTCGCCCATTTAAAACTATCTCCGCTCACTTGGTACGCATATTGAATGGATCTTTCCAGCTATAGCTATGCCCCGCCCACCTCTAGCTAAGCTCCACCCTTTGACTGGGTGCTGTTGCTTGGGTTTGAGCTTGAGGTTTGCGGTATGGAACCGCATCAGAACCGTGCCCAAATTGGACATGGTCTGCTCAAACGAAGATCAAAAGACGATTACGTCGTCAATGTAACAGAGACATATTTTCCATTGCAGGGTAGTTAATACTTGCTCAATGAGATTTTCGAACGTTCTGGGAGTGTTGAACAGGCTGTAGGGCATCTTGCGGATTTGGAAAAGACCATCTCGGTAGGCGAAATCGGTCTTCTCCTTGTCAGCATCATCCATGGCTACCGGCCAGTACCCACTAGCTAGTTCAAGAGTACAAAACCACTTGACTCCGGACAAGGAATCTAAGTCCTGATCTATCCATGGTAGCGGATACGTGTCTTTGATGGTATTCGATACAAAACCGCAAAGATCCATCCTTTTTGCCTGCTAGTACTATGGGACTGGCCCAGGGGGATGCTCATGGCTCTATGATGCATGTCCGCAACATGGTGTTAACCTGTTGGTGTGCTTCCAATTCCTTTTGAACGGGGAGACGTTGAATGGGCTGTCGTACAGGTCGATTGTTTCCGTTATTGGTGGAGTGTCACACGAGGTGAGTTTCTCCCAGGTCCATATCTCCTGCAGATAAACCCTCCCGATATTTGTGTAGTATCCGCCGTACTTCATGTTTGTGAGATTGCATTAAACCAACTGTGGCACGCAAATATAAGTCATGCATGTGTTCTGGTAAATTAACCTCAGAAGATGTTGCTGGTGTAGGTGCGGTGGGGGTGTCTCCAGTGATAGCACATCCATTAAATGACCACAATGAGCACCCGGGACTAGTGTTATTGGGTCCGCTGTTCCATTGCATAGCTGGAAGGGTATACAATCCTTGTTGGTGGTGTCCAGGATCATCTGGGGACAGGCGCATTTGGAGCAATCATGTATTAGTGGTCGGGTTCCAGCATGACTATGTGTGCATTGTCTCCTAACTGTGGTGCGGTGGCCATTAGGTTCTCCACCTGTCCCGGCTCAACCGTTGCGGTTGAAGCTAAAATCACCGCACATGTGTCGTATAGTGATGATTCCTGTCCATGAGGTATGCGACGGCCGTGTATGTCTAGATCTTGTTGTTTGCATTGTATGGTGGCTTCACTGGCACTGACGAAATCAGAACCTAACAGGGCATCGTTTTGAATAGAGGTAACTACAACTCGCTGGATGAATTGCAATTCCCCTATTTGTATTCCAAGTTTTACCATACCAGCCACCGGAACATCGGCTCCAGTAGTTGTTTGTAAAAATATGTTTGAGAGGCCTAAGGGGTGGCTTTTGATGAAATGGGATGCTCTCATACACTCTCCTGTTGAAGACGGTGATGGAAGCTCCAGTGTCTACTGTGGTACTGGTGGACCCGCCACTGAACAGGCAAGGGCACTTATATATTACTTTACGGTGTGCTTGTGGGAGAGTTTCCAATGATACTGTTTGTGGAATCGCTTTAGGTGCAGTGTCATCCTGTATGTAGTCAGCTTGCTTCTGCATAGCATCCGTGAGTGCAATAGGTGGCTGAGTGAGGAAGGGACCAACTCGTCGTCGCTGCTGCTGTAGTTGCTTAGGCGATGACGGAGACGGGGGTAGCAATGGTGGTGTACTTGATGCAGGAGGGCGGTACTGATTGTTTGTATATTCAGCAGTTTGGACAGGACTAGTGAGGTGGTGACAGCGTGTTACCTGCGCCAGTCACTTGGGACAATGCATCATAGGATGTTTGGTAGATGCGCAAAAGAAACAGTGGTGACGCCGTTGTTTGTCGTGTTATTTGTGGTGCTTCTTTTTGTGGATCCAAGATGCAGAGTTCTGACTTTTGTCCGTGTCGCTATTACTGCTGCTGGGTTAAATGGGTGATGCTGATAGGGCTTATGAATTGCATACCACCAATGGGCATCGGGTGCTAAGTGCCTTGGTGATGAGTCGTGGTGCTTGTAGAAACGTTGTTTCAGTGAAGGTGCTAGAGCCAACCACTGCCATTTTGCAAAGAAAAGAGCATTTGTGAGGGCGTTTATTGCGGAGACAAAACTTTTCGCAGAGGAGGATGTTGGCGGTGCTGAGGATGCCATGTGCAGTGTAGGCACCAACTTATGTGAAGCTGGGTGTGTGCTGTTGTGTATTGTTGTTGAGGTAACGTTCCTAGTGATTGTAGGTGGATCCACCTGACGTTGTTGTCTGTAGACCACGGTTGAGCTGGGCTGCAGGAGTGGGCACTGAAGTGACTCTGTAATCAGTGCCAGTTTGAGTCTACGATGGCTCTGGCTACCTTGTACGTCAGTCAGCAGTTGGAGTTGTTGTATGAGGATGGTGAAGACATTGTTCCTTCCAGTGGCCTGGCAACCACATCCGAAACATGCATTAGATGGCTGTGTATACTGAGATATATTACTTGGTGCTGGTTGTGTAGTCTGCTGTGTGGCGACTGTAGTGCTGAGCGTTGTAACTAAATTGGTGAGTGCTGAGATTCGTTTGGTTATCTCCTCTAACCTATCGTGCATATTTTCCCTATTGCTATTATTGTGCTGGTTCCCATGTCCGGGGGCATTGTTGTGGGACTGGTCACGCCCCCTTCCTCTGGCCACAAGATTCTGACTAGTGAGGTGTTCATTATGTGATGCGGTGCTGTTAAGGCCTGTTGTTGATGCTGGTACAGATGCAGAGGCGTCGGTCACGATGAGGAGATGTGCGTTATTCAACTCGTTGATAGGATGCAATTGACGGTGATTGGTTTTTCCCACTCCAAGAAGTTTTCTATCATGACTGCCGTTGCAGTCATGGACTGTAGAGTGTTGTGTTCGAGGAGAAATAGCTTTTCTTTAAGACCTGGCTCACCGCGCAACGCGTCGATAAAGGTATCGAGATGTAGATGCGTTACTCCCTTGTGATTTGTACTGCGGTAAGCGCATATAACAGGTCGCCTGATGTGACTGGCCAACTCCGGCAGGGTTTCCTCAGCGTGTCTCCATAGATTTTTTAATTGAAGATGACTAGTTTCAGCGTGGGCCGTGTCCCCGAATCGTTCTGATAATGTGCTTTCCAGTTCCGTGTAGGTTGGCGTGCTGTCTGACCCCAAATCTACCAGGACCTGAAGGGCGTTGACTGACAGTTTTGTGGCCAGATGCTCTCCAATTTGTTGATCCATCCACTGGTTGGCATGGCTGATAATCTCGAATTGACATTTATAGTTCGCCCAATCACTCTCCCCATTAAATTCGGTGGTGGGGAGAATGACTCGACCAGCTCCATGGTATGGTGTCACCAGCGTGAATCCTGGTGGCGGTGCAGGCGAAAGTGGCGTGAATGCGGATGCTGGTCTGTGTGTTGGTGGTGCTGATGGTAGTAGTTCCCTGTCTGGTCGGTAGTTTCCCTGGTACAGTATCCGCGATGGTGATTCCCACCAATGATGCTCAGTTCGGTAGACTTGTGTGGGCTCCGCTAAATGCTGTATCAGTGTAGGATGATAAACCAGTGATGGAGTATGATGTATATGTTGCGGAAGCTCTACTGGGTGCTGAGTCAGGCGTTCTTCATACGGAGGGGGACCAGGAGACCGTCGAAGTTGGTGTGTGCTGTGTGAATGTGTGTACCTTCTGTTGTAGGATTGCAACTGTGTTCCCGTATTCCAATGTGCATACCGTGGTACAGCAGGGTAGAACGGAGATGAAGTCCTCATTGGAGGTGATACAGGACATGGTGCATAAGTGGCAGGCTATTGGTCACCTTCTGACGTTGCCGGTGAACACATTGGCTGTGAAGGTAATAGATGCCCCTATAGGGGTGTTTCTCATGGACGACCGCAATCTGGCTGAGGTGTTAGTCACCTATCGCGGAGGTCTGACAAGGTGATGTAATGAGTACCCACCTGTGAAGCATCATGGAATGTCCCCTCACTCATCGGTGAATACTCGTGTTGATACAGTGTGGGTATTTCCACACCAGGGAAATTTAGGTCATGATCGGTTAGGACATGTGCGGCTCTCCTATCATAAGATGCTACTTCCACGTCTAGGGAGTCTTGTTCATCCGATGAAGGAGACTGATACGCACGGGTGTTAAGTGTGGGTGTGGGTTAGATTCTCGTTCAGTCCCCACATCATGCGCCGCTTTTAGCCTCCGGGGTTATGCGTTGGTCCCTCCGCATATTCTGTTCTGCAGCACTACATGTACATGATGCACGCTTAAGCTGGTTAGCGTCGCTTCTCTGGGTTATGGATGCTGTTTCGTGACTCTCTGGAATATACAAAGACCGACTTCTAGAGCTGGTGTAACGATAACATTCCAGTGGGGCCATGCGACTATTGCCACCAAGATTGAACCCCACCGTCTCATCCAGAGTGTTCATGTCACCAGTATGGCGGTCAATTTATGAGTTTAGACATAATTAATAAAATAATATAAATACAGACACAAAATGCGACTCATTTGCTAGTATGAGAGAGAAAATATAGTACATAGAACTAAGTTGGTGTCTTGCCCATCGTGGGCTCATCAAAGGTACCTCGCCGATCTCTAAATCTGTGAGGTGTCCTGCAAGGGAGGATCCTAACGTGGTCACCTTTGAAGTTTAATATAAACCATTGTACCCCTAACGAAATATTATTGTTACAGGAAAATGCCTTCATTGCCGAAGCGGAGGAAGAGAGCTGGCAAAAAGTGCCACTCTCCTGTTCGAACATATGGTAAGTGTGTAGTGTGTGTCAAGCTAGTGAAACCATATCGTATTGTGATGCACGCTGAATTACGTGAAGATGGGGTGGACGATTTGTGGAGAATTCAACACCGTCATCTTATGTAGGCTAAAGATACTGCATTGGTAGTTGCCGCTTTATTAATGTAGTCATTCTGCTACATCCTAAACTAGCCTTTAGTTGTTAGGTCCATGTTCCATGCTCAGGCCGCAAGTGGCAGGGATTTCTACCTATTTTTCAAATACATCAGCTTGACTTGCGGAACTGCTCGGTTTCGATATGGTCACCTTACGGAGCATCCCCCTCAGTGGGCGGACATGTCATGGTGCGACAGCTCTAGAATCATATAATGATCCAGTTACTTACTACACTGCAACCACATACAACATCACTAGGATTGTTGATGCGGCTCACTCTCAAAGTTGGTGAAGAAGAACGATTGCAGCTGTGGATGTCTACTAGATAGTCATATCATTTAATAAGTTCTAATCTAAGCAGAGTGTCAAAAGGTTCCGTACTGTAGCGGAGGTTGACAGTTGTCCTGTGGTAATGAAGGGCTACAGTTGAAAGTTAAATGATGCATGTGCATCTTCTGTGTACACAATACATGCTGCACTGCATAGCTCGTGCGGTGCTCCAGGTAAAGTGCAACTAGACTGTGATCTAAAAGTTAAATGTTAATACGATACATTGCGCTGAGTTTGATTACCACTTTTCAGTGTGGTCCAGCAGATCTGACGAGTCATCCACCAAGAATCACTACTCGTTCTACATACTACGAGTTCATTACAGCGGGGCCGCACGGCCCATCCGCAGGAAGGCTCCTCTGAAATTGTTGGAAGTGAGGGTTCCTTCTTTTCCTTTAGTTTAGTTGCCCTCGGGAGTGGTCTCCCCGAGAGCGTTCAAAAGTTTGGATGCGGATGCGGCGCTTGTGGACCAGAGATTTAAGATCTCAAAACCATGAGGCACTGCTGCGGTTATGATGAAACCAGCAGACAGTAAACAGTTACCCACGTTTCGCACAGCTCTGGCCACACACCCTATCACTTTTCTCTCTCCTCGAAGTGTTGTCACGATTCTCAGTTCTGAGCTCCTTTTATACTCCTGGTGACGTTATAGCTAGAACGGCCAGCCAATCAGCGCGCGGTCTGTAGCCGCTCAGCATGCAAGCTCCAAGGTCAAGGACATTATAGCGTGATGGACGTCCTCTCTATTCACTCAGTACATAATTTAAGGAGTAAAATAAGGATAACTCAATCATTTCTGATCCAATTTTAAACCGGTTAACAGTTTTGGACTTCTCGTTTCATTCCGATCCTGCTGGGCACTCAGAATGACGAGGATGGCATAATTTATATGCACCAACTCGGTACATTTTTAGTATGCATTCTCTCCCAATGCTGACGTGCATTGTCAGGGAAGCTCTGACATGCGCCCATGCGCGTTACGCGATCCTACGGACTTTAGAAAGCCTCTCTTATATGGCTTTACATATATACGTGTACTATCTTACTAAAGGATGTGTGCACTTAACGTACGCGGGACAGCCGCCCCGTACCCAGCTGAGCTGGGACGGTGCCTATCTGTCCGGCCATCCGCACTACATTACCATGTTGACTGCTAGTGCGTCTGTTTGTTGTTGATTCAGCAACATAAATAACGTTCAGCAATGCGAGTTTATGTGGCATGCAGTTGGTATGACGCGAATTATTGATCCAAATATGCTTCTCACGAGCTTACTAGTCTATGAAGGGTGAAACTTATTGATGTGACGAATGTCGCCAACATACAACTGTCTGGCCTAGTCCCTGTATATGGAATGAAAATAGAGCAACGATCGGATGTCTGTTCTTTAGCTCTAATTGATTCTCTTACCCCCCCCCCCCCACCTCCCCCACGTCTTTGTGGATTTGGTCAGACCCTGTGCATATCAAAACTGCATGCACAAACAACAATGCTCTCCATAGTCTAAATGGATTTCTCGAAGTGTAATTCTTCTGACGGAATACTATAATTATGTGCTGCTGCAAGGTCGCAGAAATAATCGTAATGCTGTTAATTCTATCCTAATTGAGAAATCAGATATGTAACTCAATTATCTAACATCATGATCAAATGCGCCACTTAGTATCTTACGTCAAATCAAAATGAATTAGGTCAGCATAATCGGCCACGAAGGTGTCCGAACTGGATTTATTTGATGAAATTACAAATTATTCTATAGTCTGGTGAATATTTTAAAACGAATTTAATGCCGAGCAGTTGATGCCATGTTGCTTCTTATGCAGCAAAAGCTCCCGGTCAAATTGGTTTCAAAATATTCAACAGCATGTTTACTAAATAGTACATACAATTCGTACAACCTGACAGATTAGTACGCGTTTAAGACGGACTAAATCGAGTCACTCATGGCGTAATTGAGTATGACGTCAGCCTACACGTCGCGTAGTTGATTATTACGTCATATGATTGACTGAGACATTGGATTTATCCGAATGGAAATTACTACATTCTAGAAGTTTCCGGCCATGAGAAGCCGGTTGTCCAGTATTATGACTATGTCTACAGAACAATCGGGATGCTGGTTCAGGGAAAGACAGAAAGATCATCGCCGGATATGCCAGCATATTACCTTCTCACCTACCACATAGCCCTATCATATAGCACTGTATATCCACCCCCCCCCCCATCACCACCATCCCACCCGCCCACCCCTGCTCGTGCAATTCAGCTCGAAGCAACGGTCTGCATTGCGTATTATAAAACTGGTCGGGAAGAATGGTTTGCTAGGACAATGTCTATATGCTCTACAAGAGAATGTACAGAAGGTGCTTTCTAATGGCCACTATGCTGTTAAAAATGGACCGTTCCATTTTTAACAATGCCCCGCCCATCTCTAGCTAAGCTCCACGCACACCTCGCTCGTGTTGGGTTCGATCGAACTCTGAACTCCCTGACATCAATTTCCAATTTGAGCCCTTCGCAGAAGACGTGTTTGCTGAATTCAGTATGAAAGGGTTAAGTGTTGCCATTCTGAAGCAGCCATTCATCTGCAGAATCCTGTCAGATAATTGACTATCATGAATTTTGCACTCGTATATTATGCATTAGACGCTTGCTTTGACACAGTTAGCAGCGTCACGTATGGCCACTCATGCCGTGATCTGACCATTACGCGTGTAATATATATGCTAAACTTCAAAATAAATAGTTACCACAGACGAGGCATAGATAACTTAGCAATGAAATACTAAGGTTAGGCTGAACGCAGGTTCGTTTATGTTGTTCTGGTGATAGGACATTTCATTAATAGATATTTCTCCCATAATAAATCCATCAGTGCGACAAGGTAATGTTAGAGTCAACGCCATCAAAATATGACAGCTCCAGAAGAATCGTCGTTGAATGACAGTAGTACAGAACTGAAATAATAGCGTCATTTGGTTCTATAGGCGCAACCTATAGTAAGTAACCCGTATCACATGACCACCTATCTCTTTTGGGATCCCATTAGTCACTTAGGTATGTGAGGCCATAATCAAATACACCAGTAGTGGACTCACGTCTCAATACGTACTGGCATATATAACCTTGCGACGGAAATGCCCGTCAAGTGTACACATTGTATGTTTTTGATAAATCAATTATTTAATAAACATTCTGTTATATATTTTGAAACTAATTTGACTCTAATACGTTTCATAATATTCAGCACGTTACCTGCATAGTTACGTTGAAATCGGGACTCTGGGAATTCAGATTTCAAACTATGTAAATTGAGTCCAGCACACGTGCAATGTGGACAGAGCGTAGCCGGAAATGGGCGGTGAATAGATCAAATGGGCGTGGCACAGCAAGAAACAGGCGGGCATAGCTTTAAATGGATCAGTTTATTATGATTGATTGTTCGTGATTAAAGGTAGCCGCTCAGAACATATTATATTACATTAATAAAATGTTTAATATCAGTCTACAATAAACTGAAAACCGATCTTCCGTGAGATTTCATATAAACGCATCCTGATTATAGATTACACACTGCTAAAAGGTTTCTGATTATCTGTCTATTGTTATGACATCCTCCCAGTTTATTGAGAATTGTAAATACCGGAATTGATGACGCTATTCAAATAGAGCACATATATTCACGCGCTATAGACATCATGGGTGCATATGGGTGTGAATGTGGAAGTAATATCCGAAACTTAAAAGCTCACATTCACACCAGAATGAACGTTTACCTTATTTCTAATCCAACTTCACAACAAAAGAACTTATAAGAGTATTTATCACCTAGGAAACCTTGTATCCCATTACCCCGACAATTGCCATCTGGCGGCAATGATGTAACGATATCGCTTATAACACTATCATAATATTTTTTAAAAATGAATCCGTTTGATCATTGTTAATAATAACCGTGGACAATTTAAAAGTTCAATTAAAAATCATTGAGATAATAAGATGCTGCGTTTGTCACTTTATTTTGTTGCGGATTGTTCAAATCCCTCAGTTTACAATGATAAACAAACATTAAAAAATGTTAAGACTATAACAGGAATTTTCACGAAAAGCCGACATAATACCTTATGTCATAAATACCATCTCACACACGTTTTGTAAAATCTCATTGGGAACACACTAAATCTCGTTCCAAACGAGATCTTACCAACCTTCTGTGAGAAATATGATATGAAAACGTAACTCGTGCGAGATCCTCAATATACGGAGTTAAATCACATGTTAAGATGTATCTGGTTTCATTATATTGCGCCACACAATTAAGCTTTGAAATGTGTGCAAATTTAACAATTTTATTTTCAATCATTTTGGTGTGAATATGCACCTTTATCAACTTTAACCCTGTAGTGGCCAAGCCGGCCAATACCAGCCTCTACAGTGGTCTTGACGAATATTGATTTACGGGTCAGGAGAAGACTACGTGGACCCACACTCTAAGTAGACGTTTAATTATGCCACGGGCTCGTGATGCGTCAATGCCGATTTTGTGGAAATACCAGTGTTTAGATATAACTACTGACACAACCATGCATTAAGCCCATACAATGTCTGCGCATCTGCGGCCACGTTTAAAGTCACTTTGACATAATCCAGTGAAGTCGTCGATCTTGTCTTGGATGCGGTATAGAGTAACATTGGATATGCTTTTCCATATATTATTGAGGAGTACAATGGGCCAAGTATGCCTAGTTCGGCTGTGTGATAATCCCTCATCAAAAAGACGACAATAGGAGCATGAAGATCTGACTAATATGATGTGGCTTACTGACGATCAGCGGCTGCACCCGGCTTGTGGTCATATGTAAATATAGAAAGTACTAATGCAGACGATCAATAACGACACCTAGCCTGGCATCAGAAGCAAAAGGTGCTAACTCAGGCTATTAGAAACACAAAGTGGTAATTCATTCCTATAATAAATATGGGATTGTTTTGTGGGAAGTCATGAACCCGCGGGATGTCTTATAATTCATGTAAGACCCAAAAGAAATTAAGTTTTGAAAATATCAGGTAAGCTAAAGGTCCAGGTGAGCTAAAGATGGATGCCGTAGCATTGCATCAATGATATTTATGTACATCATTTCGAGTTTGGAAAGTTGAGATGACTAAGCATCATCCATGTACATGGCTGGCTGAGTCGACCACCTGTTATTTATAAATATGTGTCAATCATTGGACCGGTGGAAAGTCGAGCCAGTCAGGCCATCTCTTTATATGTAATAGATGTGTACTAATGTTAAATGAATAGGATGCTGTTTATGGCATTGCATAACCAACCGAAGAGATTAATTTGATGATGGTGGAAATACTCCTATTTTTAGTAGTTAATTGAAAATGATTCCATGGTTCTGAGTTGATATGTATTTGGGAATGATTTAGTTAAAAGTTGTTGCTGCTTAGTCGGCATTCACTTTTATGATATTCAGCAGTTGTTGGTAGTTGTAGTTTTGGAAATAATTAATGTTTAATTGGGATCATGAATTATGAGAATAAATTGAACGTGACTAACTGCCACAGTTGGTGACGTAAGCAGACTAGCATTTGATCCTGGGATAGAATAACAGCATCTGGAAATGAATCATCCAGCACGTGTGCCTAGCACCATAGGATTCTCGAGACTTCTCCATTAGTACGCAATGGATAGGGCATGGACAGTAGAGCGTCCTTTAGGAGTTCATAACAGAATCGAAATTTATTGATAAACTATATGCCACTCATTTTATGGCATGCAACAACACGGCATACCGTAATGTTATTAGTTAGATGACAGATCGCATCAAATCAGAACCGGTCCCCACTGCTTTTATTATATGAGGCACAATCTTCGTGGAAGAATTGGCCAGGGTATGATTGCTCGGAATGACATCATAGCCAATCAAGACCAACCAGGCTCTGCGGTAAAGAATTATAAAGAATAGAGTTGTGTGCCAGAGCAAGTGAGGGAGGAATCACTGATTGGTTGAAGGGGCCAATCAGTTATCAGGTCGTAACTTCTAGGAAGAGATAAGCAGAAATTGATTGGTGACTTCATTGTTCGGCCCATCAGGATGTGCTTATCGGGGACCTAGAAGGGTTGTAAGAATAGGTTCTGAGAGAAGTTGTACATTTCTGGGAAATGGATAGAATATTGGGAAGTCCGACCTTGGGCTATATAAGAAGGTACTTCTCTCAGAACAATTTAATCTTCTGATTCAATCCGTCAGATTCACTCGATCTGATTTATTTGGTCGCGTTATAGTTCCAAGCTATGGCTGCTATGCCTAACGAAGCTTGAGGTAGGTTAGTAGATAGGATAGTTAGGATTGTTAGTCCGAGTACAAGTTTATTGTACTTAGTATGATTTGTGAGCGATTTTGCTCGAAGCCAAATATTGTATTATATTGTAAATAAATCTTTCATCTTACGTATATGTAAGACCGTAGTAGTAGTTTGTACTTTGGAATCTAACCTGGAGCTGTGAGAAACACCCAGTCCTTACTAGGAATCTTGATGAGTCAGATCAGGCCCAGCAGTCAGAACAAATATCGTTAATCTTACCATCTGTCGAACGAGGCGAGCGACTGCATCTGCTTCGCTCCCGCTCATCACCCGCGACGTTGTCGCAGCAACACATTATAAGTTTCCGGTAGTGAATTGAATCGATAATCGGTTAAGTCTTAGTAAGTTCCGGCCAGCCTTGAAGGCCACGCCCACCCCGAAATCTTCACTATGAACATGATATCACTATAGCATCATTGTTGACATTTGGTTAATTTAATAACCCATGTTGTTTCTTCCTGTTGCATCGCTAACTTCCTTTATCCTATATCAAGTATGAATTATCACTGCCTATCTCTACGGTCTCGATTCCGCATTGTTATCAGGATTCTATGTTCACATTCGAGACTCTTACCTCTCGCTGGAGCAAGCCTGTGTTTATCCACATACGTTGACAGCCCAACCACATCTCTTGAATGGATCGATCGACCATCTTGTTAGGAATCTAGAGACTAGCGCCGCTAACAAGATGGTGGCTCATGACGAAGATCCAAACAGTACTACCGAATTCAGCGTGGAGAAAGGACTGGACTCTATTCATATACGGCAGGACCCACATGCATTCACAGATGCTGCAGCCGCTTCTGATCTGCACACATTTGTAGGGAGGAACCATGAGGAAGGGCACCCCTGCAAAACATCAGCGACGGGCTTCTCGAGATCGGACGCCCACGCTCCCACCAGCAGCATAGGCCAGTTGCTAGATGCCCGACTCATCAGCCTGGGACCACTCGACGCCAGCTACCGCAAGCCATCTAGAAGTGATACCAGTTCGGACCTCTTTAACGCCCGCCATGGGACAACTTCCTCACCACGAGCTTCAGCCTCCACGCACTCACGGAACAGAGCACGCCATTAACCATGTGATGACGGTCGACACTGCAGCAGAAGTGTGCTCGCTGGCAGCATTTACGCCCTTATGGCTACACAAACTTATCCATCAGTGACATCCATTTTCCTCGCGCAAACGTGCGTTACCATTTGGTTCCTTCTATAACTATAATTTCATTTTGTTATGTTTAAGGACATTTTTATTGCTTCGGACATGAGAATTTAGTCATAAGTTGTCTTCAACTTAGTTACGAGTCTCTCGTACATAAATATTGTACATGAATACAGGTGGTTAGTGTAAACATTAAGGAAATACTCAAAGGGGGACATTCACACCAAAACTCTCGAAAGCAAAATCGTTAAAATCGCATACCCCTGGAGGCTCGCACCGCATACCTTATCGCAATGAAATAAAGCACAGTCCAACATGTGACAACTTCACTCCGCACACACCAATACGATTTTCCCGGTTGTGATGAGGAATTAGGGAATCGTGCTTCTTAATCAATTTCACAACTCCACTAATCCTCTCACAATGAAATCCTCACATGGCAGGAGCGACCGCCTCGTGACACCGAGGCACACAATCCAAGCTTCCAAGGACACGTCACATCAAGAAATCTATTCTCAAGCGCTTTGGTGAGAATGCGAGCCCTTAAATAATGAAGTAAATACACATTTCTCTTAACATTAGCCTATATTACAAAAAAGTCCTATCTGCAACAAACACTACTTTGGCCATCACCTTGATCAGTAAAGGCTGTTGGTACTTAAACATACTCGTCTGTTATACTATTTTCTCTTGGGGATCGATGGAGGGGGCTCTGTAGGATGTGGGTCTTACGACCACCATTCACTGAGGTTTTTTTGTTTTGTATGATTATCTGTTCTCCTGTTCGCATCAGCATCCAACCATATTTAAATCACTTTGTATTCCAAATATAGTCCTGGACATTTCTAAAGATGCGTTTTGGATTTTGTTTAGATTTGGATCGCCATTGAAGAATAAGTTCTCTGTGTGCAGCGCTGATAAAAAAATCGGTTACCAACAAAAATGTTGTTTGACTTAAAATATTGTTTTATAGAAAAGCCACCATATACCCATCTATAGTGCAAATGTTAGGCGCTAAAAGCCTCGTGTCACTTGAGTAATGGTGCCTATATGTTATCAATGCAACTCTCTTTGTGGAGTGTTATGCACCAGATATTGCGAGCGTTCATTTTCTAATCCATGCATATTTATTGCCGAATACTTGTGTTATCAGACTAAAGTTGTTTTATGGGGAAATGTAACGAAACTCTCCCAGAGGGAATCTAACGTGACGAGACAGCCACATTGATTTGGAATTTGACTAAGTGATTGTAGAAGACACACCTGTTTAACAAAAGAACTCATCTTCCTGAATGTCTGGAGTCAATCTTCTGGAACAGAACAGCCTAATGGCGGTGCCATTATTTATAATCACTAGAGTCTACCACCTGACACACGCACGCAGGCACGCAGGCAGGCAGACCGATACGCGCGCACGCATGCAATCACGCACACACGCACTCATGTACACCCGCAATGTATGCACGCACACGCCCGCACGCAAACAACCCATGCACACACGCGCAGTAATTATTCCAGCTCACTAGAAGTCTAGATACAGTTTACTAGTGTCAATTCATTAGAGGTGAACAGGTCTAACATGGCTTCGTGCAGAAATCAATAACAACCATACAAATCAACACGTTCATAGAGCCGGCTGTAAGTATAGGATCTTGGCTGGCCGTTATTGTTTGCGTTCTACTTTTAATTTTAGTCTTATTTTCTATTATTCCTCCAGCATATTATTTTTTTTAATGGCGTCAAAAGCAATTGGTTGTAAAAGAAGAAATATGGTACAGATATAGGAACGCATGGGCTCTATATTTTGACAAGGAAACCATTGTAATTGGTTAATTGGCCATTTTCGATTTTCTTAAATCTTTCGAAAATTTTCGTTATTATTCTTCTCCAGAACCATTGAAATGATTGCGATGAAATTTGGGAATGCCCTCGGTTTCCTGCCACAACTCCCATACTAAAGCAATGGGAAAATTAAAAAATCTTTCTCTCAAGAACCACGGGGCCGATTCCAATTTAATTTGTCAGGGCGCATGCTTAGGGGACACGGATGCGAGTTTGTTCAGAGAAAGCCGCTCGGCCAATTTTCAAACTTTTAGAACCGTCTTTAAAAATCATCGTCTCCGAAACAATTGGGAGACCGAGTGACTAATTATTGAAGATAATCTAGTGGAAGAGCTGAACCAAGTAACTATTAACACCTGCCCACAACCGACCAATCAAAAGCAATGATTCTGGCTACCATATTGACCTCTTTTATTTGATGAATCTTTGCGGAGAGATTGGGTCAATCTAGATTTTTGGGTATGAGGAATTCAAATCTGCTACTTTCCAAAACGCAGGGTGGCTCCCTTAACACCCACGCCCACATCCATAGCAACCACAATTATGTACATAGCAGCCATAGTTACCGCTGGAATTCCCACGATGAAAATGACTTTATATAGATTTTTGGGTATGCTGATTCCGAATATGCCAGTTTTGAAAGTGCCCGATCATTTCCTTATCAACCTGCCTAGCCCTCTTAGCAAGTAAGATCGTGTCCATAGCAACCAGGTAACTACTTGAGATGCTGCGATTAAAATCACTCTCGATATAGGTTTTAAGATATGCCGAGTTAGAATATCAAACTTTCGAAAGTTTTCATCCATTTGCATAGCAGCCAGGCCAACCTTAACATCCGATAGTCTCTCCATAGCAACCAAGTAACTACTGGGAATTTCATGATAAATATAGCTCAATATAGGTTTTCAAGTATACAAGAGTTTAAAACTCACACTCCAAAGGGTGGCCAGGTAAGGTTCTCGTCTTAGCTACTAGCATGCTAGCCCCCCCCCCCCCCCTTGCCCCCTCACTCCCAACCCCACCACACCAACAACCCCCCCCCCACGGCGTATCGCCGCTTGCGGCTATATTTAGGATATTATGTTTGTTGCATCAAGTATGCACACATCGCGTGCACAACACGAGGCTACTATGACAGACACACTTATCGAAAGAAAAAATGAACACATAAATTAAAGAAATTAGGAAGGAATGAAAGAAAGAAAGAATAAAACAAAGAAAAATGGAACGATATGAATACAGAAAGATATAAAGAAATAATGAAAGAATCAAACAAAGAAAGAAGGAGATAAAGATAAAAGAAAGAAATACAGAACGAAAGAAAGAAAGGATAGAAGGGAAGAATGAAGGAAGGGGTTGAGCGAGGGAGGGATGCATGGAGGGAGTGTGGGAGTGAGCGAGTGGGAGAGGGATGGATGCAGACAGGGAGGGAGGGAGGGAGGGGAGAGACGGAAGAAATACAGAAAGAAAGAAAGACAGAAAAACAGAAAGAAAGAAATAAAGAATGAAAAAAGCGAGAAATGAAAGAAAAAAGGAAAAAGAAAGATCGGAATGACTGAAAGAAGGAATGAAAGAATGAAAGGGGGAATAATAGAGAGAATGAGAAACAAAAATGAACTAATGATAGACGAAAGAATGACTACGGGTGACGAGTAAAGAAATAATGAAAGAAGATAAGTAAAGGAAAACCAAGAAAGAATGAAAGAACATTTGAAAGATAAAACGATAGAAAGGAAGACAGGACGAAAGCAAGAAGGAGAGAAATAATTAAAGACGGAAAGGCAGACTTATAGTAGGAAAGAAGGAAAGAAGGAATGATACTGAGAGAAAGAAAGATTAAAGTAAAGAAGTAGGGGCGGGGATGTACAGTGAGCCATTGCCTAGAGGTATTGGTCGTAATATCGCAATATCATATCAGCGTATCATATATTAAATAAAGGAAGCCACTAGTGAACATCCCTATGAATGTAAAATCGCACTCTAGTGATGCGGCTAACAAAAGTAATTTGTGAAGAAACTCTGAAGCTTCTGAAATGAGGGTGCATAAGTACATTTATTGGCCAACTATCAATTTCATTTATACTATACAGTTAACTAATTACATTAACTAATATGACTGGGTGCTGTTGTTACCTATGGCAGCAACAGCACGCTCTCAAATTAGTTTCAAAATATTCAACATGATATTTATTAAATAGTAAAGACATACAATTCGTACTACAACGCATAGTCCGTCTTCAACTATGCTTTCATGACTTACTTATCTACGTCATTCATGACGCCATAATGGCGCCATTGATTCTGATGGTATTCTATACATCGCCTAGTTGATTATGACGTCATATGATAGATGGATACCCTGGAAAGGTCAATTGAAACACATTTTCACCAGAGGGTAAAAGGTATC
>CM067359.1:25298743-25328743 GCA_034401795.1 Chaetoderma sp. LZ-2023a | reverse complement strand
GTGCTGAACGAGTCATACGTGAAGGATGTTGAACATTGTATTATTAATGCCAGTTCAGTCAGTCTGACGATTCTCATCAAATAACAGCTAAAATATGTCCAATAATAATATTGCATCGCAAATAGTGTTCCGCAAATCGTGTTTCGTATACGATCATAGATGTTGGATTAATTGATTATAAAGCGCACCAAAGATCTATAAATTTGCGTCAAATGTATTTGTGCAATTGACCTTTCCAGTTTTAGCTATGGCTCACCTATCCCTAGTAAAGCTCTACCCACGCTTCGCCCGTGTTGGGATTGATCGATCCACCAACTCACTGAATATAAATTTCCAGAAAACTATACAGGTAAGCTGTTGAATATCTTGAAAATAATTTTACTGGGTGCCAGCAACAGCGTCCAGTCAAATTAGTTTCAAAATATTCGACGGAATGTTTATTCAATAGTAAAGACATACAATTCGTACAATGTGCCGGACCAAATAAGGACACAATTTCGATACATTCAGGGTAGAGTAGAATGTGGCTACTCAAAATGCCACATTTTTGTCACTCTACAATCCTCTATATGCTATACGAAAAAGAAATTCAAGAAGTAGGTCACCAGATGTCAAAAGATCACCGATTTTGTCCGCTGCTACTAATACTGTATGTATGATTACTGCATTCTGCGACTGTAGTAGTAGAGACATCCTACAGCTGCAATGAGTCCTTCTTCGCTTTTGTCCACTGTGTCTTCTTCTCAGTCAAAATCCTTAGATTTCTCAGGTCCATTCTCGACTTGAGTGTACCTAGTCCTGCTTTCTTGACGGCACCTCGTAGCATGCTTAGCAAATTTATGCAATGACGTCCTCTCCTGGCTCTGTATTTGCTGTCTCCGAGTAGGGCGAATTCCAAGGCTCTCTGTGTTGGTGTGTCTTCTGCCATCCTTAGCACATGCCCAAACATGGACCATCTTTGCTGAGCGACCTTTTTGGGAACAGCGGCGATGTATTACACATCTTGTATAGTGCATCATTGGACATTATGCTGACTGGCCAACGGTGCCCAGTGATGGTGCGTAGGTGTTTGTGGTGGCAAGCGTCGAGCTTGTCTAGAGCTGCCTTTGGAGCTGCCCAGCTGTTACAGTTATACATCATCACGGATACACAGGTTGCATTGTATAAACGTCGTCTTTTTATCAAGGGCATCTTTGATCTACGAATCCATAGCTTCCAGAAGGACTGGAAAGCTATGTTCCCCATGATACAGCGTGCAGCAATGCCAGCAGTACTGCAAAGCAGTGAGCACAGGATTTTCCTGTTCCTCCATGGTTCGCCGCCACGGAGTAAGTGTTATGGGGAGTACTGAAAAATGAAATGAACATAACTTCACAGCTGACTTACCGAAAATAATGACTTACTGCTCAAAGTATCGCTATTATGCCTTTCTTTGATGCGATACACGCTATGTGAAAATCTATTGAATAATTAGGCCAGCAACGGTCTAAGGCTCACCAATTTTAATTGCTACTTAAAATGCCGCAACTGTATAGTTGTGACTGATTATGTGCGAATGAAAGAATAGTTTTATGTTAACATCTTAAGGATTGAGCATTCGACACGGTCCAACAACTGTAAAGGCCGACTATTCATTTATTTCATGGAATCCTATTACTATGACAAGTAACAGTAGGATGTCTAGTTTTGAAAATAGCTGTAAATGCAATGGGTGAATCAAGTTTTACCTAGGTACCGCCCATCTATAGCTAAGCTCCACTCCATATTTTCCAGTAATGGGATCAATCGATCCATGTACTCTTTGAATCTCAATTTACAGCAAACTATACAAGTAAGCTGTTGACTATTTAAAAACTAATTTGACTAATTTCGCCAAGTCAATTTAGCTTCAAAATATTTAACATAATATATATTAAATATAAAGACATACTTTTCGTACAGCTGGATGGCCTATTAAGCGTGTGCTATCGACTAAATTTCGTCATTCATGATGTAGTTTATTATGACGTTAGCCGGGCATGTGACGTAATTAAATATCATATCATATAATTGATTGAGAAACTGGATTCATCAATTATGTGATACTGAAAAATGAAACGAGGATAACCTTCAATCTACTTAACCTTGAAAAATATTCTTAATTGTCTCCTCCAGAATCTAATACATGTTATATGGTTCAATAACTAGGCTACAATAGGTCAAGAGGTCACTATCTTCCCGCTGCGTAATATCGAGCAATTGTTAATTATTATGACTGAGAAAGCGCTAACACGATAATATGTTGATGTTAACACCTTGCAAAGTGAATAATAGACACCATGTGTCATATTTAAATTGGACGGTGTTAGTTTATGTCATGAAATCTTGGTATTATGATAACTGACAGAATGAACATTTTGAAAATAGCAGAAAAATGCACTTATAGCTTACCGAAAAGTAAAATGAACATAGCCATTACATGCCTGCACATTCGAAATGTGCTTTGTATTGCCTTCTATAATATCTTACTATTCGACTTACAGCAACACGCATAAAGCGTTCTATGCTAATAGAGGAATCAATTGCTGACTATACCCCACGCCCTATTTCTAAGTTACGTCCGCTTAGTACACATAATATAAATGGATTTATAAAATTTGATCTATGAATTCCCACAATCCCAGTTGCAAGAGCAGTGGCAAAGACTTGTCGGTTAAAACGCCAAAACATAATAGTACTTCGCTCATACGTTCTCCCTCATCACATCTTAGACGATAACAATAGTTGGGAAACAAGTCATGTATGCAGATGTTCTGGACACCACCATCAGACGCTTTATTCCTCCTACAGCGATCTCTGGATCTAAACTACCCATTGCAGCTTCAAAGGCGTATACACCCCCTCCCCCCTATAGTCATCCTGCAGACAAAGGAACATAAACCAAGAAATAATCATAAACCTTATGGGCTGTCAACCAGACCTATCAGCAATATACCTAACGGTTTCTATATTAGTATTATGGTCCATTTCTAGCTATCCCCGCTCACTTGGTACGCATATTTGAATGGATCTTTCCAGTTATAGCTATGCCCCGACCACCTCTAGCTAAGCTCCACCCACACTTCACTTTGTTGGGATTGATCGATCTCCGAATGCACTGACTATCAATTTCCTTAAAGCTATACAGGTAAGCTGTTTACTACTTTGTGACTAATTTGATTTGGTTCTGTTGCTGCCTAGCAGCGCCCAGTCAAATTAGTTTCAAAACATTCAACATAATATTTATTAAATGGTAAAACCTTAATAGTCGTACAGCAACGCATTGTCTGTCTTCAAATATATGTTCGTGACGTACTTATTTACATCATTCATGACGTTATAATGACGTCATTCATTATGATGAAAATCTACACGTCACGTAGTTGATTATATCGTCATATGATGGATGGATAACGTGGAAAGTTCCATTGATTTGTACATGTTGAGCCATGAATTCCCACAACCCCAAATTTAGCTGAATTGTACAGGTAGGCTCCACCATGAAATAGTGTGATGTATTAACGCATTCGAACCTGTCTGTCGAGTATCATCAATTCAGGTAGCACTGAACACACTATGCGGCTCGTGATACCGAGAAGACTGCAAACTCCCGAGGTAATCATCCACCTCTAATATAATGGACACTGATAGTACACGTTCCTGGGCCGGCACTGATCAAGACCAGGGAATCCCGGGCATTATCAGAGAATTCACCTTTCCAGAGTACCCACCCATCATATGACGTCATAATGAACCGCGCGATGTGTAGAATGACATCATACTGAATGACGTCTTGAATGATGTCGATAAGTACGTCACGAACGCATATTTGAAGACGGGCTATGCGTTGCTGTACAAATTGTTTGCTTTTACTATTTAATAAACATTCTGTTGAATGTTTTGAAACTAATTTGCCATAGGCAGCAACAGCATCCAGTCAAATTAGTTACGAAATATTCAACAGCTTTCCTGTATAGTTTTCAGGAAATTGATAGCTAGGGAATTTGGGGATCGATCAATCCCAACACGACGAGGTGTGGGTGGAGCTTAGCTAGTGATGGGCGGGGCAAAGCTAAAAATAGAAAGATCCATTGGCAATGTGCATAATAACGTGAACCTCTGCTCCTGCCAAACGGAAGCGGTCACGATAATCATAATAATGAATTGATTTTCACAAGTGATATAGCTCCGGATTCACAATGGTTAGTAGAAGCCGTTGATACGAGTTTCCCAGGAAGACGATCCCAGCATTCAGTCTTACTAATGGAGCGAGCCAGGTTTAGCTAGATGCCGCCAATCTCAAGCTAGGATCCACCCACACTTTGGCCGTCTTGGAATCGATCGATTCGTGCACTCTCTGATTCTCAATTTCCAGAAAACTATGCCGGTAAGCTGTTAAATATTTTGAAACACATTTTACTAGGCCATAGGCAGCGCCCAGTAAATTAGTTACAAAATATTCAACATAATGTTTATTAAATAGTAAAACCATGCAATTCGTACAACTTGACGGAGTATTAAATGTGTATGGTTTACTAACTCGCGTTACTTATGACGTAATTGAATATGATGTCAGCCACGCTTTGCCCATCTTGGAGTGGTTCGATTCGTGCACTCTCTAAATCTCAATTTCTGGAAAACTATACAGGTAAGCTGGGCCATAGGCAGCAACAACGCCCAGTCAAATTAGTTTCAAAATATTCAACATAATGTTTATTAAATAGTAAAGACATGCAATTTGACTGAATATTAAGCGTGAATGGTTGACTAAATCGTTTTATTCATGATGTAATTGAGTATGATGTCAGCCCACACGTGATGAAATTGTTCATGACGGCATATGGAAAATATGAAGTCAGAGCACGGTCTTCAACTATCTAAAAAAACCTCAACTCAAATTGCTAAGATGACCCGTTTTCTCTGCTATGCATTGCATAGTATTAGAAGTAATGCTATGGATCAGATTGAATCTTCTTCCTCCTACTAACTAGCTTTTAAATGACTGCGATGTACATGTAAGTGTATGAGCTGTTAATATGAACTGTCTTTTAAATGCAAGAATTAACAAACCGTTGATGCTAGAACACTATAATTGAACGATCTTTAGTTGCTGTTTTAATTTAAATCTGATCATATTATACTTAATTGCCGACAACGAGCGCTAAGGTTTGTGCCTCGCAAAAAGGTTGTCAGAAGAAAAAGAGTAATATTTACCCTAACTTCAGGGGTGAGCCTACAGTGGCTGGAATTACAGATACAGTACAGTATGGCTGACTGAGAGACTGGAGTCATCTACTAATGCAATAGCAATGAAGGTATCCGTGTTGTATCGCTAAGGGAGGCAACCCGTTGAACCCGCTGCCATCCCGGTGAACGTTAAGCCGAGGTTACTCTCATATTGACATGTTTCTTAGTCACGTGTGATGCATCACCACATACGTACACATAACTTGCAATTCAGCACACGTATGTAACACTAATATTTGGTAAAGAGTCAAATCGGTCTATATACATCATCTTTCCGGATCTACTGTGTTATTTCATTTATCTAGAAGTGCATAATGCATGACATGAATCTAATAACTGGGTTTGGTTCTATATTGTTTAGCAAGTACAATATGCCAATATTTTAGATGTAGAATAACAAATACATCATCAAGTATTGTGAATGTGTTCCGTATATGAATGTGAACTATCTGCAAATTAAAAGATGAATTTTTGTGCGAAAAGCGTAACACTGTCAGGGGGATAATGTTATCAACTAAGGTGTATGCATCATACATATATTGATATTATAGACAAATATGTGTGTAGCATGCAGCGGCATACTTTGTTAAGCTTATCTAGTAATTAATGCGTAACAGTCTCCCATATGCCTCATCTGGCACCTTATTATTTATAAATATTCCCATGTGCATCTCTTCTGCAAATCTTATTCAAACTGTCTTTTGATGGCGTTTGCACCTATTCCCACCATAACACACACTGCTGACTATGGTGGACGATTTTAGTTAGTGCCAACTGCCAATAAACAAATATACATGATAGAATGAGTCTAGTGTACGACGTGCACATAAACTATGATTTTACAAATATAGTATTCAAAGTTTTAAAATATTCGTGTATCTACCGATTTTTCATCTATCTACGTTGATATCACACGCATATGTATTCATACGGGTATCACGATGGCACATAACCGGTATGGTATTTGGCACACCGTTGCCATGCCCCATACTTGTTCATTTAAAAACTGGACCCAACCGGATTTGACATGTGGAGGCGATGGCGGACATTATTCAAATGCATATTTTCATTCTCGCATATCTCGGCTAATAATAGAGATAGGAACTTAATTTTGATGTCTATACATATGTTTGCAGGATCAAAGAATCAAAATATGACATAATCTTCAAATTATCTTGTATCAACCAGTTTGCCTTCCAATATGCCAGCCATTTTACGCTAGAATTTATAGTTTTTTCTATGGCTTGACTCAGAATAATGATATAGATTTGATTTTAATAAGAGAAAAACCTTGATACTTAACCACTTAATACACTGGGCATTGTAAATTACTGTTCCGGGGTAATCATTAACCACAAATCTACAACAGATGGTAATTCTTTCATTGCATTATTCACAACTGTGAACATTATGTAAGCAGGGGCTTTGATACAATTCTCCTATTCAACAACCCTTGAATACTACTGACTATTGGACTCAAATGTTGTCATGAAATATATGTTTGTAGACATGTCATTAGCTGTTCATTTACATCGGCAATACCTGCATATTGTTGTAAATGTCAAGCTTGCCTTCTTGCATTTACACTGCCGCCTGCACCTCTTGGTGCATCCGTGTTTGATGGCTGCACAGCCTGCATGACTAGCTGGGGGAAGTCATCCATCTTTTATTCAATTGTGCGCTGGACATCTCCGAATTCCACCGAAACTCTGCTGCATTTGGCAGGTCTGATGATTTGATCAATACTTGACCCCATATATGACCTGCTTCATATCCCTCTCGCAAAAGATGTTGGGATATTGTGTTTTGTGTAGGGGTAAACCTTTCGGATTACCTGCCTTAATGGGTGAATAATATTTACATTTGACTATTCCGGTTACTCTCAGGGCTCCCACGATCATACATGACCCCCACAAATTGGCCAATTACCTGTGGTTAGCATCTCAGCCAGTATTCGAGAAGACATTCCACGCAGATCAAGCTATACGCTTTCCTATCATAGCAAATGAAGACGTTATATCATGTCCCATCAAGGCGTAAAATGCAGGAGGTACCATGCATTTATCTTCACCTAATGCATGAGCGGTTGCCGCGATAGCGGAGAATGTGAGACTGCAATTTCATCACGTGTTGCCAATACTATTAGTCATGAAATGCTCAACAATGAATACCAATCATTTGATGGTACGTTCACATGGGAATACCAGCAAAGATCAGTGACTTCGCCACTGCTAACATTTGTTACCATGGTACCCATGGTACTAGCATCAAGAACGAAGGAAATGCACAAGTCGCACTCTCTCTCTCTTCTTCCTTCCTTCCCTCCCTCCCTCCCTCCCTCCCTCCCTCCCTCCCTCCCTCCCTCCCTCCCTCCCTCCCTCCGTCCCCCCTCTATCGTCCCCCCTCTATCCCTCTCTCTTTCTCTCTCTCCCTCTCTCTCTCAGTGTGAGACAGTGTGGCTTGTGCATGGTAATTTCCTTCGTTCTTGTTGCTGGGACCATGGGATACCATGGAAACAAGTGTTAGCAGTGGCGAAGTCACTGATCTTTGTTGGCACACTGTTTTAATTTTGTGCCGTGTTGACTTCTCAGGCGCTGGACATATATCAACAGCACTCATGCATTTCGATGCTTGTTGAAGATTTTTCTCACTATATTTAAAACTACAGCTCTTATAATACGTATCATGTCTCTGATTGAATGTTAATTCAAGACTATTGCCATCATTAGGACAATCCAGTCTTATCGAGGCTGACAACTGACCAAGCCCATAGAACTTGGGAAGATGTTTAGCTAGTGTGTTGATCCAGCACCACCAAATGCGTGATCGAAGGAGCAAGTAAATTTCTCATCCATTGCTTGTTCATACGGAAAACATTACTCCAATCTATGGCTGACACAGTATGGGCAGAAATGTTACTTATTGGAATTTCAATGTCATTGCCAGTTTACGTTATATGAATCTGGATAAATAATATATGCATTGAAATAATAATACAATTTTGGAATATTTTTGTTCCTTGTCTCTAAATGAATTAGCACAAATAAAACAGAGAAATGAGTGTAGTAGTGGAATATCTGTGTTATGGACTGGGCTCTCGTGACGGATCACACCGTGTTGATGATACAGTGCACCCATTGTGGAAGAAATACCAGGACGCTACATAGAATACACGCAAAATATTATTATTATTATTTAAATCTTTGGCCAGGAACACATTGATATAGAGACAAAAATCAAGTCTATATCATTATTTTGAAGCAAGATCTTAAGAAAATTATACATTTTAATATAAAATGGTTGACTTATTGGAGCACAAAACGGCAGACAAGATATTGTGAAGATCGTGTGATATTTGGATTCCTTGACCCCGAACACATAGGTATAGACACCAAAGTTAACTTCTGCTCTCTATTACTTGGCAAGATTTGAGAAATTGATGGCAGCCAATTTGAAAAATGGCAATCACGGCCATCACAGCTGACATCCGCTTGGGGTGCACTTTTGAAATAAATTCTTATGTGCCATAGTAACAGTGTGCCAAATTTCAAACTTGTATCACAAAGTGTATGATTCTTTCATAAGCCTCTGGACTCTGGGGACAGACGATTTCTGTCAATCATCTCTTGGAAGATTTCGTGCCATGACCATCCGCCCTCATTTCAGATGTGCTTGTGACTTGTGACGCATAGATAGGTTTAGGTTAATGAAATGGTGCTGATATTCTTATTATATGGGATTTAAGTACCTTATATGTACTGCTTTAATATATTAGCAAACAAGTTGTTCAAATGCTAAATTTTGTTTGTTGTTGTGTTGTGTTGGCTTCTTTGGTGTGATTGGGTTTGGGTTGGGTTGGGATACGTACATAACCTGGCCTGGGCCATGTTCAAACCATGCACAGGTTTTAGTGCGAACACTTAGCTGTGTATATTTCCTCCAGTCCCGCAATCGAGTCACAAATATCTAGTTTACCCCATTATCATTATATACTGACATGCTTAAATGATACTATGGATATCTTTAGAAAGCCAACAAATTCAACTCACAGTGCCGTGAGATAATCTAGATTACTATACTATGATTTGAGACTCGGTCAAAACCAAAATTTGGAACCCTTACTGCAACACATCGTGAGTAGTGATATCATTGACGCATCTGGAAGCCATTCGTTGAAGCGATATCTGTAAGCGGTATAATCTGGACGCCCGGACAATGTTTTTTTTATAGTTTAATGATGCATACCATGATTTGAGACGCAGTAAACAAGAACACCGAGATCTGGAAGCCTTACTGGAACAAATAGTCAGTGGTGAACGCATAGACAACTCTCGAAGCCATATTGAAGATATGGTATAATCAGAAAGCCTGGGCAGTGTTGATTTGCAGTGTAACGATGCATGTGCGTGTGCGTGTACGTGTGCGTGCGTGCGCGCGTGTTTGTGTGCCTGTGTGCGTACCCCATGGGCGGGGTGGGGTGGGGTGGGGTGGGGTGGGAAGTCACGAGATTTCAGCTAAATTAGTTTCAAAATGTTCAAAAGCTTTCCTGTACAACTGTCTTGCAATTGAGATACGTGATTTCCAATGGTCATCGTGATATCCATCCATGAGTGCTTAGAATAGCCTGACGTTTCTAAGCAAATACCACCTAAAATACGACAAATGATAATTTTATTTTGCAACTAGTGCTCCACAAATAGTGCTCCATATCTGAGCATAAATGCTAGATTAGCTCTCCCATGGGGAACCGGTCAATGCCGACCTCTACTATGGATTTGAGGAATATCTATTGAAAAGGCAAAAATATACTGTTTTTTTTTATATTACAACAGCACTAAAGAATGGCAGGTTCAATAACCGAACCAATCAGTCCCGTGTTAAATTAAAGAGTGTCTTCTCTTGGTCTACAAATGGGCATTCGTAAGGAGATATTCTGATTTTCTTAACCACATTTTTTCATTAATTTGATTGTAATTCGCACAACAACGCAATAAATTTGCCTCAAATAAACGTATGCAATTGATCAATAATCAGCGTACGTATTGAGGGCACACACACACGCACGCACGCACGAACGAACGCACGCACGCACGCACGAACGCACGAACGCACGCACGCACGCACGCACGCACGCACGCACGCACACACGCACGCACACATACATATATATATATATATATATATATATATATATATATATATATATATATGTGTATATATGTGTGTGTGCGTGCCTGCGTGCGCGCGTGCGTGCGTGCGTGCGTGCGTGCGTGTACCCTCAATACGTACGCTGAGTATTGATCAATTACATACGTGTATTTGAGGCAAATTTATTGCGTTGTTGTGCGAATTACAATCAAATGAATATATATGGCCGCTTGACAATTGGAAATCAAGTGTCTCACAAGGTTCGGTTATAGATTAAAAATAAATATGAGAACACGATTGTTATATCTCGCCACTCTAATTCCTTGATAAAACAAGTCACATTAGACATGGAGCTGGGTGGTATACCGATCTCACATCGTAAACCGGTTCAATATGGCGACGGTGAATACACCGCCGCTAAAACGCTCAAGCCGAAAACCAGAGTTTAATCAAATTTTCGGTTTAGTCAATACTGATTAATAAAATTAATATTGATGCCTAAGTCGGCAAATGCCGCTCTCTACAGTGGTCTTTGAAACTCTCAATTTGCAGACCAAGATAATACTATCTTTTTTAAATTTTAGGCTCAATGACTGGATCGATAAGGGAAACAGGCATTTCCGCGGTAAATTTTCAAAAATTTATTCCTGAGTAACTGAGCGTGGAGTGGTATATAATACTTGTCTCCGGTAATCCTCATTTATGGCTTGGCACATGACATTGACTCGATTCTATAGGAAGACTGCATATATGCAGATGATCAGACGACCAGATGATTAGAATATTCAACAGCTTACTTGTATAGATTTCTATAATTTGATATAAATTGATAGTTAGGGCATTCGATATAAATTGATAGTTAGAGCATTCGATATAAATTGATAGTTAGGGCATTCGATATAAATTGATAGTTAGGGCATTCGATATAAATTGATAGTTAGAGCATTCGATATAAATTGATAGTTAGGGCATTCGATATACATTGATAGTTAGGGCATTCGATATAAATTGATAGTTAGGGCATTCGATATAAATTGATAGTTAGGGAATTCGGCGATCGATAAATATAAAATCTATGTAGTAAATGGAGCTTAGAATCCCTGTTTATGAATGGCATTGTTCACATATCACCAGCTATCTCTGTTGATTAAGGCATATGCATTCTGCGAGGTATCGCTACATATTTAGACTGTTATCTAAGATTTACTATTAAGCAGCAAATACCGTCTTGGGAAGCCTAATATGCTTACCATTTTCATGACGAAACCGGCCAAAATCGGTCTCTATAGCGGTCTTGAGGAATGCCCATTTGCAAGCCAAAAGAAGAGGCTTTAGAATATTTACCACTGGAATGACTGGCTAGATAATCGAGCCTATCAAATGATCTCCAGTTGTAAATTCTCACAAAACACCATTCTCTTGGCATGCAAATGGGCATTCGTAAGGAAATTTATCATATAAACAACCCGTCTAGCCCGTTCCATATTTTTCGATATAAGCACACGCTCCATATTCAACGGAGTATTTTCATTGGCTGTTGGGTGCGCAACGCATTTAAATCGACAAATTAAAACATCGATTGATGTGAGCGTGGCGCGTAGGGATTACTACGCGGTACTGTTTTACTACGATTTGTTTACTACGATTTGTCATTCATGAAATGTCATCGTTTGACAGTTTATTAGTCGCCAGCGAAGTAACGATTGATGGTCGTGGCTCTGCAATAGTCTTAGAGAAAAGTGTAGTTTACGACTGACATCGCCAGATTTTGTGTTTGCCACTATATTTAGCTGCGCATTCAGTATATGTTATCAAGTAGTGGTGCGTCACAGTGGCGGTATCGATTTCACGAAAATCAACAATGAGAAATCAGATAAAGGTCACAAGCAACTATTGGCAAATATTTCAAAATTACGGTTGATATGATGAATACAATCTCAAACTCGGTCACTTTTCATATCACTATTATGAACCTCGTTGAAAATGATAAATTTTGCACTCGCCAAAGCTCGTGAAAATTAATAATTTTCAATTCTGTCAATAATAGTGATATGAAAAGTGACCTCGTTCCAGATTCTCTATATTTGGATTTCTTGAACAAATTTAGTCATTGAAGGGTTAATAACCGTGATACCAAGCATATTCAGGGAATTCTGGCTCACACTGCCTTGTTAGGGGAATTCCCGGAATGTAATATGTGTTTGTGCCGGGTTAAAGACCACGTCTGTAATAGTGGTTGATGCATGCAGACCATTGGTTAACGATTCCTAAGATGGATGGTTGTCTGCTATAATTGAATCCCACAAGGACAGACGTACATCGGTAACTGGCTGGGCACGCAACACTGGAATGCCAAAATATGCATGGCTTCCAGAGTTGGCAGGCTTGCCCCAGTAACATTGTTTTGTGTAACACTCCCATACATTTTTCAAAACTATCCAAAGCCATCACTCAAAGACCTGATGCTCTTAAGATTCAATTATATGCTCGATTAGCTACTCATAGACTTAGATTATTTTCGACATAGAAAATTTCTGCAGGATTTTAAACACAGTTGGAGATTGCGGCGTCTGATCTGTAAATCGCCTGTAAATTAATTAAGTTATCTTCTATTATGTAGAAGTTATATACAGTATTTAATAAATTGCTATTATTATTCAGTGCACGTGGTTCGAGTAGTTTCTTCAGTAACAGTATTCTAAAATCGAAGAGAAATAAGGAATTGATTACACGTATCTTGAATCTTCTGACATCGAGCATGATTGAGTCACAGGACCATCATAGTCCGTCAGTATCAGAGACCAACTCCTGTCTTACTTTCCCGGATTAAGAACGGAAATCTTCAATATGATCTAATGATCTACTTTGATAACTCTGACACTAGATAACAAACAATGTATGGGCTAATTGCCTCAATGTCTCGAAGATAAGCTTGCTATAATTGAATTGGAATTACAAATGTGACAATCCAAATTACATTGCCACTATTTTGGACACCAATTTTGCCTCGTTGATTTGTTGATCATAGTTGCGAACATTATCATTGGCTTAATTATTCCAGGCTCATGTGATATCCTAGAGATTACATTTTATTAACATGTATTGTCAAGTTGTCTTCGTGAGATACCAACACGCCTTGGAGTCACTGTAATAAGTGTGCATATTTACGCCTGCCTGCACAAGTGCCTGTCTACGTGTCTTGCTACCTACATATCTGCTTACCTGCTTGCATGTTTGCCTGCATGCCCGCCTACCCGCCCGGCCCGCCTGCCGATCCAATGAGTTGTAATGGGCTTTTTAGATGGGGTGTTTTATCATAAACAGTTGGTGATTATCCCATAAACATGTCGAGGTCAGCATTTTATATTTCCGGAATTATGGTCTGCCGATCATCTAATTTCTATAAAGAGAATCATATTGTTTCTCGCGTCATCCAATAGATGATGAATGGACAACACATGGTGAATTTCTTGGCCTATGGATATCTGCAGCCTGCTTTCTAAGGTCAGATTCAGGATGATTGTCTCTCACATAGCCGTAACTTAAATCCAGGGTAAAATACCAATCAGATGGCAACGCTACCGTTTAAATGCGCGGAAACACCGCTGGCATAAACCACTGGCTTTACAAATGTGGTGAATTTGCCATGGAACTGAATAATGTGTCTAGCAAACAACAATTTATATAAAATAGAATTATAACACACAATGGGGTGACACAGCTGCAGTTACATGACGATTAATCGACAATTCATGTATGTTAGATTTATACTTTTTCAACAATATATAGTAACGTATTTAGCGAGTACATTAATGGCTGTGTTTTCCTTATCTTCTGGTTAACCTGATCCAAACAATTGCACTTCACACAGTTTCTTTAGGATATCAGATACACAAGTGACTTTGTCAAGCGGTTCAGTTTGTAATTACTGTTCTGGATTCAATTCAATATTTAGTAAATGCACACATCACTCTGTAGATGGTCACCATCAGCTCGTCCTCAACAAATGTATGTTACGATATCTTTAATCTTGGTCCGCGTTTTATTCCTATCTGTCAGACTTCTGTAAACTACGATCACTGACCATGCGCCCATATATCTTACACATCACAATAATGGAATCCTATGCCCTGCCCATCCATATTTAACTTCATTCAACGCTTTGTCCGTGTTGGAATCGATCGATCCATGCACTACCCGAATCTCAGTTTCCAGAAAACTATATGGGTAAGCCGCAGAATATATTAAAACTAATTTGAGTGGGTGCTATAGCATCAAAAGCGCAGTCAAATTAGTTTCGAAATATTCAACATCATGTTTATTAAATAGTAAACATATGCAATTCGTACAACAATGCTTAGTCCGTCATCAGGTATGCGTTCCTGACGAACTTAGCTACGTCAAACATGACGTAATTGATTATGATGTTATGCTACACATCACGTAGTTGATTATGACGTCATATGGTAGACTGAGAAACTGGAACTCTCCATTCATCACATTTATGGTTCGCTCTTTTAATCATGATATACAAGTTTGTTGGATTCCTGATTGTAATATTATTCTGTAAATGCACACTTCTCGTTGCACACGGTCACCCTCTACTTCACTAAATTAATGTTCCATTTTCCATGTTCTCTGATAAGCACAGATTATTTTGTCTGTCAGATCAAGGGTTTCAACAGCAACCACTCTGCACCCGCTTATTTCGTCCTAGACGCTGCTCCCATCAATATGTTTGGGGTTCTACTGTGTACATTACTGACGTGCGTTTGACAGGTTTGCTCTAATAATTTGACCTTCTTGGATTGATTTTAATTGGAAAATATTGATACACAATTTATGTCCATGGCTCAGTACCGTACTAACGTTGTATGCATTCTCTCGGGGACATGACTCGTCCAGGATGTGTTAAAGGAAGAGGGTGTGTAAATGGTCGGTTAATGGATACACGTGCTGATGATACGTTACCAGATGGTGATGTCCAGCATCACAGACTCTGACGCAATGCATACCATTCCATCAACGTCACCACGATGGACCTTTCCAGTTTATCCATCCGTCATATGGCGTATATGATGTCATAATACACTACGCGACCTGTCTTAACCGCTCACTAATTGTACGAATTGTAAATATTTGCCATTTAGTAAACATGCTTTTGCATATTTTAGAATTAATTTGACAAAGCGTTGTTGCTGCCAACACCCAGTCAAATTTGTTTCACTATATTCAACAGCTTACTTGTATAGTTCTCTGGAAATTTATATTCAGGGAGTTCATGGGTTGATCGATCCCAACACGAGCGTGGTGTGGGTGGAGCTTAGCTAGAGATGGGCATGGCGTAGCTAAACCTGGAATGGTCCATCCAGACACGTTTCTGATATATTTCGATCAAATAAGTCTAAAAAAGCACAACTTTCAATAACTGTCCATACGTTACCCAGAAAATTAGCATGGTCGATGTGATTCGCATAATCATTAATAAATTCAACACACAGTCCGTTTTACCATCAGGCATATGATTTCTTAATATGGAAATAGATATGTAATCTTTGAATCAGAAAATCAAACATTTTAACGCAATAGAATAACGTTCTTCCGACTACGTTTATATATCTGGTCCAGGCTATAATTCTAGCACAATACAGTCGATTTCGTGGCTACTTTACCGCTGCGATAATAATCACTAACATTAAACAAGAAACAACTTTCAAACGAATCATCATCAGTTTCAATGTTATTATCTGAGCAGACATTGTTTACACATATTCTTGGAACACAGCTCCTGTCGTAGAGTGATCGTGTGTGTCAGTTATGCAGCGACATGTCATTGTCCTGAAATCATGGCACTATGTTGGTTATCATTATAACCAATTCCTTAATAAATAAACAAATTCTGCAGATTGACCGTTGAAGGATGGACAAACATATAAACACACTCCAGGCATAACCATAACTTCAACATATGCTAGACTGACCATTGCAGAAATATGTAAAACTACCCGCCATGCATCATTCCATTCACCCCAATTAAACATTTAATGGCAGAAATATCACCCTATTGAATGTCCATTTGTAGGCAAACAAAAGAATATTTTTGAAAATTAAACATTGGAATGACTGGCTCGATTAGTGAGCCAGTGATTCCAGTGGTGAATTAAAAAAAATACTCTTCTCTTGGCCTGCAAATGGACATTACTCAAAATCACTGTTGAGGCTAGTCTTCATCGGCTTCGGCGCGAAAGTGTTAAGTCAAGATGTTGATCATCTTCGAGATTTCTTACTTAAGAAGTCCTAAGATTGCTAGTATCTCAAGTCTATCATTTCTTCGTGTCAAATTTGTTTCGAGATATTCAACATAGATATTCGTACATTGGAAACGATTTATCGTATTTAATCCTTCTGTTTCAAAGTGTTGAGAGACTCGTGACTTCCTCTTAATGAAGGAATCCAGTTTTTCGATCAATTGAATGACGTCATAATCAACAACGCCATACGTAGACTGACGTCATAACCAAGTACGCCATGAAAGACTCGATTTAGTGCGTGTTAAACAATTACTAGTCCGCCAGGTTGTACGAATTGTGTCTTTACTATTTTATGAACATGATGTTGAATATTTTGAACTAATGTGATTTGGTGCAGCACCCTGTCAAATTAGTTTCTAAATATCAAAGAGCTTACCTGTAAAGTTTTCTGGAAATTGATGTTCAGAGAGCACAGGGAACGATTGATCCCAGCACGGACAAAGGCGTTGGAAGATTGTGGCTAGAGATGGGCGGGGCATATCTGACACTAGCTTCCACAATAGATCAAATATTTACACAGTGTTTAAGTTGTCTAAGCGTGACTTATATATCTTAAATACGAGCATCGTAATTAGATCATTGCTATATGATCATTGCTATATGAGCCAGTCCACAATCCTTTGCCATGCACATGACAAATCAAAGGGTAAGATTATCAGAATCAAACAGGTTCGAAATAGCTATTGTCAAACTCATTAGTGCGATGACATTAACATTTATGTTTGGTTTAAATTTCATCTGTGATGGGACAGCCATAAGCCCCTGGATCATTACCCTAATTGCATTGGAGCACCGGGAAAGAAAATAATTGTGTGGGATTGAATGTAAATGCTGTTAAGCTGGACAATGAGCAAGCAGACGTTGATACGTCAATAGAGAGACCATTGCCGTCCAAATCAATCCCCTTCACTCTTTCCCATACCATCTGGACGCCTCTGTAAGCTTAGATGATCTGGATAGCACCCACCCTTCCTGGCTCATGGGACCAAACTGCGGATGCCTTACAAGCAACCTTTCTGTCGACAACAAGTTATACATCAACACAATTCAATGTAAATAAGTACTACAACTTTTCTAAATATGTAGTTTGCCGCCACAATTTGGTGTTCTTGTGATCGGTATGGCCGCTGCTTAACACCTCTTGTCTCAACTTAATCCTTCAGTGGTCAAGTTGGTAATCTGCAGTGATCTTGAGAAATGTCCATTCGTGGGATAAGAATTTTTGAAAATTTACCGCTGGAATGACTGGCTCGGTAACCAAAGATTCTCTTCTTGGTCTGCAATTGGACATACTAAGCAGAAATTTGAATTTTCTTTACCTTTATACTTTTGATGAATGCCCACTTGAAGGATAACGGAAATAAATTTACTTGTTCAAAAATATTTCTTTTTGCGGCAAAAAATTTCTTTAAAAGGTATTGGCAATTAAATGGTCAATTGAAATGATTAATATTTTGCGCACTATAATACACTGCTGACACAAGAGAGATTAACAATCTGACCAGCACATTTCTGCAGTCGTGTGGGACAATGCCAATTTGCAGACCAAGAGGAGACTATTTTTTTGAAATTATACCACTGGAATATCTCGCTCGATTACCCAGTTAGCCATTTCAGTGAAAATATTCAAAACAATCTTCTCATGATCTGCAAATGGTGATTGTTTATAAGAAAACTTAAATTTCCTTTACCAAATTCGAGGATTAACTGGTTATAGTAATACCGATATAGAGGATGGACGCGGTCTATATATGATCTGCTGTTGTAGGGTCTGGACATCGAGACGATTCCTTCCGGATGCCATATGCAATCATTTTACCTTGCTCCTTCTAATGTCAACACCCGGGCAATAAGTTAAAGACCCTAATTTGCACCAAATTGCTTGAAAATATCAGTGGGAAAAGTGTATAGTTTTAGTGACCTTATTTATTTACCTCAATGTGCAGAAATGAAATTAATCTTAACATATGGTGATTTCACTCCGTATAAATTCATAATATTTTCGTTGTGAAATTGATTTGGAGATACGTATCCATCATTAAACCTCATAAATGAAAATATATTTAAAGTATAGAAATTGAAATCATCACATGTTAAAATGTATTTAGTTTCATTACATGTACGTACACATTTTAAGCCACAAAGGTATACTGTTTTAGCAGGTTTTAATATACAACTGGCCTGCCAGACGCGCATATATGTAAGTACAGAGATTGCAGAAATTATCCCAAATGAAATGTTCTAACGTATTTAGAACACTTTGATTGAAATATGTTGCTGTATATTACTCCCCCACCCCACTCAGGTGCACAACCATGCATTTATATCTTAAACACGCGTGTGCGACAGCGTATGCGTATGCCTGCGCTTCCCGCCTCTCTCATATACACACATACGCAAACACATACACAGGCATGCACACGCACATAAAGGTGTTCACATATACTAAAATTCTCTCACAAACATCCGCATGCAGCATGTACAGCCTCTCGCTAAATCTAACTTTTTCACCGTAAACTTTAACATGTATTTTTTCTTGTCGAAATAAACATAAAACCTCGGAAACACGAGCTTGATTATCCCGCTGAGAGATAATTGACAAATATATGCATGGCATTCAGATTGGACTCATCCAAGAGAGTCTAGACGGCGAGGCATCTTTAGGACAGTTACATCAATAACATCAGTTTTCGCAGCAAGGTAAATATAGCATGTTGGTCAGACAAGTCATTGATCCTATAATTATATGTTCCATGCAAATGAAGCTGCCTCCACACTAAGGAATCTCCTGGGAGAGATTCCGTGCCAGTACACATTACTGACAGCTCACAAGTAATATTTTTCTTCACTTAATTTAAAATACCATCCCGACAATCATCTATCATTTATATAGCCTAAGCGTCCGAACCCGACATATGAAGAAGCAAACGCTATAACCGAGTTGCCGAATGTGGACGATATGCCGCTGTGGACGATATATACTAATTATGTGGTATTAAATGTAAATGCGGTTACGTTAAACAATAAGTAGGAAAGACATTGTTGCAACAATAAGTGATCTTTATCGTCCAAATCAAATCCATTGACTTTTTGCCTTCGGTATGCGTCGGGAGGCGAAGCTTTTCTGGATAATTCCTAGCATATAGGACCAAAACTATGGATGCCTTAAGAGAATTGGTGCTGAACACAGCATGTTATAGCTCTTCTCGCATGACGAAAATTTATACATGTATGCAATTTTACATACATGTAAATTTTACTAGGTATGTGAAAAGTAAATTGGCTGAGCATTAGTACTAGTACATCATTGGACATGTTTCTGTCTGGTCATCAGTGTTCAGTGATGATGCGTAGGTGTTTGCGGTGGCAGGCACCGAGTTTGTGTAGAACTGCCTTTGGAGCTGCCCAACAGCTGTTACCGTTATACAGCACCAAGGATAGGCAGGTTGCATTGTATAAACGTTGTCTTCTTATCATCTAGGAATCCACAGCTTCCAGAATGAATGGAAAGCTATGGTCCACATGACGCAGCGTGCGGAAATGTCCGCAGTACTGCAAAGTAGTGAGCCGAGGATTTTACTTTTCATCCATAGTTCGCCGCCACGAAGTGGATTCTTATTTTCTTTAGTTTCGTGCTTTGTAGATAGGTATATCTGGATAAATTCTGTTTTGGGTTCATTCATAGAGAGATTCTCAAGTGATAGTTTGATTGCAGCTATTGGGAGAAGTTCGTCAATGGGATTCTTTTCCTCGTCTATGAAGTCCACATCGTCGGCATATTCTACTTTTAGCGTCATACCCGGTATTGGCACTGGTTGCTTAGGTATTGTGAAACTTCAATGTAGCAGCAAGGAAACAAGTGAAAAGCACATGAGATAGACAATCTCCCTGTGGGGAGTCGATTGATCTCACAAACTTTACTGACTTGACTCGTACTCTCAGCTTGGTGTCTCCAGGTAGTAGTCTCACTAGTCGTAGCTAATCTTCATTGCAATTGGCCTGGCATATTACATCTAGAATCTGTGAGCGTTTAATTGTGTCGAGGGTTCATGACATTGCAATGCCCATTTGGAGGAAATTCCAGTGACTACGGACACACACACATGTGTTTAGCCCATACACTGTCTGCACAGCTGCGTTCACGTTTGAAACCACTTTGGAATGATCAGGTGAAGTCTTCGGCATAGAGTAATATTGGATAGGATTTTCCATATGCTGTTAAGGAGTACACTGGGCCGCAGATTGGCTGGTGGCTTCTTTGGCTTCGGTAATGCGATAAGGGCGCCTTGGCCTACAGCGTCGATTGGAACGTGTTGTATACAAGCTGAATTGATTAGGTGCATGATCGGTTTTGTGATAATGTCACTTGTATATTTGAACAGATCATTGCTCATGCCATTATGTCCAGATGCACGTCCATTTATCAGGGCTTTAAGTGCATTCTTAACTGCTGTTTTAACTGGTGCTAGCAATGGCTTGGGGTCTCCTGAGATCGGGTGTAAGGGCTCATCAGCGTGATCAGTGAACTGTTCCTTGAACCATTCTCGAATCGCCTCGGCTTCTCCCTGGTCAGTCCAGATAATGTGTCCTTCAGAGTAGCGTACAGCGAGCGCTGGTGTGTAGTCAGTAATTCTCATGGCTCGGGCTGCCAGAAACAGTGTATGACAGTCATCCGTAGCAGTGATTTCATCTGCTAGGGAGTCTGTTTGGTGAATAGCAAGATCATTTAAGCTCTCACTACTATTACGCAGAATGTTATTGCGCTCCCAGCACAGTTTGGTGCCATCTTTTCATTGGCCACGTTGATAGATGTGAAGCCGTAACGCTTTCTACTCTGCTGGTAGTTGTACTACTAGTCGGTCGTCAGTTCGGTTGTTTTTAAGAACACATATGGTGCTGGTAGCTGATGATTCCATAGATTTCAATATTTTGGTTAGGGCTTCGTTTGGGTCGGAGCTGACGTCGATGTTAGCTATCTGTTCCCCGATGGCCTTTTTGTATGACATTTGAGTTTCAGCGTCACTGATGAGCTTGGGTATGTTGTAGGTGACTATGTCTCTTGCCTGGTATGGTGTTTATACATTGGGTAGAGATCGATGGTCTGAAGGCGTGGAATGACTAACTTGTCAAAATTGAGGTCTGTGCCTCCATAGGAACCAGCATTCCGAAGTAGAGGTGTTGCTTTTGTCTTGCATAGTCTATTTGGTTGAGGACAGGTTTATGAATGCAACGCGGTTAATGACGTATCTATTACTAATGGCATGGTCCAAGATCCTTGGTCCGATTACCAAGCCTAAATCTCGGTATGTGGCCTGTTTTTTGCTCCATGGGTACTAGCTTATGGTCTTCTGTAGTTGCTGCTCTGAGTGTTTATCTACTTTAGTCTATTGAATCCATGTATTATCGATGTAATAGTGTTTACAGTTTGCCTCTTTGATGAGCACTCAGACGACGTACATTCCACGTGGCTATGCTACACTCCGGGTAAGATCGCGTCGTCCGAGGATGTCGAGCATAGTTTCCTGTTTGAAGAAGGTTAGACATAATCAAAATTGCCTCTGTATGCGGATTCCAGTCCGCAATCCTTGATGAGTTAGTTCCCCAAGAAAGTTGGTACTTACGGAGGAGACCGGCGCGGAGGTGTCATCTTTCAACCCAGTAGGCCTACATAAAGCTATTAATCTTACAGAACAAGCTGTAATCACCATATATTGGTTTGCCTGACTCCGTTCTGCGGAACATTGAACAGTTGCCAATCGTTATTATTGGCGAGAATTTTCGCCTATATAGAGATCGGTTCCGTTACTCCATCTGTAACTTTTCCTCTTTGCCAACGTCCAATCTCGGTTAAGTTTTTAGTTTAGCTCCACGTAACAAATTATATTTTAGGATTGGTTCACACTATTGGGACTAAACTTGGACGCCTGCTTCCCTATATCCAGCGGATGAAGCACAATGATCAAAGGTCAAGGCCACGGTTACCTTCGTATACAACTTTATTGGTTCTGGTTACGATTTTGGTTTTGCTCAACACAGTAGCTTTTATCTCAGAATTGGTTCTATTGTGACAAAACTTGGACACATGGTTACATATATGAACCAGATGCAGTACCCTATTGAAGTCATAGATCAAGGTGATTTTGCTATAAAACGTCCTTTCAGAATTGGGTCACCATACGTGAATTTAACCCTTTCAGGACTAAACCGGCCAAAACCGGCCTCTGCAGGGGGTCTTGAGAAATATCCATTTGCAGGCCAAGAGAATACTATTTTTGAAAATTTACCACTGGAATGACTGGCTCGATAACCGAGCCAGTCATTCCAGTGGTAAATTTTCAGAAATACTCTTCTCTTCGCCTCTTTGACGTGTATGAAATGCAGACTTTAATAGCTAGGTTCTTCTGCTTAGCTCATCTTGCCTTTATTTCAGAATTGGCCAAATTGTTGGTACTAAACAAGGTGATACAGTTACTTCAACCTGTAGGAACAGCACAGACATTTTAAAGATTTTTTAGTCAAAGCCAATGTCATCTTGATACAAATCTGGATGAGCACGTGGACGTGCAAAATGCAACCATTTTCGTCAATATAAGTCAATGTAACACTGATTGATGTCTTGTGCAATTATTCAAGATACTTATTTTAAAGAATTATTGAATAAAGTAGTGTCTGGTATGAAAATTTGCTATGCATTCACATGCCCGAAAATACTCATATTGCAAAATTACATATGCAAATTTGCATTTGTATGTGGCGCCCGCTAGATGGAAATTTTCTCCTTATGTAGATTTACTCACCTATATATTTACATTCATATGACTATTTTACGTACGTGTGTATATTTGCATATATGCAAATTAAAATGCAAGGTATGCAAAACTGTGCATGTTAAAAGGGCTATAGATAAACTTAGTCAAATGCCTAAGGAATTAATCACTAGCGTTTAGTAAAATGTCACTTGCTGTAACTACGCGGTGATTCGTATGATCTGGAAGTTATGCTGATATACTAGCTTGGAACAATACGCGTATTATTTAACTATTTTAACCCGCAAATTTGTGCGCGAAAATCTCAATTTTCTAGAAGAAAATATTCATTTGTAGACCCAAAGAAGATTTTTCTAAATTTATCACTGGAATAACTGGCTCGAAAAAAGTTCAGAAATAGTCATCACGTGGTCTGTAGATGAATGTTTGTCAAAGATTATTTTGGGGTCTGAGTATCGTCTCGCTATTGAGACCCCAAAACAGTCGTTGACAAACATCCATTTACAGACCACGTGTTGTCTATTTCTGAAATTGTTCACACCGAAGCCATATTCACCTAGATTAAATTACACATTCTATTTAGAACACACATGTAATAAGTTAATGCACAACTGGCCTGACAGATGAACAGACATATAAGTAAATATATTGTAGACGCTAACGCAAGTGAAACATGCTAACACATTTCAAAATTTTGATTAAATTAGGTTGCTTTATATCATTTCCCCACTCACGTCGTGGATATAATCATGTATATATGTATATGCAGATGAACGTGCAACGGCATAGGCGTATGCCTGCTCATCCCACCTCTCCAAAATACATTCACACACCCAAGCACTAACGCACGCATGCTCTCACACACTCACTCGCACACGCACACGCACGCACGCACGCACGCACGCACGCACGCACGCACGCACGCACGCACGCACGCACGCACGCACGCACGCACGCACGCACAAACACACACACACACACATCCACACGCACACACGCACGCACAGACCACATACGCACGCACACACTCACGCACGGACGCACGTACGCATGCAGGCAGACAGGCAGGCAGGCAGGCAGGCAGGCAGGCAGGCAGGCAGGCAGGCAGGCAGGCACGCACGCACGCACGCACGCACGCACCCACGCGCGCGCGCACGCACGCACACACGCATGCACATACACACACACGCACACGTACACACACGCACGCACGCACACACACGCGCACGCACACACGCACGCATAAACACATACACACACGTACACGCGGGCATGCGCAACGCACTCACACACAGATACACACACACACACAGATACACACACACACGCACGCACGCACGCACGCACGCACGCACGCACGCACGCACGCACGCACGCACGCACGCACGCACGCACGCACGCACTCACGCACGCACTCACGCACTCACGCAGTCACGCACTCACACACTCACGCACGCACTCACTCACGCACATACGTACGCACACACGCACATGCACACGCACACACATGCACACGCACGCACGCACACACGTACGCACGTACGCACGTACGCACGCACGCGCGTACGCATGCACGCACGCACACACGCATGCACCACGCACGCACGCACGCACGCACGCACGCACGCACGCACGCACGCACGCACGCAGGCAAGTAGGCAGGCAGGCAGGCAGGCAGGCAGGCATGCATGCAGGCAGGCAGACAGGCCGGCAGCCAGGCAGGCACGCACGCACGCACGCACGCACGCACGCACACACGCACGCGCGCACAAACACACACACACACACACACACACACATAAACACACACACATCGCACCACACGCACGCACGCACGCACACACGCACGCACGCACGTACGCACTCACGCACGCACGAACGCACGCACGCACGCACGCACGCACGCACGCACGCACGCACGCACTCACGCACTCACGCACTCACGCACTCACGCACTCACGCACGCACGCACGCACGCACGCACGCACGCACGCACGCACGCACGCACGCACGCACGCACGTACGTACGTACGTACGCACGCACGCGCACACGATCGCACGCATGCACGCACGTGCGCCCCCATGCGCACGCACACACGCAAGCATAAACACACACACGCACGCACGCACACACACGCGCGCGCGCACGCACACACACACCGGAATGCGCGACGGACTCACACACAGATACACACACGCTCGCACGCACGCTCCGACGCACGCACGCACGCACGCACGCACTCACGCACGCATGGACCTTCACACATACTCGCGCAAGCACGCACGCACACACACACACACACACACACACACACACACACACACACACACATATGCGTACGAACACACTAATGAATAGATGTGTGCTGGCGTTATCTCACAAACATTTGCTCACAGCACGTGCAGCCCTTCACCAAATCTAGTTTTGCGCCCAGAACCCTCGCCGTGTATTTTTGCTTGTCGACATAGACAGACCAAGGAACCTGAGCTTTATTATCCCTCTGAGAGACAAGTAACACATACATGCATGCCATTTAGATGGGATTCGTCCTAGAGAGTCTAGACCGTGATGCATGGTTTGGACAGTCACTTCAACAACATTCTCAGCAAGTTAATGAGATTCTGTTGGTCAGACAAGTTATTGATCGCAGAATTATATTTTCATTACAAATGAAGCTGTCTCGACACTAAGGAAGCCCCCTGGGAGAGAATCCGGGCCGCTGCTTCTAGACACATTACTAACAGTTCACCAAATAATATTTCTTCAATTAAGTTGAGATAAAGACTAATGTTTTATGGAATGCGATCCGACAGCCATCTATCATTTAAATACCGATCTGTGTTATTGAGGAAGTATACTGCATATCCGGCAGACAGAATATGGCCAATTGGCGTTGAATATACTATGGCCTCTGTCAGCCTGGCAATCATGCCAGGATACAAGGCGCGCTAATGCTTGTCATGCGTTGGCAGATGATGGAGCTACATGTCAGCAACATTGTAAAATACCATGAGGAAACCCAATTGGTAATCGAAATAAGCGAAGAGTGTGCGTGTATCAACCGATTCCTAACTCACGAGCTCTTTTGACTGCCTATACTGAATAGAGAACGTGCAATCAAGAAATTTGGAAATGTAAAATGTATATTTGAAACCAAAACCCATTCATTTTTAAAACGCAGGAATAGCCGTCAATGAGCTAGCTTAATATATAATGCCCAGTCTATTATTCTTCTACAATAAGTTCAATTTCGTTGATATTTTACTGTTGCAATTATATCACATGACGACCAACACCAAAACAACAATAGCTTTCAACCAACTCAGCATCAATGCTATTCCTGCTATCCCCGCAGACATTGTTTCTATAAATTCTCAAAACAGTATCCTGTCGACTAAGGGTCAATTCTTTTAGACTCTTAAATACCGGCAAGCTATCGCCTAATTGTTATTCTTTCCTGGCGCACCAATACAATTAAAGTTTAGCAATAGCGATTTGGAAGCTGTCTGCTAGAGATTATCTTTCCATTCGATCTATTTTGTATATGGTAAATGATGCTGGACGATATACCATATACAAAACAGATCGAATGGAAAGATAATCTCCAACAGACAGCTTCCAAATCGTTCTTGCTAAACTCATTAGTGCGGTGACATTGATATTTATGTTTGGCTTACATTTCATCTGAGACGGGACAGCCATAAGCTTCAGGATCAAAACTTTAATTGTATTGGTGCGCCAGGAAAGAAACTAATTGTGGGAGATTAAACGTAAATGCTGTTAAGTCTGACAATGAGTAGGACAGACATTGATGCAGCAATACTGTTATCGGTGCCGTCCAAAGCAATTCCCTTGACATTTTATCAGTGTCATCGGAATGCTTCTAGAAGTGAAGGATTTTCTTACTAATCCTTGACATATGGGGAATAAACTCTGGCTGCCTTATTAGAGATGGTGCTGAAGACAGAAGTTCATCAATAAATACAATCAAATAACCATAAGAAAGTACTCTAACTGTTGGTCGTATGTCGTTTGTCGTTACGTTGTGGTGTTTCGGATGATCGGGACGTGATACCGATATGATATCGTGGATCAGTATGGTCTCGGTTTAACTCTTAAACACTCGATCTAGCCAAAAACGCATCCGCAGCTGTCGTGGATAAAGTCCATTAGAAAATATACCACTGACATAACGGGCTCGAATACCAAACCAGCCAGTCTATTGGTACATTTTCAAAACAATCTTCTCTTGCTATCTTGAACAAACAGTCTGCTGAATATTATGAAACTAATTTGCCCGGGCACTGTTGGTGTCATAGGCAACAACAGCATCCAATCAAATTAGTGCCAAAATATTCAGCAGCTTACCTGTATAGCTTTCTGGAAATTCAGATTCGGAGAGAGAGAGCAGGGATCGATCGATCCAAAGGCGCGCAAACCGAGGGTAGAGCTTAGCTAGAGATGAGCGGGGCATAAATATAATTGTATTCATCCGTTGCACAGCAAACCTCCATGTATTCTTCCAACCATTAAGTCAAGATGTTGATCATCTACTCTTAGAGATTTTTAGATTTAGAGTCTTAATCCTTTAGTCCCAGATTTCGATGTCAAGGCACACATACAGGTACGCTGTTGAATTACATTAAACAAAATGCACAGGAGCGTGTGTCTCCCATTACATCCAAGCAAATCTGCTTCAGATTATTCAACATAATTATTCTTAAATTGTGATCGATTTATTGAAAAAGATTTTTTCGGCTTCAAATCGTTAAGAACCTGGCGACATCGTCTTAATAGATTCAATATTTACATGAGTTGTAAGTTGTCTAGGAATGAATTACATATCATATGTACGAGTATGGTAATTAGCTCATTGTTATCAGATCTCATCTAGAATCCTTTCCCATCCACAAGACAAATTGAATCGTAAGATCATCTCTAACCGTCCTTCTCAAATAAGCTCGTGCTAAGCTCATCAGTGCGGTGTCATTGACATTTATGTTTGGCTGAAATTTTACCCGAGACGGATCCGCTATAAGCTCCGTATTGTAGCCTCCGGGGTAAGGGGAGGGGTGGGTGCATGCTGGTCCGCTGGATACTCTCGCGCCGCGGGGCCGCCGCATGTGCGCTGTGCGTTGGTGCGAGGCGGATGGTTAGCTGCGGAACTCGGGGTTGCAGATCTAGTGTTGCGTGTCTCCGGATTATATAAAGACCGACTTCGTGAGCCGGTGAAACGTTCACGTTCCAGTGGGGGCCGTGCGACCATCGCTGACGTTGGACCACACCGTCTCTTCCAGGCTGTTTGTGTCACCGGTGTGGTGGTCCATTTACTCAATTTAGAGTTTAGACAGTACAGAATACATAATTATTTAATGTTATACAGCCAAACAATGGTACTCGTTTGCTGCCACGAGAGAGAAATTAAGTACATAGAACTGAGATGGTGATTCACTTAACATGGTCTTCGCCAGAGGTACCTCACTGATCTCTGATCTGTATAATCAGTGAGGTATCCCCACATGCGAGGGTCATAACGCGGCTACTTATTAAGTTTGATATAAACTAAATTACCCCGTAACACAAATATTATTTGTCGCGAGAGGAAAGTGTCTCGCGCGAGCATCTGTCACAGGAAAATGTCTACAACTCCGAAACGGAGGAAGAGAGATGGTAAAAATGCCCACTCTGGTATTCAAACTATACTACGTATAATGAGTCAACCTAGTGAAATTATAAGTTATAGTGATGCATGCTGTATTACGTGAAGATGGGATGGATGCTTTCCGCAGAATTCAACACCGCCATCTTATGTAAGTTAAACGGTATTGTATTGGTAGTTGCCGCTTTATTTATGCGGCCCTTCTGCTAGATCCTAACCTATCGTTTAGTCTTTAGGTCCAAATCAAATTTCAGCCGCAAGTGGCAGTGTGTTCCACCAATCTTTAATATATAAGCGTGACTGGCGAGAATGCCCGATGTCCATATGGATAGACAGCGTGCTGACATGTCACATGGTGCCAGCTTCAGAATCATTTAACGATCCTATCACTACCGCATCATGACAACATATAACAGCACAGGCACAGCCATATTACATACGCAATAAAAAGGACATATAAGATTATGGTGGGGAATACGAGACAGATATCCAACTATGGTGACCTTCCCGTGTGAGTGTAGCGGGTTCTAAGACCCCGTCACCTGTAGAGCTAGATGGAGATCTGCGTCCTGTTCGTCACATAGTGTGTCTGAGGCGGATCATGTGAGATCCGCACCCTGGAACTAACATGTACCTGTATTTAAGGTTATGAAGATGCACTGCAGACCCGCAAATAAATATGTTCGCAGTGCTTTCTACTTTGGCATGGTTATCTAAGTTAACAAGTATCCGCAGATACCGAGAGGATGTTTGCTGTCATTGACACCTTGAGTCTAACCACTCTGAAATCCCAATAATTTCAAAGTCAGCTCTAACCAACGTGACGGAGGGAAGTCCAGACAAGTATTA